>CM030361.1:231720254-232320254 GCA_017893485.1 Hemerocallis citrina | reverse complement strand
ATCCTATAAGTTGTATTTGATCATATCAAAAATTTACTTTTTATAGATTTCATTTTCGTATCGGTTAAAACATGCACAACCCAAACTGCAATCTGTAGGTTTGACAGTCGACTGGAATGTTTCGACAGTCGGCCGTCGCTACCTAGTTGCTGTGTTTTTCTCGTTCTCGTGCAGAACAGTCGACTGACCCATTTCTCCAGTCAACTGTCTCTGCTCTGTTTGATATATTCCAGAGGTGTTGGATTTTCACTCTGGACAGTCGACAGGTGACTTTTACAGTCGACCGTCAATACTTAGAATTATTTTTCTTAAAAATATTAGATTTTCGCTCTGGATAGTCGACTGATGACTCTTTATAGTCGACCATTAATGATATTTTCTTGAGTTATTCTGATGTTCTTTAAACGATTGATTCTTTAAATGTTTTCGGATCTATAACTTACTATTCTAAATGTGATTCTTTCTACAGAAGATATGTTTTCAAGATATTTTGTTGTTGGGTTGGATTCTAGAATTTTATAAAAGACTTGGGTTTTTGTTGATTGGAGAAGTTTCTCCATATGATCGTTTTGACAATGGATTTGTGAGTTTTGGTCTTGTCGATATCTCTAGGAGTTGAGTGGGTATCCTATGAACCGGCAGTTGAGATTTATTGAGTTAGACCTGGAAGGTCTTGGTTTGGTTGTTGTTGAGTATTTAAGTCCGGCAGGATACACTAACTCTAGAGATGGAGATTTTGTGTTTTAATAATAACCAACTTAAGGACAGGGCGCTGGTGGGGATGTGATGGAACTTGAAAAACGTAAGTATAGGCTCATGGGTTGTTTAATCCAATGGATGCGTTCTAGTACTGTTTGTTGTTCTGTCCCGAGAGGACATTTATATGTTCGCGTGTCGATGGTCTACATGCCTATTCACGGAGCGTGCAGGGTGCATTCGCGTGTCGAGGGTCATCATGCCTATTCACGGAATGTACCTGGTGTATCTGCACGTCGAGAGCCTTGCAAGCCTATTCGTGGGGTACACGGGTTGGGAGATGAATCTCCGGTTGTTTTTTAGCTATCTTACATGATGCTTGCGCGTCGAGGGCTGTGGTGCCTATTCGCGGAGTATTCTGAATCTTGCTTTCCATCACCGTAGTAGGATTAGTTGCATAACGAGGGATTTAATCCTATAAAGTGGAGATCGTTAAGGGCTTGCACAGGACCTATGTACTATGGAATGCATAGAATCCGACAAGTATGCATTAGAGAGTCAGCATATAGAGATTGTGTTTTCTTGACTTGGTTTTATGCTTGTGTTTTCTTGTTTTTCCTACACTTGACACTTATTCTAGATTCACTTGATGTTTTCATGTTTTACTATTTACTATCTTATATTCCTTGATGTTTCCATGCTTTGCTTATTGTCATTTCTCATTTCGTTTATTCTTGCAGTTAATACATGATGTTGATGACTCCATGCTTAATGTTTTGTCTATGTTGTTTTGTTTTTATGTCACTCACACCATTATGGCTGACCCCTTTAGTTTTGGGGATTAGGGTTATCTCTAGCCTCATGTTTTATAGGTTGTTGTTGCTTAGAGCTTGGGGTTTGGATGCTTGAGATAAATTTATGTAATAGAGTTTTTGTGTAAATTTTGTAAAAGAAGTGTTGTAAAATGAAAGTTTGTAATTCAAGGTGATTTGTATTTTCGCTGTGTTTTGTAAATGATTTTTGTAATAAAAGTTGAAATAAAAATTATCTGTGTTTTTGGCTATGTGTACTATTGCAATTGAAGTTGATGCTGGGAATTGTGCCGCGTATTTCTAAGATTTCATATTGGAAATTCGGGGCGCTACAGAGATTGGTATCAGAGCATGCTTCAATAGTAATAATAGATATAGTATGAAAACCAACCTAGGTGTGGACACTAGAGCGTGAGTACCTAGGTGTGGGCATTAAAGTGTGAGTATGACATAGAGTTAAAAACATGATGTTTGGTTAGGGGTATGGTTGAGGTTTTGCCATAGGGTATTGATATGGATGTGAATTGTGTTGTGATGCTCTAATTTTACCCTTATTTTGCAGTATTCAGAATGGTTGGACCCAGAACCAGAAATGGTAATAATGGTGATGGAGCTGGAAGTTCCCAAGGAACAGGAGTTGATCTCGATGCCGAATTTTCCAGTGTGTATCAGACTTTGAATGCACTAATGGCAGCTAATTTGGTGCAGAATCAGAATCAGAATCAAAATTAGGGGACTGGACCAGTGTTTGTTAACGCGGATCCTATCAAGCAGATTGAGTCCTTCAAGAGGATGAGACCGCCAGTGTTTGAGGGGTAGTCTGATCCAAATGAGGCTGATGATTGGATTAGACGGATGGAGACAATCTTCAAGGTCTCGGAAACTCAGGTAGCCAATAAGGTGAAGTTGGCCACTATGCAGTTGGAAAAGGATGCTGGTGTTTGGTGGCAATCGGTGAAGAGGACTTTAGGGGACCAGCAAATGACTTGGGAGGCCTTTCTGGATGAGTTCAGGGAGCATTTCTCTCCTTCAGATATTCACGAGAGGAAGTCAACAGAATTCTTGAATCTACAGCAGGGCAGCATGACCGTGCGAGAGTATGTGACTAAGTTCGCTCAGCTGTTGAGGTATGCACCGGAGCTAATAGTTGATGAGGCGAAGAAGGCCAAAAAGTTCGAGCAGGGCTTGAGGCCGAATTTGAGGTCGAGGATGATTCCTTTGGGCATAAGGAGGTTCGATAAGCTGGTCAGGAGAGCAGCTATGACAGAAGAAGATATGGACCAATTCCAGAAGAAGCAGGAAACCTGGAACAAGAACAAGAGGCCAGCAGATGGTCAGAGTGGGAAGGAATTCCCAGTGAAGCAAGGCAAGTTTAGTGAGCCAGTGCAGAAGGCACCCGCAGTTCAAGGCGTGACTTGTTTCAACTATGCAGAGACAGGTCATTATCAGGCAGCATGCACCAAGCCTCGGAAGGTACAGGTTTGTTATCAATGCGGTCGTGAAGGGCATATCCGACCAAACTGTCTGCAGCTAAAGAAAGTTAGTGCAGGTGGAGGCAAGGTTCAGAGGCAGGGGAGAGTGTTCGCATTGACTGAGGAGGATGCAGGTAACTCAGGGATGTGATCCGGGGTGTGCAAGAATTTTGAATTCATTCATTTATGTATTAAGTAAAACTTTATTTGAGAATAAATTGGAGATTTGAGTATCGCTCTCCATGTAACAGAATTTGTTTTGGTTAATGGAATAAAACAAAAGTTTTATTTGATACTGTTTTCTTGCATACATTTGTGTCGCCCAAATTTTGGCTAGTCTTAGGTGTGGAGCTTAAGGTATTTCCAGGCAGGGCCTTGAGGTGGCATTCCTCGGTCACGTCCTTTCTAAGGAGGGAGTGGCCACTGTCCTTGGAAGGTTGAAGCAGATTATGGAAGGTCAGAGTTGGATGCAGGAGTTCAGAGGTTGTTGCAGCAGATTCCTGATGGCAAGTTATCAGAGTTGCGCAGCGAAATGTTGTTTTTCTGAACTCTTTGTATGATTGAGTTCCTTCTGTATGTTTGTATTTCTCTTGTTGGAATGTATTCCCTCGTGTGATTGTATTTTCTTAAACTATGTTTCCGTTTATGAGATTTCAAATTTCTTGGTTTATTTATGTTTGGACCCCGATTAGCAGTAGTTCTCAGGATAGAACTCTTCTAAGGAGGGAGTGATGTAGTACGATGTATTTTTAAATATTATTTTAATGATTTATAAATGAATTAAAATGATTTTTGGTGAATTAATAAATATTTTTATGAAGATTTATCTTTTTACACGTGCAAATGTTTTCTTGAAAAAAATCAAAAGCCAAAATTTATTTTGTGGAAAATCATTATTTATTATTTGAGATTATTTGTAATTTTTCTAGATTTTTCTGATATTTATTGGACCTATTTGCAAATATTACGAAAAGAATGATCTTTTTGCAAAATTGTCATTTTGAGGGATGAAAGTGCAAAACTATTTTTCTGGACTTTTCAAATAGTTCCGGCTGGAAATAAAGTGTTTATTTTGTTTTTAAAACTCAATTAAATTGGTTTTATCAAGTTTCCAATTATAAGGATCTATTTATGTAAAGTTATATTTTAAAAGGATTATTTTGCAAATGTGTTCAAAACCCTAATTCTCCCAATTCTGACCTACTTAAAAGTGGGGTGCAGCCGTATTTCGCTTCACAGCACAAAGGTTTTATTTATTTTTAATTTTTCTTGGAGATTTAAGGAGGTGATCTTGGATTTCGCAAAAGAAGGACTTTTCTTATTCTTCATTAATTCGATTGGATTTTGTCATTAAGGTGAGTGACTTGTTTTGTTTTATTTTGTTTTGTGCATGTTGTAAGTTGTTTTGTTTTGTTCTTGGAATGGTATTTTACCTTAGAAAGCATGTTAGGGGTTGAGTATGAATAAGTACCTAATGGATTGGATGGATGGATAAGTTAAAATTGGATCTTTTGAGAAGAACCCTAGTTATTTGTGAGTAGAGTTGCATGTGGATGGTTTTAGATTGTTGGAGAACCTAATATAAATTGTGAGTAGGCTATTTCTTCTTGGGTTATTACTGATTTGATTGAGTATGGTGAAAGTTATGCATTAATTGATTAAAGATGAGATTTTTGGGACTATTGGTGAGTTGGATGAAAGCAACTTGGCCATGTTAATGATAAATTTGTTTATGAGTCAACTACTGGTAATAGTTGATATTGAGGAATTTTGAGAATGAGTAATGGATTAAAAGACCATGTCTTGAGGATTAGAGTTTTGATGTCTAAATTTGGATTTGATACATTTTTTATTAAATTTGGAGATTTGTAATTTTGTGAAAGATTTTATTTGAATTTGGATTTATTCAAATACTAAGTTTTATATCTAAATATTTTGTTATTCTAATCTATGGATTTGTGAAGTTCTTTGGTGCACAAGCATGCACAAACGTTTTTCATGAATATCGTATTTTTGTGTTTTAGAAGAAATTGAGTTTTATGTGTTTTCGAAGGATTTGACTATATCTCAACTTATTTTTGTATTGATATGGTTTGGAATATAAAACAAGGTTATTTTGATGTATGACTGATTCTTAAAAACTCTAATTTTGATATATGCACACATTCATGTTTTATTTTGAAGAAATTCATCAAAAAGCTATTTTATCAATTCAAGTGGTTTTGATTGATTTTTATGGATCTTTGTATATCCTATAAGTTGTATTTGATCATATAAGGAATTTACTTTTTACAGATTTTGTTTTTGTAAAGTAAATCTTCGTATCGGTTAAAACATGCACAACCCAAACAGTAGTCTGTAGGTGTGACAGTCGACTGGAATGTTTCGACAGTCGACCGTTGCTACCTGGCTGCTGTGTTTTTCTCGTTTTCTTGAAATGTCGTGCAGAACAGTCGACTGACCCATTTCTCCAGTCGACTATCTCTGCTCTGTTTTGATATATTCTAGAGGTATTGGATTTTCACTCTGGACAGTCGACTGGTGACTTTTACAGTCAACCGTCAATACTTAGAATTATTTTTCTTAAAAATGTTGGATTTTCACTCTGGACAGTCGACTGATGACTCTTTACAATCGACCGTTACTGATATTTTCTTGAGTTATTCTGATGTTCTTTAAACGATTGATTCTTTAAATATTTTCGGATCTATAACTTACTATTCTAAATGTTATTCTTTCTACAAAACATATGTTTTCAAGATATTTTGTTGTTGGGTTGAATTCTGGAATTATATAAAAGACTTGGGTTTTTGTTGATTGGAGAAGTTTCTCCATATGATCGTTTTGACGATGGATTTGTGAGTTCTGGTCTTGTCGATATCTCTAGGAGTTGAGTAGGAGTCTTGTGAACCGGCAGTTGAGATTTGTTGAGTTAGACCTGGAGGGCCTATTCATGGAGTACACGGGTTGGGAGATGAATCTCCAGTTGTTTTTGAGCTATCTTACATGATGCTTGCGCGTCGAAGGCTGTGGTGCCTATTCGCGGAGTATTCTGGATCTTGTTTTCCATCACTGTAGTAGGATTAGTTGCATAACGAGAGGTTTGACCCTATAAAGTGGAGATCGTTAAGGGCTTGCACCGGACCTACGTACTATGGAATGCATAGAATCCGACAAGTATGCATTAGAGTGTTAGCATATAGAGATTGTGTTTTCTTGACTTGGTTTTATGCTTGTGTTTTCCTGTTTTTTCTACACTTGACACTTATTCTAGATTCACTTGATGTTTTCATGTTTTACCATTTACTATCTTATATTCCTTGATGTTTCCATGCTTTGCTTATTGTTATTTCTCATTTCGTTTATTCTTGCAGTTAATACATGATGTTGATGACTCCATGCTTAATGTTTTGTCTATGTTGTTTTGTTTTTATGTCACTCACACCATTATGGCTGACCCCTTTAGTTTTGGGGATTAGGGTTATCTCTAACCTCATGTTTTACAGGTTGTTGTTGCTTAGAGCTTGGGGTTTGGATGCTTGAGATAAATTGATGTAATAGAGCTTTTGTGTAAATTTTGTAAAAGAAGTATTGTAAAAAGAAAGTTTGTAATTCAAGATGTTTTGTATTTCCGCGGTGTTTTGTAAATGATTATTGTAATAAAAGTTGAAATAAAAATTATCTGTGTTTTTGGCTATGTGTACTATTGCAATTGAAGTTGATGCTGGGAATTGTGCCGCGAATTTCTAAGATATCATATTGAAAATTTGGGGCGCTACAGAAGTATCAAGCCAAGCATGAAATATCAAGCTTCAAGTATAAAGTATCAAGCCTCAAGTGAAATATCAAGCCTCAAGTAAAAAATCAAGCGAAGTATCACGTTGAATCAAAAGATCCTATTCCGAGTACACGTTTCTGTATTTTCCATTATTAGATCTTTCCCTTTAAACCCCGACTTGGTTATTTATCATTATTGGTGTCAAACAAGCATGTATGTGTCACGAACAGGACAAGTATAATATGGTATAAACAAGTAACAAGTTCTAGTTGCAAGATAAACATGTACGAGTGAAAGATAATACATAAAAGGATAAAACAACAAAATTCCTAGTTCAGGACAGCAAGACAATACTGCACTAAAACTGAGATTCCCGTTGCTACAAACATGCAAACCTGAATCCGTTGAAAGGTCTAGAAATTAGACTTCCGGATAAATCCGACAAGTATATATAAGTTATATGGTGCTTCAGATAAAACAAGTCTCAAAACAGGTTTGAATCCAGAAAATGTGTTCAGCCAGAAATCATAGAATCGTATTCAAAAACAGGAAAACAGCATGAAAACTCACAAATTAAATCCACAAAAAATCTAGGGTATTCTCTTATATGTATAGTAATAGAAAATAAAGTTTCATAATTTTCCAATATAAATAGTTTAGTCAACAAAAATCAGAAAACATCAAGACATGACAATTTTGTAAATCTGGAATCACAAACACTACAGTACAAAAAAAGCAATATCTTGCAAACCATAAATCAAAATCCAAATCCGCCAAAAGGGTGATAAAATAGATATAGTAGGTAACTTTCATATTCAGAAATATTTTACAAACAGCAAGTAGAATTAGGTCAAAAATCAGGTTCTGTACTGAACAGTATGAAAAATCTACTAGTATAGTAGTTGTTTGGAAACATAGAACGGTTTGTAAAACTCATCAAATAAATCCACAAAAATTCAGGGTTATCCCAATCAGATCTAGTTATACTGTGCAAAATGTTGGATCAAAATAATATTTTTAACATCACAATAAAAATAGATTACTCTTCAGAATTAATAGAAATCAAAATCTGGGAAACTTTCGACACCCCTATAGTAAAATAGACATAACTTGCAAAGCAAAAATCGAAACTGAGATCCATCAAAAAGGGTGGAAAATAGATAGAATTTTCTACAAATCACAAGTACTGACCTTAATAGGGTCTAAAATGCTGATCAAAATGGGAAAACTGGCAAAACTGAAATATCTCATGCACAAATCAACTAACTCATATAAAACTCATCCAAAACATAACCAAACATGAAATAGGGTGTAATAGATGTCCAAACAACATGGTATAGGGTTTATCACAAGTCCACATCAAGTCTACCATGAATAATACGAACGAGCACATGTTATCATATGCACAACACGCATATATATGACAAGAAGTGGTCAACCCTAGGTTATTTCATGTCATGTATGTCGTGAGGCAACTATGATCGAATCAACACAATAGAGACAATATCAACAAGGGGATTTACACACAAATTTTCTCTAGAACCCAACTACACTACAGGCGGTATTTAATACTTGTATTACACAATGAAAAGAATACAAGTTACTTGCATGAGAGACGCCGACGAAAACGGCACAAAAGCAAGAATAACGGGAATGGATTCCCGGGCAACGAACTCACGAACACATGAACTCCAAAAGTGAGCAAAACCAGCGAACACACAACCAACAGAAACGAACACAAACCCACAATCACAACTCGAGAATCACAACCAAGACAACTCGTGCGACCACTCGCACGAGCAACAAAAGAGAGAGAGGACGGAAAGCTGGCAGCGACAGGGAATGGCAGCACAGTGAGGGAAGCTCGCTGCTGTTGAGGAAGGCAGCACACTTGCTGTTCTGTCGCAGCGGTCAGACGGAGAGCTAAGCCGTGGGCGGCTTGCTGTCGGTTGTTGCTGTCGCATCGCATGAGAAGAGGAGGGCACGGGGGGAAAGAGAGAGGGTCGGGATGAGGAAGATGATCGGGAGAGAGATAAAGCTGCTGAGAAGAGGGTTTTTGCATGGGTTATAAATATATAGGTCTTAAGATTAGGGTTAGGGTAGTGGATGGAGGCGGCACAGTTGAGCAAAACGGGTTCTCGGGTGGGTAACGGGTCTGCATGGGTTTTAATTATACTGGATATAGATTAGGGTCCAGTATGGTTAAAGATCCAAAACAAAGGAAATATAGGAGCAAACGAATAAAAAAAATATATATGACATGAAAAAAAATATTGGGAAAAAAAATAATGGCCCGATCAATGAAATGAAATAATAGACAGACCACAGAAACAAGAAGATAAAAAAATACAAATGAATATATTGAAGATAAAAAAAAGTCAATATCCGGTCCAAAGATACAAGCTGAATCAAATACAAGGAAAAAGAAAATACACCAAAAGAAAAGAAAAAAATACACAAAGTGGAAAACAGGGGTTACAGTAAGCTGTTGTAAAATTTGGTCGAATTGTTCCACATTGACATAGTAAGCTCCTGTAAATTTTTAAGGGTCAAATTCCATCAAGACACAAAGTTATGATTTTTATAAGTCAACAATGTTAAACTCACAAAGCAGATAATTTATTCCGAACCAGCAACAAGATTGAATTTTATTAAGATAGCAAAATATATCCAAAAACTACGAAATTTTGTAGGGTTATAATAGACATGCGTGGGAAGCTCTGGTAAAATTTTCAGCTCTAAACTCATATTAACCATGGAGATATATATTTTATAAGACAAGCATGATCATTCAACCCAAAATAACAAGATGATTCAACAACAACAGCAACATGAATTTTTTTAAAATATCAACACTCATCCAAAATTCAAGAATTTTGGTGGAGATATTAGGGCACAATCAAGATGCTACTATAAATTTTCCAATTCTAAATTCCAACATATCACAAAGTTAGGAATTTCTAATCATCTCATGCTAAAACTTCACAAGATTGAAGCTTTTTCTATCAATTAGCATTCGTAGCCTAAAAGTTTAAGTGGAACATACAAATATCTCACTCAAGCCATATAGCAAGCCAAAAGATTGTATTTTTGTTTTCATCACACACAAAATTAAACACCCAACATGTCACCCACTTTGATGTTGTTGATGATTTCCTCACAAATTCTTCTTCCTAGCTTGAATGGCTCCTCCTCCTTGCTTCATGCTTCTACTACTCCTCCACCTAAGCTTAGATGAAGAAAATTTTTCTTCTTTCTCTTTTCTCTCTTTTTTTTTGAAGTTGAAGCATGCTAGAAAAAGGAAAATAGTAGGATTTTGAAAGAGAAAGTTTTCAAGATTTGGAATGAAGAAGAAGGTGATAGTTTTGCATTTGGGGGGGGGGGGGGGGAAGGGGGGGATTAACAAGGAGGGGGAGTGTATTGGCTGGCTAGGGGGTGACCATACCCCAAAACAAGCACATAGTTTTAGGGGTGGTTTAGGATTTAGTTTAATGGTTTAGGGTTTTCATTTAATATAGATAATTATACATACATACATAAACTCATACCTACACATATATATATGTATTCATACATTCATACAATACATACATATATATACACATGCATAACACAAATGTATACCCAATAATTGAGAAAAGTTTGCATATAAACAAGGATATATTATTTTTATATAATTTTTTTTAATATTTATTAGTATTTTCCAGGGACCTTACATCACTCCCTCATTAGAATAGTTCTATCCTCAGAACTACGTTTAGTAAGGAGAGAACAAGATAAAAATCACAAAAACAAACCCAATAAAGAGTCCCTCATTCAGCTCTCCGGCTCCCATGTGGCTTCCGCTAGGAACTGGTCCCTGCAGAGCACCTTGACCATCGGAATGACCTTATTTCTCAGCACTTTCTCTTGAAGATCTTGGATCTTTACCATTTGCTCCTTGTAAGAAAGATCCACCTGCAAATCCTCAGGAATCTCAGGCAGTTGGTGGCTCGAATCTGGTACATATTTCCTTAGCAACGAGACATGGACTACATCGTGCACTTGCGCCAATTCTGCGAGTAGCTCTAACTTGTATGCCATCTTGCCGGTCATCTTTAGAATCTTATATGGTCCAATGTATCTCAGGGCTAGATTGCCACCCCTTCCAAAACTGATTATACCCTTGGTGGGTGAGACTTTCAAGAACACTTAGTTGCCTTTTTCAAAATCCAGTTCCCTTTAGCGGGTGTCGGCATAGCTTTTCTTTCTGCTCTGTGCTATTGCTAATCTCTTTCTGATCAACTGAACTTTTCTGAAGCCTAATTTACAATTTCAGGTCCAAATATTTGCCTCTCTCCCACTTTATACCAGCACACGAGCGTCTTACACTTCCTTCCATAAAGCACTTCACAGGGGGCCATACCAATACTAGCTTGGAAACTGTTATTATATATAAATTCTACCAAAGCTAAGTACTTCTTCCAGCTCCCTCCAAAGTCCATGACACACGCCCTCAGTATATCTTCTAGAATTTTGATTACTCTTTCAGTTTGTCCATCAGTTTGTGGGTGAAAAGTTGTACTAAAATCTGTCCTAGTTCCCAAAGCTTCTTGTAGACTCGATCAAAATCGTGAAGTGAAACTTGCGTCTCTGTCAGAGACTATCGATACTGGCACCCCATGTAGCTTCACTCTTCCCTCAATGTAGACTTTCGCCAACTTCTCTAATGACCAAGTAATCTTTACTGGAAGAAAATGTGCAGACTTCATCAAATGACCTACAATAACCCAAATCGAGTCATTAACCTTAGGGCTCCTGGGTAAACCCACGATGAAATCCATACTGATGTTCTCCCACTTCCGCTCTGGAATGGGTAGCGGCTGTAGTAATCCTTCAGGCTTCTGATTCTCTGCTTTGATCTTCTGACATGTAAGACAAATGGCCACAAACTTCGTTATATCTCGCTTCATTTTGGCACACCAATAATAATGTTTCACATTTCGATACATCTTTGTACTTTCCAGGTGGACTGCAAGTAGAGTGGTGTGCGCTTCCTTCATGATTTGTTCCCTTAAATCCTCATCATTTGGTACGCACAACCTGTTATTGAACCACAGTATTCCTTCTCTTACACTGAACTCCGAAAGTTTCCCTTCGTTCACTTGCTCCTTAATTGCTTGGATATCTGTATCCCCTTCCGAAGCCCCATTGACTTGTTCCTTCAGACTTGGCTGTAACTCTAGTCGAGCAAAAATTGCATCCATACCTTCAGTAACGACCTCGATACCGGCCTGCTTAATTTCATCCTCCAACTCCATCCTGGTTGCTATCAATGTGGATATACTCCTTTTCCTACTAAGTGCATCTGCCACCACATTGCCCTTCCCTGGATGGCATAAAATTTCTGGTCTGATATCCTCCAAGACATCCAAACATCGCCTCTACCGTATATTCAAATCCTTCTGCTAGTATATGTACTTCAGGCTCTGGTGATCTGTATACAATTCCACCTTCCCTCCGTAGATATAATGTTGCTACATATTCAAAGCAAAAATTATTGCAGCTAGCTCTAAATCATGCGTGGGATAGTTCTTCTCGTGTGGTCGGAGTTTCCATGATCCGTAGGCTATTAATATTCCTTCTTGCATTAGGATGCACCCAAATCCCAAATGCGAAGCATCACTGTAGATTTCATACCCTTTGTCTGCTTGAGGTATGTCCAAAATCAGTGTTGAAATCAATCGGTTCTTCAACTCTTGGAAGCCTTCCTCACATTTGTTAGTCCACTCAAAGTTGTACTTCTTTGTTTAGTGCTGTGAGCGGTACTACTATCTTTGCATAATCCTGGATCCCGTAGTATCTGGTCATCCCTGGAAAGCTTTTGATTTCTTTCACTATTTTCGATTAAGGCCAATCCTTCACTGCCTCAATCTTTTGTTGATAACTGGCAACTCCCTCCTTAGAAAGGACATGGCCAAGGAATGCGACTTATGTTTTCCAGGACTAACACTTGGATAAATTTGTATACAGCTGATGCTACTGTAGCTCGCTTAGTACTACAGTCAAGTGCTTAGCATGCTTTCCCTTTGTCCTTGAGTACACCAGAATATCATCTATGAAGACCACAACAAACGAGTCGATGAATGGTCGTAGGATCTGGTTCATCATACCATAAAAATTGCTGGAGCATTGGTCACTCCAAATGGCATCACCAAGAACTCGTAGTGACCATACCGAGTCCTGAAAGTGGTCTTTGGTACATCCTCCTCTTTGACACGGACATGATGGTAGCCTGATCGTATATCAATCTTTGAGAACACAGCTGCTCCTGAAGTTGATCGAACAAGTCATCGATCCTGGTAATTGGGTTCTTGTTCCGAACCGTGACCTTATTCAATTCCGATAGTCAATAAACATCTTTGCCAAACCATCTTTCTTCTTGACTAGTAGCACTGGTTCTCCCCAGGGTGAAGCACTAAGCCTCATAAATCCCTTATGTAGTAGCTCCTCAATCTGTTGCTTAACTTCATTCTGTTCTACTAGTGTCATCTAATACGATGGTTTTGACACTGGCGCACTGCCTGGTTGAACAATGATGCTGAACTCCACATCCCTATATGGAGGTAGTCCTGGTAGCTCCTCCAAAACTACGAGCGGAAAGTCTCGTACAATAGGTATCTTCTTGACCTCCTCTGATACCTTCATCCTAGCTATAGCGGCTAGAACCTTTCCTCTCTTCTTCTTGCCTTGAAATACAATTTCCAGTCCTTTTGGCATCATCATGGTCACCTTCTTTTCCATGCAGTCTAAGGTCGCCTTATATCTTGACATCCAATCCATCTCGACTACCACGTATGTTCCCACGAATCCCAGCTCCAACAAATCCACATTTAGGGTTTCACCTCCGATCAGAATCTTACAGTCTTTATAACACACACTGGAGTTAGAGTAGCTCCTGATGGTCTTGCTATCTCCAAAGCCAAATCCGGAGTAGCCGGATGCATTCATTTCAATATCTCAGAAAAAGATTTGGACACAAAAGTGTGAGATGACCCACTATCGAACTAAACATTGGATTGGATTCCATTAATACTTAACCATCATGTTTCAAATGCTTACAACCTTCATTAACTTCTTTCACATAGTTCAAAATGGACTAAACAACCTACATTTCATTTCCCATACCAGTTATAACA
Organism: Hemerocallis citrina; assembly: GCA_017893485.1. Classification (NCBI taxonomy): domain Eukaryota; kingdom Viridiplantae; phylum Streptophyta; class Magnoliopsida; order Asparagales; family Asphodelaceae; genus Hemerocallis; species Hemerocallis citrina. The sequence goes on along the minus strand of CM030361.1, from coordinate 232,306,318 downwards.
TTTTCATTTCCCTCTGCATCCTCCTCGGTTAGGGCAAAGATACATCCTTGGTGGAGAGGCTTCTTCCCCTTGTCATTTGCACTCTAAGTCAGTCCACTGTTGCCTTTCTGGAGTTGGGGACACTTGGATTTGATGTGCCCAACCTTCCCACAAATTAAAGCATGTAAGTAGGCGGGTCTGCAAGTTGCTCTTTGGACATCGATCCTTAAAATGTCCTAGCTCTCTACAAATAAAATAACTTCTTGGTTTGAAGGTTCATGTCCTATCATTGGGCTTCTAGAACTTCAGTCTCTGGCCTTGCATCTTGAAGTTTGAGTCTGGAATAGACCTTTTCCATTTATTCCAGCTTCCTACTTTCCCTTGTGACAGCTGATTCTGATTCATGTCCATCTCCATGATAGCTGCCCGACGAATTAGTTTGTCAAACCTCCGAATACAAAGTGGCACCATTCTTGACCTCAGTGTCGACCTTAAACCTTGCTCAAATCTTTTTGCCTTCTTTACTTCATCCTGCACCATCTCTGGACCATATTAACATAACTGGGTAAATTTTGTCTCATACTCCTGAACTGATAGTCTTCTCTACCTCAAATTGAGGAATTCCATAGCCTTCTCTTCCTGAACATTGAGAAGGAAATAAACCTCCCTAAACTCCTCGAGGAAGTCCTTCCATGCTATAGGCCCATTTCCCAAGCTGCATTTGATGAATTGCCACTATACCCTCGTATCCTTTTCCAAAAGGATGGTCGCTAGCTTAACTTTGCTTTCCTCCAGGGTTTCAAGCACTTCAAAGATGATTTCTACTTGTCTTATCCAGTTTTCGGCGTCTGTGGGATCTGCTTGGCCTTGAAAGACTGGTGGCTTCATTCTTTTAAAGAACTCTAACATCTTGATTGGGTCAGCCATCGCATTCCCTGGGTTTCTTCCCTGTGCACCTTGTTGAGGCATGAAATTTTTACTTGCTACCATAAATGCCCCCATGATTTGATAGACACGGGAAAACTCTGTTTTGACATTAAGGCCAGTTCCATTGGCCCCACTACCGTCGGCTTTAGACCGACCGCTGCGCCCACTCCTTGTCCTTCCCGACATCTGATGCATGGTGGAAAAAAAAAATCACATAGGTGCCTTATTGTGGTGTTGTGAGAAAAGAAAAGAAAAGAAAAATGTCATCCAACAATAACATATATACCACCAGTATTTAGGCAAAACACAATACTTAGATGTCATTCATTTGTACATAACAGTCTTAGATACTCTTACAAAACATCACACTTCACCCAACACAGACAAAACATAGTCAAAATATGCATCTACAACTATTCCTACTGGCCATCCCCTACTGAGTCCACTGCCCCTGGATGCTGTCCCAGCTATGCCATCAGCTGGGCTACTTAGACCCTCAGCACCTCCTGCCCCCGCTCGAGGCTTGCAAGCCTAGTCTGATAGATGGCCTTCATTTGCCTAATCCTTCGGGTGGTCCTGGTTTTGAACCTTTTAAGTTTTGCCACCGCCTTGCTAGTGGTGAGCTGAAGTGCACTCGGTCGAAAGAGTGATGGACTGTAGTAGGCTGGGGAGGTGGTGGTGGTGGTAGAAGCTGATCAGTTACAGGGTCGTTCTCCACGTAGGGGAATTCCCCTTCTTCTGATTCTGCAGCTACCACGGGCTCTGCGCCCGCCACACCTGGGGGATTCTTTCCCTCCATCATTGGTTCTTATTCATCTGACATCTCTACCTCTTCCACCCACCCATTCACAAATGGTGCATCACCATCAACCATCCTGCAAGGAGAAAATACGGGAATTAGTACAGATATAGGAAATTGTAAAACATAAGTTGAAAAGTGCAACAATATGAATTACGATCATCTAATATCTACACCAGACTCGACTCTACCCTCCAAGTGTTATTTCCTATTGTGTTAGACTATAATTTGAAGTCAGCTCTGATACCAACTTTGTAGTGTCCCGAATTCCTAAAACTAGAAATTCGTGACACAATCTAGAATCTTACTTCAAATAGCCTATAACACAAAAAGGTGCAAGGAATTAAAATCTTTTATTTCGATAAATGTTGCAACAATGTCCAAATGGTACAAAATTTATTACAAGAAAATATTACAATGAACTAGGACAATGCCACTCCACATGGATGCTTTACCTGGCTCGAGTGCCTCCCGCTCCCATGATCTGGTAGTTCTGCACTAACCAACTGTGGGTACTTCAGGTGAATGCAACTGACGCAATGCTGATAAAACCAGTGACTCCCCAACTCAACAACCAAAAAAATATTGACGCAAGAGAAAAATGTGCAGTCAGAACACAAGTGTGAGTGTATGCCATGACCTAAATTCTAATGCACATTTCTAAGAATGCACATGATGCTCCTACTCTAATGCACACTTGATTTGAAAGCATATGCATCCCATACTATATACTTACCAAATCAATCTTGTTTTCCTCCTGATTGTAGGGTTCGATCCCACACCATGCATCCTACTATTCTACTCTTTCCCGATCCTGACCTTCATCTAGTGAATAATGAGGTTGCAGTTGTTCGATCCAATTCTGCTTCTGCAGTCAGTATTGTTGTCCCCATTTTCCACTATGCCCAGTCCCCGCAGTCCCACTGCTGCGGACCTCACCCAAAAGTTGCCACGAGCATAAAGGTGGCCCCGCGGTAACCCCGCTCACCGAGATGCCTAGTCTTACCCACATTTTAAGGTCTTATTCTAGCTCCCTGCTCGTACTGAACAACATAGAACTTAATAGATTTGTAGGGTCCATTCCCTACTTCTGACATGGGCACCTCTTGTTCTTATCACTAGACCCCAAGAATTAACAGACGAGACTACCTTGCCCGTCCCCCTTGACAGGCGAGTACCACCACCCGACTAGTACCTGTCCTATCAAATAGATAACTTGCTTGGTCAAGGTTACTACAATGAACCTACTGACCCTAATTTAGAACTTATGCTGTACTTATTAAGGCAATAAGTTATGTTTTATTAGTGAGGTGATTAGTGAAATACAGGATGACTATTTGCTAGTTAGCTATCTAGTCTTTTATTCAGCTTAATTGCCTTGGGTTAAACCCAACTCGATTTCTAACTCAGACCCAAGATTGGCCTGACCAGATCTCAACTTGACCTAGTGACAACAATGATTCGACCTCGTCGATCACTGCCCGCCCTATTGCTTGGATATCAACCTGATCTCCGTCCTGCGATCAACCCTCCTGGGGTAGCGATCAGCCGGCGCACAAAGACTGTGCTCATCCAAGGTACTAGAGGCAGCAAGGCTACTACCTACCCAAATATTATGCAATAAGTCAAAGGGTACGACTCACCAACAAGGTCACTTAGCAAACTAAGATGAATAATGAACAAGAGTACCAAAAATGAGATCATAGTTACTCAAATAAAAAACACATTATGTGCAACAAGCACAACTCTAACATGATCAAACACAACTCAAGGGTCATAATGAACACCATGTTAAGTCAATTCTAAAACCCTAGTATGAAACTGCAGATATTTAAGTCAAACAGCAAGCTACTATCAAACTGCAATCTATGCAGTTTCGAAAAATTCATCGTAAATCACATACTTAATGAAATCACAAGTTCTTAGGTTCTTTAGAAAGTTATTCAAGTCTACTACAACATCTCAGTTGAAATCTTTCTCAAAATAATTCATTTCAGACAATAAAAATAACCATAACTGATGAGCATGTAAAACATCAAGATCTGATGGAATTATAAACCAGTTGCACCAATAAACTCATTTAAAATATCAAATGAACTCAAAAGTCTATAAAATTTTACAAAAATGTGCTAGACACCTAATAACAATACATATCCAAAAACTAGCTCAAAACTCCATGTATAGAGGAAGATATGATATTTTGACTTAGATGAAAATTTCCACACAACAACAGCACTGCTTGTTAACCATAGCGGCAAGTTGCATTTTAAAAAGATAACAGTTCTAATTAAAAAATTACAAAAATTAGTGGAAATGTTCCAAATTGAGTTTGTAAGCTGCTGTAAAATTTGCAGGTTCAAATTCTATCAAAACACAAAGCTATGATTTTTATTAGCCAAACATGTTAAACTCACAGAGCAGAAATTTTATTCCGAACTAGCAACAAGATTAAATTTTATTAAGATAACAAAACATATCTAAAAATTATGAAATTTTGTAGGATTATAATAAACATGCATGTGAAGCTCTATTAAAAGTTTCAGCTCTAATCTCATATTAACCATGGAGATAAAAAAATTATAAGACAAGAATGATCATTCAACCTAGAACAATAAGATGATTCAACAACAGCAGCAACATTGATTTTTTAAAAATATCAACACTCATCCAAAATTCACGAAATTTGGTGGAGATGATTCAACAACAGCAGCAACATTGATTTTTTAAAAATATCAACACTCATCCAAAATTCACGAAATTTGGTGGAGATATTAGGGCACAATCAAGATGCTACTATAAATTCTCCCTGTCTAAATTCCAACATATCACAATGTTATAAATTTATAATCATTTCCTGCTAACACTTCACAAGATTGAACATTTTTCTATCAATTAGCATTCTTAGCCTAAAAGTTTAAGTTGAACATACAAAAATCTCACTCAAGTCATCTAGCAAGCTAGAAGATTGTATTTTTGTTTTCATCACACACAAAAATAAACACCCAACATGCATAGAGTTGAGAAAGTCACCCACTTTGATGTTGTTGATGATTTACTCACAAATTCTTCTTCCTAGATTGAATGGCTCCTCCTCCTAGATCCGTGCTTCTACACTCCACCTAAGCTTAGATGAAGAAAAGTTATCTTTTTTCTTTTTTCTCTCTTTTTTTTATTTTATTTTAAGTTGAAGCATGCTAGAAAATGGGAAATAGTAGGATTTTGAAGGAGAAAGTTTTTAGGGTTAGAAATGAAGAAGGAGTTAGTTTTGCATTTCGAGGGGGGGGGGGGAGGGTTTAATATGGAGGGGGGTAGTGGTTTCGGATTTAGTTTAGTGGTGGTTTAGGATTTAGTTTTAGGGGTTTAGGGTTTTTATTTAATATAGATAATTATACATACACACATAGACTCATACCTACACATATGTATTCATACATTCATACAATACATACATATATATACACATGTGATATGGCTAAAAATGGGGTTAAATCGGAACCGTCCAGATTGGGCACGAATCTTGATGCTCGGGGGTAAAAAGGTAATTTCACATACAAGCGGATCCAAAGCGGGTACTGAATCTCCTCCTCGCAGATCCAATAACCCGCGAATGGATCCACACCTATTGGGTACGGGTTCCGACCCGAGACGAACCCAAACCAGTAAGAGACAAATCAGGATCCATGATTTGGCCAAATCAATGGCCTTGATTTGCTCTCACCGGGAATCAAGGAAAGATTTCCTAAACAGACTAAGGATTTTGCTCCCGGCTGTTACACAGGAAATCAAACCCTTAAACAACCCCCCTGGCGACTATAAATACAACCCCTCTGCCTCCATGACCAGGTTAATCACTTTTTCACCACTTAAGCTCTTTCTTAATCTTTTCTGATTACTGACAAGAGCGTCGGAGGGTGCATCGCCGGAATCAACCCCGGTGTTTCGCACTTCCTTGCAGGTCGCGGCAGGAGCAAGAAGGCTGAGTCAACTGTTCAGGTTTTTCTCGGACTCACAAATTCTATCTATTTACCCCCACACCGAAATCAGCGGTAACAGATTGGCGCCGTCTGTGGGAAACACCACACGAACAGCCTCAGCTACTTCCTCGTCGTCCTCTGCAGCAATGCCTCCGAAGAAGGTCAGATCTAGAGGGTCAAACCGTGTGGCCAACCTCGCCGACCCGACGAATGAAGTCCCAGTCAATCCTATTCCTCAGTCCGACCTCCCTCCGCCGGCCCAGCAGGGCCCACCTCCTCCTCCCAAGCAGCAGCCCAACAATGGTCCGTCCGGTCATAACAGACGGAAGGAGAAGCAGCCCCTCAATCCGGGCCATGTCTCGGTCCATAATGGGTCCTTGGACTCGATGGCTTCTCATCATCCCGACCTCCGCATCACACTCCTGAACCGCCAGAAAGAAGACGACCTCCGCACCCATCTTGACGAGAGGCGGGCCCGAGAGGGAGCCTCCCGCTAGCGTCAGGGTGAGCGGTCCCCACGTCGCCGAGACGGCAGAAGCTCCCCGGACCGCAGAGGCCGAGCGGCGTCCCCCGAGCGCCGAAGGAGGAGGTCGCGTTCCCCCGGGGATCGGCGTCATCCGAGGGACCGAGAAGTGACTATCAGTCGGGCTGAATTCCTCCAATTTCAGGAGACCGTTCTACAGGCTCTCAACCTTCGGCAGAACGTCCAGAATGCTCAGAGGGCTCCGACGCCCCCCAGGGACCCCAGTCCTCGCCGCCGAACCCGAAGTCCTTCCCCGGCTCCCAGCCGCCGCCGGCAGCAATATAGTCCTCGCCGATCCCAGGACTACCGGCGCCAGAGTCCACGCTCCCCCTCCTATGAAGAGGAGTCCGGGGGATCTTATGATTACCAGAGAAGGGACGACGCCCTCATCCGCCGTATCCACGAAGTGGAAAGGCGGATCGGCCACATGGACAGGGAGGAGGAGTCCCGAGCAGGAACCTTCCGTCCCAGCCGACCCCCCTTCTCACGATCGATCATGGAGGCCCACATACCGAGGAGTTTCAAACCGCCCCAGTTTGAAATATACTCAGGGGAATCCGACCCGGTCGATCACGTCGAAAGCTTCAAGACCCTGATGCTGATCCATTAAGCTTCTGATGCGGTGCTCTGCAGGACCTTCCCTGCCACCCTCAGGGGGTCGGCTCGGGAATGGTATTCCAGGCTCGCCCCCTCATCCATCTTCTCATTCGAGCAGTTCGAGACGCTGTTCATTACTCACTTCGTGAGTAGCAGGCGGGCCGAGAAGACAATTCTTTCCCTACTGAACCTGCGGCAGGAAAGGGAAGAGAAGCTGCGGGACTATGTGAAGAGATTTACCGCAGAGGTCAGGTCTATCGCCTCCTTAGACCTGTCTGTGGCCACCGTGGCGTTCCAGTCGAACGTCCTTAACGCCAACCTCCGATCATCCCTAGCCAAGAAGCCCCCGCATGACTTCGCCGACCTCCTCCTGAGGTGCGAGAAGTACATCCGGGCAGAGGAGGCTGAAGCCCTTCCGAGCTTCGGAGGGCCCTCCGCAGGGTCGGAGAGGAAGGCGACGGGGGAAGAGGGGTCCAAGAAAGCTCAGAAGGACCTTGGTGGTCAGCGCCGCCCTCCCCCCAGATTCGAGAAGTTCACTCCCCTCACCACTAATGTCTCTACTATCCTAATGGAGGTGGAGAAGGAGGGGGTCATCCCTCCGGCTCCGAGGATGCACACCCCAGCAAAGAGGAGGAACAAAGATAAGTGGTGTCGTTACTACCGGGACCACGGCCACGACACGAATGATTGCCGGGCTCTGAGAGATGAGATTGAAGCCCTCATTCGGAGGGGGCAGTTGGCCAAATTCGTGAAGGCTAACGATCGGACGGATCGCAACTCTCCTCCGCCTCGAGGGGCTAACAAGCGCTCCGAGCGGCGCGAGAAGACACCCGAGTTCGAGGAAGAACGGGTTCTGCACCTGATCCACGGAGGCCCCATGGGGGGCTCCTCTAATTCCTCCCGGAAGGCCTTCATCCGAGAGGTCAATTCGGTCCACAGCGCCCCTCCCCCAAAAGGTCTCGGCGTCCCTGTGTCTTTCTCCGATGCCGACCTCGAAGGGGTCCGAACCCCACACTGCGATGCCCTCGTCATCGACCTCCGCATAGCCAACTTCAAGGTGCAGAGGATTTTAGTAGACAATGGAAGTTCGGTCAATATCCTCTTCCTCTCGGCCTTCCGAGGCCTGCAGCTGTCCCGAGACCGTCTCAAGCCGGCCGGTTACACACTCCACGGGTTCACGGGGGTCCCGGTAACCGTTGAAGGGGTGATAACCCTAGACGTTACTGCGGGAAGCACCCCTACTACCCGGACCGAGCCGATGGACTTCATGGTCGTCGACGTCCCGGCAGCATATAATGTTATTCTAGGCCGACCTGGCCTAGCCGCCCTGGAAGCCGTCCCCTCGGCATACCATTTGAAAATGAAGTTCCCCACTCGGTCGGGAGTAGGGGAAGTCAGGGGAAGCCAAGAGACAGCCCGGAAGTGCTACATGACTTCCACCGGGGGACCAGTGCTCTCGCTCGAGACACTAGAAATCCCCGAGCCGAAGGCCCGCCCAACGTCCGAGCCGGCGGACGAGTTAGAAGAAGTGCTCTTCTCGGACGAGGATCCGAGCCGGAAGTTCCTCATCAGCAAATCCTTGCCGACCGCACTATGCTCGGACCTGATTAAATGCATCCGAGATAACCATGACTTGTTTGCATGGTCGGCCGCGGACATGCCCGGCATTTCCGAGGAACTGCTCATCCATCGTCTGAGTGTCGAACCGGGGTGCAAACTGGTCCAGCAGAAGAGGCGAAAGTTCGCTCCCGAGCGACAGCAGGCCATCAAGGAGGAGGTTGATAAACTTCTAAAGGCCAAGTTCATACAGGAGGTAAATTACCCCGAGTGGCTGTCGAATGTTGTAATGGTCAAGAAGTCCAATGGCTCGTGGAGGATATGCATTGACTTCACCGACCTGAACAAGGCGTGTCCGAAGGACCCATTCCCTCTCCCGAACATCGACACCCTTATTGACGCCACCTCGGGCCATGAGCTCCTCAGCTTCATGGACGCCTTCTCGAGGTACAATCAAATCCGAATGTTCCCTCCGGACATTCCGAAGACCTCCTTCGTCACCGACCAAGGCCTCTACTGCTACTGGGTAATGCCGTTCGGCTTGAAGAACGCGGGCACCACCTACCAGCGCCTCGTCAACAAGGTCTTCCAGAGCCAGATCGGCCGAAACATGGAGGTGTACGTTGACGACATGCTCGTCAAGAGCATCTGCGGCACCGATCATGTAGCCGACCTCCAGGAGGCTTTCGGCGTGTTGAGAAAGCACAGCATGCGGCTGAACCCGAACAAGTGTGCGTTCGGGGTCTCCTCGGGAAAATTCCTCGGCTTCATGGTAAGCCAGCGAGGAATCGAAGCTAACCCCGAGAAGATTAAGGCCATATTAGACATGGCCCCACCTCGGAACATCAAGGAGGTGCAGAAGCTCACCGGTCGGCTCGCTGCTATCGGTCGGTTCCTCTCGAAGTCGGGGGAAAAATGCCTCCCCTTCTTCAAAGCACTCAGGGGGGCTAAGGGTTTTGAATGGGGCCCGCCACAACAGGAGTCGTTCGACCAACTGAAGGCATACTTGGTGAACCCCCCTCTGCTCAGTAAACCGGTCCCGGGCGAGAACCTCTTCGTCTACTTGGCTGCTTCCGAGCAGACCCTAAGTGCTGTCCTGGTAAGAGAAGAGGACCGGTCCCAAAGGCCCATCTACTACGTGAGCAAGGTGCTTCGGGACGCCGAGCTCCGCTATCCGAAGATTGAGAAAATGGCCTACGCCCTGGTCACAGCGGCGAGGAAGCTTCGGCCATACTTTCAGTCCCACTCGATCGTCGTCCTCACCGACCAACCCCTAAAGCAGATCCTCTACAAGCCCGAAACCTCGGGCCGACTGATGAAATGGTCCATAGAGCTGAGCCAGCATGACATCACTTACCAGCCTTGGACAGCGATTAAGGCACAGGCGCTCGCCGACTTCATCGTGGAGTCCACTATCCCGGAGGTCGAGCACATTCCGAATGGACCCCCCATTTGGACAGTCTTCGTGGACGGATCCTCTTGTAATGAAGGAAGCGGTGCTGGCATCATTTTGAATGGCCCTGACGACTTCGTCCTCCAGTACACGATCCGTATGAACTTCAAGGCCTCGAACAACGAGGCGGAGTACGAAGCGCTCATCGCTGGTCTCGGACTTGCACGAAGTGCTGGGGCGCAGTGCCTCCGGATCCACAGCAATTCCCAGCTCGTCGTGAACCAAGTCTTGGGCGAGTACGAAGCTCGAGATGGGCGGATGGCAAAGTACCTTGCAAGGGTGCGGGATCTCATGGACCGGTTTGAGGAGGCGCTCATCCAGCGGGTCCCTTGGGAAGAAAACTCACAGGCCGATGCCCTCTCCAAGTTGGCCTCGTCCTCACTTCAAGGTCTCGAACAGACCGTGCTGATCGAAGTCCTCTCTAAGCCGAGCATCGAAGATGAGACGCCTGCCTCGGCGGAGTCGCTGCCAGTCATGTTACAAGACAATTGGATGAAACCATTGATAGAATTCTTAAGGGATGGAGTTCTGCCCTCGGATCCCAAAGTGGCTCGCCGAGTTAGGACCCGGGCCGAGCGGTATGTCCTGATCGAGGGTATCCTATACAAACGCTCTTTCTGTCAAATAGACGGCCGACCGTACCTAAGGTGCCTCTCTCCGGATCAGGCCGAATATGCCCTGCAAGAGCTCCACGAAGGCATCGGAGGGGCACACTCAGGATTTTGGTCCTTGGCCCGAAAAGCTTTGAATTATGGGTACTTCTGGCCGACCCTCCTTCAAGACGCCGAGCGACACGTTCGGCAATGCAGCTCTTGTCAAAGACACTCCAGCATCCGATGCCTCCCTCAGGCCAACCTCGCCTCCTTATCAAGTCCCATCCCCTTTGCAATGTGGGGCATGGATTTGCTGGGACCCTTCCCTCCGGCTCCAGGTAGTTCAAGTTCTTGGTCATAGCCATCGACTACTTCTCGAAGTGGGTCGAGGCCGAGCCCCTCGCCACTATAACCGAGAACAAAGTGATACAGTTCTTCTGGAAGAGCATCATATGCAGGTTCGGCGTCCCCCGAGTCCTCGTAACGGACAACGGGACTCAGTTCACTGGCGCGGCATTGTGCGACGATCTCGCAATCCAACAGCGCTTCTCGTCCGTCGCCCACCCTCAGTCGAACGGACAAGCTGAGAAGGCTAATCGGCAGATCCTCGCAGGCATCAAGAAAAGGTTGGACAAAAGTTCCAAGGGCTTATGGGTCGATCAACTCCCCAATGTCCTATGGAACCACCGCACGAGCAAGCGGACCCCCACAGGCGAGTCCCCTTTCAACTTCACCTATGGGTCCGAGGCCGTGATACCTCTCGAGGTCGGAATACCTTCCCCCCGGCTCACAGCATATGACGAAGCACAGAATGCCAGAGACCTCAGAGCGGACTTAGACCTGATAGATGAACTGAGGGAAAGGGCGGCGATTCGGCAGCAGAGTTACCGAAGGAGGGTTGAACTAGCGTACAACAAAAAGGTCCGACCCATCAACCTTAAGCAAGGAGATTTGGTCTTGGGAAAGCTAGCCGTATCCTTCCCCGGTCAGAAGAGCAAGCTGGCTCCGAAGTGGGAAGGGACGTACCGGATCTCAAAGGTAGTTCGGCCCGGAACATATCGTCTTGGAGACCTAGAGGGCAGAGAGCTTCCGAGGACCTGGAATGCCGACCACCTCCTGAAATACCAAGAGAGCGCTCCGGCGCCACTCTAAGTATCACAGAGTATCGAGCCATTCCAGTCCTCCGACTTGTAACCCATTTTTCATAAATTGTACTATGTAAAACGGTTCGCCGTCAATTATCAATAAAGAAAGCTCTATTGTGTTTGTGAATTCGCATGTTTCTCTCCCCTCTTATCACCTGCTTTTTAAATTGCGATTTCGACCAATGGTTCGGAGTCCACGTTCGGCTCGACCTCATCCCCTCGGCACGTCTCCGGACGAACCAGGGGTAGACCGTCGCTCGGAACTGCTCCCACAACCGTTGAACTACACCGATGGTTCGGAGTCCAACACTCGGCTCGACTTTACCTCCTCGGCTCGTCTCCGGACGAACCAGGGGTAGATCGCCGTTCGGAATTGCTCCCACAACCGTTGAACTACACCGATGGTTCGGAGTCCAACACTCGGCTTGACTTTACCTCCTCGGCTCGTCTCCGGACGAACCAGGGGTAGATCGCCGTTCGGAATTGCTCCCACAGCCGTTGAACTACACCGATGGTTCGGAGTCCAACACTCGGCTCGACTTTACCTCCTCGGCTCGTCTCCGGACGAACTAGGGGTAGATTGCCGTTCGGAATTGCTCCCACAACCGTCGAGCTACAAAAATAGTCCCGGGGTCCAGCACTTGGCTCCCAGTCCATTCAAGCTTCTCCATAAGGTCGATGCTGGAGCTTCGTTCGGCCATATAATCCGAGCGATCTTGGCCACTTGCCGAAGACCGAAACCCTACGTCCCCGGTCGGCCACCGAGCAAGTGCCTTCCCGACCTCGCAAATGGAGAAAACTCACTTTCTCATCAACTTTCGTGCATGATCTCGATCAGACGGCTCAGATCTGGCCACCTGCGCTAGACGACAAGATAGCGTTTTCTTGGGAACTGAGCCGCCTCGAGATTCGTGCCAACAACAAACGGCTCAGATCTTGCCACCGACGCTAAACGACAAGATAGCACTTTCTAAGGGACAGAGCCGCCTAGGAACTCGTGCCGTACCTTGTCAGAGTCGCTAAACGACAAAACACTGTACTCATGTGAACCCGTTCGGTTCAAATACTCTCGCCGACAGAACTAACACACTCGGTTCAAGGACCTCGGTGCAACCAACACAGTTACAAGTAAGACAAATATGCAGAGCAACAAAAGATATTTTATTAAGCAATCAGGCCTCAATACAAAACACATGGTTACAAAGTGTTTGGAAACAAAATACACGACGCCGACCCACTACACTTAGCCCTCAAATAGAAAAATCTTCACTAGACTGTTCGGCGGACTGTTCGTCCTCCTCGGCTGGTAGCTCCCCTGCACCGTTCCGGAGCCTCGCTACCACAGTCTGCAAGTGTTGAATCTCCGAGAGCAAATCATCCTGCTCGGCTATGATCTTCGACTGGTTGTGCCGAATACACTTGACCCGAAGAGCGTTGCTGAATGCGGCTTGCGAGTCCTCATCCCCTTCTACAGGGTTCAGCTCGGCGATCCTATCCTCCAGATGCTGGATCTCGGCTTCTCTTAGGTCGAGGACGGACAAAAGGTGAGCCCGCTCACCCTCAGCCCGGCGTAACTCCAGCTCGACGCTCCTAGGACTCAGAGCCGCCGTCCCAGAAGAGGCTCCGGATTCAGAGTCATCATCCGAGCCGTACAGATCAGCGTATGAATCGGACGCCTCGAGCTGAGAAAAAGGGAAAGCAAACAACAAGATTTCAATATACTTCCGAGGCACCACACTTGAAGAATTTTCCAATCATATTCAGACATAATGGTTCCACAATACAACAAGACCAAGTCTACATCAACGTTTCACAACAAATCAGAAGGGACACGAAGCGACATAGTCAGTTCCTCTTCGGAAGGGGAACGCTTCGGTTTAAGAAAACACGAGGACGACGAGGCCTGCCCTCCGAGCTCGATCCTAAACCAACGAAGCGCGACCCCCCTTCGCTGCTGGCTCTAACGGCGGCACCGATCGAGGCCCCGCTCGATGAGACGATCGCACTGCTCTGAGCGTCGGCTGGACTCCGTCTGGTCACAGGCGAGCGTGTCGCGAGTTCGTAAAACGTAATCCCCCTCTCGCTCTCTTCACGAGTGCACGACGTGCTGCGGACGTTAGCTCTCTCCGGCGCAGGCTTGAGCGACGCGACCTCTTCCTCCAGTTCAATGATCCTGTCTCTCAAAACGTTGTCCTTCGCCGTCTTCTTCGGACGAGAGGGTCTTGACGAGTCGGAGACGGTGGCGCCATCGGTCGCAAGCCGTCGGAAGTGGGTGACCTCGATCCCCCTATCTATCGTGATCCTTCTGAGCCTATCGACTTCGGCCAATAGCCTCTTGCACTCGGTCGATGCCTTCTCCAGCTCGGAAGTCAGTTTCTCTTCTGTCGCCGAGCGTTCCTTCTCCGCTAATTCCAAGTGTTGGACCTCAGCCAAAAGGTCGTCATTCTTCTGCTCGGCGGCAGTAAGCTCCCTCGACTTCCCCTCTGGGACAAGGAGCTTGGGGGTACTTCCGCAGTTGCCACAGCTCGCGACAGTACCTCCGTAGAGCTGCCCTCGTCTCCTCCAGTTGGCCGAGCAGGAGAAACCGCCTCTGTCGGCTGTCCGAGAGCTCACGCTTCGTTTTGGCCAGCTCCTTCCGAAGGTAGACAACCTCCGTGATCGGACCGAACTTCACCTGAAAAGCAGAGATAAATCCGATACCCAACACTCGGAAACATCTACGACTAGTCACACACAAATCCGAAGCTCAACACTTGGACAAATTTTGGCCAACCAAAATGTTTTTCATTCAAAATCGAGGTGAAAGTTCTACACAAGCGGTGGCCAGTCCGCAATGAGGCTTACAAAAAGAAAACAAAACAACAAAAAACTAAAAGAAGACAACCGAGTCAGGGGTCGACCTTTTTGCCGTTCGGGTCCGTCGACCCCCCGGTCTTGTCCTCGCCATCGCCCTCGCCTCCGCCTTCGCTCCAACTCTCCTCTCCTGAGTCATCCTCCTCCTCGCCCTCGGCTTCGGTCTCCCCAGGGCCTTCGACAGGTTCCGTCTCTCCCTCAGGGCCGAGCAGACCCTCGGTAATCCCTTCCTCCCCTTCCACAGGGTCGTAAAAATGGTAGGAGGACGTGTCGAAGCCCGGGTTCCTGGCGGCTACGTGGAGCAGGGCTCGACCGTAGGCATCCTCCATGTTCTGGATCATGTGCTGCGCGGCCTCCTCCTGCACGGCCTTCCTCACCTTCTTCACCTTCTTCAGGTGTTTGGCCTTGATCTTCTCGACCCTCTTCCGAGCCGTCTCCGCTTCCGACCGAGCCTTGCCCAGCGCCTCCCTCAGCTCGGCAACCTCTTTCTCCGCTCCCGACCGAGCGTTAGCCAGCTCCTCCTTCAGCTTGGCTGCCTCCTTCTCAAGCTTGGCTGCCGTGTCCTTCGACAGCTGAATGGCATCGGCCAGTTGCTTCTCCAGGCCCCCCACTGCAGCAGCCCTCTTCGCCGAGAGAAGCTGCTCGGCGTCAAGCTGCTGCGCGACCTTGACGCGCTCCGCCCTCTCCCGCTCGTTCTCCCACTCCTTGTTCGCCAACTCCTCGACCAGGAAGTTGAAGTGGCAAAGAGTCTGGAAGAGAACAACACGTTAAAACCCGAACCCTAGAACTTAGAAAAATTCTAAGGAAGAAATTTGGATGAAGGAAGGCTTGGCCCACTTACCGACATAGTGTTCCGAGCAATCTGCATCACGGCGTCCCCTGCCATCCCGGCCTTCAGGGTCGCTCGATCCTTCGGGGTCGGCAGGTGCCTTACCGCCTCCATGCAGATGTTCCCGTCGCCCAAGAAGCCGTCGACGTTCATCACCTGCCAGTCGGAGACGAAGATCTGCTTATGACGCTCGGTCAAGATCTTCTCCGCATCGGCAGTGAGGGGCGGGACATGGAGGGACAGCGCCTCCTTCGCGCCGAACGCACCGCTCGACGAGCCGGGAGCGTCCCCCTTCGAGATCGGTGTCGGCACATCCGAGGTCGGAGGGTCGGGGACCGGCACATCCGAGGTCGGAGGGTCAACGACCGGTGGGTTCGAGGTCGGAGTGTCGAGGACCATGACATCCCCCTGCTCGAGGACCATGACCTTCGGCTGGTCGGCGAGCTTCGCCACCGAGGGCTTCTTCGGGCTCGGCCGTCCTGAGGCCCGGCCAACGGCCTCTTCTTCTTCTCCTGCTCTGACCTGCCCTTCGCCACCAGAGCTTTGTAGTCCAGCTTCATCGTATCTGCAAAAGACGAATGAAAAAACTTAGAGAAATTTTCATGAACTTTAAACAAAGAGTATAAATACCAGAAGCATACGAGGGTCGATCGGACTGAGACCCCCACGGAACAGATGCTCCTCGGTAATATCTTTCCAGCTCAGCGCTGGCAGGGCGAGGAGCTTCCTCTGGACCTCCGCCTCCTCATCACTCAGCGGTGCCTCCCTCTTGGTCCACTTGGGCAGACCCTCCTTTGCCCAAACCGTCGGTATCACCCACGGCGTCAGGGCTCGGACGAGGAAGTACTTCTCCTTCCAATGTTTGATCGAGTCCGGATTCTCGATCAACTTCACACCTGTCCGAGGAGAAAGGAAGAACCTCTGTTCGTATCGCCTTGGCTGGCAAGGTCAGAAGAGACTCCGAAAGAGGAACATAGTCAGCTTGCCGCCGACTTCTTGGCATCGGAGGACGAACGCCACGACGTGCCTCCATGTGTTCGGCATCAGCTGGGCGGGGCTCAAACCGTACCAGACCAGGACTTCAACCACAAATGGGTGGAGGGGAAAGCGGAGTCCGGCAATAAGGGAGTCGACCGGGAAGACGCACACGTCCGACGAGGACTTTGTGTTGGCTCGGAAACCCGACCCGGGGAGGAGCAGTGCATACTCAAGCAGGATCCGGAAGCCCTCTCGGATCAGGCGAAGGTCACCCTCGGTGAGAGACGAGATAGTATGGTCCACCTCGGATAGCTCCCTTGGCTCGTTCTCTTCCACCAACTTCGCCGTGCCTTGGGTCACTCTCTCCAAGGTGTCCTCGGCGTAGTCCCGCACGCCCCCTACACTCGACAGAGAAATGGGCTACCGACCGAACGCTCCCGCCGTCCTCGGCGTCTCCACGATCGTGACCACGGCCGTGCCCTCCCGGGATACCGCCGCAACCTCCTTAGGCAGCTCGGCGACTTCACCCTCTCTGTCCGGACGAACGACATTCTGATCGCTCGGCTCCACTACCTCCTTCCCTCTATCCCCTCGGCCAACGGCTTGCTCCGAGGCGGGGGTCTCATCCGAGATCTTAACCATTTTTTCTAAGAGAGAAGGGAAAGAGACTGACCTTGAAGTGATATGTACGGTCGGAAAGTTCACCGGAAGCAAGGAACGCTACCGCGACAACTAGCACCGCCACCAGGGAGCAGAAAACTTTGAAGCAAAGTGAGAACTGAAGAGAGAGAGTAAAAGTAAAAAGTGAGACTTGGTCTAAGGGGGGGTGAAGATTTATAGTAAAAATGGAACGTCCCTTGGACTTCCAAACGAATAAGTGTGACTTTTGGGCTGCTCTCGAAACGTCACGAAGGCCCATCACCACTGTCTCCTTCACCAAGTAAACTAGCTCGGCGCCAGGGGATCTGAATCCGAGCTACACGCAATCCGAACTTGTCTGCAACAGTGTCCGGTCGGAATCCGAGCAAGCGCCTTCCCGAGCCTGCAAACGGAGAAAACACACTTTCTCCTCAACTTTCGCGCATGATCTCGATCAGACGGCCCAGATCTCGCCGAGAACACTAGACGACAAGATAGTGTTTTCTGGAGAAATGTGCCCGTCTTGAGATGCGCGCCATCATCCAACGGCTCGGGTTGCACCACGTCGCTCGGACGATTGAACCCTCGGACGCCCCACCTACGTCTAGAAGAACCAGGAAAAATTTTGATTCAAAGTTTTAAGGCACCGCCCTCGGCGCGCACCCCCCAGGTCCCGTGTCTCGGTCGGTATACCGCCGACCCACGGGCCCCGGTCAAAAACAGATCGGCACTCCCCCCATCTCTAACTCCTCCGGGTTGACATCCATCAGAAGCCATCAGCCCGGAAGGAAGACAGAGATGGGAGGGGGTCCATCAACACTCAGAGATCAGAAGAAGCGCACCATTCCGAGCTAGTTGGTTGCAACTGGAAGGCTCGGCCTGGCAGAGGACTCTGGCAACCGCGCCTTCACAGTTGCAAACAACGAGCTCAGATGGTCCGAAAAAATCATGGTGAAGGAACGACCGCTCGTCCTTCCGAACAAGCACACCCCTCGGATTCAGACATGGATGATCACCTCTCCCACCATGATCTCTGCCGACCCAGACACCCGCTGCGGAGCAAACAGGGAAGGCAGAAGATCTTGGTGGAAGAACGACCACCCGTCCTTCCGAAGTAGCCCACACCCCGGGTCCGGACTATGGTCGTCGCCACTACTGCCTTATCCCCTCTCGCTCCTGACATCCCCTTTGGAGCAGTGAGGAACGGGAAAAGAACAAGACAACAGGGCGACCACCCGTCCTTCTGAAGTAACTCATCCCTCGGGTCCGGACTACGGTCGTCACCACTACTGCCTCGTTCCCCCCCGCTCCTGACATCCACTTTAGGGCCGTCAGGAACAGAGGGAAAACCAGGCAGAAGAGCAACCACCCCTCCGGACCTCAAAAGAGAAGCTACCCAAGGCAGATACCTCCGAGGTCTGAAACTCTGTGTTGATTGCGACTGAAATAACAAGAGGAATGGAGTACTTATAGCCTAACCTCCAAGAACCAGCCATTATGATCCTCAGAAGTTGAAACGCCACACATTAATTGAAGGAGTTATCCCTAATGACCTGGGGAAAGTGGAACGCCGCACAAACCCCGGAGCGCCATTAATGTCCTTGGGAACAGGATCGTCTCGATATGGATCGCGCAGTGTCGCTCGTCCTACCGAAACCCCCTGTCTCCGGTCGGACGCCGCGCAAGTGCCTTTCCGAGCTCGCAAATGGGGAAAACTCACTTTCTCCTCAAGAATCGCGCCTGATCTCGATCAGACGGCCCAGATCTCGCCGAGGGCACTAAACGACAAGATAATGTTTTCTTGAGAAATGTGCCCGTCTCGAGATGCGCGTCGCCATCCGACGGTTTAGAGCGCGCCACGTCACTCGGCATCCCGAAACTCCCTGTCTTCGGTTGGCGACCGAGTAAGTGCCATTCCGAGCTCGCAAACGGAGAAAAAAGACACCGAGCTCTCACAACCGTTGGATCTTCCAAAAATTCATGCTCATGATGATGAACAGTCCAGATTGCGCCACGTGCGCTAAAAGACAAGATAGTGTTTTCTTGGGAAACGCACCACCATCCGACGGCTCAGATTGCGCCACGTCACTCGGAACGCCGAACCCCCTAGTCTCCGGTCGGCAGCCGAGCAAGTGCCCTTCCGAGCTTGCAAATAGAGAAAAAATCTGCCGAGCGATGGAGACCGTCAGATCTCTCAGAAAATCACGCCCGACGGCGATCAAAGGTCCAGATTGTGCCACGCCATAAATCAGTATTAAAAATCGTTTTTTATTTATTTAATTCGTTTTATTTATTTAAAAATTGCGAAAAAATTGCCAAAAATTCGGGAAAATTAACTAAAAATTCTGGAAAATAATTAAAAATTTGGGGGTGTATTTTTGAGCCCCTGAACGAACAATTATTGCCTAGAATGTACAGTTAAGGCCCCCGAACGATTAGTAAACACATCGCAAAATTAAATAAATAATCCGAGAAAAATAGATGAAAGACGCCAAATGCTCGATATGGCTAGGAAACAACACATAGCATCAAAAAGTTACATCACTACCCCCTTCAAGATTCTAAATCCTCCATATGGACTCCGATACAACTCCGCTAGCCACCAAAACAGTCAAACTACTCCTCAAAGGCTGATCACACTCAGTCTTTAGGAGTGGGGGGCTCGTGATATGGCTAAAAATGGGGTTAAATCGGAACCGTCCAGATTGGGCACGAATCTTGATGCTCGGGGGTAAAAAGGTAATTTCACATACAAGCGGATCCAAAGCGGGTACTGAATCTCCTCCTCGCAGATCCAATAACCCACGAATGGATCCACACCTATTGGGTACGGGTTCCGACCCGAGACGAACCCAAACCAGCAAGAGACAAATCAGGATCCATGATTTGGCCAAATCAATGGCCTTGATTTGCTCTCACCGGGAATCAAGGAAAGATTTCCTAAACAGACTGAGGATTTTGCTCCCGGCTGTTACACAGGAAATCAGACCCTTAAACAACCCCCCTGGCGACTATAAATACAACCCCTCTGCCTCCATGACCAGGTTAATCACTTTTTCACCACTTAAGCTTTTTCTTAATCTTTTCTGATTACTGACAAGAGCGTCGGAGGGTGCGTCGCCGGAATCAACCCCGGTGTTTCGCACTTCCTTGCAGGTCGCGACAGGAGCAAGAAGGTTGAGTCAACTGTTCAGGTTTTTCTCGGACTCACAAATTCTATCTGTTTACCCCACACCGAAATCAGCGGTAACAACATGCATAACACAAATGTATACCCAATAATTGAGAAAAGTATGCATATAAACAAGGATATATATATTTTTTAAATAAAAAAAAATATTAGTATTTTTGGGGGACCTTACATTCCTGGCCAATTTAATTTAGGGGAGAGAATTGCAAATTTTGGAATGATTTTGGAAGGAAGGAGGCTTGAAAATTCGTGCTCGGAATTTTTAGTTTCAAAGGAACAAATCAAAGAAGTGGGTGTTTCCGAAATTTCTAATACTTTGTAGAATTGTTCATAGTAATTGTAGATATGTTCATGATGGTTAAATTTAGAAGTGGAATGTATTTATTGTGTGTAGAAATTTTTCATGGTATTGTCGTAATTGATGTAGTGTTGATTATGTTTAAAGATTGCGTAAAGTTTAATTAAATTTCACGCTTTTGGGAATTTGTATGTAGTTTCCCTCTATAAATTCTAACTATTGAATTGATTATTTGATCATATAGTTTGACACACTAGTATGGATTGTTAAGTCTTGATTATATCGATTTACGAATATAATTGCATGCTAGGGTAGATGTTAAACAAGTGTAAATTTATGTGATTCATGCCAAGTTATAGTAGTTTGAATAAAGTTATTTTTTGGAAGTTTTATTAGAAGTTGTATGTATGCTGTTAGGGAGTGAGAGCCATTGCAAGATCAAATCTTAGTCGTGTTCGTTGATGTTAGAATATAAAAACAGAGAGTTGACATTTAAACATTTGTGTTCCTCATACAGACAGTGGGTCGGTTTGGCATCTTGGCTAGCGCGCGGGTGGTTGGTGTTGGGCCTGGTTGGTTCCGGGTTCGATTTCTAAGGGGCTGTTGTAACCCCTGTTTTTCGTTTTCTATATTTTGTGGGTATTTTCTTTTTCCGTGTATTATCTGGGTTTGATTCTTTAAAAAAAAAATTTGTTTTCTTAAATTCGTTTTATTTCAAAAATATTTTGCATCTCTTGTTAAAATCCATTCTTTTCATTAATTATATTTATTGTTATTTTCAAATGATTCTTATATTATAATACAAATCTTATTATCTGTGTTATTATTATTATTATCAGTATTATTATTTTTATAATTATTATTATTATTTTGAAGTACAAAATATATTTTTGATAAACCTACTTTTTATTGGTTATTTTAATTTCCTTATTGGATCTTTAATACTCGTTTACCCAAACCCCATTGGAAACCCTATAACTTGTTTTCCTCTAATACCCATCTACACTTTAACCCTATTTCCTTAATGGATACCCATTAGCCACACCCAATAACCCCCCCCCCCCCCCCTTCAGCCATCAGCCGTCACCATAACCCTAGTATAACCCATCCCTAACTATATATTCCACCCGCCTGTTCTGCTTCCCCTTGTTCACGACCAAATTCCCTAGTCGCCCTATCATCTTCATCCCTGTTCACCCTACCCCATCACCAAAACCCTGCACCGCTCTCTCCTCCCTTGCGCCGTGCTGTGTCGCCCTTCCGACAACAGACAGCAACGGCAGTCAGCCAGCAGTGTCGTGCCACCCTGCAGTGCCTTCGCCTCTCCCCTGTGCTTCTCCCCCCGAGCGCAGCAACAACAGCCCTGTGCCACCGGTCGCCATCGGAGCCAAGCCAGAGGCAACCTTTACTGTTTGTTTGGGTTGTGATCCTTTGAATTCTGGCCATCCGATCTTGATCATCTTGATCACCTTGATCTTGGCCGTTTGATCTTGTTGATCTTGACCTTGATCATAACTCTGATCCGTCCGATCTGATTTGATCTGATCGTTATTATCATTAGCGATCTCAGTCGTTCGTTTGATCTTCATGATCTCTATCATCCTCCTGAACATCGAGATTCGTGCTTTGGGTTCGTAATTTCGATTATGATCATGTGTTCGTTATCTTGTTCGTATCCACTTGCTCATGTTATTCTGTTCGTGCTTGGGAATCCGTTCCCGTTATTCTTGCTTTGCTCTTGCTTCGTCATTTCTATCGTCATCTCTCAGGCAAGTAACTTGTACTCTTTCCTTTGTATAATACAAGTACTAAATACCGCCTGCAGTGTAGTTGGGTTCTAAAGACAATTCTATCTGTTATATATTGTCTCTATTGTGTTGATTCGATCATAGTTGCCTCACGACATACATGGCATGTAACAACTAGGGATGACCATCTTTTGGATGTATATATGCATGCTATTTTGTGATATCGTGTGCTTGAAGTGTTATTAGTGCTATAACTTGTCGTGGACTTGCAAAATATCCTATACCATGTTGTTTGGACATCTAGTACACTCTATTTCATGTTTGGGTTGATTTGGATGAGTTTTACATGAACTAGATGATTTTATGTTCGAGGAATAATTCTGTGTTTTCTGTTACCTTACTTTTGACCAGTATTTTAAACCTTATTAAGGTCGGTATATGAATTTTATTTGTGAACATGAACTATAGATAATTATTTCTATTTTAAAACCCTTCTAACAGATCTCAGTTTAATATTAAAAGTATTATTTTGATCCAATATTTTGCACATTACAACTAGACTTGATTGGGATTAACCTTGGATTTTTGTGGATTTATTTGATGAGTTTTACAAACCATTCTATGTTTCCAAACAATTACTATACATGTAGAATTTCCATACTGTTCAGTAAAGAACCTGATTTTCGACTTAAATCTACTTGTTGTTTGTAAAATATTTGTGAATATGAAAGTTATCCTACTGTGTCAATTTTATCACCCTTTTGGCATATTTGGATCCTGATTTATGGTTTGTCAGATATTGCTATTTTCGTACTGCAGCGTTTATAATTCCAAATTTACAAAACTATTACATCTTGATGTTTTCTGATTTTTGTTGACTAAACTATTTATATTGAAAAATTATGAAACTTTATATTCTGATGCTGCACATATAGAGGAATACCCCAGATTTTTCGTGAATTTAATTAATAAGTTTTCATGTTGTTTTCCTGTTCTGGAATACAAACTTCTGATTTCTGGCTGAACACATTTTCTAGATACAAATCTGTTTTGAGCCTTGTTTTTGTGAAACACCATATTACTTATATATATTAGCTTTGTTCGTTCGGGAGTCTATTTTACAAATTTTCTTATAGATAAAGAGTTTCATGTCCGTGGAAACGGCAATCCCAGATTTAGTGCAGTACTGTCTTGTTGTTCTGAACTAGAATTCTTGTTGTCCAAACCTTTTATGTGTTGTCTTTCACCTGTGCATGTTTATCTTTCAACCTGAACCTATTACTTGTTTATACCAAGTTATTCCTACCCTCCTTTGTGCACGTATATTCCTGTTTAATAATAATAACGAGTAATCAGGCCGGGGTTAAGGGAAAGACCATAGGAGTGGATAATATAGGTATGCGTACTCAGAAGGAGGCCCGTGTTTCCTATTTTATGTTCTATTCATGTTGATACATGAACCTGTTGTACTTTATGCTTGATTCATGAATCTGTGGATTCGTGAACCTGTTGTACTTTCTGCTTTGATGCATGGACCTGTTGGTTCGTATACCTGTTGATGCATGGACCTGTTGGTTCATGTACCTATTGATGCATGAATCGGTTGATTCGTGTACCTGTCTGATTCATGAACCTGTTCCTACTACCTGTTACATGACACCTGCGTACACGGCCTTATAGAAATCCACCACTAGGCCTAAACGTGATACCGTGTGGTAAATGTATGGACTCATGAAGTGCTACCTATATAGTAATAAATACAGGATTTGACATGACATGATACCTGTTACTTAACACCTGTTACGTTATACCGATTACATGATTACCTGATACATGATTTTCTTTACATGCTACTTGACACCTGTATGCCTGTTTACCTGTAACATGTTTACCTGTTTACCTGCTTGCATGATACTTGACATCTGTTACATGTACATACACATGTTATCTCTTTACTTGATTCTGTTCATGATTTATGCTAGTCGATCTATTTTGTTATCATGTCTATTCCATGCTATTTGTTTACCTTTTCCATGTACTTGTGTCTGCACTACAAGCGGCCCATCACTTGCATTGACGGGCTTTTTGTTTTCTCTTTCTCTTCCTGCAATTTATTAAATTGCAAATTTTGGAGATCAGCTACTAGATGGAGTAGGCAAGATGAGACTTTAGTTGCTGGAGTTTTTACTATTATTATTTCTTGTTATGCTTGAATAAATGTATTTGACACTTGGATTTATTTTGTATTTTGGCAATGTGACCCAGGATTATTGACTTGTTCAGATCTGGTTTATTTGAGCTTAATATATTTTGTTTCAAATATTCCTATTGGTATATTGATTCACATATGCATGCTTTGTTGACTTTTCTTGCTTCCGACTCTGATTATTCTTGTGAAATGTTGTAAAGATTCTAACAGCTTATGGATGATGAAAATTATTCGCTGAGATTAGTCACGTATCCGTATTCCGTATTTCCTTTTGGAAAGCGGGGCATGACAATATTTTTAGTGGTATCAGAGCACCAGGTTTGGATAATGTATTAGTTCGACTAATGTATTAGACAAACTTGGCTCGATGTGGGATTGGCTCAACATTACACAGACCATGCATGCATGAATGAATTATAATCAACTTCAATGTGGATGCTAATTTTTTTGATTTTGTGCAGACTATGGCTCATAGAGGTTCTACTTCTCGTCTTCAGGATGATCATCCCGGGTTTGAGCCCGTCACCAGTGTGTTGGAACGGCCGATCAATATGCAGCAGAACCACAGTGACTTGGTGATTGCTGCTTTGGAAGCTTCTCGTGTCCCACCGCCCACTATGCCTATGCATGCAACTCTTCCTCCCCGTCCGGGCACAGTCACGGCTTCATGAGGCAGCATCCCGACAGGCTTCATGAGGCAACCTTTAGAAGCCGAACAGTGGTTGATTCGGACTGAGCAGTTGCTTTTGACAGCATGAGTTACAGATGCTGATAAAGTGGATGTGGTATCCATCCAGCTGGTGGACTTGGCTCACATTTGGTGGAAGTTCGAGTCCAAAAGGCTCGAGCAACCGATTACTTTGGCCACGTTCACTAGGAGCGTCTTAGAGAAGTTCTTCCCTAGCAGCACTCGAGTTGAAATGGAGCAACAGTTTCTTGCCCTGAAACAGGTTGGTCGTTATTTCTATGTTGGAATTTTGTTACATATTGTCCATACAATGTTGTAATATCAGACTTTCTTGAAACAGAGCTCCGGGCCTGTGGATTAGTATGCAGCTGAATTTACTAGACTTAGCCGCTTCGCAGTCGTTCTTGTGGCGAACGAAGAGGACATGGCTCGTAGATTCATATTAGGGATTGAGCGAGACATTAAGGTGCAGATTGTCTCCCTTCGCTTGCGTACTTATGCTGAAGCTCCTCAGGTGTAGGCTCGTGGTGGGTTGGCTCCTCCCCAGCGGACTATTCCCGCTGCTCCTGTTAGGCCTTCTGGTGGGCCGATTCGGAGGCCTGTCCCAGTCCATCTAGTCAGGTCAGCTCCCTACCCACCTGCTATTCCTAAAGGTGATGGTTTATGCAACTTTTGCTGGATTCCAGGGCACGTGCGTATTGACTGCAGGCACGCAATTCGTAGCTGTTTTGGATGTGGTGCTACTGACCATTCAGTGCGGGATTGCCCGAAGCGAAGGATGGCTCTTCCAGCCGGAGGCCCAGTTCAACAGGTAACCCCAACTCATGGTTCAGTATGGCCACCACTTCCTCCTCAGCGCCAGACTGTCGGTTGGGGGACCGCTTGCCCCAGGAGTGGTTAGGCTTTCAACCTGACTGCACTAGATGCTGAGTCAGCAGAGGGTGTTTTTGCCGGTATATTTTGCATCTTTTGTTGTTTTTGTTGTTTCTCTTTTGCTTCTTTCATCTCTCTTGCATTGTTCTTTTATATTATCTTTTTGCATTGTGTTTTCCTCATCCTTGATCATTAATTCTTTTTCTTTTGCTTTTGATTCTATCTTAGGTGTTGTCCTTCTTTGTTCTTTTCCTGCTCATGTTCTTTTGATTCTGGTGCAAGCAATTTTTTATTTTCTGCTTGCCTCGTTGATTACCTCTTATTTCAGCTCATGTGCCATTCATTGCTTTCTGTACCTTGCATTCATCTTCATTTGTAGATTCCTTTTGAGTATCATACTAGTTATTCTTTCCTATCTGGTTCCCCTCAATTCCGGTGTTGCCATTATGTTATTCTTGCTCGGTTCTTGCTGGAGCTAGTGGATGCTATTGGCAGAGTCTTCCCCATCAGAGTGGCACAGTCGAAGCGTGTTATGGGCCCATAACCCAAAGGTCCCAGGATCCTCTTGTTGATTCTCCTTCCTTGTATTGTTTGCTTCTCTCTATTCCTTGCATTGTCTACTTCTTTCCATTGCTTGTATTCATTCCCATCCGTTGACTCATTATTTGATTCAATTTTTCCTTGTCCTTTCTCCCTTTGATTCCTGTTCTGCCTACTCCCTATCTTGCTTTGTTATCTTGTGTTGTTCTTTCCTTTTGATACAGTTTATTCTCTTTCATTCATTCCATTTGATCTCATTGTTATCCATCTGCTTTCTTTTTCTGTTATTGTCACTGCCTTGTTCCTTTCCCTTTAATTCTCTGTTTTGTTACCCTTCTCCCAAGTTTGGTTTTTTTTTGTCCTGTCCTATGTACCGCATAAGCAAATTTCGATGACGAAATTTTGTTGTAAGGTGGGTAGGATTTGTAACCCCTGTTTTCCGTTTGTGTATTTTGGGTGTATTTTCTTTTTTCGTGTATTATCTGGGTTGGATTCTTTATAAAAATTTTCATTTTCTTAAATTCGTTTTATTTCAAAAATATTTTGCATCTCCTATTAAAATCCGTTCTTTTCGTTAATTATATTTATTGTCATTTTCAAATGATTCTTATATTATAATACAAATCCTATTATCTGTTTTATTATTATTATTATCAGTATTATTATTATTATTATTATTATTATTATTATTATTATTATTATTATTATTATTATTATTATTATTTTGAAGTACAAAATATATTTTTGATAAACCTACTTTTTATTGGTTATTTAATTTTCTTATTAGATCTTTAATACCCTTTTAACCAAACCCCATTGGAAACCCTATAACCTGTTTTCCTCTAATACCCATCTACCCTTTAACCCTATTTCCTTAATGTTTACCCATTACCTACACCCGATTACCCCCCCCCCCCCCCCCCTCAGCCATCAGCCGCCACCCTAACCCTAATATAACCCATCCCTAACTATATATTCCACCCGCCTGTTCCCCTCCCCCTTGTTCACGACCAAATCCCCTAGCTGCCGTATCATCTTCATCCCCGTTCACCCTACCCTGTCACCAAAACCTTGCACCACTCTCTCCTCCCTTGTGCCATGCTGTGTCGCCCTTCTGACGACAGACAGCAACGGCAGTCAACCAGCAGCGTCGCGCCACCCTGCAGTGCCTCTGCCTCTCCCCTGTGCTTCTCCCCTCAAGAACAGCGATAGCAGCACTGTGCTAACGATCCCTGCCGCGCCGCCGGCCGCCATCAGAGCCAAGCCACAGCCAAGCTTTGTTGTTTGTTTGGGTTGTGATCCTTTGAATTCTGGCCATCCGATCTTGATCATCTTAATCATCTTGATCACCTTAATTTAGACCATCCAATCTTATAGACCTTGATCTTGATCTTCAATCTGATCCGTCTGATCTGATTCGATCAGATCGTGATAATCATCAGTGATCTCAGTCGTCAATTTGATCTTCATCATCTTGATCATCCACTTGATCATTGAGATCCATGCTTTTGGTTCGTTATTTCGATTGTGATTGTGTGTTCGTGATCTTGTTCGTGTCCGCTTGCTCGTGTTATTGTGTTCGTGCTCGGGAGTCCATTCCCGTTATTCTTGCTCTTGCTCTTGCTTCGTCATCTCTCAGGCAAGTAACTTGTATTCTTTCCTTTGTGTAATACAAGTACTAAATACCGCCTATTGTGTAGTTGGGTTCTAGAGACAATTCGTGTGTGAATCCTCAGTTATATATTGTCTCTGTTGTGTTGATTCGACTATAGTTGCCTCACGACATACATGACTTGAAACAACTAGGGATGACCACTTTTTGGATGTATATATGCATGCTATTTTGTGATATGGTGTTCTTAATGTGTTATTTGTGCTATAACTTGTCGTGGACTTGCAAACTACCCTATACCATGTTGTTTGGACATCTAGCACACTATATTTCATGTTTGGGTTGATTTGGATGAGTTTTACATGAACTAGATGATTTTATGTTCGAAGAATAATTCTGTGTTTTCTGTTACATTACTTTTGATCAGTATTTTAGACCCTATTAAGGTCAGTATATAAATTTTATTTGTGAACATGAACTATAGAGAATTCTGTCTATTTTCCAACCCTTCTGACAGATCTCAGTTTCAATTTACGAGTTGTGAGTTACGTATATTTTACTACAGAGGTGTACAGAGATTTTTTCAGATTTTGTTTTCTATGAATTCTGAAGAGTAATCTATTTTTATCATAATTTTAAAAGTATTATTTTGATCCAGTATTCTACAAAATACAACTACACTTGATTGGAATTAACCCTGAATTTTTGTGGATTTATTTGATGAGTTTTACAAACCATTCTATGTTTCCAAACAATTACTATACATGCAGAATTTCCATACTGTTCAATAAAGAACCTGATTTTGACCTAATTCTACTTACTTTTTGTAAAATATTTGTGAATATGAAAGTTAGCCTAATGTTTCTATTTTATCCCCCCTCTGGCGGATTTCAATTTCGATTTATGGTTTATGATATATCTCTGTTTTCGTACTATAGTGTTTATAATTCCAGATTTACAAAACTACTGCATCTTGACGTTTTCTAATTTTTGTTGACTAAACTATTTATATTGAAAAATTATGAAACCTTATACTCTGAAGTTGCACATACAGGGAAATACCCTAGATTTTTTGTGGATTGAATTAATGAGTTTTCATGCTGTTTTCCTGTTCTTGAATACAAAATTATGATTTCTGGCTGAACACGTTTTCTGGATACAAATCTATTTTGAGCCTTATTTTTGTGAAACACCATATGAATTATATATATTTGTTGGATTCGTTCAGGAGTTTATTTTCCAGATTTTTTGACGGATCTAGATTTGCATGTCCGTGGCAACGGGAATCCCAGATTTAGTGCAGTACTGTCATGCTGTCCTGAACTAGAATTCTCGTTGTCCAAACCTTTTATGTGTTGTCTTTCACCTATGCATGTTTATCTTTCAACCTTAACCTGTAACTTGTTTATATCATGTTATTCCTGCCCTGTTTTGTGCACGTATATTCCTGTTAAATAATAATAACAAGTAATCAAGCAGGGATTAAGGGAAACACCATAGTAGTGGATAATATAGGTAATGTATACTCATAAGGGGACCCGTGTTTTCCATTTTATGTTTGATTCATGTTGATACATGAACCTGTTGCATATTCTTCTTTATTCATGAATTTGTGGATTCGTGAACCTGTTGTACTTTCTGTTTTGATGCGTGGACCTATTGGTTCGTGTACCTGTTGATGCATGGACTTGTTGGTTCGTGTACCTATTGATGCATGAATCGGTTTATTCGTGTACCCGTCTGATTCATGAACCTGTTCCTACTACCTGTTACGTGATGACTGAGTAGACGGCCCTATAGAAACTCACCACTAGGCCTAAACGTAACATGATTGTATGTAGCAACCATGTGGTAAAAGTATAAATGCATGAAGTGCTGCCTAGATAGTAATAAATACAAGATTTGACATGACATGATACCTGTTACTTGACACCTGTTACATGATACCTGTTATACGATTACCTGATACATAATTTCTTGTACATGCTACTTGACACGTGTATACCTATTTATCTGTTACATGTTTACTTGTTTACCTGCTTGCATAATACTTGACATCTGTTACATGTACATACACATGTTATCTCATTACTTGATTCTATTCATGATTCATGCTAAATGATTTATTCCAAACTATTTACCTTTTCCATGTACTTGTGCCTACACTACAAGCGGTCCGTAACTTGCATTGACGGGCATTTTGTTTTCTTTTTCTCTTCCTGCAATTTATTAAATTGCAGATTTTGAAGATCAGCTGCCAGATGAGTAGGCGAGATGAGATTCTAGTTGCTAGAGTTTTTGCTATTATTATTTCCTGTTATGCTTGAATAAATGTATTTGACACTTGGATTTATTTTGTATTTGGGCAATGTAACCCCGAATTATTGACTTGTTCAGATCCGGTTTATTTGAGATTAATATATTTTGTTTTAAGTATTCCTGTTGGTATATTGATTCATATATGCATGCTTGGTTGAATTTTCTTGCTTCCGACTCTGATTATTCATGTGAAATGTTGTAAAGATCCTGACAACTTATGGATGATGAAAATCATTCGCTGGGCTTAGTCGCGTATCCGTATTCTGTATTTCTTTTTGAGAAGCGGGGCGTGATAGCTGTGGTCTTTTTTATTTTTTTATGAATTATTAAGAAAAGAGTAATAAAGGTTATATTATTTAGTGAGAACTTTTCTTCACCAACAGTGAGTTAGATTCCTGGCTAGTAGGTGTGGATTAGAACGCCAATGGCGCTCTAGTTCGATCCCTGATGGGGTTTGGTTTTGCTAGTACTTTTTTTATCCATTTTCCTTTGAGAGGAGGTTTAAATTTATATAGTGCATTAATGGAATATTTTGAGACGGTTATATGTAAATCTAAAATTTATCTTGTAGACAAATTACGTTGCAAACTAGTTTACTAAAAAAAAGGGTAAGTTTTTGGAATTATATCGCTTTAAAATAAGTTTGATTTGAAGTTCATTTAAAATCAGTTTGGAAGGCAAACTAAGATTTAACAAAAGTACGGATTTGAGAAAAATTAGACTAGTGATATTTGACAAAATCTTAACAAGTTGAAATCTTATTGCAAATTTTATTATAACCGGTAATAAGTTATCTAGTTGTTTTGAGATGGAGAAATTGAAAGAAATGAATAAGAGAATAAAATGACTTATAAATAAATGAATGAGATTTTTAATACAATAAGTTAAGAATAACCCGAATGATCTCCAAATTTGAGATGTGTAGATTTTAGAGACTGAGCGAGACACAGGGTACCGGCAAGTTGTGATAAATAAAATAATTTGAGATGTAGCCAGTGTGGGCCAACGTTCTCGGTGATATTGTTTAAGTCCAGTAAGGTAAGCTTACTCCAGATATATCTTCGTACATATGTGAGTATTTAAGGATAAGCACTAGATGGGAGATGTAGTGAGTCAAGAGCAAACAAGAGTATGAGGACTTTAGAATTATCCGCGGTGTGAGATATTCTTATTCTGAGATGGGAGTGAAATAGCCTCCAGAATTATCTACGGTTATAGATTGATCTCGAGAATTATCAGGATGGGAGCGACACTCATGGGATGTCCGTGTGATGAGGGTTCCAAGATCACTCGTGGTGGGAAGTACTCTGCAAATATTCCTGGATGGGAGTGAATTAGTCTTCAGGATTATCTGAGGAAGTAGTTTGACTTTCAGAATTACCGGGGGTGGGGGCCAATATTGACAGTACGTGTTAGTCTTGACCTTCGTCATGGTTCTAGGTTTGCATAGCGGGGAATTGAACCCTATAATGAGGAGTACGTTAAGGGCTTGCCCTCTGACCTAAGTAGTATGGGATGCATAGAATCCGAACAAGTGCGCATCAGAGTTTGCATTGCGTGCATAAGTATTTGCATTAGTCATTACGGTCATATCATACACTGACATGCTTAGGATAGTTACTTTTCATTTTGTTTTTCATTAGAGTTTGTGATTGTTAATTGAAGAATCACTGTATTATAGCATTGCGTCAGTTGCATTCAACTAACTTGTTTGCAGTTTTCAAGTTACAGGATTCAGATTAGCGAACGGCGTGGGTATGAGGTAGATGTCGATGGATGTTGCAAGATTGAAGATTTTGATGATATAAGTTGTATTTTATATGTAAATTTTTTGTGCGTATTGTAAAGTATAACATTGTAATGAAAAAGTTTTAAATTTTTTGTACTTTTGTACGAAATTGAAGTAAAGATCCTAGTTGTGCTATGAATTACCTGTATTTGGAATTCGGAGCATTACATCCACAGTGGTTACCCCTCTAAGTACACATAGAAGGCAAGTTCGAGCATCCACCGACTCAAGGAGCTAACAATCGCAAACAAAAAGATCCTGAGTCCCAAGACTTTGGACCTCTAGCCATCCTCCATACTATCCATGGATGACCTATGGGTGGGAACCAAACTCCTCACAAAATGCCTTCATCCGATAAGTGAATTCGGTGCACAACTTTCCTCCCATCAAAAGCTTGGGAGTTTCGTTGACATTCTCACAATGATCTGGAGGGTGTTCAAACACCCCATTGTGGCGCACTCGTGATCAGCCTCTACATGGAAAACCACGAGGTACATCGTATCCTAGTGGACAATGGAAACTTTGTCAACATCCTCTTCTTGGAGGCCTTGGAAGGCCACAAGCTCTCTCAGGACTGTCTTAAGCCAGCCAGGTACACCCTCCACGGGCTCTCCAGGGTCCCGCCTAAATCGAAGGAATAATCATCCTCGATATGAATGCGGGAAAAGTCCTAACCACTGGAGCCGAGGAGGATAAACTTCTTGGTTGTCAACGTGAAAGTCACCTACATGGCCATCCTCGGCCGTCCCGGCCTAGCAGCTCTTCACGCCTTAGCATTGACCATCCATATGAAAATGAAATTCCCCACGGTAGCTATGGTAGGAGAAGCCAAGGGGAGTCAAGCAATGGCTCAGAGTGCTACACGACTACAATGGGGGACTCAGTCATCCCACTTGAAGTATTAAAGCTCCCCCAAGGGAATAGTCAAGTAGTTTCTGAGCCTGTTGACTAACCCGAGAGATCCTCTTATCCCGTTGACTCAGTCCTCCCACTTCAAGGATAGCCATGTCACCCCCCCCCCCCCCCAAAGTCTAAGGATTACTTATTACTACGTCTCTAAAGTTGTCCTCTCAGGAGCTTACCGACTTGAAGACCTAGGGGGCAAGGAGGTATCAAGAGAGCATTTATGGAAGTTCATTATTTCGCAAAATCATTGTACAAATCTCTGGATGCCAAGCAATGAGTTAGGTACTTAGCTCCTCTTTCGAGCTACACCAACAACTCATCACCGTTTTACAATGAGTTCGGTGCTCTGCTCCTCTTTTGAGCTCCTCCCATAACTCATTAACTCAAATGCGAGTTCGAGGTCCAGCTAGAACTTCTCCCACAACTCATTAATTCAAATGTGGGTTCAAGGTCGAGCTAGACAACTCAATAACTCAATAGCAGATTTTGAGTCTAGCTAAAGCTACTCTCATAACTCGTTAACTCAAAGATGGGTTCGAAGTCCAGCGTAGCGAATCCAACAACTCATTAACTCAAAGTTGGTTTCGGAATCTCATTAACTCCTGAAGTCAAGTTAAGAGTCCAGCTAAAGCCGCACCTACAACTCGCTAACTCCAAAGGCATGTTCGGAGTCCAACTAGAGCTACTACCAAAACTCGCTAACTTTAAAATAGAAAAGTTCACAGCTCGGCTCATCTCTAGAGCTACTCCCTAAACTTACCTCTCGAACAACTCCTCTCTATAGTCTGGAGATCTTCTTCCCCTCGCTCACCTCCGGATCGGTCTTCTCCTTCTACAGTGGGATCAGAACTCGGCTCATCCCTAAAGCTGCTCCCTAAAACTCACCTTCTTAACGACTCTTCCCTAGAGCCTGGCGATCTTCTTCCTCTGGCTCACCTCCCGAGAAAATTTCTCCGTTCACAGCAAGTTCGGAGCTCAGCTCATCCATGGAGTTGCTCCCTAATCTCGGCTTATGAATGGCTCTTCCCTAAAGCCTGGAGATCTTCATCCTCTTACTTACCTCCGGAGTAGCCTTCTTCTTCCACAACAAGTTCAGAGCTCAGCTCATCCCTAGAGTCACTCCTTAAAGTCGCCATCTGAATGGCTTTTCCTTAGAGCCTGGCTATCTTATTCCTTTCACTCGCACTTTGAGCGGCATTCTCTTTCCACAACAAGTTTGGAGCTCTGCTCATCCCTAGAGTTGCTTCCTAAACTCGCATTTCGAATGTCTCTTTCCTAGAGCATAACGGTCTTCTTCCTCTCGCAGTCATATAGTGGTGTCTTCATTTTCCACTATTTCCCGGCGTACCGGACCTCACTCAAAAATCTGACAAACTCTTGGAGTTAACTACAACATAGGTTAGCTCGAAGCATCCCCTATGGCTCCCTAGCAGATAGACCGTAGTTTATGGCTTGTTCACCTTTCTTGATTTAGAGCATGACGGATACTTCCCGGCCTTATCATGGCACTTTAGAAATTAACAAACGAGATAGGGATCCCGAGCTTCCAACTCGTGAGAAAGCACAGTCTGTATCCCTTTGACAGGAAGGGTACAACGAATAACACCACCTAGTGTTGGCCTATAGAACAGGTCGGAACATAAGCTATCACCCTTAATACCAACTCTTTCCATTCTACAAAAATGATAATAAATAAGGGTTAAGTAGTAATAGCCATAAGTTACTACCCTAACGATGTCACTAACCATAAACAATCCGAGGGATGACAACAGTACTAATACAACATGTTGGGTCTTAAGTTAGACTTTGCAAGATAACTCTACTAGGTACTCAACCTAAACTTACTAGAATCCCTAAGGATCCTGTCCCTAGCCTATCAATCCAAGACCATGGCAATAAGAACGTATTCGCATGCTACTATCCTGAACCGCGATCAACGTACACCGTTTAAGATCTGATGGTGCACGAGTAATGACTCGTCCACAGTCCACGAGGAGTAAAATAAATACACGTCTTGATGGTTGATGGCTTCTAGGACAATGATACCACCCTAGACGAGCACAATAACTGCGTACTAGCTAATAGGCTACATACAAGCAAAACAACTTACATAAGAGCCACCTACCTACGTATGAACCAAACGAATTACATATGAGCCAACTGGCTATGTATGCGATAAATGAATCATATAGAAGCAACCATAAAAGTTTTCTAACAACCTAAAAGCAAAATAACATGCTACTAGCAAAACTTGGTCTTTTATATTTATAAGCAACAGAAGAATCTTCTAATATCCCAATATAAACATACTTTAATGAGAACTTGATCTTTTATACACAAAGGCAACATAAAAAGCCTTCTAACAATCTTGAAGCAATTAAACATGCAATTCTTATCGAAATTCAACAAAATTAGACTTTTTAGAAAGGTGAGAACATCTATTACAACTCTTTAGTTGACAACCTTCTAAGATTAAGTCAATAAGAGGTAGAAAAACCTCGAACAACCTAAATAGCGAGCTACAGCCAAAAAGGCCAGCTGCTGTGACTTTGTAAAAGTCATAGCTCATACTCCGCTTATCAGAATTTAACCAAATAGGACATTTTTGGAAAGGTGTGTAACTCTACTACAACTCTCTAGTTGATGACCTTCTCAGACTTAGTCATTAAAGGGTAGAAAAACCTCGTACAACCTAAACAGCGAAGCTTCAGCCAAAAGGCTAGCTGCTGTGACTTTGTAAAGGTCATAAATCCTACTCCGCTTGTCGGATCTAAACAAATAGGACATTTTAGAAAGGTGAGAAAATCTACCACAACTCTCTAGTTGAAACTTTTCCAAATTCAGTAAGTAAGAGGTGCAAAAACTTCGAATAATCTAGACAACGACTTCAGCCAAAAAGGCTAGCTTCTATCAGTCTTGTAAAAATCATAACTCTTACTCCGCTTATCGAAATCTACCAAAATTGGATATTTTAGAAAGGTGAGAAAGTCTACTACAACTCTCTAGTTGATGACCTTCTCAGATTTAGTCAATAAAAGATAGAAAAACATCAAACAATCTAAACAACTAAGCTTCAGCCAAAAGGCTAGCTTCTGTGACTTGTAAAAATCATAACTCCTACTCTGCCTATCAGAATCTAATAAAATAGGATATTTTGGAAAGGTGAGAAAGTCTACTACAACTCTCTAGTTGATGACCATCGTAGATTCAGTCATTAAGGAGTAGAAAAACCTCGAACACCCTAACAGCGAAGCTTCAGCCAAAAGGCCAGCTGCTGTAACTTGTAAACGTCATAACTCCTACTCCGCTTATCGAAATCTAACCAAGTAGGACATTTTGGAAAGGTGAGAAACTGTACCACAAATCTCTAGTTGAAAACTTTTCCAAATTCAGTAAGTAAGAGGTACAAAATCTTCGAACAATCTAGACAATGACTTCAGCCAAAAAAGCTAGCAACAAAGAGGACATAGACATCCAAAAGACAACTCAAAATCCAACTCTTTAAACACAATATAAAGAACGACAAAGACAGCCAAAAGCTAAAACTTCTAAATCTCGTACCTTTTGCTATACTTGTCCGAAACTAACAAAATTTGACTTTCTAGAAAGCTAATAACACCTACTACAATTTCCTAGTTAACGACTTTCTTAGATTCTGTATAGAACTCAAAATTTAGCTCTTTGAACAAAATACAAAAAACAACAAAGATGACAGCAAAAGCTGAAACTTATAAATCTCACAAATTTTGCTATACTTCTCGGAATCTAACAAAATAGGACAATTTGGAAAGGGGAGAACATCCACTACAACTTTCTAGTTGAACACTTATTCAGATTCCTTACAGAGCTCAAAATCCAGCTCTTTAAACAAAATTCAAGAACAACAAAAAGGACAGCAAAAGCTGAAATTTGTAAAACTTACAACTTTTGCTATACTTGTCAGAATTTAACAAAATTGGACTTTCTGGAAAGGTGAGAATATATAATACAACACTCTAGTTGACCAATTTCTCAGATTCCGCTTGGAACTCAAAATCCAGTCCTTTGAACACAATTCAAAAATGACAAAGGCTTCCTCGAGAAATTTCCCCGAAGAGATGCCGAAGGCACACTTGGCGGGATTGAGCCTCATGTTGTGTGATCGAAGGATGCCAAAGGCTTCCTCGAGATCGGCCACGTGGTCCTGCCCCTGCCGACTCTTGACGAGCATGTTGTCGATGTACACCTCCATGTTACGACCGATCTGCTCTTTGAAAACTCGGTTGACGAGTCTCTGGTAGGTGGCTCCGACGTTCTTAAGCCCGAAAGGCATGACCCGGTAATAGTAGAGACCTTGGTCGGTAACAAATGACGTCTTGGCGATATCCAGGGGGAAAATCCGGATTTGATTATAGCCTGAAAGGCATCCATGAAGGTCAGTAGCTCATGACCTGGTGGGCTTGATTTTACCAAGGATGATGAAAATGTGAACTCACAACCTTTTATGCGTTGGAGAGACCGTTGCGTCGATCAGAGCGTTGATGCTCAGGAGAGGGAAAGGGTCCTTGGGGCATACCTTATTGAGGTCCGTGAAGTCTATGCAGATCCTCCAGCTCCCGTTGGCCTTCTTCAGCATCACATCGTTAGCCAGCCATTCGGGATAGCTGACATCTTGTATCAACCGGGCGGACAACAGTTTGTCCACTTTCGCCTTTCCCGCTTGTTGCCTCTCCGAGGCAAACTTGCGTCGCTTCTGATGGATTGGCTTGGAACCCAAGTGGACACTCAACCTGTGCATGATTAGGTCTTCGGAAATCCCGGGCATGTCGGATGGGGTCCATGCGAAGAGGTCGATGTTGCGGCGGATATACTCAATTAGGTTCGGTCTTAGATCGGGGGAAAGGGAGTGACTCACACGGAACCACTTAGATTTATCTTCTGCCACGAATGTGACCTCCTCTAATTCGTCTGCAGGTTCCAACTCGGGCTGGTTTCTTTCAATTGGGCGCTCGACTGTGTCAAGGGGGAACACCCCGCCTCCGACTGCGGTCATGTATCACGAACGTGAAGACTCCTGAGGGACAACGCCGACCCCGAGGTCAGTGGGGAACTTCAACTTCAGATGGTAGGCTGAGGGGACGCCTGGAAGGAGCAGAGACCGGGCCGACCGAGGATGGCATTGTATGCCGCCTTGACGTTGACCACCATGAATTTCATCGATTCGGTCCATATGATAGGGGTCATGTCGGCCGTTACATCTGTTGGATCCTGTAGGTGAGACAACAAACACTAAAGGGGGAGGGTGAATAGTGTTAATAAAAAACTGCGGAAATTTTCTTCGGTGCAGTCGACTTGGTTGTGAACCAGTCGACTGATATGACCAAATTAAAGTAAATACAACAACTCTGTACAGTCGACTTATAGATGAGACAGGCGACTGAAGACACAGTGAAATTACAACTTCTACAAGACTGACCAGTCGACTGATAGTGCAAGGAGTCGACTGTCCAGACAAGTTTTACAGAACTTAAGTAAACAAAAGTAATTGTAAGATCAAGACAACCAATCACAGAGTACACAAGATATATCCTGGTTCGGTCCTTCCGACCTACATCCAGTCCCCAAGCAATCCACTTGAGATTTCCACTATTCTTGAAAAACAAGTTTACAAGAATATCCTACGGCGTTAAGACAACAACCTTGTCTAACCCGTAGTCCTTTCTCTCAACCAGAGAAAGCAGACCCACTCTACTACCGAGAGTGAAACAAACCAACTCTACAACCTAGAGTCTAAACCACTCTCCAACCGAGAGCAAAAAGAAACAAGAAAAACTTTACAGTCAACCTATAGCCTTGTTGGTGTATTGTGTTGTTGCACGTGGCTAAAACAAGGTCGACTTCTATACCCAGTCCAGAACGAAATTGTTGTTATACTGGACTGAGTGTAGAGAATCAGAGGATTTTGAACTTGAAAGCTTTTTCTCACTTTTCACTTGACATTTCTCAAAGAGTGCTCGGATCTTAGAAAATATGTTGTAAGATCTTTTCAGTGAGATCTGAACTCTATTTATAGAGTTAGATCTCCTGGACGTTGGGAGACAGTTATTCCAACTGTCAACCAACGGATCTTAAAGCTTTTGATTTTGAAAATTCGATTTTGAAAACAGAAAAACGGTCAAAAGCACTCGAACAGTCGACTGGGTTGTCATATGAGTCGACTGGTCAGAGTTTGAATAAATTTAAACAGTTTTGTACTGTCAGTCGACTGCCAGAGGTATCAGTCGACTGGTACTCAACAGTTAAATTATATCAACTGTTTTGACTCTTTTGTTGTTTTTGAAAAACACACATTTATGAAATAGTGAGTGTATGTGTGTGTGACAATGCTTTACAATCATACTAAGACTCAACAAAGGAAAAAATACAATGTTTACAAGACAACAATTTGACACATTTGAGCTTGAAGTCTTGAGTCTTGAGTCTTGAATTGAGTCTTGAGTCTTGTCTTGAAGCTTTGGCCATTGTCTTTTATCTGGAGCTTTTGTGCTTGTTCATTTGTTCAGCTGAAATGGTCTTTTGTATGTACAACCTGCAATTTTAGCTGTATAGCATAGACACATATTGCAGTGTGTGGTGATCATCAAAATCAAGAATCAACATTCTCCCCCTTTTTGATGATGACAACACAATAGCTGATAACAATTTATATAGAAAAATACAAGCATAGGTTTTAAGAAGCTCCCCCTATTAAAAACACAATATGCAAAAATAGATGTTATCATAAAGAATGTATCAGTTGACTTAACAATAGATCAGGCGACTGAACAGATGAAAACATATATAGTAGAATCACAATCACAGATGCAGCAGTCGACTGATATGCTTGTAGCCAGTCGACTGACCAGAGAAATTTTTCAATACACAGAAATTTTTCAAGACACAGAAATCAAACACAGTAAACACATACAAAAAAGAGGATATCTCTCCCCCTTTGTCATAAAAAAAAAACACAGAATAAACAGTTTTTTGCATTACAAAAACATAGAAATAAGCTAAGAAATGTTCTTATACATAAATAAGTTCATAAAGACAAAATAAAATAGAAAATTACATAAAAGCGAAAAAAGAAAGTCTTCAATTGTCCTCGTCTGAATCTTCATCAGCAGCATGAGAAGGAGGAGGAAATTGAGAAGTGAAAAGATCGGTGAGATGATCAATTTTGGAAACTAGGGTGTGAATCTGAGAATCAACAGTCTCTGAATGTTTCATAAGATAATTTACACATTCATAGAGAGTAGCTGGATCCTCATAGTTAGCTTGAGGAAGAGATGAACTAGAAGAGGCAGAAGATCTAGAAGGTCTAGCAGTAGAACTCAAAGGAACTTGAGAAAGTGGAGGAGACCTAGGGGTTGTGCTAGGAGGAGGATCAAGAAGCTTCATACGTGCTAAAGTAGCACGATCGAAGCAGTCATAGTGCTTAACGACATTGGTCTCGGAGTCGAGATCAATATCATAAGCGGTAAAGACTCTAGTGAGAAGACCTTCAAAACGTAAAAAATGAACATGATGTTGTTGAAGCTTAGAAAAACTGACACGACCCCAATTTATAGCTATTTTACCAAAGATGGCATAAACAGCTTGTTGCAATTCTAGTGAATATTGATCATAACTTCCTCTTTTGGGAAGAATGTTATAAGCTAATATTCGTGCAACTAGTTTTGCAACTGGTATTATATTTTTGCTTGTGATTGGGGGTCCTTGATTAGGTAAAAATATTTTAGATAAGATAGAAAAGTCATCAAGGACTATGTCACCTAAGTCAAGTCCTTCGTTATCAATACCCATTACTTGATTGATTCTCTCGGGTGTGAGAGATATCTGGGTAATTTTAACGGAAGAACGAATCACAACATTTCCATCTCTTAATTGGACAACTCTCATATTTGTATAAAAGAGATAAATTAATTGTGGATAATAATCGGGTTGGTTAGCAAGAGAAAGATATTCATAAAGGCTACAATTTTGGAATAGGGGTACTAGATTAAACCTATCCAAATCATTAAAGTTAACAAACCGACCCGGGAAAATGATAATGCTACACATCGATTGCCAACGTTCTAGAAGATCTGGTTTCAACAAGTATTGAGAGTAATCTTGAGAGGAACTAGCCTCATGAGATCTCTTAGATCGTTTAGGAGCCATAAAGAGAAATGCAAGAGATGAGATTATACCAACAGGGAAGACAGCAAGATGAGAGATGAGGATCAGCGGCTGCAGAAGATGCGGCAGTCGAATCTTCGGAATTGATCTTCTTCTCTCCTTAGGGTTTGAGATTTGGGGATAAAAGTAAAAAATGGAAGATGAAGGCTGTGAAGAAGGGGGCGGTGAAAAAGGGGTTTTTAACCGAGAATAGAGGGCTGAGATTGAGAGAATAGATATCGACGGCTGAGATAAGAGGTCACGGGTGAAAAAGTGAAGAGATGTTTATCTCAAAAGCTGCGATGAATAGTCGCTGAAGACATTTGAACTCGCGACAGTCGACTAGTAGGGTATATCAGTCAACTTAGTCGAGAAGAGACTAAATTTTATATGTCTGCTGAGCAGTCGACTGTCATCAGGACCAGGCGACTGGTCAGAGAACAAAAATAGATATGTTTTAAAGTACAGTACAGTCGACTTACTTAAGAACACAGTCGACTTAACAGAAATAATTTTCAACAAATATCAATAAAATCACATATTCCTAGTTCTCTTCTTAAGTTAATGAAAGTATCTTCTTTAAGGGGTTTGGTAAATATGTCTGCTACTTGTTTATCAGTAGAGATAAAGTCTAAAGATATATCTCCTTTTAAAACATGATCACGTAGAAAATGATGTCGAATATCAATGTGTTTCGTACGTGAATGTTGAATCGGATTTTTAGATAGATTAATTGCACTGGTATTATCACACATAATTGAAGGTTTTTCAAATGAAATACCATAATCTAATAAAGTTTGTTTCATCCACAAGATTTGTGCACATGTCAAACTTGCAGCGATATACTCAGCTTCTGTGGATGATAGGGATACGAAATTTTGCTTTTTACTGCACCAAGAGACTAGGGAATGTCCCACAAAGTGACATGTACCACTAGTGCTCTTGCGATCAGTTTTGCTTCCAGCAAAATCAGCATCGCTATATGACAGAAGTTGAAAATTATCGCTGCGTGGATAAAATAAACCATATTCAGATGTGCCTTTAATATATCTTAAAATTCGTTTCACTGCTTTTAAATGAGACTCTTTAGGACTAGATTGATATCTAGCACATAAATATATGCTGAACATAATATCTGGTCTACTTGCAGTAATATATAAGAGTGAACCAATCATACCTCGATAGAGTTTTTGATCAACACTCTTACCTAATATATCTTTGTCAAGAGTAGTAGTAGTAGCCATAGGTGTGGATTTACTACTAGAACTATCCATGTTAAAATGTTTGAGTAATTCCTTTGCATATTTTCCTTGATTGATAAATATGCCATTTGAAGACTGCTTAATTTGAAGTCCAAGGAAATAATTGAGTTCACCCATGTGACTCATCTCAAATTCGTTTTTCATGGTATTAGCAAATTCTTGACATAGATTATTATTGGTAGAACCAAAAATTATATCATCAACATATATTTGTATGATTAAGATATCATTCTTAACTCTTTTGATAAACAATGTAGTGTCTACTTTACCTATTTCAAATCCTGTTTCTAAAAGAAAAGTTTTCAAACGATCATACCAAGCACGAGGTGCTTGTTTAAGACCGTATAAAGCCTTTTTCAATTTATAAACATGATCTGGAAATTGTTCATGTTCAAAACCTGGTGGTTGTTTAACATAAACATTTTCTTTAATAAACTTATTAAGAAAAGCACTTTTAACATCCATTTTATAAAGTATAAAATTCATGAAACAAGCAAAAGATAATAAAATACGAATAGATTCTAGTCTAGCAACAGGAGCATATGGTTCATCAAAATCTATACCTTCTTCTTGATTATACCCTTGAGCAACTAATCTAGCCTTGTTCCTTACAACTTGTCCTGATTCATCTAACTTATTTTTAAATACCCATTTGGTACCAATAATAGTCTGATCAGGAGGTCGAGGAACTAAATCCCGTACATCATTCCTTATAAATTGGTTTAGTTCATCTTGCATGGCATTCATCCAATATTCATTCTCACAAGCTTCTTGTATATTTTTCGGTTCAAAATCTGACAAGAATGCTGTATGAGAAATCATATTAACATGTGAACGTGTCTGAATACCATGGGAGATGTCACCAATTATTAAGTCATGAGGATGATCTTTAACTTCAACAAATGATTTTGGTAAAGTTGAAGATATCATAATAGGATCAGTCAACTTGACAGGTTCTTCAGTCGACTGCTTTACATCAGTCGACTGTACGTCCTTATCAGTCGACTTATCAGATAGATTAGTTTGTTCTAAAGATTTAATCACATTATCTAAAGGTGATGAATCAGTTTCATCATCTTTATTTAAAGTTGATGAAGGCAGAGATTCATCGAATGTAACATGCATTGACTCTTCAATAGTCATTGTAGACTTATTGAAAATTCTATATGCTTTACTCATATTTGAGTATCCTAAAAAGATACCCTCATTAAATCTAGGATCAAATTTGTCTAAATTATCTTTTGTGTTTAGAATAAAACACTTACAACCAAATGTCTTAAAGTAAGAAACATTAGGAATTTTGTTATAAAACAACTCATAACAAGTCTTCTTTAGCTTAGGTCTTATAAGAATCCTATTTAAAACATAACAAACTGTAGCAACAGCTTCAGCCCAAAAGTGTTTTGGTAAATTGCTTTCAACAAGCATAGTACGTGCGCATTCTTGCAAAGTCCTATTCTTCCTTTTAACCACTCCATTTTGTGGTGAAGCTCTAGGAAATGCAAATGAATGTGTTATACCATTCTTGTTGCAATATTCTGTAAATGTTTCACTTTCAAATTCTCCACCATGATCACTTCTAATAGTGACTATGGTTAGAGATATTTGATTTTGAATACGTTTACAAAAATGTGCAAATTCATCAAAAGCATCATTT
Organism: Hemerocallis citrina; assembly: GCA_017893485.1. Lineage (NCBI taxonomy): Eukaryota > Viridiplantae > Streptophyta > Magnoliopsida > Asparagales > Asphodelaceae > Hemerocallis > Hemerocallis citrina. Next base: position 232,262,203 of record CM030361.1, on the reverse strand, counting down.
TTATGTTTTAAAAAGAATGTCCAAGTGAATCTTGAAAAATTATCTACTAAAACAAATACATATCTACTTTTATTTAAAGAAGCAATTCTAGTAGGGCCAAATAAATCCATATGAATTAATTCGAGCAGCCTACTAGTAGAAATTACTTCTTTTGTTTTAAAAGTGGATTTGATTTGTTTTCCTAGTTGACATGCATCACATAACTTATCCTTTTTAAAGGATAGTTTTGGCAGTCCTTTAACTAGGTTATATTTAGATAATTTTGAGAGATTCTTCATGTTCACATGTCCAAATCTTCTATGCCATAGCCAAGATTCATTGTTAGAAGCTATTAAACAAAAATCATTTGAAAATTCAATTGCATTCAAACACAATTCATAAATATTATTTTTACGAAAACCTTGAAAAATAACATTTTGCATAGTAGAGTCATAAATCAAGCATGCATCTTTTTCAAATACTATTTTATACCCTTTATCACATAATTGACTAATGCTTAAAAGATTATGCTTTAAACCACTAACTAATAATACATTTTCTATGGTAGGGTTAGAAGTTTTACCGACCATGCCGATACCTATGACTTTGCCTTTGTTGTTATCTCCAAAGGTGATAGTTCCTCCATATATGCTTTGGATGGTGGATAGAATGTTGGCATGTCCTGTCATATGTTTTGAACACCCGCTGTCTAGTATCCAGCGATCTTTCTTGGGTACCTATAAAAGATTCAAGGTAAATATGGTACCCTTTTTATTGGGTCCAAAACATATTAGTTTGGGGGAAACCAAACCCATGAAGAGTTTGATCTTCCTCCATAAGCAGGAATATAATTAATAGAATTACACACATTTAATACATATGAAGTGATATACGCAATTCTATCATTCTGATTTAAGCTGACTGGAACCCATACTAATTTGTTCTGTCCAGTCGACTTAACAGTGTCCTTCTGTCGACTGCTACTGTGAGTCAGTCGACTTGATGGTACACTAGGTCGACTTATATGAGGTTTTGATCTCGTTGAATAAGATTCAATTCCTCTGGACAGACGACTGGTAGATTGGTTCAGTCGACTTAACCGAACATTAGGCTTTCTTTTATCACTTACATTAACAACCTTAGGCTTTTCAAAAAATTCATACAACTTGTGTGTAACACTAGAAATAGATGCTGATTTATTTCTACTAGTGTCTTTAGCAGGAGATTCTTTTACAGAAGAATTTTTAAATCCAAGACCATATTTTTTACTAGATTTTACTTGATGATGAAGGACATCATTTAAATTCTCTTTGCCTTTGTTAAACTTAGATACGTTCTTTGATATCTCTTCATAATTCTTTTTGAGAGTTTCAACATCAGTATCTAAACTTGCAATGTGAGAACTTAAAGATTTCACTTCCTTATCAAGGTTAAGATTTTCTTGAAAAAGTGTTTGATTAACTTTCTCTTGACTCTTAACTCTAATCTTTTCTTTTTCAATTCTTGAAATATTTCATTAAATGCATCAAGTAAATCTTCCGATTCATAATCATTACTTACATGATCTTGTGAAGCCATGAAGCACATGTTTGCTACTTCATTGTTTTCATCCGTTTCTTCTTCGGAAGACGAATCACTATCATCCCATGTTGCTTGATAGGCCTTCTCGTTCTTGGCAAACTTATTCTTTGAATATTTGTCCTTTTTGAAGTTGGATGGTTTTCCCTTGTTCTTTGCATTTTCAAGGGGACAATCCTTCTTCATGTGTCCTGTTTTATTGCACCTGAAACATGTAGGAGGGTCATTAGAATCTTTATTTCTAGAATTAAACTTACCCTTCTTTAAGAATTTTTTGAATCTTCGAGTGAACATTGCTATCTCCTCTTCATCTTCTTCATCATCTTCTGAATCTGTCATGGCTTTAAAAGCCAATGATTTCTTCTTTGCTTGGTGAGATTCTGTATCCTTCTTTCGATCTTCAAGTTGGACCTCGTATGCCATGAGATTGCCCACAAGATTCTCAAGAGAGAGTTGTGACAAGTCATTTGCTTATTCTATCGCCGTAGTCTTCTTTTCCCATTCTGGAGTGAGTGCACGTAAGACTTTTCTAACCATCTCTACTTGAGTGTAAATCTTTCCAAGTGCCACAAGAGAGTTAGTGATATTAGTAAATCTGGTGATCATCTCGGATACGGTTTCATTGTACTTCATTCTGAACATCTCAAACCTGTGAACAAGAACAGAGATTTTAGACTCTTTAACTTTATTTGTTTCTTCATGTGTTACCTCGAGTGTATGCCAGATTTGATGTGCAGTTGTAGCATTAGATACACGGTTGAATTCTTCCTTTGTGAGTGCACAAAATAAAGCATTCATTGCTTTGGCATTGTTCATCGTTTGGTTCTTTTGATCATCATTCCATTGTGTATATGGAATAGTAGGAGCAGTGTATTCCGTCTCTGTCATTTGCCATATCTCGTAGTTGATTGATTGGAGGTAGATTCTCATTCGGCACTTCTAATAATTGTAGTTAGTTCCCTCGAATAGCGGTGGCCGTTGTGTAGATTGGCCTTCATGGTACTGATTTGTATTTGAAGTAGTTGCCATAGCCTGTAACCTTGCTCTGATAACAAGTGTTGGATCCTGTAGGCGAGACAACAAACACTAGAGGGGGGGTGAATAGTGTTAATAAAAAACTGCGGAAATTTTCTTCGGTGCAGTCGACTTGGTTGTGAACCAGTCGACTGATATGACCAAATTAAAGTAAATACAACAACTCTGTACAGTCGACTTATAGATGAGACAGGCGACTGAAGACACAGTGAAATTACAACTTCTACAAGACTGACCAGTCGACTGATAGTGCAAGGAGTCGACTGTCCAGACAAGTTTTACAGAACTTAAGTAAACAAAAGTAATTGCAAGATCAAGACAACCAATCACAGAGTACACAAGATATATCCTGGTTCGGTCCTTCCGACCTACATCCAGTTCCCAAGCAACCTACTTGAGATTTCCACTATTCTTGAAAAACAAGTTTACAAGAATATCCTACGGCGTTAAGACAACAACCTTGTCTAACCCGTAGTCCTTTCTCTCAACCAGAGAAAGCAGATCCACTCTACTACCGAGAGTGAAACAAACCGACTCTACAACCTAGAGTCTAAACCACTCTCCAACCGAGAGCAAAAAGAAACAAGAAAAACTTTACAGTCAACCTATAGCCTTGTTGGTGTATTGTGTTGTTGCATGTGGCTAAAACAAGGTCGACTTCTATACCCAGTCCAGAACGAAATCGTTGTTATACTGAACTGAGTGTAGAGAACCAGAGGATTTTGAACTTGAAAGCTTTTTCTCACTTTTCACTTGAAATTTCTCAAAGAGTGCTCGGATCTTAGAAAATATGTTGTAAGATCTTTTCAGTGAGATCTGAACTCTATTTATAGAGTTAGATCTCCTGGACGTTGGGAGACAGTTATTCCAACTGTCAACCAACGGATCTTAAAACTTTTGATTTTGAAAATTCGATTTTGAAAACAGAAAAACGGTCAAAAGCACTCGAACAGTCGACTGGGTTGCCATATGAGTCGACTGGTCAGAGTTTGAATAAATTTAAATAGTTTTGTACTGTCAGTCGACTGCCAGAGGTATCAGTCGACTGGTACTCAACAGTTAAATTATATCAACCTGTTTTGACTCTTTTGTTGTTTTTGAAAAACACACATTTATGAAATAGTGAGTGTATGTGTGTGTGACAAGGCTTTACAATCATACTAAGACTCAACAAAGGAAAAAATACAATGTTTACAAGACACAACAATTTGACACATTTGAGCTTGAAGTCTTGAGTCTTGAGTCTTGAATTGAGTCTTGAGTCTTGTCTTGAAGCTTTGGCCATTGTCTTTTATCTGGAGCTTTTGTGCTTGTTCATTTGTTCAGCTGAAATGGTCTTTTGTATGTACAACCTTGCAATTTTAGCTGTATAGCATGGACACATATTGCAGTGTGTTGTGATCATCAAAATCAAGAATCAACAACATCCAGCATCACGATCCCTTCAATTTGCACTGGGACGCCTGAGAATCCGTGCGGGTGTACTCGGCCGGCTTTAGCTTATCCCGAGGGAGCTTGAGGTTTTCAAATATTTCCAAGAAGAGAATGTTAACTGAGCTTCCATTGTCCACAAGAATTCGGCGAATTTCGAAGTTTGCCATGACCAGGCTGATGACGAGGGCATCGCAGTGTGGGAGCCGGACTACCTCCAGGTTCTCTCCGGGGAAGGAGACTGGCCGCTGCTGAATTTGGGGGGAGGGATGGTCTCGAAAAGAGTTAACCTCCCGGATGAAGGCTTTACGGGAAGTATTGGATTCCCCTCCCATGGATCCACCATTGACGTAGTTTAGGATGGCCTGCCTTCCGGTCTCCTCGGGCTCGGGGTCTCGTTCGTGTCATCGGTTGATCGTTCGAGGGGGAAGCGAAGGCCTCAGATTCTTCGGATCCCTCCGATCTCTTGGGTTATCTAGGGTGAAATCCCTCAGGTACCCTCATTGGATGAGGGCCTCGATCTCGTTTTTGAGGGCCCGGTAGTTGTCCGTCTTGTGCCCATTGTCTCGATGGAAGTGGTAGTAGAATTCTGATCCCGCTTCTTGTTGTTGGTCGATCGGGGAGGGAGTCGGACGATCCCTTTATCCTCGATCTCCATCAGGATCGTCGACATGTTCTAGGTCAATGATGTATACCATTCAAAATGGGGGACCAGAGTAATTCTTTTCAGACTAGCTACTTCTTTCGTGGCTTTCTTGACGGGCTCAGCATCGTCTGCCTTGCGCTTTCCCTTGGCTGTAGCTTCTTTGTTGCCCTTAGGGTGTAGGGCCTCTTCCGCCCGAATGTACTTCTCGACCCTATTGAGCAGGTCGGGGAAGTCGATGGGGGGTTTCTTGGCCAATGAGGTTTTGAGCTAGCCGTGGCGAACATTATGTTGGAATGCTGCTGTAACACCCCTGCCCCGGGCTCGGACAATTTATACAATTTATAAGACAAATTAGATACTATGTAGTACAATTGCCCACCACAGGCTGCCTCTCAAAAGGTGGCTAACCGAATTGGTGACTCTTGATCCTTGGCATTTATTATTTATATAATATTTTATTCAAATCAATTAACGATATGGTACTAAATCCATACTCAAGTCCATTTTTTTCAACAGATCAAATCTGTTTCTAACCAAATCCGGCCCATCATGGATGGACACGCCATCCATCACACAAGCACAGCACACATATGTGCTTCAACTACCGTGGGCCATGTATTTCCTTCAATACCGGATTTTTTTATAAATCCTTCCTATAGAACAATTCTATAGGACCAAACTCAAATTCCTTTTTATTATATATTTCAAATCATATCTATATATTTCAGAAATACGCGGTATTACATACACCCCCCTTCAGAAATCAGCATCCTCACTGATGAGCACGGGGCATGCACAATCTAGTGCAGGATCTACTTTCTAGCCGATGTAGAGCATATCTGTGAGTGTCGCTCTCGTCTTTGGAATTGTGGAGACCAATCTCACTCTGCGGATCATTCTGTGGATCTTTGTCCATCGTCCCAGATTTCTGGGGATTGTCTCACTCCGCCGATCATCCTGGAGTCCATAACTCACTGCTCTCCTACACTCGGTGTCGAAAGTCGGCTCTGATACCATTTGTAACGCCCCTGTCCCGGGCTCGAACAATTTATACAATTTATAAGACAAATTAGATACTATGTAGTACAACTGCCCACCACAGGCTGCCTCTCAAAAGGTGGTTAACCGAATTGGTGACTCTTGATCCTTGGCATTTATTATTTATATAATATTTTATTCAAATCAATTAACGATATGGTACTAAATCCATACTCAAATCCATTTTTTTCAACAGATCAAATCTGTTTCTAACCAAATCCGGCCCATCATGGATGGACACGTCATCCATCACACAAGCACAGCACACATATGTGCTTCAATTACCGTGGGCCATGTATTTCCTTCAATACCGGATTTTTTTATAAATCCTTCCTATAGAACAATTCTATAGGACCAAACTCAAATTCCTTTTTATTATATATTTCAAATCATATCTATATATTTCAGAAATACGGGGTATTACAGCTGCGGAGGCGACGCCCACGTCGAGAGAGGAGACGGACCTCGCCTCGGTGGTGAATCTCCGAAGGAACTCACGGAGTGAACCCCCTTCATTCTGTCTGAGGTCCAGAAGGGATGCGCTCGTCTTTTCGACCTTCCTGCTGGTGACGAAGTGGGCTAGAAAATTTGCTTCTAACTGGTCGAACGAGAAGACCGAACCGGAGCTTCGAGAACCATTCCCGAGCCGGGCCACACAGTGTGGCAGGAAAAGCGCGGCATAGGACAGGATCCGATGTGCTGTGAATCAGCATGAGGGTTTTGAACTCTTCCATGTGATAAGCGGGATCACCCTCGCGGTTGTATGTCTCGAATTGCGGAGGCCTAAAATTTCTGAGGATATTGGTTTCCATGATTTGAGTGGAAAATGGAGGTCGGGTCAGCCTATAACCCTGGCCTGGTATCAGCCCACCCTCGCTGAAATGGGTGAGGCGGTTCTCCATCTCTCGGAGGCGTCGAAGGATGGCATCTTCTTGTTCAAGCGGGCAGGTCGATCATTGGGATTCGCCGCTCAGGGCTTCTGGCTGAGGGATGGATTCATTGCGCGCCTCGGTCCTTGGACTGCCTCTTATTGCCTGGAGGACCTTGTCCCTAAAATGCTGAAACTTGGCCCTCGTGACTGGGGATTGCCCCACCGGGTCATGCGATGGTTGAGGTCCTCGGGGCGAGCGGCTGTGTCCCAGCTTCCGTTCTGGGGTCGGCTGTCTTTCTTGATTCCGGAACGAGTTGGAAGCGGCCCCTCCCCTGGTTCGACTGGCATGCCGATTTTGGATGAAGCATCGCAAGTAAGTTGCAACTGAGTGAGAAGCGCCTGGTCTGGGTCCGACTGTGCCATTGACCAACGGTTGATTAGAGCCCTGGGCGTCCGCGCGGTTGTGATGGGAGGAGGATCGGGGTGACGTCCGGAGGTGACGGCCCTCCTTGCTTTGGGAGCCATAAAAGGGCTCGGACTTGAGATGACGTTCCTGGCTGGGATCGGACTGGCGTCAGTACCTAAAGTTTCCCACAGATGGTGCCAACCTGATGCTGTTTGTTTTTGGGGTGTGGGGGCAACAGGTGTGAGTTCTTGTAAATGTGAAGCGGAAGATGCGGTACTGGCGCTGATCCCACCCTCGGCTGTAGGACTGGCTCGGGAGTAGCAGGAGAGAGGTAGAGGCAGGGGGCTCGGCTCAGATCTAGCAGCTCGGCTCGATCTAGTAGCCCGGCTCGAATCTTCGAGGCCCGGCTCGGACTCTTGTACCTGCACACTGTCTAGAAATACCGGGAGAATTCCGGTGACAGACCTTCCGACGATCTAGTCAGTCACTGAGAAAGCAACCATAGCTAGGATTCAGGTGGGGAGAGATTCATTACCATTTTAAGTGATGAGGGGGGCTAGTATTTATAGGCAGGAATATACGGGTCTGAGATCCTAACTGGCCGGATTGGACCAATTTGCCCATAGACCTGAACTGACTGAAGTCCGTTGAGTTTGTTGGATCTGATGATCGTAGGAAAACGGGATCTAAGAAGATCTTAGGGCTCTAATTGCACAACGCCATCTATTCCACATGAGTGCCCTTCTACTAGTCAGCAGTTTCCCCTCTCCCCTCTTCCTTCCGAATTAATCTCAGCCATGAGAGAGAGAGTGGATGTCTATTCTAACTCATCCTTATCCAGATCTTACACTTCTTCTTTTTCATCATCCTCGGTTCTACCTCAAGACCCAAGAAGCAGGACAATGGAGGAAGTTTGGAGGGATCCCAACCCCCCCCCCCCCCCCCCCCCCCCCCTCCGAGTTCACTAAGAGACATGGTTTTTCAAGATTTCTTAGCAGGCACATCAAAGGAAACACAACGATCAAGAAACCACCACCATCACTCGTCAACCTCACCGGAGATTCAGCATGAGCTTCCCCTCCCACCAACTGCACTCAGCTTGAACTCTGTCTGCCATCATCGTCAACAACATTTGAGTTCTGATCATGATTCTGCTCATCATCATCATCATTATCATCATCGAAGAATTAATAATCATGTTGATGGTGGTGGTGTCCATAATGACCAAGTTCATGATATTCCACCAGTTTTCTTTGATGCCATTAATATTGGGTCCCCACCACCTGCTGTTGGGCTCTTCTCCTTCTGCCCAATCAAGAGAGATCTTGACACTTCTTGTGGCGATCGGATGCATAAGCGCCTGATGAAGAACAGAGAGTCAGCTTCTCGATCCAGAGCTAGAAAACAGGCATCTTTATTATTATTATTATTATTATTATTATTATTATTATTATTATTAAACATTAAATGAATAATGTTTTTCAAGTTTAACTTTTTTTTTTAATTATTTATTTATTTATTATTATTATTTTATTTAGATTGCAGGCGTACACTAACGAGTTGGAGCTGGAAGTTGCTCAACTGGAGGCAGAGAATGGGAGCTGAAGAAACAGTATGAAGAGGTAACTTAATGGACATATATTTGTAGTTATTAATTTCAAATTATAACCAAGATATTGAATGAATGCCTTAATTTGTTGTTGTGGGCAAATATATGCTATATGTATGCAGCAGACGATGGCAATGGAAGCTCAGCACTCAACCAAAAAGGGACTGCAAAGAACAGTAACTGCTCCATTTTGAGAATTATGAAAGAACTAGATTTGCCCCGGTACGTGCCGGCACGTTTTCGGAACATTACAACTTATGAAAGTCTTGTAAATAGTAAAACAACAATTATGTAGCTCAAGTTTGAATAGTAAAACAATAATTAGTTGTAATAAAAGTCCATGTTTTCATTAGTATATGTTGAAAAAAATTATAAATGGGAATGTAAAATCTAACTTCTTACAACTTTGAGTGTGGAAAATAATGAAATTTAACTGTTGATGAGATATTTGCTATTTTCAATATAATATAAGTAATAAAAAATGCATAAAAAATCTGAAAATTTACAAACATGAAATTTGAAAATATAAATTACTGAGTAAATAAAGAGAGAGAGAAAGAGAGAGAGAGAGAAATAAATAAATAAATAAAGGAGTTGTTTTGGGATTTGAATTTGAGTTTGAGTTTTGGGGGGAAAACTTTTGAGCAGAAAAATATGTTTTGTGAGGTTAAATCTGAACCATTGATTTCAACCCTATTGAATGAGAGCCGCTTGATAGCTTTTTTTTTGTATTTTATTATATAGATGGGAGAATGAGAGAGAGTATATTTAGCAGTAGAAGCTAAGTAGTTGTAGTCTTGTTTTTTCTTCCTTTAATCTTATTATCAATATAAATATAAGTATCTATATTATCCATCTCTTTTACTATCTTATAATTGTTAGCGCATTTGCATTTGTTGCGGCGATATATGGATATTTTAGTATTTGACGAATATGTTTAGAAGAAACAACTTGCAGTTGTTGAAATTTTTTTTTTTAGCTTTTTTAATTAATAAAGAAATATTCAACGGTTTGTCGAAATTTAAAAGAAAAAAAACACATCACACGAAAGATCTTTTATAATATGGTTTTGACCATTTACGCTGCTAAATTTGGTAGCATATTGTTTAAGTCCAACTAAAAAAAGATATATGACATAACAATTGCAGCTGCTCATTTGCAATTTTTGCTATTTTTTAGATAAATGGCAAATAAGTGCAGACGGTGTTATATGGTTACCGTAGCTGTGTGAAGTCACTATGATGAGTTGTTACAAGATTGAAGAATTTTCATATTTGAAGATTTTATTGTATCTGTTTAATTTCGATGTATTGTTGTAAAAAACATGTTGTAAATAAAAAAGTTTTAAATTCCCTGTAAATTTGTTCGAATTTGAAGTAGAAGATCATGTATTTATTACGAATTACTTGTGTTTGAAATTCGGGGCATTTCACCCGACATTGACAGGCCTGCCATGCTTGGCGTGTGCGTAGTTGAAGTGCCACTTTTTTCTGGCGGTACAGTTATGAGGAGTTTCGTGCAGGGATCTTTCCAACTTGAGACACGTGGAGTACTATCCTATGTGAGTATACAGTAATCGTTTTAGGTATCTTTACCACATTCATTGGATTATGTTTAGAGTTATGTGCATTGATTTCTCATTTGATAGAAGTAGTCAGAACGTTGTTCGGAATTGTATAATACTGAAGCTGACCTATGTTGATTCATAATTTCAAAAACAGTGTTAAAAGAGTTTGTTCTCCCTCTAGTATCTACTTGTAGGAGATCTGTATCGAGGGATCAAACTTCATCTTTGCGGCAATGGGAAATTTAGAGGAATATAAAGGAAAGTGATATGGGGCGTCCGGTTCTACAACATCATATGTGCCATGTACACAGTTTCATAATGAGGACCAGCTATGAATTCACTTTTGTTAACATTTTGGTCCATATTTTTCTGCCTAATGCTCCACGTAACTCCTACTTTTTAAATTTTTTGAAATGTCTAGTTCTTTGATCCAAGTTATAAAAGAAAAGAATAATTGTTAATAGAAAAAGAAGACCTGTCATGTTTGGTTGAAAATTTTGAAACAAACCCATGTGACATACGAGCATGATATTCACTTTGTTTGATTGAACAAAAAAGCCAGGATGTGACAGAAGATGGAGAAGAATACAAAGCTTTAAAAAAAAACCCCATGTCACAAAATGTTTTGGTGACATTTTAAAAAAACAATGTCTTATTTTGAAAACCTTACCCAACTATTGTGCATTTTAAAAAAAACCTCACCAAACTTTTTTTTAAAAATAAAATCTCACCCAACTATGTTTTTCAGGTATGGGTGAGTGAGGTTTTTTTTTTAAAAATTGTGTTAAAAATATAGTTGGGTGAGGTTTTTTTTTTTTTATAAAAAAGTTTAGTGTGGTTTTTTTAAAATGCAGAATAGTTGGGTGGTGTTTCTTTATATTTAGCCTAAAATTAATACAATGCATAAAAAAAATCCTGATAAAATCTTAAGAAGAATACAAAGCTTTACAAAAAAAAAGATTCATTGTCATTTCTCGTTTCGGTAGATTGTGAAAAAGAATTCAACGTCTTCTCATGTGTCAATGCATTATGTGATTCCACATACAGAGCCACCTTCTATTTAAGTTCGAGCCACCTTCCATATCCAATTACATTGCACAATCAACACATTCTTCTCCAACTAAGAAGTGACCCATTTTACACCCTCTTCTTCCTCAACTTCATCAAACGAAGAATGCGAACACAAAGATGATATTGCGAGACATGTTAATAATCGCATGCAAATATTTTTCATGGCAGTTCAACAACGCCAACAAATATTCATCTGTGTACATCTCATATGCATCATCAACTTCGTGCGACCGCTCATGGCTCAAGCTCAACCAATTGCGGAAGACTTGTGATGAGTGTAATTTGTACATAATTTTTTTGCTATTTTTATGCAATAAAATTGTGAGTTATCGTTTATTTATTTAGATTTTATCTTCTTTTTACTTAATTTAATTCATTTGTTTGTTTTTTGAAGGAATGAGATGATTGTTATGATTATAGACCCAAATACACGAAGTCACAGGGCTTGGAGTTGGAGAAGGAGAAAATAGAAAATAATGTGAAAAAGCTGCAACGACAGCACTTAAAACATGTACAGCTGTTTTGAACATGAAGACTGATGAATATTGTAGCGCCCCAAAGTTTGAACATAAGAAATTCATGACTCATTCAGAATCTTTTGCTTCAATGTAATGTAAATACAGTACAAAAATACAGGAAAATTTAAACTTCTAATACAACAACTCTCTTTGCAATGCACAATGGAATTATTACACATTAAATTACAACTTGTTACAATATTCAAACTTCAGTCTTCACTAGAATCCATGCCTTAACTCGTTTCCAAGCCACTTGTTAACAAGAGTCCTGTAAAACTATACAAACTGTGGTCACGTCAATTGAATGCAACTGATGCAATACTATAGTAATAGTGATCTTCTAGGTCTCAACAACCACAAACTTGATGCAAAATAAAACAAACAATAATAAAAACAACAAAGTGAATCTAGCCTAAATGCATGTGTGTATGCCATGGAACAGATATAAAAAAGGGTATAAAACAAATGCAGACAATGTTAAATTCTAATGCACACTTGTTTGGATTATATGTCGTCTATACAACATAGGTCCGAGGGTACGCCCTTAGTGTACTTCTAATTATAGGGTTTACTCCCTCGCCATGCAATCCTATAACGGTGACAAAAGAAAAGATTTAAACATCCCACGAATATAGTCTCCAGTCTCGGAATCCATCCGTCCGACCATACAGAACCCTCATTGTGCCAACATCCCGTAAACTTCGCTCTAACCCGGAATACTGGAGATCCATCACCCTTCCGGCTGACTATCCATAATCCAGGAGTACATCCACCCGATCATTCATAGACCCGGAAATAATTGAGACTCATCTTCTTTGCATGACAATCACAGTCCCGGAATCCATCTGTCCGACTGTAATTATAGTCCCGGAATACATCCGCCCGACTATATAGAGCCCTCCCTACGCACATTTTCTCAAGTTCCATCACAACTCCAATCTAGTGCATGTCCTTATATTCAAACATGAACAACTACTCCCTAGAGCTAGCTCACTCTACTGGACTTAAATCAACATCACTATGCCCTCTAGCCCAACTTTGCTCGATACCACATTTAAATAATCACAACATGTAACACTCCGCAAAATTGAGCTATGACAATTTTGCTCCACGCGTGCTACGCACATGTATTTGTACCTTTACGTGTAATATCCGTAACATTATTAATATAAATATTTTACGTATTTTGTATTTCGATTGTAATGGACATTTTTCGATCTCTCGAATTTATTTTGTATATGAATATTTATTGTCACGTGCTTTACACATGTTTTTCTTTGTGCACATGTCAATTAGAAATTCTTTTAGAGTATGTAAATATTTTTCTCCTATCTTACAATGTATAAATGATTAATTCTTTTTTTTTTAATGAAACTAATTTAATTTAAATCCATGTTAGATTGAGTAACATATGAAATTTCATTAAATAAAATTCCTAATTTTTTGTGTGTATTTTATGTGCACACACAAACCCTTCGAAACCTGTGCTCTACCCATGCTAATTGGCCGGCCAAATTGAATAGGAGGGAAGAATGATTTTGAATTAGAATAAGGAGTTGTGGGTAGTTATTTGGAAGTGTGTGGGTGGTTTTAAAAACTCCCCATCACTTCCTCCCTTTAATAATCCCACCAGCCAAGCATAAGGGAGAAATTTTTCATTTTCATTTTTGCAAACAAATTACTCTTGACTGGGAGCTCTTATTTTTGAGGGGAGGAGATTGGAGAATTTTCTAGGAGTTCTAATTGCTAGGGATTCATAAAAAAAGAGGTATGTGTTTTCCTTGATTTCTATGATTTTCTTGAGTAGAATTATGATATGGTATGTGTATATAGAAATCATGTTATGTGCAGATTTAAATTCTTTTAGGTGTTGTAAATTATTTTTAGAATCGAAGGCATGTCAATTTAATTAAGTTAGATGATATTAAAATAAAAGAAAAGAAAATTTTGATTGTTGGAATTTTATATACACTTAAGAACATGCATAAAACATTAATAACAACCTAATAACATGTATCTATGAATCTAGATCTTAATCATGTTGCAAAAGTACTTTAATATAAAATCCTAAATCATGAAACTGTAGATCTTTGCTAAATTAAAAGAAGAAAAACATTAAAAGCGGAAGTACTAACCTGAAGCCATTGATGGAGATTGCGCAGAGGGTTTTGATCTTCCTATATAATACGCACTTCTATGAGAGGTCGTCTCTCTATTCTTCTGTTGATGGGATGACAGATGGAATAAGAAGATGCGTATATATAGGGGACCATAACCCTAATTGATAATTATTGATTTCCAATTTTTCCTATCACAAAATAAGAAATTTACTTTACGGTCTCTACACGTGTTATATCACACTTTAAATTATATGCTTTAAACCCATTACTTAATCTTGATTAGATCACTTTAATTTGGGTTAGACTTTAGAATAGCAATTATATATTTAGTCACATATGTGAGCTCACATAGATTATTTTCCAACAATCTCCCACTTGGGCCACATATGTTACTCCTTATAAATGTACATACTTTATGAGCTCAAAATTTTGCTATTATAACCAAAAGCATAGCCAAAACAATCTCGTCCATTAATCATGTAAATATAGGATCAAAGCAATTTTCGTTACATTTATCGTAACTAAATTCATCAATGGTCACATATATCAACATGATCAAATGACATAGATCAAGTGTGAATGTGTAGCATGGAAATTTCATGCAATGTGATCTATACACATGCCTATTTCCAACTGGTCCTCTTTAAAACTTAAGTGAGGTCAGAATCAAAACATGACAAATGAGTGAGAAAACTAAATTCTTTATTTCTGATCAGAAAATAACCTATTGTATAAATGTCTCACACAAACATAATGCAAATAAAATACAAACTCCCACTAAATCATGATATCCTCAAACAATACAACACCCATATGAGCAGTATGCTCATAAAAGACCTTGGGTGGTAATCCCTTTGTGAGTGGATCCGCTATCATGGAGTTTGTCCCAATGTGCTCTATGGACATCTGTCCACTTTGCACTCTTTCTTTCACAACTAGGAACTTTATGTCAATATGTTTCCACTTTGTCGAACTCCTGTTGTTGTTGGAATACATCACTGCTGACTTATTGTCACAAAATAACTTGAGTGGTCTTTCTATATTTTTCAAAATGTGCAGCCCAGTGAAAAATTCCACATCCATATTCCATGATTCGATGCCTCATATCATGCTACATACTCTGCTGCCATAGTGGAAGAAGCTATAAGTGTCTGTTTGACATTTTTTCCAGGTTATAGCTCCTCCAGTTAACAGGTAAATATACCCTGATGTAGACTTTTTGCTATCTTAACACCCTAGTGAAATCAGAATCAGAATACCTTACGACCTCCAAATGATCTGATTTCCTATATGTGAGCATGTAGTCTTTTGTTCTCTGAAGATACCTCATGACCCTCTTGGATGCTATCCAATGGTCCATACCAGGTTTTCTTAAATACATGCCTAACATCTCAACAATGTACGCAATATCTGGACACGTACATACTTGAGCATACATTAGACTCCCAATAGCTGATATATAGGGGATCTTGTGTATTTCCTGAATTTCAAGGTTACTTTTAGGACATTAATTGAGACTAAATTTGTCCCCTTTAGCAACAGGGGTATCCCCTGGTCTATAATCTTGCATGCCAAACCTTTTGAGTACTTTATCGATGTATCCCTTTTGTGATAATGCTAGAATACCTCGAGAACGATCTCAGTGTATCTAAATTCCTAATACAAAAGAGGCATCCCTAAGATCCTTCATCTCAAAATGCTTGGACGGAAACCTTTCAGTTTCATGCAATAAGTCTATATCATTAGTGGCAAACAATATGTCATCGACATATTGAACTAGGAATATATGCTTACTCCCACTGTACTAGTGATACACACAATCATCAACTATATTCATCTCAAAACCAAATGAGATAATTACTTGATGAAACTTGTGGTACCATTGACGAGAAGCTTGCTTGAGTCCATAGATGAGTTTTGTCAATTTGCAAAACATATTCTTAAGCTAGGATATAATAAACTGGTTTGAATACTTATTAAAATTATTGGTCATTTCGTAAATATCTGATTAATACTACCCCTTTTGATTCGAGAAAGTATGATCAGAATGCTATATTCAACTCCAAAACGGAACTAAACTTTAGAACATAGAATACAACACCATAAGAACATATTCTGGATTGTGGAGACCATGACTAATCTTTCTCAAAGTAAATAACAAATGTGTTCATAACACCTAACATTAAGAATATTGGGACCTAATCTCTTAGTTTTGATCTGTTTTCCCTTTATGCAGTCTACATAAACATCAAAGTTTGTGAAGTCCTTGGATTCCAAAATGTCATCAGACACAAGACGCTCAACTCTACCTTTTGAGATATGACCTAAGCACTTATGCCATAATGACGCCGAATTTTCTTTATTTAATTTATGTTTAGTACCACGTAACTCTACATGCAAGGTTTCATTATAGGATGCAATTGTTTCCAACAAATAAAGGTTGTCATAAGCATTCAAATAATCAGTTCCAACAACATTCGAATTTAAAGACAAACTAAACTGATTGTTTCCAAATAAACAATAATAGCCAAATTTGTCCAACAAAGAAACATAAATTAAATTTCGTCTAAAAGACGGAATAACAAAAGTGTCTTTCAAATCCAAATAAGAAACCAGTTCCTGATAACAACCCAAAATGCCCAACTGCTTCCACTTCTACCGATTATCGCCCACGAAGATGTGTCTTTCACCATCATTTGGCTTCCGGCAGCTCAGGCAACCCTGCATAGAAACACTTATGTGAGTAGTAGTACCAGAATCTATCCACCAAGTGTTTCTAGATACTGAAGATAAATTAACTTCAGAATAGACCAAAGTAAGAAACATACCTTTCTTTGCACGCCATGGGTGATATTTAGTAAATTTCTTCTTCATATGTCCAGGCTTGTTACAAAAGAAACAACTCTTTGTATCCTTATGTTGTTTCTTTGGGCTGGATACTTAGCTTTTTCATCCTCAGATTTTCTCTTCTTGCCCTTATCCTTAGAGGCTTTGGCCAAATGAGCACTTTCAGTCTTATCTTGTTTCAACCTTTCTTCCTCTTGCACACAGTGAGAAATGAGCTCATTTAGAGTCCATTTTTCCTTTTGACAGTTGTAACTGATTTTGAATTGCTTAAACTGTGCAGGAAGTGATACCAAAACCATAAGCACAAGCAAGTCCTCAGGAAATTCAAACTTGAGTGCCTTAAGTCTTGAAACAACATGATACATTTTCATAATGTACTCCCTTACATTTCCTCGACCCTTATACTTCATAGACATCAAAGAAGTCAGAAGTGTAGTCATTTCAACCTTATCGTTTTTAGCAAAACGTTTCTCAATTTGATCGAGAAAATCTTTGGCCTTAGTAATCCCATCGGATTCTGTGCCCCTAAAGGCTTCTGGAATGCTGTGTTTCATAATCATTAGACTCATGCGATTTGAACGATCCCATCTCTCAAATACCCTTTTATCATCAGGAGTGCTTTCTGCAGTGAGAGATGGAGGTTGTTCTTCTCTTAATGCATGGTCTAATTCCATACAGCTAAGAGTTATCAGTAGGGTCCCTTTCCATTCCTTGAAATTTGTCCCATTAAGCATGAGAATAGAATTGATGTTATCAGTTATTGAGGCAGCAGAAGATACATTAGCTGAATATAGAACAAAAAATAAACAAAATAAGCTCACATAAGAATCTATATAAAACAATAAATTCAAATAATGGTTAATCTCATCACAAGATACCAGACACAATGTTAATATCAAGTCTTTGGACAGTAACATTAACTGTAAGCAGTACTCTTGTTGTAGTAATCAAATATTGACAATAAATCCTGTCAAATAATAAGTCATTCTTTGGGCTGACTTATAGTTCACATGGAATACCTTATAATTGTCACATATTTATTACCACAGATGTATATGAAATTCGGCTAAATATCCACTTACCTTTGGGTCAGTTAATAAACGCATGAATTACAAACACACAATCATCTTGATATTTTAAATAAATTAATCTACACAAAAGAGTTCACTTTGGCAACATTTTGTTTCAATTAAACTATTCAAATTATTAGACATTCATAAGAAAAACCAAAACCAAAATTTGAATTTAATTGTTTCCCAAAATTTTATCTTTTACTTAATATTATAACTTACTTCATTTCAGATGGATAATGTCAAGATAATATCTATTTCAACGATAACAAACCATAACAAAAAATATGATATATATCTATCTGAAATAATAACAAAATCATAACAGAACCATATCTATCTACTATTTTGATAATATCAAATGGTAGGATTAAACAGAATATTAACAGAAAATCTAATATCCCAAATCCGAAATCCAAAATATCCCAAATTTATTAACAAAACAGTATATTAACAAAGTGTCTATAAAAGAAAAGCCAGACCCGGATAATAGAACTAGCACTAAATAGCTTTTCATTTTCTATCTAACCCTCGGAATCATCCACACTTTAAAAATAGGTGAATTAAGTTGATCAATCCTACAACTGTAATGTCGTTAACTTGGTTAACAACAAAAACATCATACTCGTGTATAGACTGTTTCAGTGAATTTCACAGGATGACTATCTTCCACTTTTCCACTAAAAAAAGACATTTCCAGAAAAGAACTAGCAATGTTCTCTTTTTATGCTGAATTCTCTCATAAACTTAATATTTCAATATTATGACAAAAGTCACTTGCAGACTCCTGCTTCTGCATTCTAATTCTAAATTATAAACCAAGTTCTATAGGCTTATAGCCAATAGAGGCATACTCTATAAAAATCAGAACTTTTTCAACTGAGAATTTATGTATAAGCTCGTTATGTGACCAAATATGGGTTGCTGAATTTGATGAAACCCTAGATCGACGGGGATTGAAGGTAGAGAAGATAATGGACCTCCAACTTTCATGTCATATCACCACATCAACATCCAAAACCATATTTAAAAAAGAAAAACTGCTTTGAATATATATATATTTTTTTTGTCAATATTCACCCTTACGGTTTAAAAGATCCAAAACCATCCAAAAACGCATGAATTTTTGTCAATTTTTGTCAATATCCAAAACCATCCAAAAACGCATGAATTTTTGTCAATTTTTGTCAATATCCAAAACTATCCAAAAACCATATTTAAAAGATCTCCCTTACGGTTTTGAATTTTTTTTTTTTTTTTAAATCAGAAGCAATTGATCCAATTATTTCATCAATTAAAAACATTAATTGGATTTCTTAAACAGGAAGATCAATAGAACCCTAAATTTCTTAAGTTTATTTAAACAATAAACCCTAAATTTCTTCAATTAATCCAGCAAAGATGGCTCTGATACAAATTGTTGGAATTTTATATACACTTAAGAACATGCATAAAACATTAATAACAACCTAATAACATGTATCTATGAATCTAGATCTTAATCATGTTGCAAAAGTACTTTAATATAAAATCCTAAATCATGAAACTGTAGATCTTTGCTAAATTAAAAGAAGAAGAACATTAAAAGCGGAAGCACTAACCTGAAGCCATGATGGAGATTGCGCAGAGGGTTTGGATCTTCCTATATAATACGCACTTCTATGAGAGGTCGTCTCTCTATTCTTCTGTTGATGGGATGACAGATGGAATAAGAAGATGCGTATATATAGGGGACCATAACCCTAATTGATAATTATTGATTTCCAATTTTGCCCATCACAAAATAAGAAATTTACTTTACGGTCTCTACACGTGTTATATCACACTTTAAATTATATGCTTTTAACCCATTACTTAATCTTGATTAGATCACTTTAATTTGGGTTAGACTTTAGAATAGCAATTATACATTTAGTCACATATGTGAGCCCACATAGATTATTTTCCAACATTGATATCGTGTGTTAAATTTCTAAAATTTTGTTAATTTGTTAATGAGAATGTCATGTTTTGCTAGCCAATTTTTTTAAAGTAGAAATAAGAACATTATCTAGGAAAATTGTATGAGATGAAATTGTAGAAATGCTTTGCTTGTATTAGTATGAATAGATTATGTTGATGTCTCATGTTGATGTTTAATTTAGATAGATATAGTTGTGGATATAATGAATGTTGAATTCCCATATTATTGTTCTCTGTAATGTGATTGAAATATAGAACTCTAATTTTACAAATTAAGAATTGGTGTTACATTTCGAATGATAGGATAGTTAAAACTCGTTATAGAGTAGTAAAATGTATCCCAATCTATGAGAGGATTTAAACAAAGAGTGAAGCGTGAGAGCCTGGGCTTGGCGCTTGGGTTCGATTGTTGTGTACAGCAAACAGGGTTGCGGGTTCGGGTCCTTGGGGGCTCTGTTTCTTTCTTAAAACCCTTATGAATTTCAAAACAGTAGACATAGACATGTAGATAATTTTGAGGAAGAGTTCTTCACCAACAGCAAGTTAGATTTTGGTTGTTTGGTGCGGTTTAAAGCGAGGGCGCTCGCTCTGGTATGATTCCTGATTGGGTCAGATTGTTTTAAATTCATTTATTTTTGTTTTGTTTTTGTTTTACTTTATAAATCTTTTTTTTCTTGAGAAAGGGTTTTGAATTAATATAGGGTATTAATGGAATATTTTGACAAGATTATATATATATTAGTTCAAAATTTAATTTGTGGATAAATTACATTGTACACTAATTTACTTTAAAAGGTAATTTTTGGAATTATTTCGCTTCAGATTAAGTTTTGTTAAAGGAGTGAAATTTGATGATATTAATAGCAGATTCATTCTAGATTTTTTTTAATATCATATGAAAACGAATTTAATTTGGAGCTTATGTAAATTGTTTAGATGACGAATTTAAAGGTAATCAAAGTTTGAATTTGAAAAATTAGACGTATGGTATGGATAAGATTTTATCAATGGAAATTTTATTGAGATTTTATTATAATGGATAAGAAGTTTATCTATTTCATTTTTTTGAGATTGATAAATTAAGAGAGAATAAATAAGAGAATCGATGATTTACAATGAATGAGAAAATGTGTAAAGAAAAAAAAAGGAGGGGGGGGGGGGTTAAGAATAACCTAGAAGATTTCAGATTTCAGATGTGTGCTATCTAGGAGCTGAGCGAGACCCGTAGTGACCGACAAGTATAGTAAATTTTGAGGAATGACCAGTATGGGCTTGAGTTCTCGGTGAGTTAGTTTAAGTCCGGCAGGGTAAGCTAGTGCTAGGCCATGAAAACTATAATTGGATTAAGGACAGACACTAGAAAATGAGACATGATGAGACCTGGGCAAATGTAAGTGGGGGTGTCTCTATATAGTCGGGCGGTGGATTCCGGGATGTGATTGCTCGCGGAACGAGACCGACCTTAATTAATTTCGGGATAATGAATGGTCGGGCGGTGGATTCCGGGATCATGAATAGTCGGGCGGAAAGGAGGCGGATCTCTAACATTTTCCAAGCTAGAGCGGCACTTGCGGGATGTCTACACGACGAGAATTCTATATAGTCGGGCGGTATACTCCAGGGCTAGAATCCATACTTGTGGGACATCTAAACTTTGTTTTCGTCACCGTAGTAAGATCTCATAACTAGGGATCAAACCCGATTATGAGGAGTACGTTAAGCGCTTGCCCTCGGACCTATGTAGTATGTGATACATAGAATCCTAACAAGTGCACATTAGAGTTGCATCGTAAACATGAATGTCTACATTAGTCATTAGGTTCATATCATTCACTGACATAATTAGGATAGTCACTTTTTCGTTTTGCATTCAAGTTTGTGATTGTTAATTGAGGAATCGATGTATCATAGTATTGCGTCAGTTGTATTCAACTAACGTGCCTGCAGTTCTCAAGCTTTGTAGGACTCGGATTAGTGAGCAGCGTGGGCATGAGCTTATTATCGATGGATAGTGCTGGATTTAAGATTTTTATGATTCAAATTCTATTTTTTTTAATGTAAATTTCCGGTGTGCTTTGTAAAGAACTAGTTTGTATTGAAAAGATTTTAAATTGCTTCTATTTTGTACGAAATTGAAGTATATATCCTGTTTGTGCTACGAATTACCTATGTTTGGAATTCGTGGCGTTACACAACCTATCGGTATCATGGGTCCTGCTTAGACTTTAGAGAGCCCAGACAACTAGAACATCACATCGGTTCACATTCTAGGGTTTTTTGTGTTAACCCAACTTTCTTATAATATTCACTAAAAACGTTTTATTCATTCCAAAATTACAATTTCTCACATACACATTTTAATTTCAATTAAATTAATACATCTTTACTCCTTTCAAATTCAACTCATCAATTATCAATTTTAACAATACAGCTAGACCACATTGGATCTTCTTTCCTCAATTGAAGGAACAAACTACTTTCATAATTACTTAATTCCATCTGTAATGCCCCGAATTCCAAAACACGGTAATTCGTAGCACAACAGGATCTTTTACTTCAAATTTGTACAATTTTACAAGGAAATTAAAACATTTCATTATACAACATTGTTCTTTACATCAATGCAGCGGAATTTAAATGAATACAACATGATATATACAAATTTAATATCAACAACTTAAATCTGAAAAAATAATCTTTAGCATCAATTCATCTTATGCCCTCTTGCAAATCTAAGTCCTGCACTTGAAAACTGTCGGCATGTCAGTTGCATACAACTAACGCAATGCTATAAAACAACGATTCTATTACTTTAGCAAACACAAACTTGAATGCATAATAAGGTGTAAAAGTGACTAGCCTAAACATGTCAGTGTATGATATGACCTAATGCCTAATGTAGATTTACACTACGATGATACTAATGCATACTTGTTCGGATTTTATGCATCCCATACTACATATGTCCGAGGGTGTCACAACCCAAAATTTCAACCTTTTTTTGTTTTTGTTTTTTGTTTTTTTTAACTTCACCTACTTACTCAAATCTTCATTTCTATTTTATAATATTAATAGAGATTTTAATAAAAATTTCGGCGGAGTTTTCCCTAAAATATTAGCCCTTTTACAGATTTTCCTTACTAAAATCTCCAAACAATTACAAAAATCAATGTACGTGTAATATATATCGATCCTCCCCAGGCCAAGTCATTCAACATCACACAGGCTATAATATATACGGCTCTGGGGGCATAATTCTTCATAACAAGCAAGATATAAATTTATAAACCAAAAATTCTTTTGAAAACATATATGATTTTTGGAAAAACATTAGAAAAACCTTTCAAAAACCAACCATAGAACTCAATACTCACAACGAGGTGGGTACGGACTTTCATACTTCATCACAGCATTAAATATATCATTATACCTTACAGGTATACACATAATCTTCCATAATACAACATAATACATCATCCTACCCCCATTTCTACAATACCAAACCTTAACACTATCTCACCTCGCTGCTATCAAGCATACAGAAGAGTTAGGGTTGTCCACCCTCAGGGAGGGACTCCCCTAACCCCCAGAACACAACATGGGTTAGTCATGTCTGGTGTGAGTATAATTTACTAGTTTAGTAAATAAATTGAACTATAGAAAGACAATTGAAAGAACTTACGAATATAATGATAATTAAGTGAACCTGAAATTTGATCAAAAAAACATCATAAATGTGAATTTACACAGAATTAATCTTTTGAACCTATAACCCGTCTACAAATCCATATCAACTCTCCCTACCTTGAAGTTGTGTCTCGGGAGGAAGTTCCCGCCATTTCCATGGAAATAGTGGGCGAGTAGTTCTTCGACACAATTCCAAGGTATGCTATATTCACATTAATTCTCATTTCTAACATCACAGTCATACCATCATATAATCTTTAACTCATTCAGTCTCATGTTATATTTAGATTCATTTTCATTACATAACATCATATGCATTTAATCTCATGATATCCCTTTCACATCACATACACACAGTCTCATAATATCACATCCATTCAATCTTATAATATCAAGTCCATCCAATCTCATATTATCGCATTTATCCAGAGCTTATAATATCTTACAACACATTAATCTTCATCCTCATTATATATTACAATTTACTTTCTTTTCATTCTAATTTCATCATACAGCTTATTTTAATACTCATTCTTATTTTATCATATACTTTATTTTTTGATTCATCCTCATTGCATCATACAACTTAGATTACTTCTCATTCTTATCGATAATATATATTACATTTATTTTCATTTACATCTCACATAACAATTTACTTTTATCTTTCATTCTTGTCAAATAATAGTTTGCACCCCAAACATAGTTTGGATAATATTACACTGCACCCCAGATAAACTGGGTAATACTCACCGCATCCCAAGTAGATGTTGGGTAATATAACATCTCATCACTTTATGCATCACACTAATAACACATATTACTTTGCTTTTTATTCGTATAATACATACACATTTTCTTTACTTCTCATATTTAATGTCATACCACAATTTCTTCAATTTATTCATATTAATTCACATACGTGATTCCTTCACCTTTTTCGTACTCATTAACATAACACCACATCGTCACTTTTCATATGTAATCACTTAAAATAATTTCTTCTCTTATAATATATCTTCTCATAGCACAATGTCATTATTTTATATTTATAATTACATTTTTCATTCATCTTTTTGTAGATCTTCTCATTTAACCATATACTGCATTTACCATTCATCTTCATTTACATTCTCATAACTCATTTTCTTTAATGTTCATCTTCATTCATATATACATTTTCTTTTACTTTTTATATTCATTCTGATTCACGCACTTGCTTTATTTTCTCATTTCCGCTTCACATCAATTACTTTCTTTTATTTCTCATTCACATTTCACTTTCTTTTGTATCTCATTCATATTTCACTTTCTTTACTTTCTCATTCACATTTCACTCTCTTTTATTTCTCATTCACATTTCACTTCATGTGCTTTCATTACTTACTCATTCACATTTCACTTTCTTTCATTTCTCATTCACATTTCACTTCATGTGTTTTCTTTATTTTCTCATTCACATTTCACTTTCTTTCATTTTATTAATTTGTTGTCGAGTGATCCACAGTATCCCAATATACTGAAAGCCGACAGCCCAATAAACACGCGGACCTCTGCCTCCCCGGGATCTTACGAGTCCGAGGCTACATCTTCCTCCCAGCCTATGCCAGCGAGGGAAACACCGCACCCCGAATAGAACTTAGGTACTTCTTCCCAGCCGAAGCCAGTGAAGGAAACACCGCACCCCAAACATAGTTTGGGTACTTCCTCATGGCAAAACCAACGAGAGAAAAGAAAACATCGCACCCCAGCGAAGCTAGGTACTTCCTCGTAGCAAAGCCAACGAGGGAAAGAAAACACCGCACCCCTCATTTCACTAGGGTACTTTCTCGCGACATCTGTCATCGAGGGAATATCACCGCATCCCAGCTGAGCTGGGTAATATCCGGTCCTCAAGCCGATAGCTTGGGCGATAAAAATACCGCACCCTAAGCCGGTCCTTGGGTGTTAGGAGGTCTAGCCCAAACTCCCAGAATTTATGTAGGTACTGGTCAACAAAATTTAACTGTTATTATCATTTTCATCTCATCTTTTCATTTTATTAATTGCCACATCATTGACTTTAACCATGCGATTTATTATCTCATTATACCACATATTCACATTTACCCGTTTATTTCATTTATAAGATTATTACGTCATATTATTCCGTATCATAATTGCACCAAAGTATTTATTTAATCACATTATAATATCTTATGAATATGCCAAATTAAGTAGATAATTATATCATATTATTGCCCATTAGTTTCACTTTGAACATCACTATGTTATACACATACGCACTCATTAATTTCATCGATTATCTTATCACAACTCATTATCACTCATACATATCACAAACATATACCATATTGGTCAATACATTATAACACCATATATATATGTCATTTTTATTTAACTACCGAATATTATATGTTTATCAACCCCACTTACTTCATATTATCATATATATATACACAATATCTATCACCCATAACACAAATATTCAAAATCATGTAAATTTACCATATAACACAATTTCCACTTATAAAAATTTCGTATTTTCGGTTAATTCTTCATTTGGCTATAACTCACACAAACCACATTGAATACGTATAAAATTCTGTCACAACATGGTATCTACCTAGTATCATCATATTCACCTGACGAATCGAGCAAACGATGTCTCACGTCTGCCCGGTAGCCAATCAAAATTTACTTTTTTACACCTATACAAAAAATTATAGAACTTTTTAGCCAAACACTCAAAATGCAAGCTATCTACTTCCAAATTCGAATCCATCTATACCCACTTTATAAATAACGCATGTAAGCATGCCAAATTATTAAATCTCAAATTCAGATCCAAATTCAAAATCGCACTTATCAATCGGAGGCATTTTAATAGAAAAGCCGCCGATTTTTCTATTTTCTTTGATCCTATCACCCAAATTTTTTAATTTAAGAATAAACAATATTATTGAGGATAAATTTTATCTCAAATTCCATCAAATTGTCACTCATATTTTATTCAGATATTTCATTGAACACCTGGCGTGCATACATGTTATACATACGTTATTTGATACAAATTTCATCAAAACCAATTCTAAATTGTTCCCTATAATTAAGAACAATTTCTATTATCCAAAATTTTTAATAATTCTATTTATTGGATTTTAATTCTAAAGCCAAAACATAAATTTCCAGATAAATCTATTCTTCCTCCGTTTCTTCCAAAATTTCTTCTTCTATAATTGTCAGTATGGCACCTACTGTATTATTTTCATGCATTAAAAATCAACATTATAAAAATTCATAAAACTAAGATTACACAAATTCTCACATTTTACACAGTTTCTCCGCAAATGGGCTCCGGAAACGCGTTGTACACCTCAAAATAAGCTAGAACACCGAAAATTGCAAGGAAATTGAGTGGAAATGGGTGGGGGAATTTTTGGCTGGTTGTGAGGTGGGTTTCCTGGTCGTTCAGAATGGGAAGGGGGAGAGAAGGGGTAGGGAAATTTAAATAAGGTGGGAAAATTACGTACAAGTCCTTATTTGATCAAAACTTGATTTTCATACTCTTCCAGTGACACTTTTAAGAATATTTTTGTTACAAATCATTCCATAACCATAAAATAAAATTAAAGTTATAATCAATAGAAATATATATATATATATATATATATCAGTTAAAATTTATCGTGCATCAAGTGCACGTGACTTGATGGGCATATCAGTTGAATATTTTAACAATGTTTTATGTTTTATGTTGTTGAGAAAATCAATCATAAAAGAAATCTCTTTAAGAACTCAAATGAATATACAATATGATCACTATACATTAATTATGTACACAAAAGACTCTGAATATTATATCTAGTAGAAATTGTCTATAATACTATTATATCTAGTGGAAATTTTTAATATTAAACTCTAAAAAATAATTTCATTATTTATAATACATGGGAAGAATGCTCGTATGCACAATAGAGTATGCTAGTTAGTGTTAATTCTTCCATATCCATTACTTTTATTTTGTTTATTGTCAAGAAATTACTTTCTAATAAACTTTCATAACAGCTTATCTTGAAACAAAGAAAAAAATTTGTGATAAATGATACTTCCAAATGGAGCACTTATAAAAGTAAATATGCAAAATAAATTATACCGTTCACGAATTTGATTTGCTTCTGGTTTATCTGGATTTATCTCTATTGTAGTATTGTTTGTTGATGTGAGAGATAATCATGTAAAAAAATTCAGTATAAAATAAAATAAAATAAAAAATAAATATCATTATTAATTTTTATTGTATATAATTAACTCCAATGTTTGAGATTTTATAGAGCTCATTGCAATAATTGACACTTTAGAGTTTTTCCTTCTTTGATTGTTAGTCCTCCCCATAAAGCAAGATTGGTTTTCATATTAAATTAAGCAAATGCATATGAATTCCAATACAATTTTTGTAAATTATTACACAATTTAATTAATCGATATTATATCAATCCTACAATTGTAAGATTTCGCTCTCTAAATCTCTTCCATTAATTACTGCTAGTATTTGATCTCTTATATCAATAATGGTCAATTTGATATATAATAAAAAATGAGTAACATTGTTTTTTTAAAACCTTTAAAGGCAATAAAAAATGGATTTTGAAATTCGTCTGCACTTCAAAATTTGTACTTATTCTTATCAATAATGAGATCTTTCTCAACTTCATCTACAACACTTCCTAACTTCAAAATGATGTCAAATTTATCGTGCATTAAATTATATTTTTTGTCAACATTTTTTAGTATTCAATTATAAATTAAATAAATTTTATGCTCCTCAAGTGTATATTGGAACACTTCTATTGCTTCATTACATATTAGCGCCAGTATTCTAGTTCCCTACAAAAGATAAAAATTATTATTATTATTATTATTATTATTATTATTATTATTATTATATATAAACAATATTAAAAGCTTCTAACCTCATCAACTACAAGTGCCATTGTCGAGATTTTTCCGGTGCCACAATGTTTCGTAACTAAATTTGGTTTTCTTGCAAGGAATTGATAGATCATTGTGTGAATTGTCCATTGATATATATATATATTATATATATATATATATATATATATATATATATATATATATATATATATATATATATATGTATGTATGTAATTTGAAAAAAAAACATAATTATTAATAAGTCAGTTTTTGTCATATAAAATTTATTAATAAATCATTAGTTGAAGTTTCAGTTTTAGTATGATCATAACCCACATAAATAAAAGATCAACAATCTAACGTAGAAAGTGTTCAGCAGTTTGTAATGGTTCATCTAATTTCTAAAATATAGTATATAAAATTTTAGAATTTCTCAATAAATATGGTATCGCGTTCTGCAATAAATAATCCAAAATTTTCGAAACAAATTATTGATGATGAATAAAAGTTGGCAAAAAACAATAATGATTGTAGTCAAATTGATAGATGGGTTAAAATAATAATAATAATGAAACTTTAAACAATAGTAAAGTATTTGGTGCAAACATTTGTTTTCTCTTTTTATATGAATTATAGCCCCTGCCTCCTCGCTCTTGAATAGAGGGAATTACGGTACCTCGACCTCCACCAATTATCATACTCATGGGTAATGAGTCATTCATCATTCAGAGATTAGCCTTAGGGTTAGTTTTCTTATTGTTATACTTCCTTAACCAAAATTTGTTCCTTTTAGATTACCGATTTTGAAAAATTCCTACCAATAATTCTGATAATTCTTCGTGTCTTATTCCACCCAATCAAATATTTGCCTCCATGCACACTTTGTTTAGTTCTGTTGAGACATTGCTAAAAAGAAAAATCATCAACTCCTCATATCTATGAACTCACCAAGAATATGTACAATAATTGCATGCAAGATACTACTTTTTTCAAGACTCAATTTCGCAACCACACATTATGTTTGATTTGAATTGAAAACTATATGAATTACTTACCATTATCTATTTTATATTCAAAGTTAATTTCTTCTCTTCAGTGATACCGAACTTTACCTACAGTTTATCCAACCATATTTTTGCATATCTGTTGTCACGCCCCGCTTCCCAAAAGAATACGGAATACGGATACGTAACAAAAACCCAGCGAATGATTTTCATTATCCATAAGCTGTTCAGAAAATCTTAACAACATGCACGAGAAATATACAGAGTCGGAAGCGATTTATCAACCACATGCACATAATGAGTCAAAATACCATCACGAATACTTGAAACCAAATACTTATATCTCAAATAGTCATGATCTGAATAAAACACGAGTCTTGGGTCATAATGCCCAAATACAAGAAATAAATCCAAGTCTTACAAATACAAGAATAATCCAAGTCTCACGAATACAATTATTGTTCAAGCACGATACATGAAAAAATAATGAAACAAGCAGCACTAATACTTCAAGTCTCCAATACCATCTTGAACCTGTTCTCCATAATCCGCAATTCATCGAATACAGGAAAGAGGAAAAGAGAAAACACAAGTACCCGTCAATTGCAAGTTACGGGTCACTTATAATTCCAAAACTGATGTACGAAAACTAAGATATCTAGCAACCAGTGAAACGAAATCCAATTTCGCCAAAGGGATATGAAAATAAATAGAATTTAATAACTTTCACATTTCACAAAGAATTTTCATACAACAAAAGGAATCATAGTGAAAATAGAGTTCTTTACTGGACAGCAAGCAAAATACAACATGTATAAATTTTAGAAACGAGCATGAAACACCACATAAAACTTATCAATTAAATTCATCAAAATTCTGGGTAGTCCCTAATATCATAAAGAAACACTGAACAAAATATTGGATCAAGATAATATGTATAGAACAGTTCTTGAAAATAGTTTGTTAACAAAATTAACCCAAAACAGAATCTGGAATAGATCGATACCTCTGTACTAAAACAGTCATAACTCAGTCATACGAAATCCAAATCAAGCAAAACCAGTGGGGTTTGAAAATAGACAAAATTATCTAAATTTCATATTTTGTACAAGACTCAAGATACTCGTTGTAGCATGGATGAAAACAGCAATCAAAACAGAATCTCCAGAATTTACAGATTTCACACTTCAAATCAAGAACATCATAACTTCAAGAATATTGATCCAAACACATCCAAACTTGAAATACAACCTACCAAGCATCTAAAAATCATGATTTAAGGTTATTAATATGTCCACACCTATTATTTCACATGGGTCTTAATCCAAACATAAATTCACACAAATATTCACATACATGTCAAAAATCAAGAATTTGGCAAAACCTAGGTTATCACATATCAAGATTTGTGTCATGAGTCATCTATGGCCAAACTATCACAATAGAGATAAAACACATCAAGGAATATACAATCTTAGGTTGTCTCTAGACCCAACTACACTATAGGTGAACTTTGGTATTTGTATCAAACAAATGAATTGGAGTACAAGTTACTTGCCTTATTTTGGGGATGAAGAACGATGCAAATAATTCTAGAAGCAAAACCCACGAACAAAATTTGCTCCAAGCACGAATCTAAGCAACTAGGAACAAAATCCTCTCACGAACGAAGCCCTTGATGCAACGAACAAAGTGGAAAGCACCCACTTTGAGAAACACCACGAAGAGAGAGTATGGGGTTCAAAAAGTTGCAAACTTGATGATGGTGGTGGTGGTTCAGGGTTCGGCAAGCAAGGAGGGGAAAAGGTGGTCGGGTTATGTGGTGGCCGGAGTAGGGGATGGCCGGAGCTAGGGTTGCTCGGCCTAGGGGTGCTGATCGGCCTGAGTAGGAGGCCGGGATGAGTGCTGTAGTGGGGCTCGGGTTGGGGCAGATCAGGCCGGGAGAGAGAGAGAGGGAGAGAGAGGCTAGGGTTTGTGGTAATAGGGTTAGGGTTTGTGTTAAGGGGGTTTTATTCATTGGGCTTGAATGCGGGTTAGTGGGTTGTGGGTATTTGCATGTAGCAAAAAGTATACAAATGGATAATAGATATTGGGTCAAATACCAATAGGAATACAATTTAGAGTGAATTCTATGGCTCTTGAAAAATTTTATTAGGAGTTAAAAATCATGAGAAAGGAAAAACACCACCAAAACTCCACCACAACACCATGAAACAATAAAATAAAGATAACGAGACAAAAAATGAAGAAATGATCAAAATGATAGAAAACGATCAAAAGAGACAAACAATCAAACACAAGGAGCTCAGAATGAAATAAAACGAATATATATTGAAATCAAATCGAATATACGGTTCAGAAAAATACAAGGAAGAAAAATACCAAAAATGAAACATACAGTCAAAAATATATAAAGTGAAAAACAGGAGTTACAATCCTACCCACCTACAAGAAAATTTCGTCCTCGAAATTCAAAAGAAAGATACATAGGGTAACCCCAAGCAAAACACAAACAATCTACTCAAACAAATGAGGAAACTTCTGCTGAATTTCCTTCTCCAGCTCCCAAGTCGACTCACCACGCGAGTGAGGATTCCAAGCGATACGAACCAATTTGATGACCTTGTTCTTATGCACTTTCTCCCGTCGATCCACAATAGCAACTGGCGGAATCTCACAAGTCAAATCCGGCCGAATGGTCAACTCTGAATAGTCGATCACGTGACTCTCATCTTGGATATACCTCCTGAGTTGCGAGACATGGAAATCATCGGGCACTCCTGATAAAGTTGGCGGCAATGGAAGACGATAGGCCACCTTGCCTACTCGCTCCAAAATCTCATACGGTCCAATAAACCTAGGGCTAAGCTTTCCCCAGCCACCGAACCGAATGACACTGCAACACGGCGATACCTTAAGGAAAACATGGTCACCAATAGCATACTCCAAAGCCCAATGATAGACATCAGCCCACCGCCTCTGCCTGTCCTGAGCTACAAATGCTTCGTGATCTGAACCACTGCATCCACTGTCTTGGTGATCAACTCTAGACCCAACAACTTCCTCTCACCAATGTCATCCCAGCACACTAGTGATCTATACTTCTGCCCATAGAGTGCCTCGAACTGAGCAACTTTAATACTGGCTTGAAAGCTGTTATTGTACGAGAACTCTACGAGATGCAAATGATCCTCCCAAGACTCATCAAACTGAAGCATACAGGACCTCAACATGTCCTCAAGAATCTGAATAGTCCGCTCTGACTATCCATCAGTCTGGGGATGAAAAGCTGTACTGTACTTTAATTTGCTCCCCAAACTATTCTGAAGACTCTTCCAAAACTGAGATCTGAATCTCGTATCCCTGTAGGATACAATACTGACTGGAACTCCATGAAGTCTTAGCAAGACTCTCATTAAACTGACCGACGCGGAAAGGAATGAAGTGAGCACACTTCGTCAAACGGTCAACAATCACCCAAATGGCATTATGACCCTTAGGACTCCTTAGCAAAGCAGTCACAAAATCTATAGTGATATGTTCCTACTTCCACTATGGAATAGGAAGCGGTTGAAGAAGTCCAGCGGTTCTCTGATGCTCTGCCTTAACCTGCTGGTAGATCAAACACTGGGCAACATACTGAGCCACAGCCCTTTTCATACTCTGCCACCAGAAATGAAGCTTCAAATATCGATACATCTTAGTACCGCCAGGATGGATAGAATACGAAGACTGATGGGCTTCCTCAAGCAACCTCTGACGAACATCACCTTTCGGGACACATAATCTAGACCCAAAACGAAGAGATCCATCCGAATGAATAACCATGTCCGTCTGGACCCAGACTCAACCTCAGCTCGAAATTGATGTGAATATTTGCAAGTGTACAAAATCGCAATAAGTAGTATAGTTAAGTGAATAGAGTGTCGAACCCACAGGAACTAGATATTTTACTAAGTATCGATATTACTAGATTAATCACTATTTGGAAGATCAAAATTAATAAAGAATAAAACAACTAAATTAAATTAATCTAAAGAAATCTAACTAAATTAATGAAGAGGGAGCGGGCTATGAAATTCTTGTAATTTGTTAATGGCAAAATTAATTCTAGGGCTTTTGACTTCACCTAGTTCATCTCACACAATTTATAATTCCATAAGAATAAAAATATTATTTTTTTCCAAGTTGTAGACCAAAATTTCCAAATTATTAAATGCTTTCTCTCGAACAACACCAAAAATTTCTCCAACTAACAGTTTGTCATATCTCTATGCAAATTTAATTAATTGAAGACTCATTAAGTTCTGTGGATTTCTTAACGGTCACATCAATCGTGGTAAGTCATCTCTAATTTTGCTCAATTAATGGTGTTCAATTTTGTACTTCTAAATCACAAATTACCTCTCGGTCTCTCCATGATCCAATAATTAAACAAAAATTGACCAAATAATTGTAAGCATTAAGCACAAAAATTAAAACACACAACCATGGAGAAAAAAAAATAATATGGAATTAAAAACTGTGTTCTCAAAACTATGCTACATCTAAACCCTAGAAAAATAAATTTAGTTCATAGTAAAATTGTAATTAACAAATTTATTCATGAATTGCATATTTAAATTTTAGAAGAGAAAAGAAGATACAACAGTACTGTTTTGTAAATAAAAATTTAAAAAAATTTTGCAAACCGAATCCAGTGAAACAGTTGTTTCTCCGTCTCTCTTCTCTGTCATGAACTCAGCAGCAAAAACGAATGCCACGTCAGATTCCTGCCGAAACCGTGCTGTCACGTCTCGAGCTACGCCACAGAACGCGTCTGAAGTCGCTGTCTCTGTTATCGAATCGCGCGCCAGCAAGCAAGGGCGCCACGTCACCTTCTGTCTGGTTTCACCTTGGAGTTCACGCGCCGAAGCGAACATCACCGACTCCTTTTTCACGCCCACTCTCTGTTTCCTTTCTTTTCTATCTTAATTTTTTTATTTACTTTTTTTTTTCCTTGGGGCTGGAGCCGCCACCCAGCACACCGTTCTCCTGTAGCTACCTAACACCTTATATAGGAAAATTTTTAATTAGGATGAGGTTAGTATAAACTTTAGGTTCAGATAATTAAGAATTAATGAATTATAATATTTGGATTAAGGTTATTTTTAATTCTTTCCTCAATCATCAATACGGACTGTTCATTATATAATTTCACTCTAACCCCTAGTTGATAATAATATTTTTCATTGACTTTTTCAAGAACTAAATTGTAAAAATTAAAATTCAACAAATCAATAAAATTAATAAATCAATAGTTTTGCTTTGTTTGTTGATTTTTATAAAAAATAATCACTTTTTGCATCAAAAATCTTATTTCTTCATAAATAAATAATTAATTGAAATCTTATAGAAATAAAATGAATTATAAACAATATAAATGAAAACAAGCAATTTTAATGGGTAATTGAATACAAATATTTGTATAAAAATTAGACACATCAGAAATCTCTGCAACTGTGCATCACTAGCCTGTGCCTCTTTAATCTGATCAACAAGAGATGACCGCAGCTGAAGCACAAAACAACTCCGATCAAAACTCGGCAACAAAACCTCCAACTCCAACCTCCTCATCTGCTCAATCAAATCCCTTTGCAGAGTCAAGAACATAACTGCCGGTCTTCTGCTCAAAGCATCTGGCACCAAGTTTACTTTATCAGGGTGGTATTACAAACTGATGTCATAATCGGTCATAAGCTCCAACCAACGACTTTGACTCATGTTTAATTCCTTCTGGGTGAAGACGTACTTGATACTTTTGTGGTCTGCAAAGATCTCCACTCGGTCCCCTAATGTCTCCACAGCTTCAAAGCAAAAATCACTGCTGCTAACTCCAAGTCGTGAGTAGGATAGTTCTTCTCAGGCGGCCTCAACTACCTCGATGCATACACAACGACTCGGCCCTTCTGCATCAAAACTGCTCCAAGACCCTTACCAGAAGCATCATAGTGAATTACAAATCCGCCTGAACCATTGGGAATAGTCAATACAGGCGCTGACATCAACCTGTTCTTCAACTCAACAAAAGCTCCATCACACTCATCAGACCAACAAAACTTCTGATCCTTCCCAGTCAACTTAGTCAACGGTCCCGCTATCTTCGAAAAATCCTGGACGAACTTCTGATAATAGCCATCCAAACCGAGAAAACTCCTGACCTCTAAAACTGACTTGGGAATAGGCCAATCCTTCATAGCCTCAACCTTCGCAGGATCCACAGAAATACCATCGCTAGAAACAATATGCCCCAAGAAAGAAATCCTGTCGAGCCAAAACTCGCACTTGCTAAGTTTCCTATAGAGCTGATTCTCTCTCAAACTCTGCAGAACCACTCTAAGATGCTCAATATGATCTTCTCGATTCTGAGAATACACCAAAATATCATCAATGAAGACCACCACGAATCTATCCAAGAATTTAGAGAAAATTCGGTTCATAAGACTCATGAATACAGCCGGCGCATTCGTCCGAACGGCATCACAAGATACTCATAGTTTTCGTATCTAGTCCTGAAAGCAGTCTTCTGTATATCTGCAGCCTTCACCATAACTTGGTGATACCCAGAACGAAGATCCAACTTCGAGAAAATAGCTGCACCACTCAGCTGATCGAACAAATCATCTAACCTGGGCAACGGATACCGATTCTTCACAGTAACTCTGTTCAGTTCTCGATAATTCATGCACAGTCGATGACTACCATCCTTCTTGTCAACGAAAAGGACCGGAGCACCCCAGGGCGAAACACTAAGTCTGATGAAACCCAAATCAAGCAACTGCTGAATCTGCACCTTAAGCTCTGCTAGCTCAACCGGTGCCATCTTGTAGGAACACTTCGATATCGGCTCTGTTCCAGGCTGAACATCAATACCGAATTCTACTTTCCTATCAGGGGGTAAGCTAGGCAACTCATCTGGAAAAACATCCAAGAAATCCCGAACGATTAGAGGCGCAGCCTCACAGCCTGAATGCAACTCCATCGCACTAATCTCCTGATCAACTGCAGCTCGGCCAAGGGAAGACTCCCCGATATGGAACTCAAACTCTGTGCGATCTGAAATCCGGAACACAACCTTCTTGGCACGGCAATCAATAACGGCATGGGTTTCACTCAACCAATCCATACCCAGAATAACATCGAATCCCGAATTTCCAATTACAATCGGATTGGCTTTGAAATCTATGTCCCTAATAACAATGGAACATTGCCTGCACTCACGGGAATAACTGACAACTCCACCACCTATCACGATGTTCCAAGCCCCTGACATGTTGCTGCACTCTAACTGGTGGCGAGCGACAAATCGAGAGGAGACAAAAGAATGGGTTGCCCCAGAATTAAACAAAACAAAAGCAGGGAAAGAGCAAACCAGCACAACACCTAAGACAGAAAAGCAAAAGAGACAAGGAAAAGAGGGGTTGAACAGGGGTAAAGAAAACAAAAGCAGAAGGCAACAGAAAGAAATAAAGCAAAGGAAATGGAGAAAAACAAATAGAAACAACCAACAATAAAACAATAAAACAAAAGATACCTGCAACCACACCCTCAGCTGACTCAGCATCTGCAGCAGTCAAGTTGAAAGCCTGACCTCTCCTCGGAACAGCGGTACTTTGACCGACAATGTGACACTGCAGGGGAAGCGGTGGTCTAGCTGGACCACGAGCTGCGACAACTGGCTGGATAGGACCCCTGACTGGAGGAGCCAATCGCGGGCAATCCCGCACCGAATGATCAGCAGCACCACATCCAAAACAGCGATGATTGGCATATCAGCAATCCTTGTGCTCATGCCCTGGAATACGAAAAAAATCACAGAAACCAACTCTCGGAGGACCCGCAGAAGAGTAAGGAGCTGCCCTGACTAGAGGTGATGGAACAGGTCTTCGAATAGGCCCACCAGAAGACCTAGTAACTGAATACGGAACAGTCCGCTGAGAAGGAGTAGAACCACCACGAGCCTGCTCCTGGGCCCTAGCTGCCTCAAGAGCCTCAACATAGGTACGTAAGCACAGAGAGACAAGCTGCACCTTGATGTCTCGCTTAAGCCCCAAGATGAACCTACGAGCCCTATCCTCTTCGTTTGCCACAAGAACGGCTGCGAAGCGGCTAAGTCTCGTAAACTCGGCTGCGTACTCGTCCACAGACCAGGAGCCCTATTTCAGAAAGTCTTATGTTACCACATTGCATGAACAATATGTAACAAAATTCTATTACTAGAAATAATGACCAATCTGTTTCAAGGCTAAGAACTGCTGCTCCATCTCAACTCTGGTACTGCTAGGAAAGAACTTCTCCAAGAAGCTCCTAGGGAAAGTGGCCCAAGTGATCGGTCTTTCAAGTTTTTCGGACTTGGACCTCCACCAGATATGAGCCAAGTCCACCAACTAGATGGTAACCACATCCATACGATCTGCATCTGCAACTCTAGTGGCCAACAGCAGGTTCTCTGTCCGAATCAACCACTGTTCAGCCTCCAAAGGCTTCTCAGTGCCCGAAAACCTGTCGGGATGCAGCCTCATAAAGTCTGTGACCGTTCCCGGACGGGGTGGAAGAATATCCTGCTTAGGCGCAATAGGCGGAGTAGCACAAGCGGCTTCTAAAGCAGCCATCACCAAGTCACTATGGTTCTGCTGTTGATTAATCAAGCGCTCAAGCACTGTAGTGACCGCCTCAATCGGGTCACCCTGCGATTGCGAAGTAGAACCTCTATGAACCATAGTCTGCATGAAACCAAAACAGTTAGTGTTCAGATCATATTGATAATACTTGATTCATTTTATGCATGCATGGTTAGTGAATGTTGCGCAGATTTCCAATTCAAGCCAAGCCTTTCTAATATATTAGTTGCCTAATACATTAGCCAAACCTGGTGCTCTGATATCACTAAAAATCCTGTCACACCCCGCTTTCCCAAAAGAATACGGAATACGGATACGTAACAAATGCCCAGCGAATCATTTTCATCATCCATAAGCTGTTCAAGAAATCTTAACAACATGCACGAGAAATATACAGAGTCGGAAGCGATTTATCAACCACATGCACATAATAAGTCAAAATACCATCACGAATACTTGAAACCAAATACTTAATCTCAAATAGTCAGGATCTGAATAAAACACGAGTTTTGGGTCACATTGCCCAAATACAAGAAATAAATCCAAGTCTCACAAATATAAGAATAATCCGAGTCTCACGAATACAATTATTGTTCAAGCACGATACATAAAATAATAATAAAACAAGCAGCACTAATACTTCAAGTCTCCAATACCATCTTAAACATGTTCTCCATAATCTACAATTCATCGTATACAGGAAAGAGGAAAAGAGAAAACACAAGTCCCCGTCAATTGCAAGTCACGAGTCACTTATAATGTAGGATATAAGTACATGAGGAAACTAACTAGCACATGGTATAAGTATGATGTCAAGTGTAAACAACTAGCATGGTAAAAATGTCAAGTGTACATAGTTTAAATCAAGTGTCAAGTAATCAAGTATCCTATAAACATGCATCAAGTGTCAAGTGTCATATGTTCATGTATCAAGTATCAAGTTTCAAGTCTCATATAATCGTGTAGTCATGTATCAAGCAAGCATGTATCATGTTCACATATCATGTTCAAGTATCGTGTATCAAGTCTTGTAGTGAATTACTATCTAGGTAACACTTCATGCAGCCCATACTACATGGTTGCTACAATAAAACAGTTTTGCTTTAGATTTCATAGTGGACCATAAAGGACAGTATACTCGGGGACAAGCAAGTAATTAAGCACCAAGCTCCAAGTATCATGTATCATGTATTCACGTGTCAAGTTGTGCAAGTGGCAAGTATCGTATCTTGCGTGCAAGTATCAAGTAATCATGTCAAGTAATCACGCAAGATCAGTGGATCCCCTCCCGAGTACATATTTCTGAACTATCCACTATTAGATCTGTTCCTTAAACCCCAGCTTGGTTATTTTATTATTAATGTCAAACAAGCATGTATATGTGCAAAATATATCAAGAATGTCATGGCATGATCATGTGACAAGTGCAAGTAGCAAGATAAGCATGTAAAAGTGCAAGATAGCTCATGAACGAATAAATTAAACACATCTCAAGTTCAGGACCGCAAGACCATGCTGTACTAAAACAATGATTCCAAGAGTTACAAACAGGAAAATCTAGATCCGTCAAAGGATCTGGAAAATAGACATTCACATGCATCCAGCGAGCATAATTAAGTCACATACTAGTTCACAACAATACAACTCAAAACTTATTTGAACACAAGAATTAGGTTCAGCCATAAATCAAGAAAACGAATTCAAGAGCATGAAAACACATTAAATAAATCCACGAAAAATCTGGGGTATTCCCATATATGTCCAGAATCAAAATATAGAATTTCATAATTTTTCAGGAAAAATAGATAAAGTCATCAAAAATAAAAAAGCATCAAGAAAACATAGTTTAGCGAATCTGGATATCCCAACACTGCTGTACGAAAACTAAGATATTTCGCAACCAGTAAAACGAAATCCAATTCCGCCAAAGGGATATGAAAATATATAGAATTTACTAACTTTCATATTTCACAAAGAATTTTTATACAGTAAAAGGAATCATAGTGAAAATATATTTCTTTACTGGACAGCAAGCAAAATATAGCATGTATAGATTTTATAAACGAGCCTGAAACACCACATAAAACTTATCAATTAAATTCATCAAAATTCTGGGCAGTCCTTAATATCATAAAGAAACACTGACCAAAATATTGGATCAAGATAATATGTATATAATAGTTCTTGAAAATAGTTTGTTAACAAAATTAACCCAAAACAGAATCTGGAACAGATCGACACCTCTGTACTAAAACAGTCATAACTCAGTCATACAAAATCCAAATCAAGCAAAACTAGTGGAGTTTGAAAATAGACAAAATTATCTAAATTTCATATTTTGTACAGGAATCAAGATACTAGTTGTAGCATGGACGAAAACAGCAATCAAAACAGAATTTTCAGAATTTACAGATTTCACACTTCAAATCAAGAACATCATAACTTCAAGAATATTGATCCAAACACATCCAAACTTGAAATACAATTTACCAAGCATCTAAACATCATGATTTAGGGTTATTAACATGTCCACACTTATTATTTCACATGGGTCTTAATCCAAACGTAAATTCACACAAATATTCACATACATGTCAAAAATCAAGAATTGGGCAAAACCCAGGTTATCACATATCAAGATTTGTGTCATGAGTCATCTATGGCCAAAATATCACAATAGAGACAAAACCCATCAAGGAAAACATAATCTTAGGTTGTCTCTAGACCCAACTACACTATAGGTGAACTTTGGTACTTGTATCAAATAAATGAATTGGAGTACAAGTTACTT
This sequence comes from Hemerocallis citrina, assembly GCA_017893485.1. Taxonomy (NCBI): domain Eukaryota; kingdom Viridiplantae; phylum Streptophyta; class Magnoliopsida; order Asparagales; family Asphodelaceae; genus Hemerocallis; species Hemerocallis citrina. The sequence goes on along the minus strand of CM030361.1, from coordinate 232,221,378 downwards.
GCCTTATTTTGGAGATGAAGAATGATGCAAATAATCCTAGAAGCAAAACCTACAACAAAATCCGCTCCAAGCACGAATCCATGCAACTACGAACAAAATCCTCTCACAAACGAATCCTTGATGCAACGAACCAAGTGGAAAGCACCCACTTTGAGAAACACCACGAAGAGAGAGTGTGGGGTTCAAAAGTTGCAAACTTGATGACGGTGGTGGTGGTTTGAGGGTTCGGCAAGCAAGGAGGGGAAAAGGTGGTAGGGTTGTGTGGTGGCCGGAGTAGGGGATGGCCAGAGCTAGGGTTGCTCGGCCTAGGGGTGCTAATCGGCCTGAGTAGGAGGCCGGGATGAGGGCTGTAGTGGGGGCTCGGGTTGGGGCAGATCAGGCCGGGAGAGAGAGGCTAGGGTTTGTGGTATTAGGGTTAGGGTTTGTGTTAAGGGGGTTTTATTTATAGGGCTTGAATGTAGGTTAGTGGGTTGTGGGTATTTGCATGTAGCAATAGGTATACAAATGGATAATAGATATTGGGTCAAATACCAATAGGAATACAATTTAGAGTGAATTCTATGGCTCTTGAAAAATCTTATTTGGAGTTAAAAATCATGGGAACGGTAAAACTCCACCAAAAATCCACCACAACACCATAAAACAATAAAATAAAGATAACGAGACCAAAAATGAGGAAATGATCAAAATGATGGAAAACAATCAAAAGAGACAACAATCAAACACAAGGAGCTCAGAATGAAATAAAACAAATATATATTGAAATCAAATCCAATATACGGTTCAGAAAAATACAAGGAAGAAAAATACACAAAATGAAACATACAGTCAAAAATACATAAAGTGAAAAACAGGGGTTACATCTGCTTTGAGGTTTTCTCTGCCATTCATTGTAGTGAGAAAAATCGTATGGCAGCAATAACTATAGCAACGTTTTCATCTACAGAAGAAGAGAAAAGCTCTTTCGCACACTCATAGCACACAGTCGAAGCATCCAAATTTTCGTAAAGTTTACAGACCTCGAATACCTTAGTTGAATGTTAACCTACGACATCAACTATACAAACATTTAAGTCTGACCTATAATATTATAGCGAAAAAATTTTGCTCATATTATTACAGCAAAAAAAGTTTGCCCAGACTATTTCCATAGTATCTTCAGAATTTCTGATACTCTATGAAAACAGGTTCAAAACACATACAAATCATCCATGCACATTTGACTCTATTCCTGCCTTGAATGCATTAAATGTATATATATTCTCTTCCAATTTTATACTGCATTACATAATGTACTCACAAGGGAACTGAATAAATTTATGTGCATAATTCACTTACAACAAAATTTCATGTACATTAGGCTCTTTTACTATTTCATAAAAACAAGTTGTACTTCAATGCAGTTTTCGAGATGACGCCAAGGCAATCCACACAGGACAAGTTTGCAAGAGTGGAAGGCACATATAATGCAATTGACCTAACAACATCGGATCACAGTTCACATTTCACAGAAAATATAATGAACACCGATGATGACGGACAATCTTGCACCAACGCTATGGAACATTTCCTCCAACATTTAAAGCAACTTCGTCCAGTGATAAAGAAATGACGCTATGTAGTAAACCAGTGCATCTGCAAAGGGAGAACATAGGCAACAAGAAAACCATAAGGGAAACATTCACATGTTAGCTTTCGAAGATTACTATTGAAGGGAGCAACGTTAACAACATACAACATATACTACAGGCTAGCTAATCGTCTTAATGAGACCTCAAACTTTTTTGTACAGGAAGAAAGCTTCTGTATAATTTTGTGTACTATTTCGTTTTGGAAAGACTTATGTTCTATCATGTCTAAGAAGTATATCCACTGTTACCTATTTTGGTGTCCTTTATGGACATTCCTCTAGATAGTTGACTAAGAAATTTTCAGCATATCAAGGTATGCTGAAAATACACCAAAGTGGTTGTTAGAAAATGTTATGCATCAGTCCAATTTCACATAACAAAATTAACTTGTCAATTTTCAGACTTACTGAAATTCCTTCTTATCAACAATAAATTCATAGTATCTCTTAAAAGAAATCTAACATGCTATAATGTAATAGGTAGCTTCTAATTTACAGGACACCATAAAGGCGAATGTGCAGAAATTTCCAGCTCAATATATCAATAGAGTGTTCACACATCAACTATGAGTGAAGCTTCGACATTTCTTAAACACCCAAGGATTTCCTAATTCCTATATATGCTCTTTTCTAGCATATTTTTGAGCAAAAAAATTCAAAGGAATGACATTTCTAACTATTATGTATGTCTCCTAAATGCTACCTAATTTTATTTCCAGTGATGTTGTGTAGTGACTTACCATGTGTATATTGAGCATTTTAAACACCCCAGGACTGACATTCCTAACCATTGTGTACGTCTCCTAAATACTACCTAATTTTATTTTAAGTGTTGTTGCATAATGACTTACCATGTGTATATCGTGCCTTTTAAACACCCAAGGATTGACATTTCTAACTATTGTATGTCTCCTAACTTCTACCTAATTTTATTTTGAGTGTTGTTGCGTAATGACTTACCATATGTATATCGTGCCTTTTAAACACCCAAGGATTTCTTAATTCCTATATTTGCTCTTTTCTAGCATATTTTTTGAGCAAAAAATTTCAAGTGGGGTTGTGAGATAAACCTATAAGGCTAAAAAATATTCAAGCAAGACAATTGAATAAATGAATTAAATCCATATTTGCTTACATCATGTCTTAATCCTAAAGCCCTCTATCAGAAGTCTCAGTAGATCCTATAGATGGCATATCATTTTGGGAATAAGGAAATGTTATATAATAGCAAATATAAATATTAAATCTAATGCTAATTTATTTTTAGTAGAATCCACTAAAAACTTCCTTAACATGAGTTGATTATTAACTTATGGTTGAGCGAATAAACAACCGTTGTAGCTATCTATGTCAATGTAATACCTTAATTTCTATTAAATGATAAAATAGTTATTGGAGCTTTCCCATCTTTCGATTAAAAAAAAAACTACATTCGCATGCTCTTTTCATATTAGTATTTCATTATTTCTAAAAAGAGGTTCCAATACTTCCATCAAAACACCCCAACTTAACATATCCTCTTGCTAAAAAAAGACACTGAATACTGCAAGTATCAGGAATAGATAAACTATCAATTAGACATGTAATTTAAAGAAATCATTGAATAATCTCAATTTGTCCTAAATTTCATGAGTAAACAAAATCATAGAAACTTTGAAAATAGATTACCAGATAGAATGCAGAGGAGGACAGCAGCACCAAGATATTCAACTGGCATTGTGAATGCACAGGTTTCTCTGGTCGCATCCCCTCTGCCACAATTAGTCATCGCTGCTTATCCAACCCCGGCCACCCCCACCACATGCATCAGGGTACAACAATTCACGTTCACATTCCACTTGCTCGTGCACTATCAAATACTTGCACAATAAAAGAATTTCCAAAAATTAACAAATTTGCCAATATCCATATGCTTAATGCCAATTTTACCAGTAATGTTGAACAGAGATCCTGAATATGAAAGAAAAAAAGAGGTCACTATTCTGTTGACATACATTTTGAAGTGCCTTTAGTGATATTTCATTAATAAAACAATCCAATAGGGTTAGCAACCCATCTCTCGTTGCTACTAAACTTCCCCATGGGTGTACCAATGGGTCCTTCGCATCATCCTTCTCATTATCAATGTAGGTATTGGAGGCAACATTCGTTGTATTGGGAAGGTGAAATCTCGATCCCTCCTGCTGTAACGAGTTCCCATACATAACAATATGCGAGAAACACTCAAGAAGTAACCCATTGCATCTCAAGCAATAGAGATTCTTGTGCGCTTTCTCAAATAGGGTTTGTTTATCGATCTGCGGGAGCATTTGTCTCGATTGGGGCGGTAACTCATTCCAAAACTAATTCAAAAAAAAAAAAACCTGATTAGCTATTTAGGAAATATGTACGGAAGCGAGAAAAAATAAAGATATTAATTAAAGCTACACTGATTCCAAATATTTTTCTTCTAGTAAATGGTCATTGAGAAAATATAACAAACATTTTGTGTGCACTACAAAACCCATAAAAAACTCTGACGAGCAATACTTGTTAAAAGCATCTGTAGTGGTGCAAGCTAAAAAATGGCAAAATGGCAAAATGGAAAATAGCAATAGTAAAGGAAATTCGCTGCAGTGATGAAATGCTAAAAAATAGCAATGTAGAGAAAAAATTGAACAGACGAAATAAAAAATTTAAATTTTTTATAATTTTTTTTGGCTGATCTTATATATTTTTATTTTTCTGCGTAGTTCGTTGGAGTGGGGAAAAAAAATAGACCATGTTTTCGTCCAGAATTTTTTGCAAAATTAATCACCCACCTGTCACTTTCAAAACCTACTAATCTTTATTAAACCTCCTAATTATAATTAACTAAGTAACTAATGATGCTTTAAATGAGCTAATGAGGTAATTAAGTATAATTAACTCACTAATTAATAAAGTATTTAATTAACTTATTAAATATTTTAAATTCTTATGCTTCGTCCAAGTTGAGTTCCCATTTTCGGGGCTTTTTAAATTAAATAAATTTTCTTTTTGCGTCCAAAGCATTTAAAATATATTAAAATACGACGGATGTTTCGTCCCCTATAATATGTATTTTGCCAAATCGTTTGCCATATATAGCATTCTACTGTAGTTATTTTGCAAAAAAATGGCAAAATAGCTAACCACTGAAGAGCTTCAATTGGTAAAAAATGGCAAAATGCCAAAATAGCAACCCGTTGTGGATGCTCTAGCAAAACTTTCATCTTTTTCATATATTTTCCATCATGTAAACTTCAGCGAGTACCTTGATGCTAAATCAAATATCGAATTAGGGTTTATGATTATACCTAATCAACGACCCTGATTCACTTCTATCCATTCACTGGGAAGTAGGGATTTGATCTTATCCCGAAACTAGTCCCTAAGGCAGCTATAAATACCCTCCATCCCCCACCATTAAGAGGTAATCAATCTTTTGCCAATAAAAGCTCATTCATAATCTTTCTGATTACTGACTTAAGCGTCGGAGGGTGCATCGCCAGGATCAACCCCGGTGTTTCGCACTTTTTGCGGTTAATGGTGGGAGATCACAGGTCTCCGGCGGAAAGGTTTCAGGTTTGACTATTCGACATCCCAAAGAATCCAAAAATTCTATGTGTTTGCCCCCACACCAGATTTAGCGGTAACAGATTGGTACCGTCTGTGGGAACCCACGAATAGCAATCCTTCCCCTTCTCCTGGTTAAGATCACCTCCAGCCATGCCTTCTCGAAAATTGAGAACCAAAGGATCCAACCGTGGATCCACTCCTCCTCAACCACAATAGGAGACCCCCTCCAAACCGTCCAGCAGCAGGGGCAACTCCCTCCTCAGCCTGATCAGCCCCTGCAGCAGGAGCAACCTCCTCTTCAGAACCTTCAATCCCAAAGGGCTCTGCTCGGGCCCTAGAATGCCAGCGCAAGGGCCTCTCATCCCAACCCTCAGAAGCAACCTCCTCATCGAGACCGCATCTCCATACACAACCCTTCTACCGATTCAATGGCATCTTACAACCCCCAAACTTTTGAAGACCTCCGCAATACCCTCCTCAACCGGCAGAAAGAAGAGGACCTTCGCCACCGTTTGGATGAAAGGCGGGCCCGTGAGGGAGACTCCCGCCCGGAACGTCCAAATGAGCGATCTCCTTCTCGCCGCGACCACAGGAGGTCCCCTCCTCGCAGGGGGCAGAGAGAGTCCCCTGAGTACCATCGAAGAAGACATCATTCTCCCGCTGGCTGGTAGCCCTCGAAGGACGATAACAGACCTATCACCCGAGCCGAATTCCAAGAGTTCCAGGCTACAATCCTGCAGGCCCTCAACCTCCGGCCAAACAACAACAATGCTCAGAGGGTCCCCACTCCTCCTCCGGTCCAAAGTCCTTGCCATCGGTCCTTAACCCCCCCTCAAGCTCTGAGTCACCACCATCACAGTCTTCGCCATTCCCCTAGCTACCATCGCTGAACTCCACGCTCCCCTTCTTACGAAGACGAGTCCAGAAACTCGCTTGGCTATCGTCGAAGGGACGATGTGGTCTACCGCCATCTCCACGAGATGGAGAGGCGCCTCGGCCAACTGGATAAAGAGGAAGAGCTGAGAGGAAGGACCCTCCGTCCAAGTCGACCCCCCTTCTCTCGAACAATCATGGAGGCGCCCGTTCCAATAGGCTTCAAGCCCCTGCAGTTTGAGACTTACTCTGGGGAGTCAGACCCCGTGGACCACATCGAAAGCTTCAAGACCCTCATGTTGATCCACCAAGCTTCCGATGTTCTACTGTGTAAAACATTCCCAGCTACTCTCAAGGGTCCGGCTCGAGAATGGTACTTTCGTCTTGCCCCATCCTCCATATTCTCCGTTAAACAATTTGAGACCCTCTTCGTCACCGACTTCGTAAGTAGCCGCCGCACCAAGAAGACTAGTATTTCGCTACTCTATCTCAGTCAGAAGAAGAGTGAGAAGCTGAGAGATTATGGGAAGCGGTTTACCACGGAAGCTAGGTCCATTGCCTCCCTTGACCAATCGGTCACTGCTGCAGCCTTCCAGTCAAACGTCCTCAACTCAATTGTAACACCCCGGATTGTATTATGCTTGTACATGTATGTGTATGTATATTGTTAGTATACGTGCAATTGATTGTAGTATTATGGGTCGATTTTGCTATCGTGGTGGATGGTTAGGGCTACGGGACGGTTCTTGGAAGAGTTGCATTCCAAAGATGCACGAGAACGAGACGGACCTGATACTAGTATAACCGCTAGTTTTCGGCACGATGCACATGCAAATATAATACGGTATGGTACTACAGTGAATATAGGTTGCGTGCGCTCGTTAAAACACGCGTCTCACACTCGTTAGAGCTCGTTAAGGGTTATGTTAGGCAGCCAACATAACAAACACAAAACCAATGGGCTTAAGCCATGGTTTTGGTCTACAAAACCACCTAGACCCTAAACCTACCCCCCCCCCCCCCCCCCCCCCCCGGTCAAATCTGGCCTACCCTCCCATCTCTTTCATTTCCCACTTCATTTCCCCCCCTTTTACTCTGGAAATTTCAGAAAGAGAACATCACAAGAGAAGGAGGAAAGAAAGAAGAAGGAAGTGAAGAAGAAGGATCAAAAGGAGATTTCCAAGAGAAGAAGCTTGAAGAAGTTCCTTCTACAACTACAACCAAGGGTGGGAAGTTTCTCTAAACATGAAATTCTTGTCTTTTAATTAATTTTGGTTGCATGCATGAGTGCTAGAATGCATAGGATTGCTCTTCTAAAGGTTAGAAGTAGAAGTCAGAATTGAACTAGGAAAAACTGGTTCGGAGTACCATTTTGTGGATTTTTCCGAGAGCAAAATATGATGATTTAGACTATGAAATTAAAAGGGTTTCTTCATATATGTGTTAGGATAATTCATGATTTATTTCAGATTTGTCTATGATCATTTGATATGCTAATAAAATCATGAGATGGATATATGTCGTAAAATAAAATCAGTAAATTATTTGGGTGAGATGGATATATGTTAATAAAATTTTCGTGATTTATTGAAGCATGATGTTGATCTGAAATTTTTCTCAATGTTCCTGGATGCATGTAGATTATGTACAAAAATCAGTAAATTATTTGGGTGTAGAGGCATGAGAAAAATCCATCTATATCCAGTCCTGATGTTGAATTAGAAAACTTGATGGTTTCTGTGCTAACTTGCAATAGGTAGTAGTCACTGTATAATTGAAATTTTGACATGAGGTATTTTGCATGATGTTGGGTATGATGTCTAGTTTCACCACCATAAATTTTATGTCAATTGGACAAGTGTGCAATTTACTGTGATTTTGTGATTAAGCACTGTGCTGTTTTCAGCCAGTTTTGATACTCTGTAAAGATTGGGAATTTGAGACCTGTTAGAGGCAAATTTTGAGGATCATGACTCAGTAGAGAGTTTTAGTGGACACCTAGACCTTTCCAACAAAACCAATTTGAGGCAATTCTAATAAAAGGTTGAATTATTATGATTTTTGTAAGACCGGACGGAGGACTAGAGTAGAGATGAGTGCTCTGAATTGGAGAGACCAATTGTGTAAATTGGTGTATCGATGATAAATGGGTGTGTTAGGGTGACTTAATGGTATAATTTGGACTCATGACCAACTAGAGAGTTGTTGAGAACACCCACACCCTTCTACAGGATTTGAGTCTGTGTCGTTCTGATGAACAAGTAGAATTTTGTGTTAATGGTAAGGTGTAGCCCGTGCACAGGAAGCACGCAGGGCTGGAGCTTGAGAAGCTATTTCGAGGACTTAGATGGTTGAATTTAAGCTCGTGATCAACTAGGAAGTTGTAGCCTAGGATCGTACCTTTTCGGGTTGGGCCCATAAACTCCAATCGGAGTTGTATCGATAAGGGATGACCATTTTTGGATTCGGGCAGAACCCGTAGGTCGCTTAGTCTGGGTTTGGACTAAGGGTTGTGAAAGCATTTTTTCCTTGTGTGTTATTTGAGTCGATGAGTCGTGTTTAGGAGTGGTTGATCTCTGTTATTGAGGTTGTTGATTCCCCGAGTGGGATGTATGACTCGAGTTAGTCACTAGTGTAAAGGATACCCTGCACCTATCAAGCCTATATTATTAGACTTCTGCCGTGCGTAGGATGTCCGAGCATGCCAGTGAGTGGAGCTCACAGGGCAATTATATATTTACTGCCGGAGTTGTAGCAGGCGTAGGCCATTATGCTGGACGAGTTCAAGCAGGGGAAGTGGCGAACCGGACCGGTATCGCCTGGGGCCAGAGGTTGATAGGCAAGTGTGGAAGCAGTTAATTCATACCGAAATAATTAGAGTAAGGTAGGGATTAGAAATGGTATATTAAGGGGTTGGAAAATTGCATTAGTCCTAGTAAACCATAGTCGGTGTTGTGTCTTCCAGTCGTAGGGATACGTTCTCGGCCGCTAACGGATTGCGTCCCCGGCTCGTATCTCGATCTGTTGATTCCCAAAGTTCTGCCGAAGTAAGGTGCGGGAGGCCCAGAGGATTTGACCTCCCGTGGTGCTCACGTCCGTAAAGCACGGGTTTTGTGTTTTGTGTTTTTTTTGGTATATATCAGTTCATTACCCGATAAGGAGTGAACACGCATGCGAGAGTCCATAAGTGGACATGTGGAACCAAGGGTCGTAAGGACCAGGTTCAACGCGATTTCTAAGGAGGTTCGTACGCGGGTACCAACTGGCGATGACCACTTGGGCACTGCAGGGCAGAATTATACCGACCGCTGCAATCTCCTTGGGCGACGAACAGTCTATTGGGAACTAGAGTGTGTACAAGAGTAGGGTGCATGGCGAGGGTTCGAATCCCTAAATTGTGGAGAAAGACGGCTAGATTTGGGGGCATATGTAGTATGGGATGCATTCGTGCTCCAAAGTCTTGCTTGCATTAGAAGTTAGGCATGTGAGTTTGCTGCATCTAGTCATAGGGTCATGTCATAACACTGCACTAGAATCCGAATCCACTAAACCCTTGTTTTGGCACAACACTTTTCCTTTTTGCATAAATTATTGGTTGTGATTGAACTTTAGAGGATTGCTGTTATCACCAGCTTTGCGTCAGTCGAAGTACTGACGTTCCTCACCTTTTAGGTATCGGTTATACATTCCGAACAGGTGCAGAGATATCAGAGTCGCGCAGCAAAAGCCTGAAGCCGAGGAGCAAGTCCCGGGGGAGCCGATGGGCCGCTCAGCGAAGTTCCGCAAGTAATCGGTCGATTACCATTCCAGGAGGCAGCTGATAGCTTTACAAAAGGAGTCTGTAAATACTTGTAATAAGTTGTAATGAATTGATATAATTTGTACACCTTGTCCAAGAACAAGTTATCGGTTGTAATCAATGATGTAATGCCTTATTTGGCGAATAAAAAGTTTTTAAATTTTCGTGTTATTACTGTGTTGAGATGCATTTGAAGGTAAAGATTCTGGAAGGTGTCACGGATTTCCGGTAACGGGGATCCGGGACGCTACAGAGTTAGTATCAGAACTGACTTCAAATTGTAGTCTAACACGGTAGGAAATTAGACTTGAAGGTCAGATAAAATGATTCTAGTTGATGAATAGGATGATTAAATCATATGGTAGCGCTACAACTTATGATTATGACCTTCCCTATATGTGAACCAGTCTCAGATTACTTCATTTTTACTAACATGCTTGGAGCAGTCAAGTCTAAATTGTGGCTAGTCTGTTACCAGACATTAGTGGAGGCAAACAGAACAAGATGTGTCTGTGATTCCGAAACTAAACCCTGTTTATGTTTTGTAGATGGTGTTCGAAGATATCTTCATCCAGGATGGGTCAGTGGGTAAGCCAATGCCTACAAGGAAAACGATAACGATGGAGGAAGAAATGAAGAAAGTGCTACAGGAGACCGAAGGTGAGGAGAACTCTCCTCCACCATCGCTAGACCCAACGGCAGAGCAGCAGAGGATAGCCATCGGGTATCTAGAAATGAAAAGGACAAGGGAACGCAGGGACAAGGCGATCCACCGGGCCCAGCAGCAGATCAAATTTCATCAGGCACAAATGACACACCTGAAGAAAGAACGAAAGCGGCTTCAAGACGGTATGACACACCTTCAGAACCGCTGGTGGGGACTTTAGAAGGGGCCCAAGCCAAAAACTACTGGGAAAATCACCAAACTTTCTAAAGGAGAATACCCCAAGAGAACAATTGCGACTAAGAGTTGCTACAAATGCGGGGAAGTCGGACACTACAAGTCACGTTGCCCAGCAGCGATCAAGGGTTGTTTCAACTGTAAGGAACTTGGGCATGTCAAGTCAAATTGCCCAGAATTACAAAGGAGATGCTCATCGAGCAAGTAACCGGATAAATGACAAGGTGAAGATAATATGTGGACCTACTATATTTTGAGATCTTTTGGAAGCTGAAGAAGTAATGTAATCAAGTTTAAGTTCTATTTTAGGTTTATGAAAGTTGGTGGACGATGTACTGTTGTAACAAGACATATATATATAAATGGAATTTTGGCAACAGTCTTGTTTGATAGTGAATGGACTCATTCTTTTGTGTCAAAATCTTTTTTGAGAAAATTAAGATGCACACAATGGGCAATCCCAGAGTTAGCTTTGACGGTAGCTACGCCATTAGGGGCAACCCTTACTACAGATCTATGCTATAGGGGATGTAAGCTCCAGATTAGCGGAGAAACCCCAAGTATCGATTTGTTGGAGTTGGGTTTTGCCGGGACAGATGTCACTATTGGCATGGATTGGAGGTCGAGGCACATGGCAAGCATTGACTGCAAGGAGAAGAAGGTAGTTATTTCAGCTGAAGGAGTGGAACTTGTATTCCACGGGGAGCAGTGATCGGAGGCAATGACTTTCGCAACTGCTAGTGAAGTACGGGTACCAGAAGAGGTGAGCAAGATACCAGTGGTGAGGAATTTTCCACTTGTATTCTTAGAGGATTTACCTGGAATTCCCCCACACCGTGATGTCGAGTTTAACATCACAATTCAACCAGGAAGCGCTCTAGTATCCAAAGCACCCTATCGAATGGCACCAGTAGAGCAGAATGAGATCAAGAAGCAGATTGAAGAGTATTTGCAGATGGATTTATCAGACCAAGTGCATCGCCTTGAGGAGCACCAGTATTGCTTGTTAAGAAGAAGGACGGGTTGTTCGGAATGTGTATCGATTATCGGGAATTGAATAAAGTCACTATTCGGAACAAGCACCCAATTCCCAGGATCGACGATTTGTTCGATCAGCTTTAGGGAGCAGCAGTATTTTCCAAGATTGATCTACAGTCTGGATATCATCAGGTACGAGTCAATGAAGAGGATGTACTTAAGATAGCTTTTCGAACTCAACCTGGACACTACAAGTTCCTAGTAATGCCGTTTAGAGTGACTAACGCTCCAGCTATTTTCATGGACTTAATGAACAGAATTCTACGGCCGTTTATCTACTCATTTGTCGTGGTCTTCATCGACGACATTTTGGTATATTCAAGGATGGAAGAGGATCATGCTGAACATCTAACAGCAGTCTTGAGCAAGTTACAGGAGCATCAGCTATATGCCAAATTTCCTAAGTGTGAGTTTTGAAAATCGGAAGTTGCATTCCTAGGCCATATCCTTTCTAAGGAGGGAGTGGCAACGGATCCTCAGAAGATAGAGGCGGTCAAGGAGTGGCCACATCCGAAGATGGTGAAGGAAGTAAGAAGTTTTCTGGGTATGACTAGGTATTATCGGAAGTTTATCCAGAATTATGCAAGGATAGCTGTACCCCTTATAGCTTTGACCAAAAAGAACCAAAGTTTCGACTGGACGGAGAAGTGTGAAGAAAGTTTTCAGGAATTGAAGAACCGTTTGATCTTCTCACCTATATTGGTTTTACCTCAGGAAGATAAGGACTACGTCATCTATAGTGATGCGTCATATTTGGGGTTTGGATGTGTGCTGATGCAGGAAGGCAAGGTTATAGCTTATGGTTCGAGACAGCTACGACCACACGAGAAGAATTATCCAACCCATGATTTGGAACTTGTAGCGATAATTTTTGCTTTGAAATCATGGAGGCATTATATCTACGGAGCAAAGGTGGAAATCTACACTGATCACAAGAGCTTAAAGTACATCTACCAATAAAAGAACTTAAGGCAAAGGAGATGGTTGAAAGTACTCGAAGACATCAGGCCTGAGATTATATATCATCCAGGAAAAGTCAACGTGGTAGCAGATGCGCTCAGTAGGAAGAGAAGTGTGGCAACATTGATAGCGACCTAGAGGGAGCTAGATGAAGAGATCAGGTAGGCATGCATCGAAGTGGTTACACAACACATAAGTACAGTTCTGGCACAGTGGGTGTTATGACCAAGCTTGAATGAGCGAGTAAGAGAGCACTCAGACCAAATATCCAGAGATGGAAGACATGAAGAAGCAAGTGCACGAAGGAAAATCTACGTAATTCAGCATAAGAGAAAGTTCACTATGGTTTGGTAACCGACTATGTGTACCAAAGGATGGGGATTTGAGGGAAGACATCATGAAGGAAGCTCACTCCACATTACTTACGATTCACCCCGGAAGCACCAAGATGTATCGCGATGTGAAGCAACACTATTGGTGGTCAGGGATGAAGCGAGATATAGCAGAGTTTGTCGCCAAATGTTTGACGTGCCAACAAGTTAAGGCCGAAAACTAGAAACCAGGAGGATTGTTACAGCCTTTACCCATTTCAGAATGAAAATGGGAGAACCTCAGTATGGATTTTATCACTAGGTTATCCAGGAGCCCTAAGGGAAATGACTCAATATGGGTGATTGTGGATCGATTAACCAAGTCAGCCCATTTTCTTCCAGTAAAGACGACCTGGAGAGTCGAGAAGATGGCCGACGTCTACATTGAGAACATGGTGAAGCTACATGGAGTTCCAGTGTCAATAGTATCCGACCGAGATGCCAAATTTACGTCTCGATTCTGGCAAAGTCTACAGTCAGCGTTGGGAACTAGAACAGACTTCAGCACAGTTTTTCACCCACAGACGGATGGACAGACGGAGAGAGTCAACAGGATTCTCGAGGAAATGTGACGGGCATGCATTTTGGACTTCGGAGGAAGTTGAGAAAAGTACTTAGACTTGGTAGAGTTTGCTTATAATAACAGCTATCAGGCAAGCATTGGCATGGCCCCGTATGAAGCTTTGTATGGACGAAGATGCAAGACGCTGGTTTGTTGGTTCGAGGTAGGAGAGCGGTAGATCTATGGACCAGAAATCGTGCAACAGACATCGGAGCAGATCGAGCTTATTCAGAAGAGGCTTCAATGAGCACAAAGCAGGCAAAAGAGCTATGCGGACAACCGCCGAAGAGAGTTGGAATTTGAGGAAGGTGACTCCGTTGTTCTCAAGGTATCGCCGACCAAAGGAGTTATCAGGTTTGGGAAAGGCGGGAAGTTAGCTCCGAGATATATTAGACCATATAAGATTCGGAAGAGGATTGGCAGGATGGCTTATAAGTTGGAGCTGCCAGGCGAGCTATCTCAAGTGCATGACGTGTTCCACATCTTTATGCTACGGAAGGATGTCCCGGATTAGAGCCATCGGTTGCCAGAGGTTCCAAAGGATTTACAGATAAATCTTTCCTGTAGAGAGAAACCAGTCAGGATACTTGATCATCAGGACAAGGTACTGAGAAACAAGGTCATCCCGATGGTCAAAGTTCTCTGGAGGAACCAGTTCGTGGAAGAAGCCATGTGGGAGCCGGAGCCGCATGAAGGCCTTATATTCGGATTTATTTTGAATGTTTCCTATTTTGTTTGTTGTGTTCTTTTCTCCCACTAGGAACGTTCTGGGGACAGAACGACTCTAAGGAGGGAATGATGTAACACCCCGGATTGTATTATGCTTGTATATGTATGTGTATGTATATTGCTAGGTGTGCAATTGATTGTAGTATTATGGGTCGATTTTGCTATCGTGGTGGATGGTTAGGGCTACGGGACGGTTTTTGGGAGAGTTGCATTCCAAAGATGCACGAGAACGAGATGGACCGATACTAGTATAACCGCTAGTTTTCGGCACGATGCACATGCAAATATAACACGGTATGGTACTACAGTGAATATAGGTTGCGTGCGCTCGTTAAAACACGCGTCTCACACTCGTTGGAGCTTGTTAAGGGTTATGTTAGGTAGCCAACATAACAAACACAAAACCAATGGGCTTAAGCCATGGTTTTGGTCTACAAAACCACCTAGACCCTAAACCTAACCCCCCCCCCCCCCCCCCCCCCCCCGTCAAATCCGGCTTACCCTCCCATCTCTTTCATTTCCCACTTCATTCCCCCCTTCCCCTTTTTTTTCTCTGGAAATTTCATAAAGAGAACACCACAAGAGAAGGAGGAAAGAAAGAAGAAGGAAGTGAAGAAGAAGGATCAAAAGGAGATTTCCAAGAGAAGAAGCTTGAAGAAGTTCCTTCTACTACTACAACCAAGGGTGGGAAGTTTCTCTAAACTTGAAATTCTTGTCTTTTAATTAATTTTGGTTGCATGCATGAGTGCTAGAATGCATAGGATTGCTCTTCTAAAGGTTAGAAGTAGAAGTCAGAATTGAACTAGGAAAAACTGGTTCGAAGTACCATTTTTTGGATGTTTCTGAGAGCAAAATATGATGAATTAGACTATGAAATTAAAAGTTCTTGTTCATATATGTGTTAGGATCATTCATGATTTATTTCAGATTTTTATATGATCATTTAATATGCTAATAAAATCGTGAGATGGATATGTGTCGTAAGGCAGACTCAGAAAAAGAAAAACAGGATGGTTGATATTGTAGAAATTTTCTTGATTTATTGAAGCATGATATTGATCTGAAATTTTTACTCAATGTTCCTGGATGCATGTAGATTATTTAAGAAAATCAGTAAATTATTTGGGTGACTTTAGAGGCATGAGAAAAATCCATCTATAACCAGTCCTGATGTTGAATTAGAAAACTTGATGGTTTCTGTGCTAACTTGCAATAGGTAGTAGTCACTGTATAATTGAAATTTTGACATGAGGTATTTTGCATGATGTTGGGTATGATGTCTAGTTTCACCACCATAAATTTTATGTCAATTGGACAAGTGTGCAATTTACTGTGATTTTGTGATTAAGCACTGTGCTGTTTTCAGCCAGTTTTGATACTCTGTAAAGATTGGGAATTTGAGACCTGTTAGAGGCACATTTTGAGGATCATGACTCAGTAGAGAGTTGTAGTGGACACCTAGAACTTTCCAACAAAACCAATTTGAGGCAATTCTAGTAAACGGTTGAATTATTATGATTTTGTTAAGACCGGACGGAGGACTAGAGTAGAGCTGAGTGCTCTGAATTGGAGAGACCAATTGTGTGAATTGGTGTATCGATGATAGATGAGTGTGTTAGGGTGACTTAATGGTATAATTTGGACTCATGACCAACTAGAGAGTTGTTGAGGACACCCACACCCTTTTACAGGATTTGAGTCTGTGTCGTTCTGATGAACAAGTAGAATTTTGTGTTAATGGTAAGGTGTAGCCCGTGCACAGGAAGCACGCGGGCTGGAGCTTGAGATGCTATTTCGAGGACTTAGATGGTTGAATTTAAGCTCGTGATCAACTAGGAAGTTGTAGCCTAGGATCGTACCTTTCCAGGTTGGGCCCATACACTCCAATCGGAGTTGTATCGATAAGGGATGACCATTTTGGGATTCGGGCAGAACCCGTAGGTCGCTTAGTCTGGGTTTGGACTAAGGGTTGTGAAAGCATTTTTTCCTTGTGTGTTATTTGAGTCGATGAGTCGTGTTTAGGAGTGGTTGATCTCTATTATTGAGGTTGTTGATTCCTCGAGTGGGATGTATGACTCGAGTTATTCACTAGGGTAAAGGATACCCTGCACCTATCAAGCCTATATTATTAGACTTCTGCCATGCGTAGGACGTTCGAGCATGCCAGTGAGTGGAGCTCACGGGGCAATTATATATTTACTGCCGGAGTAGCAGTAGGCGTAGGCCATTATGCTGGATGAGTTCAAGCAGGGGAAGTGGCGAACCGGACCGGTATCGCCAGGGGCCAGTGGTTGATAGGCAAGTGTGGAAGCAGTTAATTCTTACCCGAATAATTAGAGTAAGGTAGGGGTTAGAAATGGTTTATTAAGGGGTTGGAAAATTGTATTAGTCCTAGTAAACCATGGTCAGGTGTTATATCTTCCAGTCGTAGGGATACGTTCTCGACCGCTAACAGATTGCATCCCCTGGTTCGTATCTCGATCTGTTGATTCCCAAAGTTCTGCCGAAGTAAGGTGCGGGAGACCCGGAGGATTTGACCTCCTGTGGTGCTCACATCCCTAAAGCGCGGGTTTTGTGTTTTGTGTTTTTTTTGGTATATATCAGTTCATTACCCGATGAGGGGTGAACACGCATGCGAGAGTCCATAAATGGACATGTGGAACCAAGGGTCATAAGGACCAGGTTCAACGCGGTTTCTAAGGATCTCCTTGGGCGACGGACAATCTATTGGGAACTGGAGTTTGTACAAGAGTAGGGTGCATGGCGAGGGTTCGAATTCCTAAATTGTGGAGAAAGACGACTAGATTTGGGGGCGTATGTAGTATGGGATGCATTCGTGCTCCAAAGTCTTGCTTGCATTAGAAGTTAGGCATGTGAGTTTGCTGCATCTAGTCATAGGGTCATGTCATAACACTGCACTAGAACCCGAATCCACTAAACTCTTGTTTTGGCACAACACTTTTCTTTTTTGCATAAATTATTGGTTGTGATTGAATTTTAGAGGATCGCTGTTATCACCTGCTTTGCGTCAGTCGAAGTACTGACGTTTCCCACCTTTTAGGTATCGATTATACCTTCCGAACAAGTGCATAGATATCAAAGTTGCGCAGCAGAAGCCTGAAGCTGAGGAGCAAGTCCCGGGGGAGCCGATGGGCCGCTCAACGAAGTTCCGCAAGTAATCGGCCGATTACCATTCCAGGAGGCAGCTGATAGCTTTACAAGAGGAGTCTGTAAATACTTGTAATAAGTTGTAATGAATTGATATAATTTGTACTCCTTGTCCACGAACAAGTTATCGGTTGTAATCAATGATGTAATGCCTTATTTGGCGAATAAAAAGTTTTTAAATTTCCGTGTTATTACTTTGTTGAGATGCATTTGAAGGTAAAGATTCTGGAAGGTGTCACGGATGTCCGGTAACGGGGATCCGGGGTGCTACATCAAGCCTTCGGTCCTCCCTAGCCAAGAAGCCCCGCAAAACTTCTCCGACCTCCTTCTCAGAAGCGAGAAGTATATCCGGGCTGTGGAAGCTGAACATTGCCCCACTTTTGAAGGGTCTTCCTCCGGGTCCAAGAGAAAGGCAGCTGAAGAAGAGGGAGCTAAGAAGCTACAGAAGGACAATGGGGGCCAGCGCCGCCTGCCTCCCAGATTTGAGAAGTTTACCCCTCTTAACACAAACATTTTTACCATTCTCACAGAGGTCGAGAAGGAAGGAGTTCTGCCTCCTGCACCGAAGATGAATACCCCTGGCACGAAGAGAGACAAGAAAAAGTGGTGCCGATATTATCGAGACCACGACCACGACACCAACGACTGTCGGGCCCTGAAGAATGAAATTGAGGCCCTCATCCAGAGAGGGTAGCTGTCTAAGTTTGTGAGAAAGGACCAAATTGATCTTCCTTCTCCCCCCAGGGGGGCTAACAAGCGTCCCGAAAGGTGCGACGAGACTCCCGAGTTTGAAGAGGAACGCATCTTGCATCTCATTCATGGAGGTCCCATGGGTGGAACCTCCAACTCTTCCCGGAAGGCTTTCATACGAGAAGTCAATTCGGTTCATGGCATACCCCCTCCCAAAGGCCTCGGAGTCCCGGTCACTTTCTCAGATGAAGACCTGGAGGGATTCCGAACCCCCCATTGTGACGCACTAGTGATCAACCTCCATATGGCAAATTTTAAAGTGGAGAGGATTCTGGTAGACAATGGTAGCTCCGTTAACATCCTCTTCCTGGCGGCTTTCCGAGGACTCAAGTTATCGCGGGACAGGCTCAAGCTCACCGGCTACATGCTTCATGGGTTCACGGGAGTGCCAGTGACTATCGAAGGGGTGATCACCTTCGACGTAACCGCTGGCAAAACTCCTACTCCCTGGACAGAGCCGATGGATTTCATGGTCGTCGATATCCCAACTGCTTACAATGTGATTCTAGACCGACCTGGCCTAGCTGCTTTAGAGGCCGTCCCGTCGGCTTATCATCTTAAAATGAAGTTCCCCATCAAGTCAGGTGTAGGGGAAGTAAGGGGTAGTCAAGAGATGGCCCGCAAGTGTTACATGACCTCCACCGGGGAACCTGTCCTCTCCCTCGAGACCCTTGAGATTCCCCAAGGGAATGCCCAACCTATGACCGAACCAGTGGACGAGCTAGTGGAAGTGCTCTTTTCTGAGCAAGATCCGAACTATAAGTTCTTCATCAGCAAGACCCTCCCCTCTACCTTCTGTTCCGACATAGTCCAATGCATCAGGAAGAACCATGACCTCTTCGCCTGGTCGGTTGCCGATATGCTAGGAATTTTCGAGGAGCTCCTTGTCCACCACCTAAGCGTTGCTCCGGGATCCAAACCGGTCCAACAGAAGAGGCGCAAATTTGCCCCCGAGCGCCAGCAAGCCATAAAGGAAGAAGTGGACAAGCTTCTCAAAGCCCGGTTCATCCAAGAATTCAACTATCCCGAATGGCTCTCTAATGTTGTTATGGTTAAGAAGGCCAACGGAAGTTGGAGAATTTGCATCGACTTCACGAACCTGAACAAAGCCTGCCCTAAAGATCCATTCCCTCTCCCCAGCATCGACACCTTGATCAACACTACTTCGGGCCATGAGTTGCTGAGCTTCATGGATGCCTTCTCCGGATATAACCAGATCAGAATGTTCCCCCTGGATATCCCGAAGACCTCCTTCGTCACCGATCAAGGACTCTATTGCTACAGGGTAATACCCTTCGGGCTGAAGAATGCCGGTGCAACCTACCAACACATCGTTAATAAAGTCTTCCAGAATCAGATCGGCCGAAACATGGAAGTGTATGTTAATGATATGCTAGTTAAAAGCATCCATGGGGCCGACCATGTTGCCGATCTCCAAGAAGCATTCGATGTGTCAAGGAAGCATGATATGAGGCTCAACCCGAACAAGTGTGCATTCGGAGTCTCGTCGGGAAAGTTCCTAGGCTTCATGGTCAGCCGAAGAGGAATCGAGGCCAACCCTGAGAAGATCAAAGCCATACTGGACATGGCACCCCCTACAAATGTGAAACAGGTTCAGAAGCTCATGGGGGGCCTCGCGGCCATCGAGCGTTTCCTGTCCAAGTCCGGAGAAAAGTATCTTCCTTTCCTCAAGGCCCTCAGGGGGGCTAAGGGCTTCGAATGGGGCCAACAGCAGCAAGAATCGTTCGATCAGCTAAAGGCCTATCTGGTTAATCCCCCTCTCCTCAGCAAGCCCATCCCAAGGGAAACACTTTACCTCTACCTAGCTGCCTCCGAGCAAACCCTCAGCGCTGTACTAGAGAGGGAAGAAGACAAGGCTCAGAAGCCTATCTATTACGTGAGCAAGGTACTTCGGGATGCCGTGCTCCGCTATCCCAGATT
Organism: Hemerocallis citrina; assembly: GCA_017893485.1. Lineage (NCBI taxonomy): Eukaryota > Viridiplantae > Streptophyta > Magnoliopsida > Asparagales > Asphodelaceae > Hemerocallis > Hemerocallis citrina. The sequence continues at coordinate 232,201,077 of CM030361.1, read as the reverse complement.
GGAGAAGATAGCATACGCCTTGGTTATGGTAGCCAGGAAGCTCCGCTTTTATTTTCAATCCCACTCGGTGGTCGTTCTTACCGACCAGCCGCTCAAACAAGTACTGCACAAGCTCGAGACCTCCGGGCGTCTGATGAAATGGTCGATCGAGCTGAGTCAGAATGACATATCTTACCAGCCTCGGACCGCAATCAAGGCTCAAGCCTTATCTGAATTTATTGTTGAGAGCACCATCCCAGAGGTCAGTCAAGCAGCGAACGAGCCTCCCATCTGGACAGTATACGGGTCCTCTTACACCGAAGGGAGCAGAGTCGGGGTCATTCTAGCAGGCCCAGATGACTTCGTTCTCTAATACTCCCTCCGCATCAACTTTAAGGCATCCAACAACGAAGCGGAGTATGAACCCCTTATAGCCGGCCTCGATATGGCTCGCAAGGCAGGGGCACAACATCTCCGAATATTCAGTGATTCGCAGCTGGTTGTAAATCAAGTCTTAGGAGAGTACGAGGCACGAGACGACCGAATGGCTAAGTACCTAGCCAAGGTACAAAGTCTCATGGCTTCATTCGAAGAGGCACACATTCAGCGGATCCCTAGAGAAGAAAATTCCCAAGCAGATGCCCTCTCCAAATTGGCCTCCTCCTCTCTTGAAGGCCTCGAGCAGACCGTCCTGATTGAAGTGCTCCTAAGACCAAGCATAGAAGAAGAAGACCCCGAATCGATGAAGTCGTTGCCCGTCCAACTTTGGGATAACTGGATGAAAACTTTGATAGAATTCCTCCGGGATGGGTTCCTTCCTGAAGAAACTAAAGAAGCTCGTTGAGTCCGAACGAGAGCGGAGCGGTACACCCTTGTTGAAGGAGTCTTATACAAACGCTCCTACACCCAAGTAGACAGCAGGCCCTACTTGAGATGCCTTTCCCTGGAAGAAGCCTTGTATGCCTTACAAGAATTTCACGAAGGCATAGGTGGAGCACATTCCGGGTCCAGGTCCCTCGCCAGGAAAATTCTGAACTACGGGTATTTTTGGCCTACCCTACTTCGAGATGCCAAGCAACACGTCCCGCAATGTAGCCCATGTCAGCAGTTCTCCAACATCCGTCGGCTCCCCCAAGCACAACTCACATCACTCTCAAGTCCGGTTCCCTTCGCGATGTGGGGGATGGACTTGCTAGGTCCATTTCCACCAGCTCCGGGTCAGCTCAAGTTCCTAGTCGTGACGATCGACTACTTCTCTAAGTGGATAGAAGCCGAGCCCTTGACTATGATTAAAGAGAACAAGGTGCTGCAGTTCTTCTAGAAAAATGTGATCTGCAGATTCAGCGTACCTCGGGTCCTCATAACAGATAATAGAACACAGTTTACGGGAGCAGCTTTTCGATCTTTATGTGAAGACCTCGGCATCCAACGTTTCTCCTCCGTCTCCCATCATCAGTCCAATGGTCAAGTGGAGAATTCCAACAGACAGATTCTCTCCGGCATCAAGAAAAGGCTAGATAAGTCGGCCAAAGGCTTATGGGCGGAACAGCTTCCCAACGTATTGTGGAACTACCTCACTACGAAACGGACCCCCACAGGAGAGTTGCCATTCAATCTCACCTATGGGTCCAAGGCTGTGATTCCCTTGGAATTCGGTCTACCATCTCCTCGACTTATGGCCTATGAAAAAGAGCAGAATGCTAGGGAGCTTCGGGCAAATTTGGACCTGATTGACGAGCTCTGTGAAAGGGCTTCCATCCGCCAGCAAAGTTACCGAAGAAAGATTGAGCAGGCCTACAACAAAAGGGTTCGTCCCATAGATCTCAAGGAAGGGGACTTGGTCCTCAGAAAGCTAGCTATCTCGTTCCCTAGTCAAAAGAGTAAGCTAGCTCCGAATTGGGAAGGACCGTACAAAGTTTCCAAGGTAGTCCGTCCCGGAGCGTATCGTCTAGAGGACCTTGAAGGCAGAGAGATACCCAGAACATGTAATGCCGACCATTTATTGAAGTACCAAGAAAGTGCCTGAACGCCACTCCGAGTACCTTCAAACGTCGAGCCATTCCTATCATTTTATTTGTATTTGCTTCTTTACTTTCTCATTGTAATAACAGCTTGTAACTTAGAAGCAACTGATTAGCAGTTATCAATAAAGAACTCCTTTTCTCCCATATTTTCCTTGTGCTTATTTGTATCTCTCTATTTAAGGCCCTTAATTGCTCTTACTCAAACGACGTGTTCGGAGTCCAAAACTTGGTTCGATTTCGCTTCGCAAGCTCGCTCTTAAGCGAGCTAGAAGTGGTTCGCCATTCGGAACTGCTCCTACAACCGTTGAAACTTACTCAAACGACGTGTTCGGACTCCAAAACTTTGCTCCATTCCGCTTCGCAAGCTCGCTCTTAAGTGGGCTAGAAGTGGTTCGCCATTCGGAACTGCTCCCGCAACCGTTGAAACTTACTCAAACGACATGTTCGGAGTCCAAAACTTGGCTCGAGTCCGCTTCGCAAGCACGCTCTTAAGCGGGCTAGAAGTGGTTCGTCATTCGGAACTGCTCCTACAACCGTTGATACTTACTCAAATGACGTGTTGGGAGTCCAAAACTTGGCTCGAGTCCGCTTCGCAAGCTCGCTCTTAAGCGGGCTAGAAGTTATTCGCCATTCGGAACTGCTCCCACAACGGTTGAAATTTACTCGGACGACGCGTTCAGAATCCAGACCACTGGGCTGGATAACTGACAAAATTTCTACAACTATACTAGACATGGGAGAAGAATAATTGGAGTGCTTGAATGAATGCCCCATTGCTTCACTTGGCTGGATAACTGATGAAGATATTCAGGCATACATTCCCGAGCGACATGCATTCCGAGCTGCGTATTGGAGAAAAACAACTTTCTCCCCAAAATTTGTGCAAGATCTCGAACAGACGGCACAGATTGGGCTATAACCACAAAACGACAAGATGGCATTTTCTCGGGATCCACCCCGTCTTTTGCATCAAGACTTGTGCAAGATCTTCAGATGGACGGTTCAGATCGTGCCACGTCCCTCGGAATCCAAATCCGAGCGACTGGCGATCCGAGCTGCGTATTGGAGAAAAATGACTTTCTCTCCAAAATTCGTGCAAGATCTCGATCAGACGACACAGATTGGACCACGACCACAAAACGACGAGATAGCATTTTCTCGTGATCCACACCGTCTTTCACATCGAGATCCGTGCAAGATCTTCAGATGGATACCTCAGATAAAGCCACGTCCCTCGGAGTTCAAAAGTTTGTCAAGACTCTGCTTCTACCCCTCGCTCTTAAGCGAGCTAGAAATGGTCTGTCCTTCAGAAACACTCTTACAACCATAGAAGATTAACTGAACATGCCAACACAAACGCAAAGGAGTATAAACTTTTATAGAAGTTTAAAGTTCAAAGAAACTCAAGTTACAAAACCAGCTACTCTTATCTATAACGAGATACAAGGTCCGAAAAGCTGAAATTACAAGACTACTTCAACGACTCTTAGGAAGAGGGATGTTCCTCTTGAGAGCCAGGCGGGGGCGGCGCACACCTTGTCGTTGCGATCCTGCACTCGTTGAGGTCCCTAGGCCAGCAAGCTTAGTCGTGTCTCTCAACGTTGCGCCGGCTGAGGCTTCACTCGACGAGATAGCCACCCCACTTTGGGCATCACCAGGACTTTGCCGAGCCGCAGGCGAGCGAGTCGCAAGCTCATAGAACGAAATCCCTCGCTCGCTCTGTTCTCGGGTACACGAAGTACTTCTGACGTTGACTGGTCCCGATCGGGGTTTTAGGCGAGCAACCTCCCCCTCTAGCTCGACGATACGCTGCTTCAGAGAGTCGTCCTTCACAGCTACCTTGAAGCTGGGAAGCGGAGCAGACCCTTCGGCGCCGGAGCTGTCGGCGATGATTCGACGGAGATGGGTAACTTCGATGCTCCTATCGATGTTAACCCTCTTCAACTCGTCGACCTCCACCATCAACTCGTCACGCTCGACCATCAACTTACCCACCGTAGCTGCTAACTCATCTTCCTTCGCCAAAAGCTCCTCTTCTACAATCTTCAAGTGGTGAACCTCAGCCAGTAGTTCGCCCTTCTCCTCCGTGACATCAAATAGCGTCTTCCGAAGCAACTCCACCTCGCCTTCAAGACGAACCTCGCGGGCTCGCTTCCGTAGTTGTTTCAACTCGGAGAAATACTCTCTCGACGTTGCCTTGAGATCCTTTAGTTCCAACTCGCTTTTGAGGAAACACTCTCGACTGTGGGAAAGGGCCAGCTTCGCTACTTTCAAGTCGACACGAAGACGAGAGATTTCAGCTGCAGAACTTGACTCGACGACCTGAAAAGCAAAAACACATCATCTCAAAGAGCAAAAGGTGTTTTCAATGCTTAGCGAAATTCTCAAAGTGTTCACAACGCTTGCGTTCTCAACACGAAGAGCAAAATGTGTTTTCAACACTTAAAGAAATTTTCAATAACAAAACGTTCACAACGCTTGCGTTCTCAACACGAAGAGCAAAATGTGTTTTCAACACTTAAAGAAATTTTCAATAACAAAATGTTCACAACACTTGAAATCTCAAACACTTGGCCAAAGGCTCAAAAAGTCAGTTGTTTCATTAAAATTCAAAATGCACATAAGAGCGGTGGCCAGTCCGCAGTTCGGCATTACAACAAAACAAAAGAAACAAAAACAACAAGAAAAGAGGCGACTAAGTCAAGGGGCCACATCATGGCACTTCTCCGAGGCATCATCGCTCGGCACATGGACGATCGCACCTTCAGCATTCCCCTCGTCGTCGGCACCCTCCTCGGCATCACTACCCTCTGGCTCGGGCTCGAGCTCCGCCAGCGGAATCTGCTCCTCGCCGTCCACGGGGTCGTAAAAGTAGTACGAAGAGCTGTCAAAGCCAGGGATACGGGCTGCCATAGCTGCAGCGCTCGGGCATAAGCCTCCATGTTTGCCATCATGTGGGCTTCGGCCTCGTCCCGAACGGCCTGCTCGGTCTCCGCTACCTTCATCGCCTGGCCATTCAGTGCCTCTTCGGACGCCTTCAGGGCCTTGGCCAACTCTTCTTCGAGCCGAGCCCTCTCTTTCTCCAGTGCCTCAACCTTGGCAGTCTCGGCTGCAGAGTTCTTCTACACCTCGGCGAGCTTCGTCTCGAGGGTCCCCACCTTAGCCGCACAAGCAGCCGAGAGTTGCTGCTCGGCCTCGAATAGCTTCACCGCTTTGGCTCACTCCGACCTCTCCTGATCGTTCGCCAGGTTCATCTCCTTCTCTTGCTCGGCAAACTGCTCGAGCATGTGGCTGAAGTGGCAGAGGGTCTGCGAACAAAACGAAGGAAAAGAGACGATTAGAACTGGAAGAAAAAACTTGGAAATTTTTTAACTTGTTAGCATATTTAGCTCATACTTACTGACATGGTGTTCTGAGCAATCTGTAGGGCGTCGTCGCCCACGATGCCGGCCTTCATCGCGGCACGATCCTTCGGGGTCAGCAGGTGCTTCACCGTCTGCATGCATATCCCCCCATCACCGAGGAATCCTTCCACCTTCATCACCCTCCAGTCGGTGAAGAGATGCTTGTGCTCCTTGGTCAGGATCCTTTCCACCTCGACAGTGAGTGGCGGCACCTCCAATGCCAGAGCCGCGCTGGCAGTGAACGCCCTGCTCGACGAACCCGGGGCATCGATCGGAGGGGCTTGAACGGGCGTTTCTAAAGGGTCCTCGGTCACCGGCTCCACGATGCCGAGGGGACCTTCGCCGTTCGGCCAGAATGAGGCCCTGCTGTGGTCCTCTTCCTCTTCCTTGTCTCGGCCTCCTTCGCCGCGCGAGTCTTGGCCATCAGTGCCTTGTAGACCATGCTGGGGCTCTCTGCATAAGAAGAAGAAACCAAGCAAAAGAGTTAGAGAAAATAACTAATAGTAAGAGACACTAAGAAAAGCAAAAAAAAAGAAGGGGAGCGTACTGGGGTCGATCGGACTGAGACCCCCACCGAACAAGACTGCCTCGGTGATATCCTTCCAACTAAGGGTCGGAAGTCCAAAGATCTTCGCCACCGCCTCTTCTTCCTCCCTAATGAGCATGGGCTCCTTCTTCCCCCACTTAGGGACCCCATCTTTCCACAGCGTCGGGAAGCCCCACGGCTCGAGACCACGAATGAGAAAATACTTCTCCTTCCAGTGTTTGATCAAGTCCGGATTCTCGATCAACTTCACCCCCCTCCTCAGCGGCAGATAATACCAGTCTTCCATCTTGCTCACCCGGTAGAGGCGATAGAGACTCCAAAGCAGAATGAGCTGCGGTTGCACACTGATTGCTTGGCACTGAAGGACGAAGGCAATGACATGCCGCCACATGTTCGGCATATACTGAACAGGGCTCAGCCCGTACCACTGCAACACCTCGACCACAAAGGGCTGCAATGGCAGCTGAAGACCGGCATTCAGCGCGTCGTAGGGAAAGACGCAAGTGTCAGTCGAAGTCCCCGTACACGCTCGGACACCCGGACCAGGGAGTAGCAGGACGTACTCCTTCGGGATGCGGAATCCCTTCCTGATCCGGTGTAGATCTGCCTCGGTCAAGATCAAGGGGATCTCATCCACCTCGGAGGGATCCCTCAGTTCGTTCTCCTCATACGCCGAAGCCATCCCATGCACCAACTTCTTTAGGATGTCCTCGGGGTAACTCCTCACTCCACCAACACTAGACAGAACGGTCGGATGCCGACCCAATTCTCCTGCACCCTTCGGAGTCTCAACTATCGTCGACACCCCGACCGGGTCTACCACTTCTTTCCCCTTCCTCGGCTTCACTACCACCGCTTGGCTAGAGCCTCGGTCCGAGGTGGAGGTCTCATCCCCAGAAGATATTCTAGCCATTCTCAAAGATAGGCAAAAAGACTAACCTTGAAGTGACGTGAAGGCCAGAAAAGATAGCCAGAATTCAAACACGCCTTGCCACAAAAGCCAGTAGCGCCGCTTGAGAGCAAAAACACCGCAAGAAAAGAGTAAAAGTGAAAGTAAAAGTGAAAGTGAAAGAATGAGGCAAAGGATGGGGGAGGTGAAAACTTATAGTAAAAGAAACGACTCTTGGGCTTTGTAACGTAAAGGTGCGACTCTTAGGCCCACCTCAAGACTTAAAGAAGGCTAAACGACAAAGTAGAGAAGGGCGGCGACGGTTCATAAGAGTGACGACGATTCAGACTGGGCCACACCGCTCGGCTATTCCTCTAGCTCCGAGCCGCCGAGGCACTTTGCCGAGCTACTGAGGGACGCCTCAGATTGCCCCACGTTCCTTAGAAGCCAAATCCGAGCGACTAGCGATCCGAGCTGCGTATTGGAGAAAAACAACTTTCTCCTCAATAATCGTGCAAGATCTTGATCAGATGGCTCAGATTGGACCATGACCACAAAACGACAAGATAGCATTTTCTCGAGATCCACACCATCTTTCACATTAAGATCCGCGCCAGATCCCGTGATGAATGGCTCAGATCGCCCCATGCCCCTCGGAATCCTAATCCGAGCAACCAGCGATCCGAGCTGCGTACTGGAGAAAAAAAACTTTCTCCTCAACAATCGTGCAAGATCTTGATCAGACGGCTCAGATTGGACCACGACCACAAAACGACAAGATAGCATTTTCTCGAGATCCACACCGTCTTTTACATCAAGATCCGCGCCAGATCCCGTGATGAATGGCTCAGATCACCCTACATCCCTCGGAATCCTAATCCGAGTGACCGACGATCCGAGCTGTGTATTGGGGAAAAACAACTTTCTCCTCAATAATCGTGCAAGATCTTGATCAGACGGCTCAGATTGGACCACGACCGCAAAATGATAAGATAGCATTTTCTCGTGATCTGAACCTCTTACCTCGTGATTCACGCCATAATGAATGGCCCAGATCACCCCACGTCGCTCAGAATCCCAAACCGAGCCACTGGTGATCTGAGCCGCTCGTATGGAGAAAACAACACCAAACGATGTCGCTCGGAATCCTAATCCGAGCGACTGGCGATCTGAGCCACTCACATGAAGAAAGTAGCGGTGAGTCACGTCGCTTGGAATCCGAGCAACAAGCGATCCGAGCTGCAGATTTGAAGAAAAATGCCACTGAGCAACTCTAGCCGCCAGATTGTCTCAATGTTCGCGCCGAAAGATGATGAGCGGCTCAGATCACGCTATGCCCACAAAACGACAAGATAGCATTTTCTCGTGATCTGAACCTTTAACCTTGTGATTTGCGCCATGATGAACAGCTCAGATACCCCCACGTCGCTCGGAATCCCAATCCGAGCAACTGGTGATCTGAGCTAATCATGTGGAGACAATAGCGCCGAGCAACATCGACCGACAGATCTTCTCAAAATTCGTGCCTCGATCGGATGAACAACTCAGATCACCCCCACATCGCTCGAAATCCCAATCCAAGCAACTGGTGATTCGAGCTGCACATGTGGAGAAAATGGCGCCGAGCCACGTCGCTCAGAATCCGAGCGACTGGCAATCCGAGGTGCTTACGTGAAGAAAATAGTGCCGAGCGACACAGGCTGTTCGATCTCTCGGGATTACGCGTTGATGCGAGATGGGCGACCCAGATTGCGCCACGTCATAAATAAAATACAAAATTAATTTTTTATTCAAATTATTTATTTAAAAATTGCAAAAAAATAATTAAAATTTAGAAAAACTAATTAAAAATTCTAAAAAATAATTATAAATTCGGGGAAATATTTTTGAGCCCCGGGGTAAATAATTATTGCTTAGAATAAATTTGCAAAATTAAATAAATGGTCCAAAAAATAGAGAAAAATCTGGAAAAATTACCAAAAGTCCAGGAGAGCTCAAGAACAACCTTGAGCATGCAACTAGCTCCGAAATTCACCATATTACCTCATATAAAGATTCGACACTCCTCATTTAGACTCCGATACAACTCCGCACGCCATTAAAACAGTAAAACTACTCCTCAAAGGCTGAATAAACTCAGTCTTCGGGAGTGGGGGGCTCGTGATATGGCTAGAAATAGGGTTAAATCAGAACCGTCCAAATTAGGCGCAAATCTTAAAGATCAGTGGTAAAATGGTGATTTCGCCTACAAGCAGGTCTGAAGGGGCACTGGGTCCTTTTTCCAAAGGCCCAATAACCCACGAACGATCCATCTCAACTGGGTGCGGGTTTCAACCCGCAAGAAATTCGGTTGAGCTGGGTAGAATTAGGGTTGATGATTATACCTAATCAACGGTCCTTATTCACTTCTATCCATTCACTGGGAAGTAGGGATTTGATCTTATCCCGAAACTGGTCACTAAGGCGGCTATAAATACCCCCTATCCTCCACCATTAAGAGGTAATCAATCTTTTGCCAATAAAAGCTCATTCATAATCGTTATGATTACTGACTTGAGCGTCGGAGGGTGCATCGCCGGGATCAACCTCGGTGTTTCGCACTTTTTGCAGGTTAACGGCGGGAGATCACTATCAAACTCTGGTGGAAAGATTTCAGGTTTGACTATTCGACATCCCAAAGAATCCACAAATTCTATCTGTTTGCCCCCACACCAGATTTAGCGGTAACAACTACCATAAAAAATAGACATTCATTTATGTAAACATTAAAACCATAGGAACTTACAAGATTTATTTGTGTGCTTGCCAAACCCCTAATGTAGAAGAACAACCCTAGTTTTCTTCTAAGCCCCTCTTTTGGATGAATGAGGGATTTTGATAGCTTTATTAAATCGCCTTGGTGTTTTGAAGGAAGAAAGCAAAATTGAAGACGGAGAAGATCCAGTGGTGAGAGCTTTGATCATGGCAGCGAGGCGACCTTGTAGTCGGGTTCGTGCCCGGGGTTTGTAGGAAGGTCACGATGTGGATGAGGTCGTCAGGCAGGCAGTTGGGATTTGAGAGGTTTAGGGATTTCAGGACATATAAATGTTATGTTATTTACACGTGTGATACACGGGTTTTTAAGTAATTTATTCAACTTTTTTTATTCTTGCTTTCATAATGAATGGTTAAGATCGAGTTGATGAAATCAATGGCTTAGATTTTCTATGGACAGATTCTATTGTGGCTTTTATAATAGAAATATATATATATATATATATATATATATATATATATACACACATACGATTACTTTAAGCTTTTAAGCATACATAGGCATTGCAAATTCCAACTTCATGTTATAATCTAATAATTCCTCTAATTAGCATTTTATATTGACGTACAAAAGCCCCAGAAAAATTTTGGGTCAAAACTACATATATATATATATATATACGAATACTTCATGCTTTTAAGCATACATAGGCATTACAAATTCCAACTTCATGTTATAATCTAATAATTCCTCTAATTAGCATTTTATTGCCCTCCAATATCATACAAAATCCCCAGAAAAATTTCGGGTCAAAACGAATTTTCTAGCTCCGAGAAATCTAACTTCAAAACTCCTATCTTTTCGATTTTTCTCAATTTCAGTCCAATTCACTTTCTATGAAATAAAAATATAATAAAATCAAATATACGTAAATAAATCCTCAACATCACATAAAATGTGTAAAAACATATGTGTAAAAATAACAGGCGCTACAGAGGGCAAGCACCTACTTACTCCACATTATAAGGTTAGATCCTTCGTCATGTAAACTATTACTATGGCTACTACAAGATTTAGATATTCTTCATGTACCTAGCCCATGCCCCGATAATTCCGGAGGTCAATCTCTATCCACAGATAATTCCGGAAATTATTTCATTCATACATAGGAATCTTCAAGAATACCCCACTCCGCAAGAAATGGCGCCTCACTACACACAGACATCCCATGGGTGTCGCCTCGATCCTGATAATTTTGGAGACTATCTCACTCACACCTCGATAATTCCGGGGATTATCTCACACCGCAGATCATTCTGAGACCCTCATACTCACGTTTGGCGTTGTTTCATCATGCCTCCAACTAGTGTTTATCCTTAAGTTTAATTTTAATCATCATAACCTAAAGCTAGCTTACCTTATCGGACTTAAATCAACACAAAAAAAGTTAGCCCAAACTGGCTACTTCTCCAGAGAAACTCAACCCACACTGGTTAGTTCTCAAATTCCATTATTCAAAAATGCCGGTTACTAAGGGTCTCGCCTAGACTCTTGATTCCAACAACCATTTCATTAGAGATCAAATAGGTTATATCCAACCTCAATGAGATCAAATAGGTTATATTCAACAACCATCTCTAGATTCAATAACAATTTCCAAATAGAATTTCTTATAAACAACTTCTTAGTTAACCAACCAAACTATTCACTTTCAAAGTTCTCTCGAAACTCATTTCTTTATAATCAATCACTTTCAAACATTTATAACCCTTTCATGTTTATCTATACTTCATTCAAAACTCATTTCTTTAATTAGATCATTATTTTTAATACCAACCTTCTTTAAAAACATCATCACTAGAATTTCTTTAAAATTTAGCTTTAATTTCATTATAAACCAACTCTTAATATCTTCAGTCTTATACCTCTTCTTTATTTTAAATCTTGAACTCAATACTTAACCAATATATGAAATTTGGCCTTTAAATTCTCAAAATATATTTTGAATAATGTGAAATAACTCCTAATTGATTTTAATAATATTATATAAAGGTTTCATGAAGTTTGTCCATTTTAAAAACTTGAATCACATAAAAAATATTAAAACCCAAACGTGCACCCCCAGGCTCGAACCAGTGCCAAACATCACCCAACCCAACGTCAAACCACTGAGCTACTGTCTCATTTGGTGCAATAGGTGCTCTGAATTATTAATGCCTAATTGCCCCATTGATTTCATTTACAAAATTTTTTATAAACAAACAGAGCCCTACCCAGGCTCGAACCCGCGACCATAGAGACCCCCAAGCACCACGTGGCAGCGCAACGCACAGTGCGCTAGCCACCGAGGCCAAAGCCACTTCTTGATCATATAGGGGTTAAATTTTTTTTAACTTGCTCTCTGTTTTCCCTTATATTTTAATTTCTTCATTCGAATTGATTTCTATCATTTGTATCAAATTTATTTGTTCATATAATACATTTCTAAAATTTCAGCAATGATTTCATGTTTATTTTATTTATAATAGAGTGATTCTATACACAATAAATGTAGATAACAATTTTTTTTTTTTTTTTGGGAACTTTCATACACATATGCCTTTATAAATTACCACTACTACTCTACTAGCATGCGTATATTTTTCTCTTTAACGTTATTTGAAATGATGGGAAAATTCTCTCCAAAAATTATAATTTACTCCAACCAAAACACAAATTAAAATCACTTACAATTTATCTACAAAATCAAATCATAGTATACTACAATTTCCATGACAATTATATAAGATATTTTAATATAAATTGTAGTTCGACTACACAGTAATTCTTCATTGTAAGTTTCCATTAACATGCATTTTTTTACATTTATCAACCACTAAATTTCTAGATGTTAATACAATATGCATCATACAAAGGTAATAGAAATTAAATAATTCATGCTACATGTACAACTCTAACATGAATCTCCTAAGCATGCATTCTACACACAATTAGAAAGCAAGTAGACACCCACCTATTTGAAGAATATCCTAGTGGCAAGTCCCTTCAAAAAAGAGCTCAAAAATCCCACAAAGCCAAACAAAAACCCCATCGAAATCCACATCAAGTCACACTCGAAATGCTCAGCCTAATACCTTTGGTTTTTTTCTTTTTTTTTGATTAATTTTTGTGCTTAGAAATGGCCTAGGTGTAGGGTATTTATAGGGTTAATTAGGAGTAGTTATATTAATTAATTACCCACTAATTAATCCACTACCCCACTACTCTCTCTCCACCCCCCATGAATAGCTGGCCAATTCTTTGGAGTGTGCACATTGCACGTGTGCACGTGCTATGTGTACACTTCACATAACCTTAATTAATTATTTTTTTGGAATTAAAATATGCGTGGGGGTATTACACATGACAAGTAGTGTGAGCTTTTATTTAATTAATTTTTTTTTGTAGGCTTTGAAAGAAATTTTAGGCCCATGGATTTTTATAAAAATAAATAATACCAAATGTAACAAATAATGTGAGAAGAAAAATATGCATTACTTCTTAGAAAATTTTAGAGACAACAATGCATACAAAATGTTACATACAATGTATGTATCAATACAAAATAAATTCGAGAGAACGACAAACTATCCAAATACAAAATATGTAGAACATGTATATTTATAATGCTACAGATATTTTACGTAACGGTAAAACATATGTGATTGACACGTGTATTGAAAACACGTGGAATATACGTAAAAATACAAAAATTAAAATAAATGTTTAAGTTGGCTCAAAATAGGATTTAAATAAATTCTCAGAAGACGGAAAATGTACAAATAGTCGAAATACAAAACACTTATAATACTTGTATTAAATTACATTACGGATATTACCTCGTAACAATACAAAATACACGTGTGTAACATACGAGGGGCAAAATTGTCATAACTTAATTTTGCGGGGTGTTACACCATCGTTTACATTTATACACAAGTGAAATTAACTAAATAGTTTAAATTGATCAAAACCTTCACATTTCCACTCACAATTTATCTTTCCCTATTTGGAACACCAAATATTTCAATTCTGAAATTTAATCTACTTAAAACAACAACAATTCATTTTTAAAACCAAAATTTATATTCCTTAAAATATGAAACTATTATGTTTCAAAATTTGAAATTATATTCATTCAAAATCTAAAATTAAATATTTTCAAATATGAAATTATATCCCTCTAAAACTCAAATTATATCATTCCAAACATGAATAATTTGTTTACTTAAATCATAAACTTTAGCATACAAATCAGAACTACAAAACCATCAAAATCTGACACTACTTGGATCAAAATCTGAAACTTAAAACTCATAAATTCTGATATTTATCACAATCAAAATCTGAAATATAAATAATAAAAATCTAAAACATAAACTCTCAAAATATGAAATTTATAATATTCAAAATCTGGAATTATATGAGCCCAAAATCTGAAATGACATTCGTCATGCATTTCTTGAACTGAAACTATATCCCTTAAAAATCTGAACAATATCCTACCTTATGCAAAATATTTACATACTCAAATCTAAAACTTTTAATATACGATTTTCATGCCCATTAGCATCCGAAACTTACAATAATGAACTCTTGAATTCATTCAAATATGAAACTAATAAAATCTGAAGCTAAGAATATTAAAAATCTAAATGTAAATCTGAAACTAACGACTACAAAATCTGAAATTCACACAAATCTGAAACTTATAAAATTTGAAGCTATCTATGATCAAATCTAAAATCTAAAAAATCTAAAACTCAAAAAAAAATGGAAACCATCTATGATCAAAATCTGAAATTTAATAAATCTGAATATTAACAATACTAAAAATTGTGGAATTAACATGATCTAAAAATTTCTGAAACTTATACAAATAACTTTATTTCATTCTCAATAGAAAATCACAAAATTAATTAATTTTACTAATCCCCAAATTTACTTGTAACTTCTGTTTCCGATTATACGGATTTTCATTTTTCTTTTCTTCGTATTCTTGTATTTCAATTTTTCTATAAATTCTTTTCATTCGTTTAAATTCTTTTTTTTGTGCATCCCCTATTTGATTGAACCCAAGCCTGCATCTAAATTCTTCTATTCTCTTGAACCCAATTGCATTCATTTGAATATTCATTTATTTCGTTGAGCCCAGACTCCTAAACCATCTCCAATTAAACAAATTTTCTGTGTATTTTTTATTCAATTGTTTATAAATTATTTTTATTCCCTTAAATCTATCTCTTGTATCTAATTCATTTTATTGGGTATTCTTTTGGAGCCCAAAACTTAACCCATTATTTTTTTAATAATCCTCAGCCCATTCCGCACTCCAAGCCCACTTCTTGCTGCCATTGCCTCCACCATCTGCCCCTCTTCATTATCCCCTCACCATCACACCCCCTGAGCAACCGATGAAAGCCTCCTGTTCAACTGCTGCCTCCTCACCGAGCTCCTCCCTACTGCCCATACCCGAGCACCAACCCACACCCTAATGCCGAGCCTTAACTCATTGCCGCCCGACTGTTCCTACCCCTTTAACCACCGACAGTCGCCCTCATCCTTTTCATCACCACTGTAGCATCCTGAAGCATCCCCAATTGCCCCTCTCTTTCCATTTCAGTCACCGAACAACCCCGACACCTTGCTGCTCGCAGTCATCTCCACCGTAGCCGTTGCCACCTCTTTCACCATCTTCTCCATCGCGACACCGATCATCACCCCATTACTACTGTTGTTCTCTACTGCCTCCAAACAACACACTCCTGCAACCATTCGAAGCCACCTCCAGTGTCGCACTCCATTGCAGCCACCACACTGTTGTCCAGCTTCGTTGTTGCTCGGCTACCCCGACTCTGTTCAGTACCATCGAACATCATCACCTCGCCTTTGCCACTGATGCCACATTGCTGCCACCATCCCGTAGGCCCTCTCCCTGCCTCATCCTGGCCCGGCTTCACCACCACAGCACCTCGCACCTCTCTGAGTCCTTCGTTGCTGCTCTGAGCACCACCACAATCACCACCCGTTGTAACTCGCTTGCTGCCTCTCCCTCTCTGCATCTGCAGCACCCCGACGTCAGCCCTATCAACTTCCGTAGCCATCGTCCGCTGTTGTGCTGCAATTTCTTGTGTTGTCTCTATCGTCGCTCTTACTCTTGCTGCTTGCGCTACTGTGGTGTCGCTCTTGCTGCTTGCACCGCTGCCATGTCGCTTTTGTTGTTGGATTGCTGCTCCCATTCTTGCTACAGTTGCAGTTGCATTCACTACGGTCACTGCTATTTCCTTCTATCATAATCGTCACGGGTTAAGGCAAGTATCTCTTTCACTTCTTTTATTGTTCTTCTTCAAGAAATATTTATTAAACTCTCGCAAGAAGCTATTTGTATTGATTATCGTATATCAAGAAATTCTATTATTGATTCATCAGCGAGTCAAAATAA
The DNA here is from genome assembly GCA_017893485.1 of Hemerocallis citrina. NCBI lineage: Eukaryota > Viridiplantae > Streptophyta > Magnoliopsida > Asparagales > Asphodelaceae > Hemerocallis > Hemerocallis citrina. The sequence continues at coordinate 232,184,998 of CM030361.1, read as the reverse complement.
TAGTTTTCTTTATCATGCCATATCATAGATTCAAATATTGAACTGTTAACACATTTCATATCGTGCTATCCATTACTTGAAACATCTTCCCTATCGTTTTCTAGAAATTGTACTGATAATTTGACACAGTTCCAGATATTGAAATCCATAGCGTCATATATGAAAGTTGTATCCCGTTGTGTCTAAAATTCAAACCAACCGACGGACCAGAAATCCAACTTGTAAAGTGCAAGATATCCTGATTTAGTACTGTAACATTTTAATTTCAGATTACTATTTAGAAGTATGTCGTCATGATTAACTGGTTATAATAATAAATTATCTATAGATTCAAGACCTGAGATTAACCAGGATGATACTAAACATGATTAGGAGTCATTCTATGATTTTTATAAAATTTGTTAATGAATTTTCAGTCTCTGTATATATGCAAGAACTTGACCCTGAGTTGCTGCATGAACAGTAGACTCATAAAGAACTAACTGATAGGCATAGTTGCTATGATTAGAATATGTTGTGTGAATATGCGTTGGAACTAGAAGAAAGTCTAGTTTTTGAAACCCGTGACGGAACCTGATTTGCTTTCCTATAGCAGCGGAAAAGTCAGTTTTTGTACATCAACATATTACTGTCCAGAATTGGATTTTTATGTTTTTAAATGTTTATTCTTTGCAATTAATCAAATTGAACTAGTACATCATATACTGCGTAGTCCTTGATACCTCCTTGATCCTGTTCTGATATGCATTTCCATTTGTTGCTTGTTCATGAGTAATTATTGTAAAAGAATAACTAGCTGAGGTAATAAAGGGTATGATCTAGTAGTGTAGGAGCGTGTACTCGGAAGGGGGCCCTTGTTTCCCGTAATAGTGACTTCTGTTACATGTTTACCTATTTCCTGTTTACATGTTACTGTTAGGTTTCGATGGCAATCACAGTTTAAAAACACATCTGAAAAATCACAAAACATCGAAACCTAGCCATAGATCCAAGTGAAAAAATATAAATCGTGTTTAGGAATTATACCGTAAAGATGGATCTGGTCTCCAAAATATGCGAATCACAGCAATGCAAAGTTTGCAGTGCCTCTACTGTATCCCACACGAATGGGTCAAATCAAGCTCTCCCTCACGCCGCAGTGCTAGCTGCGGGAAGGGGATGTCCTTCACGATCTCTCTATGTAAAAGTTTCTGTGACGGCTAAGGTTTTCTCATGCATCTTCTCCATATATATATATATATATATATATATATATATATATATATGTGCAGAAAAACAACTCTAAGAGAGTGGTGAGGCGATTGGGCTCACAATCTGACCTGGGTCAGGTTCGTATGTGGGCCTTCCAACTTTAGTTGGCTCATCTAATCTAATTAATTACCCAACCATGTCAGGAATCTAAGTCTTACCAGGATTCCCAATTAAATTCATCTCATGAATTTACATCCCAATTTCAATCCATTCTAAGTGTGTGACCCTGTAGGTTACTATTACATTGATAGTAATACTAAAATCCTATTCTAGTATTACAAATAGTGAATGACATCTAGTAATACATCACTAATACTCAAGTAAGGGGAATGCTAGTGATTCGACATAACATATCTATGACCGATGTTACCATGTAGTCTAGTTATTTTGTCCCGATATCTTAATTGTGCACAAGGCATGGAGCATGTCACCCTAGTATAGTTCAATCTTTGGTTTCTTGATGTCCAAGTAGACCTACTAAAATAAATGAGATCAATATCTCATATTGACTCATTTGAGCATGGTCATGCATTTTGCAGTCTCATTCAATTAAGGGACCCATAGATATCACTCCTGTTATGTAGGAGGGACAAATCCTATCTTCTGCATGATTTGCAGTATATCCAATAGTCGACTTTATAATCACTTTATTACATACAACGTTTGACGACATTAAAACATATAATTTTTTATCTAGAAAACCATAGTGCTTTCAAGTCAAAGGACTACGTACACCATGGTCACTATGAGAACCGCTTATGACACTCATATAACAATCCATCCAATGTGCTCAAAGTGGGTCAGTCCAGTACATTATTACTCTAATATGTTGTAACACCCCATAATTTCAAAAAAAGAACTATAAAAAGTATAATATATAAATATATAGAGCATGGTGGTATTATTGGTAAATAAATGTGTAATAGGAGAGGTGGCGGTCCCATGTGGTTAGTTATAGCATGTATGCTGTTCTGATGAAGCTTATGACATCAACCTTGTGCCAGAAGGTCCCACTTATCGTTTGATGAAAGGAAAAAAGAGCTTTGCCTCTGTGCTCTTTGTTCATGCTGACGTGGGCGATGGGGCCCACGTGAGAGAGAGTTCTCAGAGAGAGAGAACAGAAGAAAAGTATAATAAATTAGTTCCATAACGAGATTTGTACAAAAAATAATTAACTATAAATATAATTGCCTATGATTAAGAGTCACCAATCCGGTTAAACACCTTTTGAGAGGCAGCCTGTAGTGGGCAGTTGTACTATACTATAAATAATTTATCTTCTGAATTGTATAAATTGTCCGAGCAGGGACAGGGGTGTTACAAATGGTATCAGAGCCGACTTTCAACACCGAGTGTGGGGCATGTTTAAATAGTCAGGCGGTAGATTTCGGGACTATAGACCCAGTCGGGCGGCATGTTTCGGGACTGTGGTGAACCCTCAATTAAAATTCGAGACTGTTATTGATCGGGCGTTGGATTTCGGGATCATGATTAGTCGGGCGGATAGGAGGATAGCTTAATTACATCCGGAATTATGACTGATCGGGTGGTGGATTTCGAGATCATGATTAATCGGGCGGATAGAAGAGCAGATGCTCCACAACGACTAGAATGTAGATCCTGCACCAGATTGTGCATGCCCCGTGTTCAGTTTGGATGCTGATTTCTGACGGGGGGGGGGGGGGGAGGGGGTATGTAACACCCCGTAATTTCAAAAAAAAGAACTATAGAAAGTATAATATATAAATATAGAGAGTATGGTGGCATTATTGGTAAATAAATGTGTAATAGGAAAGGTGGGGGGTCCAATGGGGTTAATTATACTAGGTATGCTGTTTGGATGAGGCTGATGACATTAGGCTTGTGCCAGAGGTTCCCACCTGCCATTTCATGAAAGGAAACAGAGCTTTGCCTCTGTGCTCTCTGTTCATGCTGACGTGGGCGATGGGGCCCATGTGAGAGAGAGGTCTCAGAAGAAAAGTAGAATAAATTAGTCCCATATCAGGATTTGTACAAAAATAATTAACTATAAATATAATTGCCTATGATCAAGAGTCACCAATCCGGTTAACCACATTTTGAGAGGCAGCCTGTGGTAGGTAGTTGTACTATACTATAAATAATTTGTCTTCTGAATTGTATAAATTGTCCGACCAGGGGCAGAGGTGTTACACATGTACCAATGTGGAGACTTGATATCTCATATCCTTGACCCGTGAGATATGGTCATCAGTCTATACAAATACTAGTCTCTATGTATTATTGTTGTCCTAATTCACAATAATACTTGACTAGAGAAATTTAAGAATCGTGTTCTGATTATAACCAGTAGAATCTCACAACCAAGTCATGCACTTGATGTCACATGGTATTGAATCTACTATTCTAAGGACTTTATTATGTTCATTTAATCACAATAAATAACACAATAAATAAAATATCTCATATATGAAATAAGTGTCATGATGCAATGTAAACTAGTAATGTTAATACACACTGGCCTCTATGGTATACACCAACAGTTACTTGTTCCCATTTACATGGTTCCTATTTTCTGTTAATGTCACTGCAAGACCCAAGTACATAACCTTATAGAATTTACTACTAGAGTCTAAACGTTCACATTATTGTATGCACCCGAACATGTGGTATGGAACACAAGATTGCGTACATTAGATAGGAATAAAAAAGATTGGTAGACCTAAGACTAACACTGAGCACGTGCATGTTCCTGTTTACAAGTTTACATGATTCCTGTTTACAAGTTACATGATTCCCGTTTAGATGTTTGCATTTTCTAGTTTACATGACTTGTTCCCCGATTTATGATTCCAGAATAAATGACTTCATATTTATATGTTTTCCGTTACATGATTCCTTGTTACTGATTGAATATACTTTAAAGTCCTATTTTTTCGTCTTCATGATTTCCCCGTATACAAGTTTACAGTTGTTATTTGTATCGTTGTACTTTCTTATTCCTTGTTATATCATGCTTTATTGTTTCACTACTTGTTACTACACGCTGTCTGAAGCTTGGTTTAACGGACATCCCCCCCCCCACTCTAGATGTTGAGCTTGCAGGTACCGAAGAAGAATTAACAGAAGGACTTGGGAATCAAATTGCTAGATGATGGAGCTTGACTATATCCTGCATTAATTATCTCGTTTGTGTTATTTTATTCCCAGTACTATTGTTATTTTCGTACATTGCATTTCAGGCATTTTCCAGATGTTTGTTATTTGTGGAATATTCATGGATTATTTATGCAATTTCTTGTTTATGTGGTTATTCTATTGCATGCATAGTTGTGATTATATTTTATATTGTTAAGTTAACTGTTACAACTTATGGATGATGTATATATGATTCTCTGGACCTTGGTTGCATGCCCATACTTCTATATTTTGGGAAGTGGAGCTTGACATTACTCCAATCCTAAACATCGGTTACTCAAATTATAATCAAACCAAAGCCTACTCCTGCTGAACTCGAGCCTCACCTGCATATTCAAACTCCAACTCCACTCTGAAACTCAAACTTAATTAGAACAATCATACTTAATTAAGGCCAGTCTCCACTTAATCCAAAAACAAGAGCCAAAACCAATTTATGAAATGTTCAACTCAACCTGAGTCCCCAACCCGAGACTGACAACAAGATTAACCCATCAGCACAGTACCCAAAACCCGCTACTGTTCATCCGGGTCCTAACTCAACCTGCAAAGAAACTAGCACCCAATAACTCATATATATAAATAAAACCCTAGAAATTAAGAATGTTTTCTTGATAAAATTGACAATAAACTATGGAATAATTTTTCATAGAAATAGATCTTTATCAACTAAAAATTTGCATTTGTATGTTCATGATAATCTCTAAGTTATAATATCAAAAACCCAATTTTATACACAATCCTTGATAACACAACAAGTTCATAAATCAAGATGAGTTCTTTTATGTGTCTAACATCAATAAACAATTTATATATGGCATTCACATCTCAAATAGGGTTCTTATTTCATGAAGAATATTAAACACCAAATTCATTCATCATACATACATCAACTATTATTAGATTCATTAATGAATAACATGCTAAAGCAGATTTTATGTCATATGAAATTTCTAGCATGCTTCCTAACTTGATCATTCATCACGATATAAAAATCATATAAACAACACAAGAGAGCAGAAGAAACACCCAGCTAAAAGTTGAAATCTTTGAAAAATCCAAGAAACTCTTCTCCTCCAAAATTGCTCCAAGAAAGGTAGCCTCCAATATAGCTAAAGAGAGAGAACCCCCCCCCCCCCCCCCACTCTCTCTCTATATATTTGGCTGGCCAGTTCTCCAAGTATGGTTAGGGTATTGTTTTCCTTTCTGTGTTGGATTGGGCATTTTATTGACCCAAATAGCATTCCATTATTATATGTCTAATTCTAATTGTATTATTAACCCACAATGGATAATTCTTCATCCATACAAATGAAAATAAATAATAACAGAAAATAATGAGGAATATGGATATGAACCACAATAATTTAAAAATGTAATCTCATAATACTACACGTGTTTTGAACATGCAAAAATAGTAGCCAAGGAAATATTATAAAAATAGACAATAAATTAAATTGATAAAATTAATAATTTAAAATAATATCTTTTATTTTTCGGGGTGTTACAAATATGAACTTTTGTTCTAAATCAAAGATGTTGGTTGTCGAGTCTTGTTCGGAACGAGTACTCATACGTTACAAACGGAGTTCTGTAACTCCGGAAAAGTCATTTTTTTTCTACACCTGCATGCAGAAAAACATCAAGTTGTCATTCGACCGCATGATCGGTCACCGCACAGTCGACCGTTCCTCTCACAGTTGAAACCCTGTACAGTTGAAGGGCATGAACGGTCGACCGACCGAAGTTACGGCCGACCGCGTCAGTGCTGATGTTATATTTTGAGTGCGAATTTTGGGTATAATGGGCTGTATTTGGATATTTCTTTTTAAGGATTCGTTGGGGTGCTATATATAAATGCTGATGTGAATTCTAAGGCAATCAGAAAATATCTTGGAGGCTAAGAGAATTGGAACAGATAACTCATCACACCATTGGAGAGAAAGAGTCATACCTTTCATCAAGATCGTTTAGAGTTCTTTATTCTCTTCTACTTTTCATTATGCAATCCACCAATGTTTATTAGTTGCAAATTTGCTATGAACTAATTTTATTTTTCTAGGTTTCAATATAGCCTAGTTAAAAATAAAAAAAACAATTCAAATTTTATGCTATTTTATTCTTCTACTTTCTACGGTTGTGTGTTTAATTTTTGTTCTTAATTCATACAATTGTCTGGCCAACTATTGTTTGATTTATTGAATCACAGGGGATGCCGAGAGGTAACTTGTGATTTAGAATTACAGAATTAAACATCATTGATTGAACGAAATCAGAGATAATTTATCGCGATTAATGTGACTGTAGAGAAATCCATAGAACTTAATGAATCTTCAAATAATTAAATTTGCATAAGGATGTGACGAATTATTAGTTGAGGATATGTTTGGTGTTATTCAAGAGAAGATATTGAATAATTAGGGAATTTTGGTCTACAACTTGAAAAGTAGAGTTTTTAGTTTCATGAAATTATGAATTATGTGGGATTAAGTAGGTGAAATCAAAAGCCCTAGATTTAGTTTTGTTATTAATAAACCTTAAATTTTCAGATTTTTTTCTTTTTAATTAGTTTAGTTTCTTACTTTAGTTTAGTTTAATTTAGGTATTTTTTTTATCAAAATTTTCGATTCTCCAAATAGTAGACAATCTGGTAAATTTTGGTATTCAATAAAATAATTAGTTCTTATGGGTTCACCACTCTTTTCATTTACACTATACTACTTGTTGCAATTTTGTGTGGTTGCAAATTATTACTTCAACTTGGCTTCATCAGCGGGGACACTCGCGTCTTCAACTTGGCCAGCTATAAAGATCTCTGCTTTCGACAAGCTCTCGTATGGCAGCTGCATCCTAGTCGAACAAAAACAAAAACTAAGGGTTGCCATTCATGAAGGTAGGCTAAAAAAAGTGTGACCGTTAACGAGATAACAAGTGCAATCGCTCTCCTTTAGTTCTTGATTCAGGAAAAACCAAGGAAACCACTTTATCTGTGGTGAAAGTCAGCAACCGATGTGAGGGGCTAACCAATCACCCGATCATCTCTCATGAGGATAGCATCAAACGAACGGCCTCGAGTAATACCTTGTCATATCAAGTCTACAATCTCTGTAAGGCAGTGCAGAGGAAGAAGAGGTCCCTCACCAGGGGCATCTCCACTCCACTCTATCTAGATAATGGTTGCTCTCAAATTCGAACACTATCATGCCATAGAAGGTTTCAGTGAAACCTTGACAACACATACTATCTATATGGTGGACATCCCTGAAGCCTCTAGCAATCCTAACAAGACTTTATTCCACATTCGATGCAAACCAGGAGGGTGATTAGGGGCAGAGCTCCGCCCATCACACCGACGGCATCAGAAACATAGAAGCAGCCGACAAATCTCCAAGTTCCCCTTGATGAAATCGAAGATGACGAGGAAGTGATTTTCCAAAATAACCAAGACGATCCTCATATAAACATTCTTCAACGGCGACTTGAACAACGAGATAAAGAGTTGGGAGCTATGTAGCAAATTCAAGAGAATGATCAACAATGTGGTTGCTCCGCTGCAAATACTTGCACAACAGCAACCAGAACCACACATCCTTCAAGCTCAGATTCTGAGACAACCTCATTCTGGCATTAGTTAGCATGGTAGCCCCTAAACTGGGGTAGAAATGTCAAAGGAAACCAACGAGGTCTTTGTAGTAGATAAACTCAAGGCCATTTTAGCCTACCAGGAACCAGGGAAAACTAGTTCGTGCAAGGAATGACCATATCCTTTATCTTACGACCTCGTCTCATATCCTCCCAGGTACATCATAACCATGTTCAAATAGTTTGATGGCATAAGCAATGCCAATTAGCACATAGCCCAATTCAAAGCCATGTGCGAGAACACTAGAAGCAATGATGCTCTCCTCCTCCGATAATTCGTCAACTGCCTAACGAGAATAGCATTCGAATGGTACTCTAACTTGCTGGACGACTCCATACATACCTTCCCCCAACTCAAAACTCTGTTTCGCCGAAGGTTCTCTCGTGTCAGTGAAGGCATTGCAACAATCGATCTCTCTAGTGAAAAGATGCGACCGGGCGAGTATGTCACGGACTACATCACTTGGTGGCAAAATCTCAGCATCAGGTTTGACCAGTTCCTATATCAAAAGCAAGTAGTCGACCTCTTTCTTGGTGTTGGTCCAAAAATGTCCATTATAGGTTTTTTTACAGAGCACTACTGTAACGTCCTATAATTTCTAATGATATATATATTACAAAAAGTGTAAAAAAGTGAAGTAGGGGGGAGGGGGCACAGCTTGAGAAACAGCGGAAACGAAGCTGTGATTGTGGGGTGACATCATGCTGACGTCACCGAGGGAGTCCCACTGGGTCTGAGGCACTGTGCAGCACCTGTCTCTGTGCGTGCCACGTGGCACAGGGGCCCACAGGGCTTCAGTTGTACATGCAGAAAGAGAGTGAGAACCGGGGGAGAGAGTATGAGATTAGTCCCATATCGGGAATACAACTAGAATAAAATATTAATAAATAATATAACCTATGATCAAGAGTCACCAATCGGTTAACCACCTTTTGAGAGGCAACCTGTGGTGGAAAGTTGTACTATACTATAAATCATTTGTCTGATAAATTGAATAAATTGTTTGAGTTGTGGCAGGGGCATTACAAATGGTATCAGAGCCGACTTTCGACACCGAGTGTGGGGCATGTCTATATAGTCAAGCGGTGGATTCCGGGACTATAGACCCAGTCCGACAGTAGATTTCGGGACGGTGGTGAACACTCCATTAAATCCGGGAGTGTGATTGATCGGGCGGTGGATTCTGGGATCATGATTAGTCGGGCGGATAGGAGGAAAGTTTAATTAAATCAAGGATTATGATTGATCGGGTGGTGGATTCAGGGATCATGATTAATTGAGCGGATAGAAGAGCAGATGCTCCACAATGGCTAGAAAGTAGATCCTGCACTAGATTGTGCATGCTCCAAGCTCAGCAAGTTCGCTGAGTTCTGAAGGGGGGTGTATGTGACATCCTGTAATTTATATATATAAAATAAATGATTGATGGCAAAAAGAGTAAATAAAGTGAAGTAGGGGGGGAACAATTTGAGAAACAGCAAAAATGATGTTGCGCTTGTGGGGTGACGTCATGCTGACATCACTAATGGGGTACCACCCGGTCAGAGGCACTGTGCAGCGCCTATTTCTGTGTGTGTGCCACGTGGCACAAGGGCCCACAAGGCTTAAGTTGTACATGCAGAGAGAGAGAGAACCGGGAGAGAGAGTATGGGATTAATCCCATTTCGGAATACAACTAGAATAAAATATTAATAAATAATATAGCCTATGATCAAGAGTCACCAATCCGGTTAACCACCTTTTGAGAGGCATCCTGTGGTGGACAGTTGTATTATACTATAAATAATTTGTCTGATAAATTGTATAAATTGTCTGAGTTGGGGTAGGGGCATTACAAATGTATCAGAGCCGACTTTCAACACCGAGTGTGGGGCATGACTATATAGTCAGGCGGTGGATTCTGGGACTATAGACCCAATCGGGCGATGGATTTCGGGACTGTGGTGAACCCTCAATTAAATTCGGGACTGTGATTGGTCGGGCGGTGGATTCTAGGATCATGACTAATCGGGTGGATAGGAAGGCAGCTCAATTAAATCTGGGATTATGATTGATCGGGTGGTGGATTTCGGGATCAGGATTAATCGAGTAGATAGAAGACCAGATGCTCCACATCGGCTAGAAAGTAGATCCTGCAGTAGATTGTGCATGCCCCGTGCTCAGTGAGGATGCTAATTTCTAAAGGGAGTGTATGTAACATCCTGTAAATTTTATATATATATATATATATATATATATATATATATATATATATATATATATATAATAAATGATTGATGACAAAAAGTGTAAATAAAGTGAAGTAGGGGGGCCTACAGCTTGAGAAACAGCGGAAACAATGCTGTGCTTGTGGGGTTACATCATGCTGAAGTTACTAAGGGGCTCCCACCCGGTCTGAGGCGCTGTGCAGCGCCTGTCTCTGTGTGTGTGTCACGTGGCACAGGGGCCCACAGGGCTTCAGTTGTACATGCAGAGAGAGAGAGAGAGAGAGAGAGAACCGGGAGAGAGAGTATGGGATTAGTCCCATTTTGGGAATACAACTAGAATAAAATATTAATAAATAATATAGCCTATGATCAAGAGTCACAAATCCGGTTAACTACCTTTTAAGAGGCAGCCTGAGGTGGGCAGTTGTACTATACTATAAATAATTTGTCTGATAAATTATATAAATTTTCTGAGTTGGGGGAGGGGCATTACAACTACTGGGCAAACGGTGCGGTCCAATAAACTTCCCCTTTCACCTGAGGTCGCAAGGGTTTATTTTTAAGCGGGTTTTGATGCTTCCAGTGACCACAGACAAAGCCACAATTAATTACATCTTGGAGTTGCTCCAAGAACACTTTTGATAGTGGCAGACTGACCACAGAAAAATAAACTATCATATTCTAATATATTGATTTAGCAAAAGATGAGGAACTTATAAAGTTATGCCTCGACTACCCTCATATGGTCTTAGCTAGCTTATTTGGAGCATCCTGCAAGCACCTTGATTTTAGAGCTTGGATACAACAAGGGCAACTCTATATATATGAACCTCCGAGTATGAAAAGTTTAAGGGTTGGTTATTGTTGTATTTATTAAGCTGTTTACAGTTTTAGCTTGTGCAGGCCAGCAGAAATAAAATGTTTGTTTGGAGGTTGGTGTCCACTCCCGACAGTGATCTACAAGCAGTGGTCCCTCAAGGTGGGAATTGCAACCATAGGGGGGGGGGAACATGAGACCTCTATGGTGGTAGGATTTGGGCCACTTGGCCTTGGACATGAGGAGTGGTTACTAGGGACCGAAATCATCTACAATGGTAGGTTCGATAGTGGTTTCTGGGATATATTGGGGGCAATAGATGGTCGGTACTAAGGGAGACCAATCTTGGTAAATGATAGGTTTTTAGGTCATTTGGCTTTGGACTATGTGCACAATCGATCTTGGCAGCTGAGATTTATATAGTATGAAGGTACTATGACTGATTATGTGGACTATAAGGGGGTCACCCATCATGGATATGCTGGACAGGAGACTAGTATATGTTCAATTGTTAGAATGATTGTAAGGGAATCACCCATATATTATGTGATTGTGAGGGAATCATCCATATTATATTATATGATTGTAAGGGATTCACCAATATTATGTTATATGATTGTAAGGGAGTCACACATATATTTGGTGTTACGACGACTGGTGGTCATACCCGATGTGACTGAGACCGGTTGACTGTTAGGGGTGTTACCCACTATTTTGGCATTACGATGGCCAGAAGTTGGAGCCAATGACATTGAAGCCAATTGATTATTAGGGGTATCACCCATAACTTTTGCATTATGACGGCCAGCGGCCAAAGCCAGTGGCTGCCAGGGCCAGGTTTACTGTAGAATGTGATGTCACCCACTAAGTGATACATTATAAGTTAAATTAGTCGACTATCACCCGTTTGCTGATAAGGAACTGTAACGACCTGGGGATCATCCAGGTGGCAATTGGAAACCACTCTGCCACTAACCTGCGCTTAAATGAACCCGAGGCTATGTGGCCACGGCCCCACTAGCCGAAACACCTTATCGAATAGTTAGTTGGGTCGATATGGTCCCATTCGAGAGAGAGTGTCTGCATATGTGGGGGGCCTTAGGGTTTAGGATTTATACGTTGACGAAGAACTGTCGATCGTCGGGAAAAGCTTTCCAGAGTTTCAACTTAGTTTGCACATATTTTCCTCCATATATTTTGGTGCTGAAAGGGGGTTATTTATCGCGAAAGAGGGCCTGGAGGCCACCTTTTTGCTTGGGACACATGGTGCTGCCATATAAGCCACGTTCACCTTGATAGGGGGATCATTAGGAGGTAGTCTCCTGACTGGTCACTGCAGGGGAATATGGGATGTCAACTGGTCAACTTTGAATACCTAATGTGGCTATGAACAGAGCGCTCGATTGTTGCATTCTGGGGACCTCTTGGAGTTGGTTGCATTAGCGAGAATAGAGTACTATACTCCTTAATCTGAACCAAAATTTGGGAGCGGAATATTCCACTGCTACTACCAAGGGTGGAGAATATTCAACTGAATATGAAAGGAGTAAGAGTCTTTTATACTGCACGTGCCGAGCTGGCGAAAACTGGTCATAGAGGATCATTGTTGGGGACACTAACTGGGAGAGTTGTGGTTCGACCTTTAGGGATCCATTTTAGGGTTCAACAACTGCCCCCAATGAATGATGTGTGGATATTTAATCCATGATACGTCGTTCGGCGGTATTCATTAAAAATTTGAAACTCTTTAAGACTTTCTGGAGCATGGCTTTCTGTTAGTCTAGAGGGTTAGATCTTCCCTTGACTGAGCATTCCGATGTTGAGATCCATGGTTATATCTCCAATGAGGTAGACCCCGGAGGTCACTTTCGCCATCAGTGGTAGGAGTTAAAGAACACAATGCTTCGTGTTGATGACATTTTCAATGGCATTCTAGCAAGGGGTATTTCGCTAGTGGGTTGCTCGAGGAAATCTTATGTTATAGTTGTTGCAGATGACTAGGACCAGTAAACTCCATTGCAGCTGTGTCAGGATGCTCGTTGTACCGATGGTGTGGTTTCCTGCACGAGTGAGGTTATACATAGTTCCTTGAACCTTTGGCAAATGGGGCACACACGAATCTTTTGGCTTATTAGATGGCTAGGGCTTAGGCTGTTCGATGGTCCAAGGCCTGTACCTTGTATGGCTGTATCAAGAAATTCATGGCTACATTGAATGGACTCGTCACTGCTTATGCAACAATGGGGACGTCCAGCGTCAGAGTCATATTTTCGGAGCATCCTTTGTTTCACTATTTTCTTATGAGAGGAGTGATGATCGTTTCCTTCATAAATTTGTTAACCACTAGAATTTAGTGACCAATACTTGCATTCTGGAAGGTCTCGAGTGGACTATGTCTCTATTAGATTTAGTTCAAGTGTGAGGGCTCCCACTCTAAGGATTGTGGGATGACGAGTACTGCCTTACTGAGTATGAGCTATACAGTTTTCAATATGAGAATGAGTGGAGGTATTCACAGACTACCTGAGATAGGCAATTATCCTATATTGGTCAGCGAGTAATGATGGAAAGGATATGCATGTCACCTTCCAAGTGTGGACCAACAAGTTTATCCATTTTCGTAATGGGTTGTGCAAGAATTGGGGCGATCCATTGGACTAGGTTGAGACTGGTCATGGTAATTTCCACCTATTCTACACTGCACCTTAGGCCATGTGCAGGTGGTTGCCAAGGAAAGTGGTCATGTTGACCAGTTTCCTGTCTTCGTGGTTGAGTTTATTCATGTTCCCTTCTGGCTTGGGTCATATTTATCTAGCGACCTTCATGATGGCCAACCAATGGCTCGGGGGCAACAAGTTTTGCAAGGTCTAGTAGTTTTGGCCTGCATTTATAGGGGGTCCACTCACTGTCTTCTTCATTGGACCTGAACAAGGTTTCTGTTTATTTCTCCGTGCATTATCTATTTGGGTTTGTCGCCAAATATCTTGCGTGCTTATACACCCAGATAACTCATGAAGAATTGAAGAGCAAATACCCAAGCTCGATTGATATAGCTAGGTGTATTTTCAATTCGGTTAGCATGAAGGAAAGAAAATGCTTTTTCTTGCAGACTTCGATCTCGAATTTTTTTCGGCTCTGCCCGCAATCAACATATGTTTCCCTGGAGGATACTGCACTGGTTGACGATAATCAGATGGTGAATCCTCGCTATGTGGTTTTTTTAATCAGTATTCGTACTGTATGGTTGTGCAACCACCGGGGTACATTTCTTTTGATGGAGCCTTATCAGCCACATCAGGTCGCTAATCAATTTGGTCTATCTCAGGTTCCGCCTACTGCTTCGCAAGACAGTATTCCCGAGTTTCCCTCACTGCTGGAGGTTGCTAATTCTTGGGGTTTCTTACTTTGGAGGAATATAGGTGCCTATTTTGTGATTCTTTGTCAGGATAGTTGATCTTATATCACTGAAATATACGATGGGATTAGTCACGCTCCGCTTCCCAAAAAGAATACAGAATACGGATACACGACAAAAGCCCAACAAATGATATTCATCTTCCATAAGCTGTTCAAGAATCTTTACACATCTCACGAAATAATCAGAGTCGGAAGCAAAGTATCAGCCAACATGCACATATGAACTAATTTCCAACAAGAATACTTGAAACCGAATATATAAATCTCAAATAGTCATGATCTAAATAAGTCAAAATCCTGGATCACATTGCCCAAATATAAGAATAAATCTAAGTAATCAAAATACGATATTGTTCAAGCAAACTACAAGAAATAACAATAATAAAATCCAGCACTAATATTTCATGTCGCCAATACCATCTGGAACCTGTTCTCCAAAATCTGCAATTCAACAGTTGTAGGGAAGAGTAAAAGAGAAAACAAGTACCCGTCAATTACAAGTTACGGGCCTCTTGTAATGCAGGATATAAGTACATGGGGAAAACTAACTAATAACATGAAATATATATGATAACAAAGTAGAATACTAGCATGGCAAGATGAACAAGTACAAGTGGCATGTGTCAAGTGTTAAGTGAACAAGGATTATGTAAATAAGCATCAAGTGGCAAGTATCGTGTAATCATGTATCAAGTGTCATGTATCAAGTCTCATGTAAACAAGTCTCATGTATCATGTAGTCAAGTATCAAGTGGACATGTATCATGTTCAAGTGTCATGTATCAAGTCTTGTAGTGATTACTATCTAGGTAGCACTTCATGCATCCCAGTTTTTACTACATGGTTGGTACAACAAACATTTTCGCTTTAGATTTCATAGTGGACCATAGAGGGTAATGTACTCAGGGACAAGAATAGAAACAAAAATAGGTTCATGAATCAAACAGGTACACGAATCATCCGATTCATGCATCAACAGGTTTATGAATCAACTGGTACACAACCAACAGGTCCTTGCAGCAACAGGTAACAGGTATATGAACCAACAGGTCCATGTAGCAACAGGTAATAGGTACATGAACCAATAGGTCCATGTAGCAACAGGTTCATGTATCAACATGAATCAAAATGGGAAACACAGGCCCCCTTCCGAGTACACGTTTCTGAATTATCCACTATAGATCTTTTTCTTAAACACTGGCTTGGTTATTTATTATTAATGTCAAACAAGTATGTAAGTGTGCAAAACATATCAAGAATAACATGGAACGATGATGTAACAAGTTCAAGTTGTAAGGTGTTGTCGCTGAAATCGGTGTGGGGGCAAACAGATAGATTTATAGATTCGAGGGAAGTTGAATAGTCAAACCTGAGTGACTTCATCGGAGTTTGACCAAGATCCTTTCGCCGTTGACCTGCAAAAAGTGCGAGATACCAGGGTTGATCCCGGCGATGCACCCTTCGACGCTCTTGTCAGTAATCTGAATGATTAAGAAAGAGCTTTAATTGGCAAAAGATTGATTACTTGGTAACAGTGGGGGTGGGTGGGTATTTATAGCCACCTTAGGAACCAGTTTCAGGATAAGGTTAAATCCCTACTTCCCGATGTAAATGGATAGAAGTGGTTAAGACTGCTGTTTAAGGATAATCATAAATCTGAATCTTCTCTTATCCAAACGGACTGGGTTTCTTATGGGTTGGGACCCGTACCAAGTAATACAGATCCTTTTATGGGTTATTGGACATTGAAGAAAGACCCAGTTCCCATTTCAGACCCGTTTATAGGTGAAATTACCATTTTACCCCTGAGCTTTAAGATTCGTGCCCGATTTGAACGGTTCCAATTTGATCCTATTTTTAGCCATATCATGAGCTTCCCACTCCTGAAGATTGGATTTGATTAGCCTTTGAAGAGTAGTTTTACTGATTTAATGGCTTGTGGGGTTGTATCGGAGTCTAAATGAGGGGTTTCGCATCTTAAACGAGGCATTATGATGTTTTTCAGAGTTGGTAGCGCACTCAAGATTGTTTTTGAGCTCTTCTGGATCTTTGGCAATTTTCCTCGATTTTTTAATTATTTTTCGGATCATTTATTCAATTTTGCGAAGAGGTGATTTATTTTTTGAGGGCGTTAATTAATTATTCTAAGTAATAATTATTTACCCAAGAGCTCAAAAATATTTTTCCGAATTTATAATTATTTTTTAGAATTTTTAATTAATTTTCCTGAATTTTTAACCATTTTTTTGAAATTTTTAAATAAACAATTCGAATTTAATAAATAAAAAATAGATTTTTATTTCTATTTATGACGTGGCGCGATCTGAGCTCTCCATCAGCTTTGGGTACGAATTTCGGGAAGATCTAATGGTTATGGTTGCATAAAAGCAGATTTTCCCTTATTCGGGGGTCGGTGGCAAGTACCTTCGGCAATGTTGCTGACCCCCACCAATCACCTCGAGGAGCTGACGCGTGTCAGGAAGAAAGCTGAAGTCGAGAGAGGTTCGAGGTCCCTTGCCGAGGTCCAAGGGTGCCTCGAGGTGGCGACACATATCAGAAGTGGTTCGGCGAGGTTTGCCGAAGTCCGAACGAGCCATTTTCCCATGTTTGAGCATCGGTGCCACGAACGCTCGGCGAAGCGTGCCGAAGTCCAAGTGAGAGTTGTTTTTTCACATTTAAGCGTCGGTGCCAAGAACGCTCGGCAAAGTGTGCCGAAGTCAAAGCGAGAGTTTTTTCTCACATTTGAGCGTCGCTGCCAAGAATGCTGGGCAAAGCGTGCCGAAGTCCAAGTGAGAGTTTTTTCTCACGTTTGAGTGTCGGTGCCAAGAACGCTCAGCAAAGTGTGCCGAAGTCAAAGCGAGAGTTTTTTCTCACGTTTGAGCGTCGGTGCCAAGAATGCTCGGCAAAGTGTGCCGAAGTCCAAGTGAAAGTTTTTTCTCACGTTTGAGCGTCGGTGCTAAGAATGCTCGGCAAAGTGTGCCGAAGTCAAAGCGAGAGTATTTTCTCACGTTTGAGCATCGGTGCCAAGAACGCTCGGCAAAGCATGCCAAAGTCCAAGTGAGTGTTTTTTTCTCACGTTTGAGCGTCGGTGCTAAGAACGCTTGGCGAGGCGTGCCGAAGTCGAAGTGAGAGTTTTTTCTCACGTTTGAGCATCGGTGCCAAGAATGCGCGGCAAAGCGTGCTGAAGTCCAAGTGAGAGTTTTTTCTCACGTTTGAGCATCGGTGCCAAGAACGCTCGGCAAAGTGTGTCGAAGTCAAAGCGAGAGTTTTTTCTCACGTTTGAGCGCCGGTGCCAAGAACGCTCGGCAAAGCGTGCCAAAGTCAAAGTGAAAGTTTTTTCTCACGTTTGAGCGTCGGTGCCAAGAACGCTCGGCAAAGTGTGCCGAAGTCAAAGCGAGAGTTTTTTCTCACGTTTGAGCATCGGTGCCAAGCACGCTCGGCAAAGCGTGCTGAAGTCCAAGTGAGAGTTTTTTCTCACGTTTGAGCATCAGTGCCAAGAACGTTTGACGAAGCGTGCCGAAGTTCAAGATGACCTGTCGACAGCCTGGGGATGACAGCGGGCCATTTGACTCTTGGACTTCTGATTATTTTGACCGTTAGTCATTAATGAGGCGGTACAACTGTTTGTCATTTCGTGGTAAATGGGCCTGACTGTTGGGTTTTTGGAGCCCAATACCCTCGTTTTATGTGCTAGCTTCTATAAGACTCCACCCCCTTCTCAAAATTTTTACTCAGGCGGTAATTCTTACTAGCGAGAGCTTCCGGCAACTTCTACCGTTTTCCGGTGATCTTTCCGACCGCAGCTGTCACTTCAAGATAACTTATACTTAGTTTATTTTTTGTCAAAATGTCTTCCCTCTCTCCTACTTTGGAGCCCTGCCCCTCTGCTGGCGACGAGCCATCTCCGAGCCAAGTTCCTCGCGTCGATAGGGGCAAGAGAGTCAAGGTCCCTGATTTGGTGGTTATCGAGACTATAGTGGAGAATCCGAAAAGGATGGGGGAGTTCGGGAGACTGCCAGGCATTCTGACAGGGCTCCATAAGGTTCGGGAGCTTCCGGAGGAGCATGCCGAACCTATCGTATACGGGAGGAGGCAGAGTTTCGAGGAGAACGCCGTGAGGGAGACTTCGGAAGTGGACGACACCATCTCGATCCTCAACGAGGCGGACCCGGTGGCGATCCGGGAGTGCTTTCAGATCCCCGATGAGTTCGAACTGATGCTGCCGGGTCCAGGGGTGAGGGCCAACTCGCCGATGCCAGTGAACATGTGTTTCTGGCCGGTCGACGCCTTCATCGCCGGAGCGCGTCTGCAATTTCACCCCTTCGCCGTCCAAGTGTTGCGATGGTTCAGGGTCAGCCCCATCCAGCTAATGTCGAACGGGTAGAGGGTCATCAATGGATTCGCACTCCACTGTCAGGCAACCGAGATCGAGCTGGACTTGAGGGTGCTTTGGACATTGTACTGACTTCATCAACAGCACAAGTTAGAGTTTAGGTATTATTTGGCTCCGAGGCACAGTGCTCGGCTCGTCAGTTGCCCTGACTCCATAAAGCACTGGCGAGACAAATACTTCATCATTCAGGGTCGCGAGCCATGGTGCATACCATCGGATCGGGTTGAGGAAGTGACGAAGAGGGTGAGGGAGCTTCTGGTGCTGTACCCTAATGATGAAGAGATGGTTCAGGTTCTCCTCGACCGACCGAAATTCGAATGGAGAGACCTGACAGAGGAGGCGCTCTTCAGGGGAGGGTTTAGCTGCATAGATCCTTGTATGCGGTTTTCTTTTGGTAGATTTTCATTTCCCATTCAATTTTTAACTTGTGTTTTAACCACACTTTCTTTTGGTGCAGAAACTATGGACCACAATGCTATTTTGGCGCAGAAGGCGGGGCTCTGCAGCAAGGCTCCTCGGAAACGAAAGAGGGTCGCTACGAAGGTGACTGCTCCGAAGCCAAAGATGGTCGATAGTGCCGTTCATGAGGCAGCAGCTTCAGCAACAGTGACCCCGAAGGTGGCGACCGCAGCGACTTTGGCATCGGCCGAGGCCGGTGAGTTCCCGATGGCGGCTACTGTCGGGATGGAGGAAGCTCCGTTGACGGCGGAGGCCGAAGTGTTCGTGACCGAGGTACACAAGAAGATTTTTGTTCCGGACTGACAAGTTTGGAAATTGGATGGTTTCCTCGGCGACTCGGCGTCGAGTATGTAGGCCGTCAAACACTTGGCGATGCCGAAGGATCGAGCCGCCACGGACGCCGGCGGCGTAGGGGACGACGCCATCGAGATCGCTCGATCGGCGGTATCGGTGAGTGTTTTGATTTCGTACGTTTTGACAAATTACTCTTTCATTTTGCTAACTTTTTTAACTTGTCCTTTTGCTGTAGATAATCGTTCACTTTGGTCATCTCATGGAGAAGATCACCGAGCTCGAGAAGGACCTGAAGAAAGAGGTCGACAGAGCTCGGGCCGAGAAAGCTCTGATCGCGAACGAGCTCTACAAGTTGAAGGTCGAGGCCGGCAGAAAAACAACGAGGTTGGAGTACCTCGACGGCCTTGTAAAGAAGCTCGAGGGTGATCTGCTTCGGCAGAAGGAGGAGGCGACGAAGTAGTAGGCAGAGGCCATAGAAGCTGCTAAGGTTGCGGCGGCGAAGGAAGCCGAAGCCACGACCATGGAGAAGTCCCAAGGCTTCCTCGCGGCCAACATGGCCATGGCATATGCTCGCGCCATCAAGCAAGTTTCCGAGTGCTTCCCCGTGGTCGACTGCTCCGGGTGGCACCTCTTCCCCGACCACGTTGACGGTTTTGATGACGAGTCCGAGGGTGAAGTTGGGGGCGAAGACGCAGATGCCGAGGTCGAGATCGTCGGCGAGCGTCAGGGATCCGAGGTGACCCCTCTAGCGATCGTCGCTCCTTCGGACGAGTCCAACCCCGCCACTTCGAGACACCCTGGGAAAGAGGTCGCCCCCTGACTTCAGTTTTTTTTTCTTCTTTTCTTTTGTTTCAGCGATGTATCGCCTAATTGTGGACTGGCCACTGCACTTTTGAATGAATGAAATCTCTCTTTTCATTGAATTCGACTTAGTGTTCGTATCGCTCTGTTTTGAAGCTCTGGCAATGTGTTTATAAATTTTTGTTTACAATTTGGCTAAGTGTTCACATCGCCCCTCCTAGAAGTTTCGACTACGTGTTCACAAAATTTTTGAAATTCTGCTAAGTGTTCACGTCGTATTGCCTTGAAATTTTCAGATCGTCGAAGTGACGCAGCTCGTTGAAGTGCCTTACGTGGCTAAGGAGACTCGTCTCGAGGCTGGCCTATGGGTGACAAAGTTATGCCTCGCTAGGTGCCGAGAGCGCCTTTATGAAGTTGAGTTGGGGCTTCGTGGAGCGGAACTTGGGCGGAATCATCTGCGACTAATTGTAGGTCGTCGAGATATCGAGATTCAGAGGTTAGAAGAGTGGCTCGGGGAGACGACCCCCGAAGGTAATGAGGATGGTTCGTCAACAGCCTTTAATCTCGGCCTGAGGCTTAGGCGACTCCGCCATTCTTTGACGAAGATGACAACGGAGAGAGATGTACTGGCAGCTGAGAGGGACGAATTGACGGCAGCAAGAGATGAGCTTTTGGAAGAGAGAGAAGAACTAACAGCAGCGATGGGCGAGTTGACGGCGGAGCGAGATGAGTTGTCAGCAGCAATGAACGAGGTGATGGTGGAGATAGACGAGCTAAAGAGGGTTACTGTTGATAAGAGCATCGAGGTTATTCATCTACGTCGGATTATCACCGAAAGCTCTAGTGCTGCAGGCTCCGCTCGGCTGCCTCGCTTAAAGATAACTGTAAAGGACGACTCTCTGAAGGAACAAATCGTCGAACTTGAGGTGGAGGTCGCTCGCCTCAAGCTCCAACCTGAACGGGTCAATGTCAGAAGCACCTCGTGTACTCGGGAAGAGAGCAACAGAGGAATTTCTTTTTACGAGCTTGCGATTCGCTAGCCCGTTGCTCGGCGGAGCCCTGGTGACACACAAAGTGAGGTGGCTACTTCGTCGAGCAGAGCGTCCGTTGGGGCTACCTGTCAGAAGCAGTGCTGAAGACGCGTCTCAGTTTTCCAGTCTAGGGACGAGCACCGAGGATAGACGTCGGCCATACAATGTTCACCGTCCTCGGGTGTCTTTAAACTGAAGCATCCCTGCCCTTATGAGGCGTTGAAGTAGTTTTCTGTTTTCTTGTTCTTTTTATTCTTCAAGTTTTGTATCAAGAAGTTGGTCTTGTAAATAGATTTGTTCCTCAAACTTCAGTGCAATAATATTTGTTTTGTGAACTTATGTGTTTCGTTGGCACTTGTTATTTCTTTGGCACATACTTGGAGCGGAGTCGAACCATGTATTGGGCTCCAAGCTTGTCGTTTTGTAGATGTTTCAACGGTTTTAGTAGCAATTCCGAATGGCGAACCACTTCTAACTTGCTTAAGAGCAATGTTATTCGAAGCGGAATCGAGCCAAGTTTTGGACTCCGAACACGTCGTTTTAAGAGTGGTTCAACGTTTGTGGGAGCAGTTCCGAATGGCGAACCATTTCTAACTTGCCCAAGAGCAAAGTTATTCGAAGCAGAATCGAGCCAAGTTTTGGACTCCGAACTCGTCGTTTTAAAGATGTTCAACGGTTGTGGGAGCAGTTCCGAATGGCGAACCACTTCCAACTTGCTCAAGAGCAAAGTTATTCGAAGCGGAATTGAGCCAAGTTTTGGACTCCGAACTCGTCGTTTTAGAGATGTTCAACGGTTGTGGGAGTAGTTCCGAATGGCGAACCACTTCTAACTTGCTTAAGAGCAATGCTATTCTAAGCAGATTCGAGCCAAGTTTTGGACTCCGAACTCGTCGTTTTAGAGATGTTCAATGGTTGTGGGAGTAATTCCTAATGGCGAACCACTTCTAACTTGCTTAAGAGCAAAGTTATTCTATGCGGAATCGAGCCAAGTTTTGGACTCCGAACTCGTCGTTTTAGAGATGTTCAACGGTTGTGGGAGCAGTTCCGAATAGCGAACCACTTCTAACTTGCTTAAGAGCAAAGTTATTCGAAGTAGAATTGAGCCAAGTTTTGGACCCCGAACTCGTCATTTAAAACAACACAAAAATGATCACAAGAGAATTATTTTGCAAAAGAAGTTCTTTATTAATTATTGCTAATCGGCCGCTTCTAAGTTGCGGGCCGTTATTACAATGGAAGAATAAAAAAAAATAGATAGAATAGCCCAACATTTGATGGTACTTGGAGATGTGTTCAAATACCCACTTGGTACTTCAGTAAATGGTCAGCATTCCATGTTCTAGGTATCTTCCTGCCTTCGAGGTCTTCAAGATGATATGCTCCTGGCCGGACTACCCTGCAGACCTTGTATGGTCCTTCCCAATTTGGGGCTAGCTTGCTCTTTTGGCTGGGGAACGAGATGACTAACTTCCTGAGGACTTAGTCCCCCTCTTTAAGATCTGTGGGGCGGACCCTTCTGTTGTAGGACTGCTCGATTCTTCTCTGATAATTCTCTTGGCGAATCGAGGCTCTTTCGCGGAGTTCATCGATAAGGTCAAGATTGGCTCGGAGATCTCTGTCATTCTGCTCTTCATTATATGCAATTAGGCGAGGATATGGCAAACCAACTTCTAAGGGGATTACAGCCTCGGAACCGTAGGTGAGGTTGAAGGGCGACTCTCCTGTGGGTGTTCTCTTTGTAGTGCGATAGTTTTACAGTATGTTAGGAAGCTATTCTACCCACAATCCTTTGGCCGACTTGCTTAGTCTCTTCTTGATGCCCGAGAGGATTTGCCTGTTGGCGTTCTCTACTTGACCATTGGATTGAGGGAGAGAGACGGAGGAGAACCGCTGCTGAATGCCGAGGTCTTCACATAAGAAGCGGAATGCTGCCCCCACAAATTGTGTTCCGTTATCTGTCACCAAGACTCGAGGTATGCCAAACCTGCAGATCACATTCTTCCAGAAGAACTGTTGCACCCTGTTCTCAGTAATAGTTGCTAGTTGTTCGGCCTCAATCCACTTGGAGAAATAGTCGATTGCCACGACTAGGAACTTGAGCTGGCCTAGAGCAAGTGGGAACGGGCCTAGCAGATCCATTTCCCACATTGCGAAGGGAGTTGGACTCGAGAGGGAAGAGAGTTGAGCTTACGGTAGGCGGTAGATATTGGAGAATTGTTGACAGGGGCCGCATTGTCGGACATGTTGCTCGGCATCTCGAAGTAGGGTAGGCCAGAAGTACCCGTACTTCAAGACTTTATTGGCGAGGGACCTTGATCCCGAATGGGCTCCGCCTATCCCTTTGTGGAGTTCTTTCAGAGCATACAAGGCTTCTTCTGGAGAGAGACATCTCAAGTAGGGTCGGCCATCTACTTGGGTGTAGGAGCATTTGTACAAGACTCCCTCAACAAGGGTGTACCGCTCTGCTCTTGTTCAGATTCGGTGAGCTTCTTTGGGATCTTGGGGAAGATTTCTGTCTCTGAGGAATTCAACTAAAGGCCTCATCCAGTTATCTTCGAGTTGGACTGGTAGCGACTCCATTGAGTCGGGGGCTTCTTCTTCAATGCTGGGTCTTTGCAGAACTTCGATCAAGACGGTCTGTTCGAGGCCTTGAAGGGAGGAAGAGGCTAGTTTCGAGACGGCATCTGCTTGGGCATTCTCCTCTCGAGGGATCCGCTAGAGTTGTGCTTCCTCGAACGAAGCCATGAGACTTTTGACCTTGGCTAGGTACTTGGCCATACGATTGTCTCGTGCCTCGTATTCTCCCAAGACCTGATTCACCACGAGCTGAGAGTCACTGAAAATCCGAACACGCTTCGCTCCTGCCTTACGAGCCATGTCCAGGCCCGCTATTAGGGCTTCATACCCGGCTTCGTTGTTGGAAGCCTTGAAGTTGATACGGAGGCAGTATTGGAGAACGAAGTCATCTGGGCCTGCCAGGATAACTCCGGCTCCGCTCCCTTCAGCGCAAGAAGATCCATCCACATACACCGTCCTGATGGGTGGCCCATTTTCTGCTTGACTGACCTCCGGGATCGTGCTTTCCACTATGAACTCGGCTAGTGCTTGAGCTTTGATAGCAGTCCGAGGTTGTGTTGACTCAGCTCAATTGACCACTTCATTAGGCGTCCGGAGGTTTCGGGCTTATACAGGACTGCTTGAGCGGCTGTTCGGTAAGGACGACCACCGAATGGGACTGGAAATTGGGACGAAGCTTTCGGGCTGCCATAACTAAGGCATAGGCTATCTTTTCCAACCTCGGATAATGGAGCTCGGCATCTTTAAAGACCTTGCTCACGTAGTAGATAGGCTTCAGTGCCTTGTCTTCTTTCCTCACTAGGACAGTACTGAGGGTTTGTTTGGAGGCGCAAGGTAGAGGTAAAGGGTTTCCCCGAGTGTCGGCTTGCTGAGGAGTGGGGGGTTGACCAAGTAGGCTTTGAGTTGGTCGAACGACTCTTGCTGCTGCTGGCCCCACTCGAAGCCCTTAGCCCCCCTGAGGGCTTTGAAGAAGGGGAGGCACTTTTCCCCGGACTTGGAGAGGAAACGCACTATAGTCTCGAGGCGCCCTGTGAGCTTTTGCACTTCTTTCACATTTAAAGGAGGGGCCATATTGAGTATAGCCTTTATCTTTTCGGGGTTGGCTTCAATCCCCCTTTGGCTGACCATAAAGCCTAAGAATTTACCCGATGAGACCCCGAATGCACATTTATTCGAGTTTAGTCTCATGTTATGCCACCTTAGCACGCCAAAGACTTCTTGGAGGTCAGCAACATGGTCAGACCCATTGATGCTTTTTACCAACATATCGTTGACGTAAACCTCCATGTTCCACCCGATTTGATTTTTGAAGACCTTATTGACGAGACGTTGGTAGGTGGCACCAGCATCTTTAAGCCCGAAGGGCATCACTCTATAGCAGTAGAGTCCTTGATTCGTGACGAAGGACGTCTTCGGAATATCTAGGAGGAACATTTGGATTTGGTCATATCCGGAGAATGCATCCATGAAGCTTAGCCGCTCATGGCCCAAAGTGGCATCGATCAAGGTGTCGATGCTGGCGAGTGGGAACGTATCCTTGGGGCATGCCTCATTCAAATCTGTGAAGTCGATACAGATCCTCCAACTCCCATTAGCCTTTTTGACCATTACAACATTGGAGAGCCATTCTGGATAGTTAACCTCCTGTATGAACCGGGCCTTGAGGAGCTTCTCCACCTCCTCCTTTATAGTCTGCTGGCGCTCGGGGGCAAACTTACGCCTCTTCTGTTGGACCAGTCTGGCCCGCGGAGCGACACTTAGATGGTGGACGAGAAGCTTTTCGGAAATCCCCAGCATGTCAGCTGCTATCCATGTGAAGAGGTCATGGTTTCTATTTATGCACTGGACTATGTCAGAGCAGAGGGCAGAAGCAAGGGTTTTGCTGATGAAGAATTTGCGGGTCGGATCTTCCTCCGAAAAGAGCACTTTCTCAAGCTTATCTACCGGTTCTGACATTGGCTGGGTGTTTCCTTGAGGAATTTCAAGGGCCTCGAGGGAGAGGACGGGTCCTCGAGTCGAGGTTATATAACATTTACGGGTCGTTTCCTGACTTCCCCCCACTTCTCTTACGCCTATCTTGGTGGGAAACTTCATCTTTATGTGGTAAGCTGATGGGACGGCTTCCAAAGCAGCTAGGCCCAGTCGACCTAGGATCACATTATAGGCGGCGGGGACGTCTACAACCATGAAGTCCATTGGCTCTGTTCAGGTAGTAGGAGCTTTGCCAGTGGTTACGTTGAGGGTTATAACACCCTCGATCGTCACTGTCACTCCCGTGAACCCATGGAGTGTGTAACCGGCGGGCTTGAGCCTGTCCTTTGATAATTGGAGTCCTTGGAAGGCCTCTAGAAAGAGGATGTTGACAGAACTACCGTTATCCACTAGAATCCTTTCTACCTTGAAGTTAGCCATGTGGAGGTTGATCACCAGTGCATCACAGTGGGGGTTAGGACACCCTCCAGATCATCATTTGAGAAAGTAACTGGGACTCCAAGACCTTTGGGAGGTAGGAGGCTTTGCACCGAATTGACTTCCCTAACGAAGGCCTTTCGAGAGGAGTTTGAGGTACCTCCCATTGGACCTCCGTGAATAAGGTGCAAGATGCACTCTTCCTCGAATTCGTGAGTCTCCTCACGCCTCTCGAGCCTCTTGTTAGTCCCCCCTGGGGGTGGAGGAGGATCGGCCTCCCAGTCCTTCCTTACAAACTTGCCGAGCTGCCCTCTCTGGATAAGGGCTTCGATCTCATTTTTCAGAGCCCGACAGTCATTAGTGTCATGGCCGTGGTCTCGATGGTAGCGGCACCACTTCTCCTTAACCCTTTTCTTTCCAGAAGTGTTCATCTTTGGGGAGGAGGTAGAATTCCTTCTTTCTCAACTTCCATTAGAATGGCCGAAACACTGGCGTTGATAGGGGTGAATTTCTCAAATCAGGGAGGTGGACGATGCTGACCCCCCGTTATCCTTTTGGAGCTTTTTAGCTCCCTTGTCTTCAGCGGCCTTCCTCTTACTTCAAGAAGAGGATCCCTCGAATATGGGGTGGTGCGCAGCTTCCTTTGCCTGGATATATTTCTCACTTCTGAGAATAAGGTCAAAGAAATCTCGCGGGGGCTTCTTAGCTAGGGAAGACCAGACATCGGAGTTAAGGACATTGGATTGAAAGGCTACCGCTGCGACCGACTGATCGAGGGAGGCGATAGACCTGGCCTCCGCGGTAAAACACTTGACATAGTCCCTCAGTTTCTCGCCCTTCTTCTGACAAAGGAAGAGCAGTGAAATAATCGTATTTTTCGACCGGCGACTGCTTACGAAGTGGGTTATGAATAGGGTCTCGAACTGTTCGAAAGAGAAGATAAAGGACGGGGCGAGGCGGGAGTACCATTCCCGAGCTGGACCTTTGAGAATGGCCAGGAAGGTCTTTCATAGGAGAGCATCGGAGGCCTGGTGGATCATCATGAGGATTTTGAAACTTTCGTTGTGGTCCATGGGGTCTGATTCTCTTGTGTATGTCTTGAACTGTGGAGGCCTGAAATTTGCCGGAACGGGGGTCTCCATGATGGTACGAGAGAATGGAGGTTTGCTTGGACAGAGGGTCCTCCCTCTTAGTTCTTCGTCCCTATCGAGTTGACTGAGGCACCTCTCCATCTCGTGGAGACGGCAATGGAAAGCATCCTCCCTTCGACAGTATCCTGGTGAGTCTCTGGACTCGTCTTCGTACGAAGGGGAACATGGGCTATGACGACGGTAGCTTGAAGACTGGTGAGGACTGTGAATGTGAGGTTGGTGGCTCGGAGCTTGAGGGGGAGGGGGACTTTGGGATCGGTAGCGAGGGCTCCGAACCGGCTCGAGAGCGGGGACCCTTGGGATATTATTGTTGTTTGCGGGACATTAAGGGCCCACAAGACTGTTGCCTGAAAGTCCTGGAATTCTGCTCTGGTGATGGGTCCGTTCTGGTCCCTTTGGGCCTGTTGACTAGTGGGAGAACGGTTCGCCCTTCGACGGTATCCGGGGGACTCCCTTCGCCTCCTAGGAGGAGGGGACCTCCTGTGGTCGCGGCGGCGAGGAGATCGCGTATTTGGACGTTCTGAGCGGGAGCCTTCCTCTCGGGCCCGCCTCTCATCCAAATGGCGGCAAAGGTCTTCCTCCTTCTGTCGATTGATTATGATATTGCGGAGATCTTCGGACGGTCGGGGATTATGGGATGCCATGGAGTCGGTGGAAGGGTTATGTACCGAGATATGGTCGCGGTGAAGAGGTTGCTTCTGAGGATTAGGACGAGAGGTCCCTATACCAACGTTCTGGGGCCCGAGTTGAGCCTGCTTGTAACGCCCCGAATTCAAAAAACAACTGAATTCGAGATTCCACAGGATCTTTACACTTCTTTCGTACAATTTTACAAGGAATTTAAAACTTTCACTTTGCATCAGAGTTACAAGAAATCTTTACACTTTACAGCAGAAGCAAAATTATAACATTTACATGAATGAAAGTACAACAACATTTGAATAATCTCTAAGCATCAGTTCTTCTTTAATCTTTGTCATGTCATTTATCCTGCATACAAAACTATGGGTACGTCAGTTTATTCAACCGACAAATATTATACACGGCCATCCTTTCTTTGCCAGAAACAGTATAATGATTTTTCATACTTAACAGACACAAACTTGTTCACATATCAAACTAGGGGGAAAATCCTATTGATGTCGTGTTGTGATTGTGCACTTAGTCCTTAATGCAGTTATTTATATTACATGACACTAATGCTCACTTGTTCAGAATCTATGCATCCCAAACTACATAGGTCTGAGGGCAAGCCTCTTAATCATCTGCATCTTGTAGGGTTCAATCCCTTGTCATGACTTACTCTAGTACTGTAACTACGGTAAGTATCCTAGATGTTCTATGAGTAACGAGCTCATGTACAGAAAAACTGGAGGGAAATCCCACGTCATGTCACGATGCATCGTGAAGACAACCTATGGACAATTCAGCCTCCTTCATGGCACACGATCCTCTCGCAGTCACCAACACCCCACAAGCGTCGCCAAGATTCTGATAATTTCAGAGTAGTGCCCACGTCATGTCACGACGCATCATGAAGACAAACTGTGAATCACACCCACATCGTAGACTCGAGGACCTCATACTTGTGTTTTTCTCTCATTTTCATCACCTATTCTCTATGTACTAATTCTTAATTTAATGAAATCATGAACAAAATCATTCTCTTAGAGTCAGCACTCTCACTAATACCAGTCTTATTTCTTTTCATTTCTTAATGACCCAAACTTGGTCTTTTCAATTTCATTTATCATATCTCAATACTTTCAATTGCCGGTGTGAGTCTTGGATACACCATAATTTTCAACTTCAATTCACAATTCACATATTTGAGTTGTCATACTCAAGAAATTTCTCTTTTTCAATTACATGATTTCCAATCTTTTCATGAGTCAATTATCATACTTGGAGTTCAATTATAAATCATGCATTCCATAACCAATATTTATTTCCACATTAAAATCATACTACGAAAACATCTAGTCAAAGTGAATATTCACAAAATCACCATTGTCATGCTATTCTTTTAACATAATAACCCATACAAAAATTCACATTTATATTTTCTTTCCATCAACTTTCCTTTTTAATACTCATCTTAATCACCTCGTGGAATCACACATTTTTATGAAATTATACGAGTAAGAAACCATAGTTTTGAATACGATTTTACCTCAAAAATACACTTTATTTTAGTCCAATAACTCCCAATTAATTTTCATTGGTTGTATATGATTTTTGAATAATAACGGTTTTTTTTTTCAGAATTTTTATACATCAAGAAAACCCCATGTAATATCCCGGACGGATATTAACTCATAGAAATTACTATTTTATTATTATTTTATTATTAATTTATTTTAATTCCAAAATCAGATTATTTTGGTGATTTTTCGCCGGGTTGCCCACAAACAGTGTCTACGCGCACCTATCGGTCGGTGTGCATCCGAAGCACATCAAATTGATAGCGCGACCCTCCGAATTAATAATAAAATTTATTTTACTATTATTTTCTAAATTAAATTATTTTATGGGAATTTTATGAGGATTTTATAAGAAAATTTTTGTATACACATACATGTACACATACATAAAATTGTATGGTACTTAGTACATCATACAAGTATGTAGTGTATACTTTTGGTCAATATACTTACTCTTGTCATGGCTACTTAATTAAAAGGTTAGGGTTGATTAAGAGGTTTAAAAGAAGGATTGTATGCATGAGAAGAGCTAAAAAAACCCTTCTAGAAGACTTATCCCTCCACCTCACCAAGTCTACACCATACCCCTCCCCCCCTAGGAGCATGGCCGACCACCTCCTTGGGGTATTTTGTGCCAATGTGGTGCACTTACCACCTCCTAGTTTCTCTTATAAACACCCCCTCATTCTCCTCCTTCTCTCATTTTAGAAAACAAAAGAAAGAAAGGAAAAGAAAGAGAGAACCAAAGAATTAACTTGAGAGTTTTGTTTTGTAGGTTGATAGAAGTTTTCTAAAAAGCTAGGGGAAGAGAAGGATTAGCAAGCAAGTCCTTCCAATAGATACTAAGGTGGGGGTTTCTTCACACTTCTTTGTTTGTTTGTTTTGTTGTTTGACTTCTTCTCCTACCTTCTTGTTTTGTTTTGTTTTTGGGTTGTTCCTATGAAGGAGTATGTTGTATGTTGTGATAAATAAAAGTAAGAAGTAGTAGTAGAACCTACTAAAACATATAAAGATCACATCTTTGGTATTGTAGTTGTTGTTTTGTATGTTATTGGACTAAAAACTCACATATTGCATATGCTCTTGAAAATACAACCTCTTAAGGTTGTAGGACTTAATACACATAAGCATATGAACATTTTACAACCATTGTGGGTTGTAGGACCTTGATTGAATATTGGACTAATAATAATAAGTGTATGTTTATTGTAATAAAAAGATCTTTTGTTAACCACTAGTTGTAGAAAATTAAAAAGATCTTCCTTTTACTAAACACTAGTTGTAGATTAAAAAGATCTTTCTTTTTATTAATCACTAGTTGTAGATTAAAAAGATCTTTTCTTTTTATTAATCACTAGTTGTAGATTAAAAAGATCTTCTCTTTTTTATTAATCACTAGTTGTAGCTATTAAAAAGATCTTTTCTTTTAATCACTAGTTGTAGAATAAATAAAAAAGATCTTTTCTTTCATATTTACTAGTTGTAGAGTAAAGTAAGATAAAAAATGATCTTTTCTTTTATCACTAGTAATAATAAAGATTAGTAAGCAACTAAGTAGTAGCATGCTAAAATATAAAGTAGTAGTATGTGATTAAATGAGGTAGTAGTAGCATGTATGTTAATTAATAAGGTAGTAGTAGTATGGGTGATTAAATAAAGTAGTAGTATGGTTGATATAAAGTGGTAGTATGTTGATTAAAGGAAGAAGTAGTAGTAAGTAGTATAGATGTTTATGTCCATAAAGTAGTAGTAGTAAGTTGTATGTTATGTTCTTGATAAGAATGAAGTAGGAGTAGTAGTAGATAATTGTGTGTTATGTTTTGATTGAAATGGGAGTAGTAGTAGTAGTAAAATATTGTAGGATCACTTCTAAAAATATTTAGAAGTAATATCCATGCTTCAAATGTTGTAGGATCACTTCTAAAAATATTTAGAAGTAGTATTCATGCTACAAATGTTGTAGGATCATTCCTAAAAATGTTTAGAAGCCATATTCATGCTTCAAATGTTGTAGGATCATTTCTAAAAATGTTTAGAAGCCATATTCATGCTTCAAATGTTGTATGATCATTTCTAAAAATATTTGGAAGCCATATTCATGCTACAAATGTTGTAGGACCACTTCTAAAAATGTTTAGAAGCAATACCCATGTTTAGAATGTTGCAGGATGCTTAATAAAAATGCCCTACCATGTTTTTATGCTTAATTAGTTGTAGGATGTCTTCTAAAAATATCCTACCATGTTTTCATGTTTAGAATGTTGTAGGATGTTTTCTAAAATATCCTAGTGTGTTCTTATGTTTAGAATGTTGTAGGATTATTTCTAAAAATATCCTATCATGCTTTATGTTTAGAATGTTGTAGGATTGTTTCTAAAAATATCCTATCATGCTATTTCATGTTTAGAATGTTGTAGGATTCAATCTAAAAGTTTCCTACCATGTTTAGATCAACTCATTTATGCTTAGAATGTTGTAGGATTCAATCTAAAAGTTTCCTACCATGTTTAGATCAACTCATTTATGCTTAGAATGTTGTAGGATTCAATCTAAGAATTTCCTACCATGTTTGGATTAATTCTATTACGCTTAGAATGTTGTAGGATCAATGATAAAATTACTTACCATGTTAGTTTAATTGTAGGTAAGTGATATGCCATGCTAGTTAATTTCAAGTAAGTTGTATGCTATGCTAGTTTAAATTGTATGCAAGTTGTATACCATGCTAGATAAGTGGTAGAAAAGTTATATACCATGCTAGTTTAATTGTAGGTAAGAGATATACCATGCTAGTTTAATTGTAAGTAAGGTCTATGCCATGCTAGTTAATTTCAAGTAAGTTGTATGCTATGCTAGTTTAAATTGTATGTAAGTTGTATACCATGCTAGATAAGTGGTAGAAAAGTTGTATACCATGCTAGTTTAATTGTAGGTAAGAGATATACCATGCTAGTTTAATTGTAAGTAAGGTCTATGCCATGCTAGTTAATTTCAAGTAAGTTGTATGCTATGCTAGTTTAAATTGTATGTAAGTTGTATACCATGCTGGATAAGTGGTAGAAAAGTTGTATACCATGCTAGTTTAATTGTAGGTAAGAGATATACCATGCTAGTTTTATCTATGCCATGCTAGCTTAATTACAAGTAAGTTGCATACCATGCTAGTTTGATTGTAGGTATGTGATATACCATATTAGTTTAATTATAGATATGCCATGCTAGTTTAACTACAAGTAAGTAGTATGCCATGCTAGCTTAATTATAAGAAAGTTGTATGTCATGCTAGTTTAGATTGTGAGTAAGTTGTATACCATGCTAGTTTAATTGTAGGTATGTGATATACCATGTTAGTTTAATTATAGATGTGCCATGCTAGCTTAACTACAAGTAAGTTGTATGCCATGCTAGCTTAATTGTAAGTAAGTTGCATGTCATGCTAGTTTAGATTGTGAGTAAGTCGTATACCATGCTAGGTTATATGAATACTTATGTTTACATGGTACCCCTGCTTAGATAAGTGGTTGTTCATGCTATGTTAGTAGATGATCATGATTCATGCTAAGTAAGTAGGTATCATGCTAATTATTGATCATGTTAAGTTAATGATATCCATACTATGATGTTCATGCTTAGAGTAAAGAAACTATCCATGATTAGTTGTAGAAATTTTATGTTATATTCCATACCATGCTAAAGTTCAAATGCATGTTTAGAACGTTGTAGGAGTAATGTTAGACTACCTACCAGGCCTTGGAATGTTGTATGTTATATTAGTTATCTATCCATGCTAGGGTTATGGTGATTAGTCAAGATAAGTAGTAAGCTTTCACGCTCGCTTGACTATAGTGGACTCTATGTCTAGGTCGTAGTGATTTTTATGCTTAAGCTCGATGTAAGCACAAGCATTAATCATATTCATACTTAGGAGTGTGATGGTGAGTAGTTCTGTTTTGTAATTGGATTACCGTAGGAAGATGCTTACGAGTGTATGTCATGCCTAAGGCATTATAGGTCGAAGTAATAAGATCGGGAAGACCACTAGTGATAGTTAGTTCGATAAAGGCTGTTATGTCACCTTCGGATTCTTCCTTAGTAGAATGCCGATCATAGACTACTAGTAGATTCTTCTGTTGCTTCTAATAATAGAAGATTAAGTTTGCTAGTAAGCACGTTTGGTTGCTTTTAAGATTGATTACCTGTATGGTTGTTTGCACATGGTTGTGCTCGTACGTGGCTCGACTGGTCCGTACGTAGCCGTGGGTCTCATACGTAGCTTAGTTGGCTCGTATGTAGGTTGTTGTCTCGTACGCGGCTCGACCGGCCCGTGCGTAGCTGTTGGTCTCATACGCGGCTTATTTGGCTGGTATGTACGTGGTTATCTCCTACGAGGCCCGCCTGGCTCGTAGGTAGTTATTGTTTCATACGTAGCTTAGTTGGCTCGTATGTGGTTGTTACTCGTGTATAGCTTATTAGCTAGTACTTAGTTCGTTGTGCTCATCTAGGGTGATATTACCACCCTAAGGGCTATCGACCATCAAGACATATGTTTTCTTACCCTAAGGAACTGTGGAGGAGTCACTCCTTGTGTACCGTCGAATCTTAACTAGGGTAGGTTGATCGAGGACCGGAGTATAGACGAAATCCAAGTCTAGGGTAACGGCATGCATGTATATTCGCACGGCCAAAGTCTTGGATCGATAAGCCACGAACCGGATCCTGAGGGATTCTGGTAAGTCTAGGTTGAGCAGCCTAGTGGAGGTGTCTTACGAAGCCTAATTTAAGGCCTAGCATGTTGTGTTTATAATATTGTCATCCCTAGGATTGTTCGAGTCAGGGACATCATTAGGGATAGTGACTTACAAGGATCATTTTAACCCTTTGCCGGGAGAGAGGAGTCAGATGTAGGGGGCCCCTTACACTAACTCGTCCCTTGAGGCAGATCATAGGTGGTGTATTGGGTTGTACCTTCCCATCAAAGGGATACGTACGGTGCCGTCTCACAAGTTGAGAACACGGGTTGCGTATCTCGCGCTATTAATTCCTGAGGTGCCGTGGCTGGGGGTGCCACAGGATGCATTGGGCAGTCCTGCGCTTGCAATACCCCAGAGGGTGCCACAGGGTAGGCTTCGCGCTACCCTGCGCTTGCGAAACCCTATAGTTTGATTTTGTTGTGATGCCCGATACATTGGGTTCGTCTATTTTGAGAGAGGTCCGGTTGGCCGGGTCGCAGTGGCGAACATAGACACCACTGGCGAAATGCAATAGTGGGACTTGACCACATCTGCAACCTCATTAGCCACGTGTAGGTGTCGGAAACAGGTTGTGTACAATTAGAAGTTCATAACGCGGGTTCTAATCCCTATATATGGAGAAACGACTTGAGATGGAGTCGCATGTAGTATGGGCTGCATGTTGCTTTCGGAGACTTGCTGACATTAGAATAGGAAGCATCCTAGTTCTATTTAAATATCGCATTAGAGTCTAGTCATAGCACTCACAAACACTTAAACTACATCAACACCATTGCTATATTGTGTATATTGTTTGGAAGATTCGCTGCTATATGATCAGCCTTTAAGCGTCAGTGAATACTGACGTTCCCACTTCCATAGGTACTGGATCGCCGAAGTACAAAGGCGAGATTCAGGAAGACTCAAGGCAAGGAAAGCAAGGTGTCAGTGTTATGTTTAGTTCCGCTGCAGTATATGTATTGATCATGAAGTACTCTGATGTAATATGTCGAAGGTTGTAATACTTAGAAATGTAAAGGAAATATTGTAACTCTATTGTAAGGTATTACAATTGTACAATATTCAGACTTGTAACACTTTGTGTATCGAGTAAAAAGTTTTAAATTCTCCTGTTTTTTTCTGTGTATTGTGACTAATTGAAGAAAAGGTCTTGGCTCGTGTCACGGTTTTCCAGTATCGGAAATCGGGGCGCTACAGAGTGGTATCAGAGCTAGCTTCAATTTACAGTCCAACACAGTAGGAAAATTTAAACTTAGATGCCTTTAGGAGATTGGGTTTTAGCTAGTTGTAGATAATTATAACTCATATTGTTGTTCTTTCAACTTATGTTTTATAATATTTCTATATCGATGCAAATTTCTGTATCCACTCCTTGCAGGATGACGGACAGATCAGTTCCCACGGGGAGTGGGTGGGGACAGGGAGAGGTGATAGAGATAGACTCGGACACCGAGCCTATCTTAGAGGAGGCCCAGCCACCGGTGGAGGCCGGACTGGCCCACGGAGCCCCCGCAGCTGCCACAGCAGGGGCTTTTGCTTTTGGAGGCCAGGCCCCAGTACCTGCCACCTCCCCAGCTTACCCCCGTCGAGGAGGCCTTTCAGCAGGTCTTCGAAGACATCTCCATGCTGACTTGGTCACACGTCCACCTAGAGACCAAGATGGACTCTTGCGAGTTCGTCAACTATCACCATGCAAGGGAGGTTGAAAGGCTGAGGAGTGCCAACGCCAGGGCGCAACGCCGAATGGTGATCCAGAACTGTGCCTACGGGGCACAGTTTGAGCGCCTGGAGCGCCGGTGTGCAGACCTTCAGGTACAGATTGCACAGCTGCTGGCACTGATGACCGGACAGGACCCACCTGAGGGAGCCAGCAGTACCGACTAGGCAGTCGAGTACTTAGGAGTTGTTTTGTTATTTTGTGATTTTGGCCCCTGCATCTGTGATGTATAGATAGGGAGGATGTCACTTGAGAAAAAAAAATGTGACACTTGTAACCAGTAGGTTTAGGTAGACCGTTTTATTATTTTGGGATCTTGACTCCTACTCCTGTAATATATAGGTAGCAAAGTCATTACTTAGGAGGAGATGATATTTTGAAAACCAGTAGGTTTGTGTATATATAAGTGTAACCCTTTGGATGGATGTTCAAAGAAAAATTTCGGTTCATCTCTCGTTCTCCGACTATGTTATTTCGTATTTGTCGATTCATTCTCCTAACTTAAAGTAGTTCTGAGGACAGAACTATTCTAAGGAGTGAGTAATGTAATATCCCGGACGGATATTAACTCATAGAAATTACTATTTTATTATTATTTTATTATTAATTTATTTTAATTCTAAAATCAGATTATTTTGGTGATTTTTCGCCGGGTTGCTCACAAACAGTGTCTACGCGCACCTATCGGTCGGTGTGCATCCGAAGCACATCAAATTGATAGCGCGACCCTCCGAATTAATAATAAAATTTATTTTACTATTATTTTCTAAATTAAATTATTTTATGGGAATTTTATGAGGATTTTATAAGAAAATTTTTGTATACACATACATGTACACATACATAAAATTGTATGGTACTTAGTACATCATACAAGTATGTAGTGTATACCTTTGGTCAATATACTTACTCTTGTCATGGCTACTTAATTAAAAGGTTAGGGTTGATTAAGAGGTTTAAAAGAAGGATTGTATGCATGAGAAGAGCTAAAAAACCCTTCTAGAAGACTTATCCCTCCACCTCACCAAGTCTACACCATACCCCTCCCCCCCTAGGAGCATGGCCGGCCACCTCCTTGGGGTATTTTGTGCCAATGTGGTGCACTTACCACCTCCTAGTTTCTCCTATAAACACCCCATCATTCTCCTCCTTCTCTCATTTTAGAAAACAAAAGAAAGAAAGAAAGAAAGAATGAAAGGAAAAGAAAGAGAGAACCAAAGAATTAACTTGAGAGTTTTGTTTTGTAGGTTGATAGAAGTTTTCTAAAAAGCTAGGGGAAGGAGAAGGATTAGCAAGCAAGTCCTTCCAATAGATACTAAGGTGGGGGTTTCTTCACACTTCTTTGTTTGTTTGTTGTTTGTTTGTTTGTTTGTTTTGTTGTTTGACTTTTTCTCCTACCTTCTTGTTTTGTTTTGTTTTTGGGTTGTTCCTATGAAGGAGTATGTTGTATGTTGTGATAAATAAAAGTAAGAAGTAGTAGTAGAACCTACTAAAACATATAAAGATCACATCTTTGGTATTGTAGTTGTTGTTTTGTATGTTATTGGACTAAAAACTCACATATTGCATATGATCTTGAACATACAACCTCTTAAGATTGTAGGACTTAATACACATAAGCATATGAACATTTTACAACCATTGTGGGTTGTAGGACCTTGATTGAACATTGGACTAATAATAATAAGTGTATGTTTATTGTAATAAAAAGATCTTTTGTTAACCACTAGTTGTAGAAAATTAAAAAGATCTTCCTTTTACTAAACACTAGTCGTAGATTATAAAGATTTTCTTTTTATTAATCACTAGTTGTAGATTAAAAAGATCTTTTCTTTTTATTAATCACTAGTTGTAGATTAAAAAGATCTTCTCTTTTTTATTAATCACTAGTTGTAGCTATTAAAAAGATCTTTTCTTTTAATCACTAGTTGTAGAATAAATGAAAAAGATCTTTTCTTTCATATTTACTAGTTGTAGAGTAAAGTAAGATAAAAAATGATCTTTTCTTTTATCACTAGTAATAATAAAGATTAGTAAGCAACTAAGTAGTAGCATGCTAAAATATAAAGTAGTAGTATGTGATTAAATGAGGTAGTAGTAGCATGTATGTTAATTAATAAGGTAGTAGTAGTATGGGTAATTAAATAAAGTAGTAGTATGGTTGATATAAAGTGGTAGTATGTTGATTAAAGGAAGAAGTAGCAGTAAGTAGTATAGATGTTTATGTCCATAAAGTAGTAGTAGTAAGTTGTATGTTATGTTCTTGATAAGAATGAAGTAGGAGTAGTAGTAGATAATTGTGTGTTATGTTTTGATTGAAATGGGAGTAGTAGTAGTAGTAAAATGTTGTAGATCACTTCTAAAAATATTTAGAAGTAATATCCATGCTTCAAATGTTGTAGGATCACTTCTAAAAATATTTAGAAGTAGTATTCATGCTACAAATGTTGTAGGATCATTCCTAAAAATGTTTAGAAGCCATATTCATGCTTCAAATATTGTAGGATCATTTCTAAAAATGTTTAGAAGCCATATTCATGCTTCAAATGTTGTATGATCATTTCTAAAAAAATTTGGAAGCCATATTCATGCTACAAATGTTGTAGGACCACTTCTAAAAATGTTTAGAAGCAATACCCATGTTTAGAATGTTGCAGGATGCTTAATATAAATGCCCTACCATATTTTTATGCTTAATTAGTTGTAGGATGTCTTCTAAAAATATCCTACCATGTTTTCATGTTTAGAATGTTGTAGGATGTTTTCTAAAATATCCTAGTATGTTCTTATGTTTAGAATGTTGTAGGATTATTTCTAAAAATATCCTATCATGCTTTATATTTAGAATGTTGTAGGATTGTTTCTAAAAATATCCTATCATGCTATTTCATGTTTAGAATGTTGTAGGATTCAATCTAAAAGTTTCCTACCATGTTTAGATCAACTCATTTATGCTTAGAATGTTGTAGGATTCAATCTAAAAGTTTCCTACCATGTTTAGATCAACTCATTTATGCTTAGAATGTTGTAGGATTCAATCTAAGAATTTCCTACCATGTTTGGATTAATTCTATTATGCTTAGAATGTTGTAGGATCAATGATAAAATTACTTACCATGTTAGTTTAATTGTAGGTAAGTGATATGCCATGCTAGTTAATTTCAAGTAAGTTGTATGCTATGCTGGTTTAAATTGTATGTAAGTTGTATACCATGCTAGATAAGTGGTAGAAAGTTGTATACCATGCTAGTTTAATTGTAGGTAAGAGATATACCATGCTAGTTTAATTGTAAGTAAGGTCTATGCCATGCTAGTTAATTTCAAGTAAGTTGTATGCTATGCTAGTTTAAATTGTATGTAAGTTGTATACCATGCTAGATAAGTGGTAGAAAAGTTGTATACCATGCTAGTTTAATTGTAGGTAAGAGATATACCATGCTAGTTTAATTGTAAGTAAGGTCTATGCCATGCTAGTTAATTTCAAGTAAGTTGTATGCTATGCTAGTTTAAATTGTATGTAAGTTGTATACCATGCTGGATAAGTGGTAGAAAAGTTGTATACCATGCTAGTTTAATTGTAGGTAAGAGATATACCATGCTAGTTTTATCTATGCCATGCTAGCTTAATTACAAGTAAGTTGCATACCATGCTAGTTTGATTGTAGGTATGTGATATACCATATTAGTTTAATTATAGATATGCCATGCTAGTTTAACTACAAGTAAGTAGTATGCCATGCTAGCTTAATTATAAGGAAGTTGTATGTCATGCTAGTTTAGATTGTGAGTAAGTTGTATACCATGCTAGTTTAATTGTAGGTATGTGATATACCATGTTAGTTTAATTATAGATGTGCCATGCTAGCTTAACTACAAGTAAGTTGTATGCCATGCTAGCTTAATTGTAAGTAAGTTGCATGTCATGCTAGTTTAGATTGTGAGTAAGTCGTATACCATGCTAGGTTATACGAATACTCATGTTTACATGGTACCCCTGCTTAGATAAGTGGTTGTTCATGCTATGTTAGTAGATGATCATGATTCATGCTAAGTAAGTAGGTATCATGCTAATTATTGATCTTGTTAAGTTAATGATATCCATACTATGATGTTCATGCTTAGAGTAAAGAAACTACCCATGGTTAGTTGTAGAAATTTTATGTTATGTTCCATACCATGCTAAAGTTCAAATGCATGTTTAGAACATTGTAGGAGTAATGTTAGACTACCTACCATGCCTTGGAATGTTGTATGTTATATTAGTTATCTATCCATGCTTGGGTTATGGTGATTAGTCAAGATAAGTAGTAAGCTTTCATGCTCGCTTGACTATAGTGGACTCTATGTCTAGGTCGTAGTGATTTTTATGCTTAAGCTCGATGTAAGCACAAGCATTAATCATATTCATACTTAGGAGTGTGATGGTGAGTAGTTCTGTTTTGTAATTGGATACCGTAGGAAGATGCTTACGAGTGTATGTCATGCCTAAGGCATTATAGGTCGAAGTAATAAGATCAGGAAGACCACTAGTGATAGTTAGTTCGATAAAGGCTGTTATGTCGCCTTCAGATTCTTCCTTAGTAGAATGCCGATCATAGACTACTAGTAGATTCTTCTGTTGCTTCTAATAATAGAATATTAAGTTTGCTAGTAAGCACGTTTGGTTGCTTTTAAGATTGATTACCTGTATGGTTGTTTGCACATGGTTGTGCTCGTACGTGGCTCGACTGGCCCGTACGTAGCCGTGGGTCTCATACGTAGCTTAGTTGGCTCGTATGTAGGTTGTTGTCTCGTACGCGGCTCGACCGGCCCGTGCGTAGCTGTTGGTCTCATACGCGGCTTATTTGGCTGGTATGTACGTGGTTATCTCCTACTAGGCCTGCTTGGTTCGTAGGTAGTTATTGTTTCATATGTAGCTTAGTTGGCTCGTATGTGGTTGTTACTCTTGTAAAGCTTATTAGCTAGTACACAGTTCGTTGTGCTCATCTAGGGTGATATTACCACCCTAAGGGCTATCGACCATCAAGACATATGTTTTCTTACCCTAAGGAACTGTGGAGGAGTCACTCCTTGTGTACCGTCGAATCTTAACCAGGGTAGGTTGATCGAGGACCGGAGTATAGACGAAATCCAAGTCTAGGGTAACGGCATGCATGTATATTCGCACGGCCAAAGTCTTGGATCGATGAGCCACGAACCGGATCCTGAGGGATTCTGGTAAGTCTAGGTTGAGCAGCCTAGTGGAGGTGGCTTACGAAGCCTAATTTAAGGCCTAGCATGTTGTGTTTATAATATTGTCATCCCTAGGATTGTTCGAGTCAGGGACATCATTAGGGTAGTGACTTACAATGATCATTTTAACCCTTTGCCGGGAGAGAGGAGTCAGTTGTAGGGGGCCCCTTACACTAACTCGTCCCTTGAGGCAGATCATAGGTGGTGTATTGGGTTGTACCTTCCCGTCAAAGGGATACGTACGGTGCCGCCTCACAAGTTGAGGACACGGGTTGCGTATCTCGCGCTGTTAATTCCTGAGGTGCCGTGGCTGGGGGTGCCACAGGATGCATTGGGCAGTCCTGCGCTTGCAATACCCCAGAGGGTGCCACAGGGTAGGCTTCGCGCTACCCTGCACTTGCGAAACCCTATAGTTTGATTTTGTTGTGACGCCCGATACATTGGGTTCGTCTATTTTGAGAGAGGTCCGGCTGGCCGGGTCGCAGTGGCGAACATAGACACCACTGGCGAAATGCAATAGTGGGACTTGACCACATCTGCAACCTCATTAGCCACGTGTAGGTGTCGGGAACAGGTTGTGTACAATTAGAAGTTCATAACGCGGGTTCTAGTCCCTATATATGGAGAAACGACTTGAGATGGAGTCGCATGTAGTATGGGCTGCATGTTGCTTTCGGAGACTTGCTGACATAAGAATAGGAAGCGTCCTAGTTCTATTTAAATATCGCATTAGAGTCTAGTCATAGCACTCACAAACACTTAAACTACACCAACACCATTGCTATATTGTGTATATTGTTTGGAAGATTCGCTGCTATATGATCAGCCTTTAAGCGTCAGTGAATACTGACGTCCCCACTTCCATAGGTACTGGATCGCCGAAGTACAAAGGCGAGATTCAGGAAGACTCAAGGCAAGGAAAGCAAGGAGTCAGTGTTATGTTTAGTTCCGCTGCAGTATATGTATTGATCATGAAGTACTCTGATGTAAAATGTCGAAGGTTGTAATACTTAGAAATGTAAAGGAAATATTGTAACTCTATTGTAAGGTATTACAGTTGTACAATATTCAGACTTATAACACTTTGTGTATCGAATAAGAAGTTTTAAATTCTCCTGTTTTTTCTGTGTATTGTGACTAATTGAAGAAAAGGTCTTGGCTCGTGTCACGGTTTTCCAGTATCGGAAATCGGGGCGCTACACCCCAAAAATCAAATTGTCAAAAAATTATATTCTGGCTACACCCAGAATCGAACCCGCAACCTTTAAGAAGACAGCCGCACGCGCTAGCCGACTGGCCGAAGGCGCTCAGCGATATGAAGAGGAGACAGAGAGTTATATACTCTCTGTTTGGTGATTGGTATTTTTTTAAACTGCACACAAAGGAAAGGTGGACATAAGTATCGAACCAGCAACCATAGAGACACACGTCGCACTAAAGTAGCGCCAGAAGGCTCACCGACTACTTGAGCTATGAGCTCAAGTTGTCACATACACAACTCGAATTCTATTTAACTCGATTCTCTGTTTTATTAAAACATTTTGATATTCAAAAATCCTTATCTTTATTTTTCTTGCACCAAAAGCCATGTAAAACTCCAGAATGTATATTCTAACTTAAATTAACACCCCAATATTTTTAAAATAATTTTTCAGTAATTTAATACACATTTCTCATACAATAATTTAAATTCCATACTACCCTTTCCATAATTCAATTTGACATTTCGCAACACAACTTGGTATTAAAAATTCACATTATAAGTATAATTCGCTGTTTTCCCCTCTTTCATAAACCCAAATGCATAGGACAATCTTATTCATTTGAACCAATATCACGATAGTCCATTTAGCACATAAAACAATAATTTCATCTACTAGCATTTCGTACTCAATTATTGACGTTATCAACAATCCCAATTCAATATTTCCATAACTACAAGCAATTTGCACACAATATTAAGATTCATGATAAGTTAACATACAATCTATCAAGCATTAATTAATCAACTAGCAAGTCATTTTTCAAATTAAGTGTACTCTTATTAGTTTCTTTCATGCATCATTATTTCAACACTCCTATCATGGCATCTAAATTAGAAGTATAGAAAACCACCTACCTAATTTGGAGAGAAATCACTCAACAACTCTTAAACGAAAGAGCCCTTCTCCTCCTAGATTGAGCTTGCCCAAACGAGTGCTCCTCCTCCTTGCTCCTAGTGCAACCCGAGAGCTCCAAGTTGATGTAGCCGGCCTCCTAGCTTGCAAGCACACACACTCTCAATCTCTCAATCTTTTATTCTCACTTCCTACTAACATTCTACTACTAACAATTGTATTCTTTCACTATAGGTTTGGATAATGAAAAGTGTGAGGATAACTAGGCTAGGGAGGGAGGGAAGGGGGGGGGGGGGGTATTTATACAAAATTTTGGGACAAATAGAAGGCTAGGATTGATCTAGGAGTTAAGAAATAAAGGCTAGGATTCAAGGGGAAGTTGTAGTAACCCACCATGACTACAAAAACCACCTCCCACAAACTCCACTTCTTTTCCTTTTCCATCCTAATCCCATCCGGCCTAAGAAGGTGCACAAACACATGCTAGTGCAATGCACGTGTTTGTATAGTCTCCCATTTTAAAAAGTTGTACATTTATTTTTTTTTATAAAAACTCTATAAAAATTTGTGTACACTACAAGTTGTAATAAAAAGAGAAAATAAATTCATGGGCCTTTATTTAATGGGCCAAATTGGCTATATTTAAAATAAATTAAGTTGGGCTCAAAATAAAAGAGTACTTATGTTTGTTTAAAAAAAGGTTTTAACAAAAACAATAGAAAAGACATATATATATATATATATATATATATATATATATATATATATATATGTATACTCATTTGTTTATGTAATGAAAATAATTATAAAAATTTTATATCACAAGATTGCACGTGCACAAA
Source organism: Hemerocallis citrina (assembly GCA_017893485.1). Lineage (NCBI taxonomy): Eukaryota > Viridiplantae > Streptophyta > Magnoliopsida > Asparagales > Asphodelaceae > Hemerocallis > Hemerocallis citrina. The sequence goes on along the minus strand of CM030361.1, from coordinate 232,140,508 downwards.
ACGTACAAATTAATAACACAAAATAATAATTTTCATAAATGAAAATCAGGGTATTACACTGCTCGGGTTGAGGATTTTGAAGAGGAGGGTGCCTCTCCTGCAGCGGCAGATCAGGTTGAGGAGGGAGTTGTCCCTGTTGCGGGACGGGTTGGAGGGGAGCCGCGGGTTATTTTTGGGGAGGAATGGGAGTAGGTCCACGGTTGGACCCTCTGGATCTTACTTTCCTTGGTGGCATGGCTGGAGGCGGTATTGACCGATGGAAGAAGTTGGACTGCTACTCATTTTCCCACAGACGACGCCAATCTGTTGCCGCTGAAATCGGTGTAGGGGCAAACAGATAGATCTGTGGATTCGAGGAAAGTTGAATAGTCAAACCTGAGCAACTTCATCAGAGTTTGACCGAGATCCTTCCGCCGTTGACCTGCAAAAATTGCGAGACATCGGGGTTGATCCCGGCGACGCACCCTCCGACGCACTTGTCCGTAATCTGAATGATTAAGAAAGAGCTTTAATTGGCAAAACGAGAACCAACCAATCCAAGAACGAACAAACGAACCCCCCAAAAATGCATGCACACCACGATAACAAGAACAAGACCGACCAATGGTGATGGGGATCGGTGCAAAGGATTGCTACGGCAGTTGGAAGAGCACGACGGAGACAAGAGGGGGTGGTCTGGCGCTCCACAGTCGGTGTATAGCACCAGCAAGGTGCTACGCTGCTGTCGATGCTCATGGTGCTGCTGCCGCACGACGGAGGAACAGCAGAAGGGCTGCTGTCGAGGACGTCGGGGGATCTGCAGGAGGGTGGTTGCTGCTGACTGATGGAGGCAACACCGGGGTGCAATGGGAAGAGGTACAGGGGCACTATCGCTCCAGATGGGTAGCGGCTGACGTGAACAGCGAGTATGAGTTCTTTTATAGTTGGAGTTTTAGGGTTAGGGAGAGGGACACAGGGGATCCGGGTCGGGTGTATGGGTAGTTACGGGTCTGGGAAAGTGGGTAAATTTATTGGGTAAATAGGGTAGGTGCAGGTTTAATGGGCTTGGGTAATTTAATAAATGGGTGTAGGTTAGTCAATGGCTTTAATACTGGATATGAGGATAGATAATGGGTTAAAGGGTTTAGTTGGCTTAACGGGTTGGCATTGATAAGTGGAGGATATAATCTGGGTATAGGAAAGGTTAATAAACACAGGGTAATTGGGTAGCAGGTTTATTAGGTTAATGGGTTTTAAATAAAAAAATCCAATAAGAAAATTAAATAACCAATAAAACATAATTTATAAAATAATGTAATTTAAATTACAATATAGGCTTTATTTAGAATAACTATAATTATAGTTAGTACATAGAAATTGATTTTTAAATAAATACTCATAATTAATAATGATACTAATAGTTAAAAATACAAATACTAATAATAATAACAATAAGAATAACAATAACAATAATAATAATAAAAAAAAATAATAATAATAATAATAATAATAATAATAATAATAATAATAATAATAATAATAATAATAATAATAATAAATATAAAATAAAAATAACGGTAACAATAATAATGCGGAAGAATAGTAATAATTACAATATAAAATCATTGATTAAAAAAAAATTAGACTTTAATAAAATTACCCATAAAGATAAACGGAAAAATAATTTAAATAAATGTTTAAATACATAAAATACACATAAAATACGGGTTTGGGAAAACAGGGGTTGCAAATCCTACCCACCTGATATGGCTAAAAATGGGGTTAAATCGAAACCGTCCAAATTGGGCACGAATCTTGAAGCCTAGTGGTAAAACGGTAATTTCACCTACCAACGGGTCTGAAGCGGGTACTGGTTATCTTCCCCGAAGACCCACTTACCCGCAAAAGGATCTACCTCAACTGGGTGCGGGTTTCAACCCGCAGCAAACCCGGTCCAGAAGGGATAGAATTAGGGTTTCTGATTAAATCCTAATCAACGGCCCTGATTCATATCTATCCCTTCACTGGGGATTAGGGATTACATTCCTTATCTAACCACAGGGGAATTACATTCCTAATCTGATCCCAGCGGTGCCTATAAATACCCCCCATCCATCTCCATTGTGAGGTAATCAATCTTTTTCCAGTTTTCACGCTCTTTCATAATCTTCCCTGATTACTGACTTGAGCGTCGGAGGGTGAATCGCCGAGAACACCCCCGATGTCTCGCACTTTTTGCAGGTGTACGGTAGGAGTCTGCGTTAAACTTCGACGGAACAGATATACAGGTTTGCTATTCAGTTTTCCTAAGAATCCACAAATTCTATCTGTTTGCCCCCACACCGATTTTAGCGGCAACAGATTGGCGCCGTCTGTGGGAAACTAATGAATAGCAACCTCCCCTCTTCCCGTTGGTCAGATCTTCTCCAGCCATGCCTCCTAGGAAAGTCAGATCCAGAGGGTCCAACCGAGGACCCAACCCCGATCAGCAACAAGAAGTTCCCCCTCAACCTGCTTAACAGCAGGGGCAACTTCTTCCTCAGGCGGAGGACCCACTCCAACAAGGCCCGCCTGCTCCTCAGAACCAACAGCCTCCCAAAGGTCCCAATCCGCAAAAACAGCCTCTCCATCCGGACCACGTCTCCATCCATAACGCCTCTTCGGACTCTATAGCCTCTCACCATCCCCGAGCTTCCGATCACCACCACACCATCCTCAATCGGCAGAAGGATGAGGATCTTCGCCGCCATCTGGATGAAAAGCGGACCCGAGAGGGAACCTCTCGCCAACACCGTCCGGATGAGCGGTCTCCTCACCGCCAAGAATACAGAAGGTCCCCTACCCGAAGGGGGCGGAGAGAGTCCCCCGAGCATTACAGAAGAAGGCCAAACTCCCCTGCAGGTCGACAACAGCCTAGGAACGATGAGGCACCCATCACCCGTGCCGAGTTCCAGCAGTTCCAAGCGACCATCCTACAAGCTCTCAATCTCCGTCCCAACACCAATGCACCCAAGATCCCCTCTCCTCCTCCGGTCCGAAGTCCTCGCTTACGGTCCCCATCTCCTCCTCCAGCTCCCAGCAACTCCCGGCATGTGCAAAGTCCTCACCGCTCCAGGAGCTACCGTCGTCGTAGCCCCCATTCTCCCTCGTACGAAGACGAGTCTAGAGGCTCGGCTGATTACCGTCGAAAGGACGACGCTGTGTACCGCCGTCTCCATGAGATGGAGAGGCGCTTGGGTCAGTTAGAAAGAGAAGAAGAACTTAGAGGAAGGACTCTTCATCCTAGCAGACCTCCTTTTTCCCGAACCATAATGGATGCACCTTTACCAATCGGCTTCAAGCCTCCTCAATTTGAGACCTACTCCGGGGAGACTGACCCCATCGATCATATCGAGAGCTTCAAGACCCTAATGCTCATCCATCAAGCTTCTGATGCTCTACTCTGTAAAACCTTCCCCACAACTCTCAAGGGTCCGGCTCGAGAATGGTACTCTCGCCTCACCCCATCCTCAATATTCTCCTTCGAGCAATTCGAGACCCTCTTCATCATCCATTTTGTAAGTAGCCGTAGAACTGAGAAGACCAGCATCTCGCTACTGTACCTCCATCAGAAGAAGGGTGAGAAGTTGAGAGACTATGTGAAGAGGTTCACAGCTGAAGCCAGGTCCATAGCATCCCTCGACCAGTCGGTCGCTGTAGCAGCATTTCAATCCAATGTCCTCAATTCCAACCTCCGCTCCTCCCTTGCTAAGAAGCCCCCACAAAAATTCTCTGACCTCCTCCTCCGAAGTCAAAAGTACATTCGGGCCGAAGAGGCCAAGCACCACCCTAACTTGGAGGGGTCTTCCTCCGGGTTTAAGAGAAAGGGAACAGAAGAGGAAGGAGCCAAGAAGCTCCAGAAGGATAATGCCGGCCAGCGCCGACCTTCCCCCAGGTTCGAGAAATTTACACCTCTCACCACCAATGTCTCTACCATTCTGATGGAAGTTGAGATGGAAGGGATCATACCTCCTACTCCGAGGATGAACACCCCTGCCAAGAAAAGGGATAAAGAGAAGTGGTGCCGTTATCACCGGGACCATGGCCACAAAACCAATGATTATCGGGCCTTGAAGAATGAGATAGAAGCCCTCATCCAGAGGGGGCAGCTGACCAGATTCGTGAGAAAGGACCGAGCCGACCTTCCTCTCCCGCCTCGGGGGGCTAATAAGCGCCGGGAATGCGATGAAATGCCCGACTTCGAAAAGGAGCGTGTCCTACACCTCATTCATGGGGGCCCAATGGGGGGCTCCTCAAACTCCTCTCGAAAGGCATTTATAAGAGAAGTCAATTCGGTTCGCACTCCCAAAGGCCTCGGAGTGCCCGTCACATTCTCAGACGAAGATCTTGAAGGTGTCCGCACCCCTCATTGTGATGCACTCGTCATCAGCCTCCACATAGCGAACTTCAAAGTGGAGAGGATCCTAGTGGACAATGCCAGCTCCGTTAACATCCTCTTCCTTGCCGCTTTTAAAGGCCTAAAGCTCTCCCGAGACAGACTCAAGCCCGCCGGCTACACGCTCCATGGGTTCACGGGAGTGCCAGTGACTATTGAAGGGGTGATCACCCTCGACGTAACCGCTGGAAAAACTCCTATTACCCGAACGGAGTCGATGGACTTCATGGTCGTAGATGTTCCCGCAGCCTACAATGTCATTCTGGGTCAGCCCGGCCTAGCTGCCCTTGAAGCCGTCCCTTCCGCCTATCATCTCAAAATGAAGTTTCCCACTCGGGCCAGAGTAGGGGAAGTAAAAGGTAATCAGGAAACGGCCTGCAATTGCTACATGACCTCTACCCTCGGTCCCGTCCTCTCCTTAGAAACTCTGGAAATCCCCCAAGATGCTGCCTGACCGACGTCCGAGCCGGTGGATGAATTGGAGGAAGTGCTCTTCTCAGAGCAGGATCCAACTCGCAAGTTCTTTGTTAGCAAGACCCTCCCGTCTGCCCTATGCTCGGACATTGTACAGTGCATCTGAAGGAACCGAGACCTCTTCGCTTGGTCAGCTGCAGACATGCCCGGAATTTTCGAAGAGCTCTTAGTCCACCGCCTCAGCGTTGTTCCGGGGTCCAAACCAGTTCAGCAGAAGAGGCGCAAGTTCGCCCCCGAGCGCCAGCTAGCTATAAAAGAGGAAGTGGACAAGCTCTTGAAGGCCCGGTTCATACAAGAGGTGAACTATCCCGAGTGGTTGTCGAATGTAGTAATGGTGAAGAAGTCCCATGGGACTTGGAGAATTTGTATCGATTTTACCGATCTCAACAAGGCTTGCCCCAAGGATCCCTTTCCTCTTCCGAGTTTTGACACTCTGATTGATGCCACCTCGGGACATGAGCTCCTTAGCTTCATGGACGTCTTCTCAGGCTACAACCAGATTCGGATGTTCCCTCCGATTATCCCGAAGACCTCATTCGTGACCGACCAGGGCCTCTATTGCTACATGGTCATGCCCATTGGTTTGAAGAATGCAGGAGCCACATACCAACGCCTCGTCAACAAGGTTTTCCAAGCTCAAATCAGCCGCAATATGGAAAGTATATGTTGACGACATGCTTGTGAAAAGCATCCGAGGTCCCGATCATGTAACCAACCTCCAAGAGGCGTTTGATGTTCTGAGAAAGCACAACATGAGACTCAATCCGAACAAGTGTGCGTTCGGAGTCTCGTCAGGAAAGTTCCTCATCTTCATGGTTAGCCAACGAGGAATTGAAGCAAACCCTGAGAAAATCAAGGCCATATTAGACATGGCCCCTCCCAAGAATGTTAAGGAAGTTCAGAGGTTAACAGGCCGCTTGGCCGCCATAAGGCGTTTTCTCTCGAAGTCTGGGGAGAAATGCCTCCTCTTCTTCAAGGCCCTCAGGGGGGCTAAAGGTTTTGAATGGGGACAACAGCAACAGGAGTCCTTCGACTAGCTCAAGGCTTACCTCATCAATCCTCCTCTCCTCAGCAAACCAATTCCTGGAGAACCCCTCTACCTCTACCTGGCAGCCTCCAAACAGACTCTCAGTGTCGTTTTAGTAAGGGAAGAAGACCGGGCTCAAAAGCCCATTTACTATGTGAGCAAAGTACTTCGGGATGCCGAACTCCGCTACCCAAAGATAGAAAAGATGGCTTATGCCCTGGTGATGGCCGCGAGAAAGCTTCGCCCGTACTTTCAGTCCCATTCGGTGGTCGTTCTAACCGACCAACCGCTGAAGCAGGTCCTCCACAAGACAGAGACCTCGGGTCGCCTTATGAAGTGGTCTATCGAGCTGAGCCAGCACGATATAACTTATCAGCCTCGGACCGCGATCAAGGCTCAGGCCTTAGCAGAATTCATAGTTGAAAGTACCATCCCCGAGTCCAGCCAAACAGTGAAGGGACCACTCGTCTGGTCGGTTTATGTGGACGGATCCTCCTGCAATGAGGGAAGCAGGGCAGGGGTCATTCTGGCAGGCCCAAATGATTTCATCCTCCAATACTCCCTCTGTATCAACTTCAAGGCCTCTAACAACAAAGCAGAATACGAGGCACTCATAGCCGGCCTTGGAATGGCTCGCAACACAGGCGCAACGCCTCAGGATCTTTAGCGACTCTCAGCTAGTCATGAATCAGGTCCTCGGCGAATATGAAGCACGTGATGACAGGATGGTTAAATACTTAGCCAAGGTCAGGAGCCTCATGGCACTGTTTGAAGAAGCCTTCATCCGACGCATACCCCGGGAAGAAAATGCTCAAGCCGACGCCCTCTCCAAACTAGCCTCTTCCTTCCTTCAAGGTCTCGAGCAGACCGTCTTGATAGAGGTCCTTCTGAAGCCAAGTATAGAGGGCGAAACTCCCGACTCTATGGAGTCGCTGCCTATCCTGCTCGAAGACAACTGGATAAAACCCCTCGTCGAATTCTTAAGGGATGGACTCCTCCCCGAGGATCCCAAGGAAGCTCGAAGAGTGAGAACCCGAGCTGAGCGTTACACACTAATCAGAGGTATCCTATATAAACACTCTTTCACATAGGTAGACGGCCGGCCTTACTTGAGATGCCTCTCCTCCGGGCAAGCCAACTACGCCCTGCAAGAACTTCATAAGGGCATCGGCGGGGCACATTCGGGGTCCAGAGCTCTAGCCCGCAAAGTGTTGAATTACGGATATTTCTGGCCCACTCTCCTACGAGACGCCGAACGGCACGTTCGGCAATGCAGCTCCTGTCAGAAGTACTCCGACATCCGATGCCTCCCACAAGCTCCACTCACTTCCCTATCAAGTCCGATCCCCTTTGCAATGTGGGGGATGGATTTACTAGGGCCATTTCCACCAGCTCCCGGACAGTTCAAATTCTTAGTCGTGGCGATCGACTACTTCTCGAAATGGATAGAGGCCGAGCCCTTGGCCACGATCACCGAGAACATGGTTTTTCAGTTCTTTTGGAAGAGCGTGATCTGCCGATTCGGCGTCCCTAGGGTCCTGATAACAGACAACGGAACACAGTTCACCGGGGCTGCCTTCCGAGCTCTATGCGAAGACCTTGCCATCCAACACCGGTTCTCCTCTGTTTCTCATCCCCAGTCGAATGGCCAAGCCGAAAATGCTAACCGATAGATCCTCTCCGGCATTAAGAAGAGGTTAGATAAGTGTTCCAAAGGCTTATGGGTCAATCAGCTTCCCAACGTGCTGTGGAACTACCGCACCACAAACGGACCCCCACAGGAGAGAGCCCATTTAATCTCACCTATGGGTCCGAGGCCATCATCCCCCTAGAAGTCGGAATACCCTCTCCTCGTCTAATAGCTTATGAAGAAGAGCAAAATGCCAGAGAGCTCCGAGCAAGTCTAGACCTGATAGATGAGATCCGAGAAAGAGCTGAGGATCGAGTTGGCATACAAAAAAAGAGTCCGCCCCACAGACCTCAAAGAAGGGGACCTGGTCCTCAGAAAGTTGGCCAACTCATTCCCAGGTCAGAAGAGCAAATTGGCCCCAAATTGGGAGGGACCTTACAAGATCGCCAAAGTAGTCCGCCCCGGCACATACAGACTAGAAGATCTCGAAGGCAGGGAGATTCCCAGGACTTGGAATGCCGACCATCTCTTAAAATACCAAGAGAGAGCACCAACGCCTCTCTGAGTATTTCGAGATGTCGAACCATTCCTCTCCTATTACTTGTAATGATTTTCTTTTATTTTTCTCTTGTAATAACGGCTCGCAACTTTAGAAGCAGCCGGCCATTAGTCATCAATAATGAAAGTTTTTTCATATTTTACTTGTAAAAAGCGCTTATATCTCTCCGCCTTCACTCTTCACTCTACCGATGGTTCGGAGTCCAACACTCGGCTCGATCCTACTTCACAAGTTCGCTCGTAAGCGAGCTAGAAGTATGTCGCCGTTCAGAACTGCTTCCACAACCGTTGAACAACTCTACCGATGGTTCGGAATACAACACTCGGCTCGATCCTACTTCGCAAGTTCACTCGTAAGCGAGCTAGAAGTAGGTCGCCGTTCGGAACTGCTCCCACAACCGTTGAACAACTCTACCGATGGTTCGGAGTCCAACACTCGGCTCGATCCTACTTCGCAAGTTCGCTCGTAAGCGAGCTAGAAGTAGGTCGCCGTTCGGAACTGCTCCCACAACCGTTGAACAACTCTACCGATGGTTCGGAGTCCAACACTCGGCTCGATCCTACTTCGCAAGTTTGCTCGTAAGCGAGCTAGAAGTAGGTCGCCGTTCGGAACTGCTCCCACAACCGTTGAACAACTCTACCGATGGTTCGGAGTCCAACACTCGGCTCGATCCTACTTTGCAAGTTTGCTCGTAAGTGAGCTAGAAGTAGGTCGCCGTTTGGAACTGCTCCCACAACCGTTGAACAACTCTACCGATGGTTCGGAGTCCAACACTTGGCTCGATCCTACTTCGCGAGTTCGCTCGTAAGCGAGCTAGAAGTAGGTCGCCGTTCGGAACTGCTTCCACAACCGTTGAACAACTCTACCGATGGTTCGGAGTCCAACACTCGGCTCGATCCTACTTCGCAAGTTCGCTCGTAAGCGAGCTAGAAGTAGGTCGCCGTTCGAAACTGCTCCCTCAACCGTCGAGCAACTCTAACGGTGGTTCAGAGTCCAGAGTTCGGCTCGACTGTGCTAACCCATATACCCCGAGCCGAGCGGACGAGGGACCGACCCCCACATATGGAGAAAAATTTCGCCGAACAAATTTCACCGTTTGATCATCTCAAAATGCATGCTAGGACTTGATCAGCGGATCAGATCGTGCCACGTGTCCACAAAACGACAAGATAGTGTTTTCTTGGAACTCGTGCCTCCCATCTCGTGATACGTACCACGATCATGATCGACCGTCTAGATGTTGCCACATGGGCTGAGTCTGATGTCCGAGCTATCGCACCTCGAAAGCGCACAGTCGCCTCGGTATACTCCGAGCAAAAAACTAAAGTTCCGCAGTTAAAACACTCGAAGAAGATAACTAGGGGTCCTTATGGTTCGAGTAGGGCAACTACGGCACAACAAGAGCAAAGCAACGTCGATTTTATTGAAACAAAGTGATAAATTTACAATGCAAAGAGTTACAGCAAAAAAAAGACTTGACAAATTTACAAGCTATGTCATTACAACAAGGAGACGATGCAAGAAGTAAAAGGCATGATGCAACTCATTCAGTGCCTCCTTGGGACAGGGACGTTCCGATTAAGAGACAATCGGGGTTTCCGTCCTTTTATCTCCGAGCTTGTCTCTAGGCCGACGAACTGCGAAGCCGCCTCGCCACTAATCCTAACGGTGGCTCCGACAGAGGCTCCACTCGAGCTAACAGCTACTCTGCTTTGTGCGTCGGCTGCTGCCCGACAAATAACTTGGCCACGAGTCGCTAGCTCGTAAAAGGTGATCCCCCGTTCTCTCTCCTCGCGAGTGCAAGAAGTGCTGCAGACATTAGCCCTCACAGGCTGAGGCTTTAGTCGAGCCACCTCCTCCTCGAGCTCAACGATCCTATCCTTCAGAGTGTCGTCCTTAACCATTATCTTGAATCGAGGGAGTTTTGCCGAACCTGGGGCACTCAGCGCTGTCGGATATAATACGACGTAAGTTAGTCACCTCGATGCTCTTGTCAACTGTGACCCTCTGCAGCTGTTCGACCTTCCTCGCGAGCTCGTCTCGCTCGGCCCGCACTGAGGCTAGCTCCTCCTCCTTCGTCGAGAACTCCTCCTCGACTATCCGTAGGTGATGAACCTCGGCCAAAAGCTCACTATACTTTTTCTCTACGTTGAGCGACACTCTTCGGATTAGCTCGATCTCACCCTTGAGTCGAGCCTCGCGAGATTGCCTAAACAGCTCGACACGATGCCGAGCTGCTACGGTATTGGGGGCATGATAGAGGATCTGAAATACAAGAACGTCACAATTAGGAGACTATACACCGACCCAAACACTTGGACAAATTTGAAATAAAATTTTCATTCATAAAAAGAAGAAGCGGTGGCCAGTCCGCAAAAAGGTGTTACATTTTTGAAAGGAAAACAAAAAAGACGAGAAGATCAGGGGTCCACCTGCGTCATCGGCTCGACCACAGGCGCCTCGCCGGACGGCCCCTCATTTCTCGCCCCGGCCTGGGGGTTTGTCACCACTACATCGGTGACCACCTCCTCGTCGCCGTCGCCCTCTCCCTCGTCACCTTCCTCCTCTTCGCCTTCCTCCTCCTCACTGTCTGATGCAGACCCGGGCCACAGCCTGTAGCCGACCCGCTCGAAGCCGGGGACACGGTCCTAAACATGGTCGAGCGCCCTCTGGTAGGACTTCTCCATGTTCGAGGCCATGTGCTTCTTCGCCTCGGCCTCGACCTCGGCCTTGATCTTCGTTGCCAAGGCCTCCTTCTCTGCCTTCACCTCGGCCAGAGCCTTGGCTGTCGTCGCCAGCTCCTCTGCAGCCTTGGCAGCTTTGGCAGACTCCTTAGTGAGCCGCCCCTTTACTCGCTCCAGGTCGGCTACAAGATCGGCAACCTGGACCTCCAAGCCCTTGGCTCACCTCTGCTCTGCTTCAAGCTGCCGAACCACCTTCACCTTGTCCGCCCTGTCTTTATCACTGGCAGCCTTCAACTCCTTCTCCTATTCGGCGAACGCTTCAAGGAGATGGTTGAAGTGACAAGTGGCCTACCAAAACAAAGCAATGGTGAGCACAAGATAAGGGTCAAATGACAGACTTAAAGAAATCTTACCGATATGAGCGACCGAGCAACCTCATAGGTGTCATCGCCGACCGTCTCCGCCTTCAGCACGGCTTGATCTTTTGGGGTCGCCAAGTGTTTGACGACCTGCATCGACATCTGCGAGTTCCCGAGGAATCCATCATGATTTTTGACCCGCCAGTTCGGAACGAACAGCTGCTTGTGCTGCTCGGTCAAGATTACCTCGGCCTGAGCAGTCAGTGGCGGAGCCTCAAGCGACAACGCCGCAGAGACGTCGAAGGCCTCACCGACCGGGGTAGAAGCGACAAGAGCCGAGGGCTCTTCGACAACAACCACCGTTGACGAGGGGACCTCAGCAACCTGGGGGAGGCGGAGTAATGGTCGAAGCAACCTTGGGGGGCCGGCCTGACGAAGCAGTTGCGCTCGGCCTCTTCCTCTTCCTCCCATCGGCGACCTTACCCCTCTCATTCATCATGGCCAAAAAATCCATCTTCGGCACCTCTGTATCGGACAGCAAGCAAATTGAGAGTTTGTGAAACGAGCTAAAAAAAATGTGAGAGATGTCAGGAGCGTACTCGGGTCGATCGGACTAAGGCCTGACCCGTATAGCACCTCCTAGGTCATCTCCCTCCAACTCAACATTGGGAGGGCCACGATCTTCCTCGCCACTTCCTCCTCGACCGCAGTCAGTTCCGGGTCGGCCCTCGCGAACTTTGGCACCTCTACTTTCCATCGGCTCGGAACTTGCAGCATCGATGGCTCCCTCAATATGAAGAACTTCTCCTTCCAGCCTTTGATCGAGTCCGGGTTTTCTATAATCCGAACGCCTTTCCTCGGCGCCAGGTAGTATCGATGTTCGGTCTTGTGCATCCGGTTTATCCGATACATGCTTTGGAAGACCGTCAGATCCAGCTCGACCTCGGCATTGCGGCACTGCAGCTGGAAGGCGTTCACATGGCGCCACGTGTTTCGGCATGAATTGGGTCGGCATAAGGCAGTACCACCCGAGGACCAGACGAATGAAGGGGTGCAAGGGAAACCGCAGTCCGGCGTTCAGAGAGTCGTAGTCGAACATGCACATATCCGACGACGATAGCTTGGAGTTTGCTCGCATCCCAGGGCCGAGGAGAATTAGCTTGTACTCCGGAGGGATGGCGAACCCTTTTCTGATCCAGAGCAGGTCCTTCTCAGATAGCACCGATCCAATTTCGTCCGCCTCGGTAGTCAGAACCGGGTTATTCTCTTCGTAAACTTCCGACTGACCGAGGATCGCCTTCTTCATGAGGTCGCCCTCGTACTGCCTAACCCCAGTGTGCCCGGACAGTACACAAGGGTATCGGCCCGTCTCAGGGGCTTGCCTCGGATTCTCCACAATAACCTCGACCACAGGAGATTGGGCCACTACCCTCCACTTCTTCTTCTCCTTCCTCACCTCGGCCACAGACGGCTCGGCTACTTGCTTCCCCTTCCTTCGGATCTCCATCTGCCTCCTCTCCTCGGCACCACTATTGCCCGAGGACGAGGCCTCACTCCCCGAGTTCACCCTTGACATCTCTATAAAAAGGCTAAGGCAAGTAGACTGACCATGAAGTGACGTGCCCTTGAAGTGACGTTCACGGTTGGAATAAGCTCGCCGGAAATCGCCTGGCCCACGCGATAGCTAACACAACCGCCTTTGAGCAAAAATCGCCGCTAGCAGAGAGCACAGAGAGTAAAAGTGAAAGCTTGGAGTGAAAAGTGAGAAATGAGCTTGGGGGTGGGGGAGTAAGAACTTATAACCCCAGTGCGACGTTTGGGCCTCCTTAGGAACTTAAAAGCCCGCTAAGAAGCCAAAGCGCCAAAGCAGAGAGTTGCAACGTTTTAGTTTCACAACAAAGACTCCACAAAGCGCTCAAGTCCACGACTCGGCCACCGGTTCGCCTAGCCGACCTACCGAGCAGTCTGGTTAAGCAGCCGAGCTACTGAGTCCGCTTCAACACTGAGCTTCCGAGCCGAGGGGACGAGGAATCGACCGTCATATATGAAGAAAAATTCTTCTGAGGCTTAATCACCGTCAGATCTCTCCAAAATTCGTGTCAAGACACGATGGACGGTTCAGATTGCACCACGCTCACAAAATGACAAAATAACGTTTTCTCGTGATCTGAACCCAGCCCTCGTGATTCATGCAATGATGGACGCTCTAGATCTGACCACGTGTACCTTCCGAACTGCGTGCCACCAGTTCGCCTAGCCGAGCTACCGAACAGCCTGGCTAAGTAGCCGAGCTGCCGAGTCGGAGGGCGACGACGCTTCAAATCCAAGATGCTTCAAAACATCCAACTCCATGCCTCGACTATTAGCACCAAGCTTCCGAGCCGAGGGGACGAGGAATCGACCCTCATATATGGAGAAAAATTCTTCCGAGGCCAAATCACTGTCGGATCTCTCCAAAATTCGTGTCGAAACTCGATGAACGGTTCAGATTGTGCCACGCCCACAAAACGACAAGATAACGTTTTCTCGTGATCTGAACCCAATCCTCGTGATCCACGCAATGATGGACGCTCAAGATCCGACCATGTGTACATTCCGAGCCTCCTGCCACCGGTCTGCCTAGCCGAGCTACCGAACAGCCTGGCTGAGCAGCCGAGCTACTGAGCCGGAGGGCGCGATGCTCCAGAGCCAAGACTCTTCAAAACGGCCAACTCCATACCTCAGCTAACGACACCGTGCCTCCGAACCGAGGGGATGAGGAACCGACTCTCGTATATGGAGAAAAAATCCGCCTGACCCTCCTCAGCCGTCGGATCTTGTCAAAAAACGCGCTCGTCATGATGGACGGCTCAGATCTTGCCACGTTCACTAAACGACAAGATAGCATTTTTTGGGGATACGCACTGAGATGGACATCCAGGATCACACCACGTAGTTCAGCTGATTCCGAGCCATGTGCCGACCCGCCGAGCCGAAGGGACGAGGAACCGACCCTCGTATACGAAGAAACTATCTGCTGAGGAGCGCGGGTCGTCTGATCGCCCAGAAAATCGTGCTCGTCGCTGATCAAGGGCCCAGATCGCGCCACGCCATAAATCTGTATTAAAAATTAGTTTTTATTTATTTTAATCGTTTTATTTATTTAAAAATTGCGAAAAGATTACTAAAAATTCAGAAAAATTAGCAACAAATTCTAGAAAATAATTATAAATTCGGGAGAATATTTTTGAGCCCCTGGACGAACAATTATTACCTAGAATGTGTTGATAAGACCCCCGAACGACTGGTTAACACATCGCAAAACTAAATAAATAATCCGGAAAAATAGATAAAAACCGCCGGATGTCCGGAGAAGCTCAAGAGCAGCTTACAGCTTCAAAAATCACCTCACTACCCCCTTTGAGATTCAAAACCCTCCATTTGGACTCCGATACAACTCCACTAGCCATTAAAACAGTTAAACTACTTCCCAAAGGCTGATCAAACTCAGTCTTTAGGAGTGGGGGGCTCATGATATGGCTAAAAATGGGGTTAAATCGGAACCGTCCAAATTGGGCACGAATCTTGAAGCCTAGGGGTAAAACGGTAATTTCACCTACCAACGGGTCTGAAGCGGGTACTGGTAATCTTCCCCGAAGACCCACTTACCCGCAAACGGATCCACCTCAACTGGGTGCGGGTTTCAACCCGCAGCAAACCCGGTCCAGAAGGGATAGAATTAGGGTTTCTGATTAAATCCTAATCAACGGCCCTGATTCATATCTATCCCTTCACTGGCGGTGGTGGCGGTGGTGGCTGTTTCTGACGCCGGAGGAGATGCTGTTTTTAGGCAGTCCGGAGATCGACAGACGGTTTTCGATGAAGAAATCGGCAGCCAAACCTTTAAAAAAAAAAAAAAAATCGGGACGCTGCCCCGAACCCCGCGACCTGACCGAATAACTCTGCGCAGGGTCAGATTTGGGATTCGCACAGAGAGGAAGAATCAGGAAAGATGGCCATAATAGTTGGATTTTTATTTTCAAATTTATTGCCATTATTGCTTATTCTGATTATGCATGTTTATTATTTTGTTATTTTTTTTTTGAAAAACTAGGATCACATTAATAATGGACAAAATGGACATAAATTAACTAGTAGAAAAACCCTCATTGTTAAATAACTAAGTGGGAGAGGGAATTCATTTAACATGAATCCCACGGTCTCCATTGCTGGTTTGTAGGTGATATAATTATACTTGCGTGTTGGCTTTAGTGCTTTCCTCCATATCGGATGAGTATAATTATGGATCACCAGTACAAACTTCCTTAGGGATAATTGTAGAAAGTTACCTAGTATGTGTTCACTTCTCCATCTGAAGGAACTCAATACAAGATAATGGACTTAGTATTAAGCAATGGTATACACTTAGATACAAATAATGGTATCCTCCCCATCGGAGTCACTGCTATTATTTGTAGGACCAGAGCAAGACCAACAGATTAATTTTATTTGTCATAAAGTTGTGTTGACATGATAGTAAAATTAATAGGAAAAACCTACTTGAACAAATATTGAATTTGTATACGTCCACACTATCGTGGCATGCTAAATTCATGGTGTTTAAGGTGTTGGTGAATTTTTTTTATTGTTTTGAGGGAATCAATATTTAATTAATTCAAAAAGTTTTGCCCTACATAATTTTTTTTATGTGATTCTCAGGATTTCAAAAATGGGTTCTTTCAGTCCACTTATGGTGATTCTTAAAGAAAACAAACTTACTGGACCTAATTATATTGACTGGAAACGTAACTTGGATATTGTCTTGACTGCTGAAGAGTACAAATTTGTACTCAATGAGGAATACCCACCTAAGCCTGATGCTAACTCTGATGAAGAGGTCAAAGAGGCTTATAAGAAGTGGAAAAAGGCAGATGAGATGGCGCGGTGTTACATTTTGGCATCTATGTTAAATGTACTGCAGCATCAGCATCATGCCATGCCTATAGCTTATGATATGATGTACAACCTTAAGGAACTCTTCGGACATCAGAGTAGAGCAGCTAGGCAATTTGCTATGAAGAGTTTGATGAGAGCATCTATGGCTGAGGGGACACCAGTAAGGGATCATGTTCTCAAGATGATGGGTCATCTAAATGAGATGGAGATCCTTGGTGCTGAAATCGATGGGGAAACCCAGGTCAATATCATTCTCGGGACTCTGCCTAAAAGTTTTGACTCGTTTTGCCTTAATTACAACATGAACAAAAGGTTGTATAGTTTGGCAGAACTTGCAAAAGAACTACAGGATGCTGAAGCTCTTTTCACGCAGAATGCCCATGTTTATGTGATTGAAAAGGACTCTATTTCTAAGCCGAAAGGTGGTAAGAAGAAGAAAGTTAAGAAACAAGTAAACTCAGCAAAGAAGGGCATGGGACCTCAAGGCGCTGTGAAAAAGCTGAAAGGCAAGTGTTTCAAGTGCAAAGGGTCAGGACATTGGAAGACTGACTGTCCACTTCTCAAATAAGAGAACAAAGAAGGTATATCTCATTTACTAGTTGTTGAAACATGTTTAGCGGTGTTATCTACCGGCACCTGGTGTGTAGATACAGGAGCCACTAATCATGTCTGCAATACATTGCAGGGGTTCCAGAAAACCAGACGACTCAGTGATGGAGAGATATGCTTGTTTATGGGTGACGCTATAAGAGTAGCGGCCGTTGCAATAGGAGATGTTATTTTATCTTTTGGTAGAAATAAGTCCTTGACATTGAGAGATTGTCTTTATGCACCTTCACTTAGGAGGAATTTAATTTCTGTTTCCATGCTAGTTAAGGATGGAAATTCAGTTTATTTTAATGACAATATTGTTATTAGAAAAAATAAGCATTTTATCTGTTCTGGTACATTGCTTGATAATCTATATGTCATTAATCTTATTTCGCCCACGATGCAACTTATGGAAATGAATAATATGTCTTCTAACATAAATAAGAGAAAAGAACCTTCTTGTATGAACCAAACATATCTTTGGCACTTGCGATTGGGGCATGTTAACCTAAGAAGGATTCAAAGACTGGTTAAAGATGGACCTTTGAGTTCATTGGAAGTGGAGGCACTACCAGTCTATGAATCCTGCTTGGTGGGTAAAATGACCAAAAGTCCTTTCAAGGCAAAGGGGTATAGGGCCAAAGATGTGTTGGAATTGGTTCATTCTGATTTGTGTGGGCCCATGACTGTCCAGGCTAGAGGTGGCTTTGAATATTTTGTCACATT
Source organism: Hemerocallis citrina (assembly GCA_017893485.1). Classification (NCBI taxonomy): domain Eukaryota; kingdom Viridiplantae; phylum Streptophyta; class Magnoliopsida; order Asparagales; family Asphodelaceae; genus Hemerocallis; species Hemerocallis citrina. Next base: position 232,123,109 of record CM030361.1, on the reverse strand, counting down.
TACTGACGATTATTCAAGGTATGGATATATTTATTTGATGCGCCGTAAGTCTGAGTGCTTTGATAAATTCAAAGAGTACAAGGCAGAAACGGAGAAACGTCATGGAAAATGTATCAAGTCATTACGTTCAGATCGTGGTGGCGAGTATCTCTTTAGGGAGTTTAGGGACTATTTGTTAGAGGCTGGGATTACATCCAATTATCAGCACCTGGAACACCCCAATAGAATGGTGTAGCAGAAAGAAGGAATAGGACTCTTATGGAGATGGTTAGATCAATGGTGAGTTATTCAGATTTACCAGATTCGTTTTGGGGATATGCCTTAGAAACTGCAGCTTATATTTTGAACTTGGTTCCTTCTAAGTCAGTACCAATTACTCCCATAGAACTGTGTACTAGGCGTAAGCCTAGTCTGAAACATGTTCGGATTTGGGGTAGTCCAGCACACGTGCTGAATGGGAAAGCCGATAAGTTGGAATCTCGTACAGAAGTACGCTTGTTTGTAGGCTATCCAGGAGGAACGAAAGGAGGTTTATTTTATAGTTCTAAGGATCAGAAGGTCATTGTTAGCACCAACGCTCGATTCTTAGAGGAAGACTATGTGATGAACCATAAACCCATAAGTAGAGCTGTTCTAGAAGAAATGAAAGGTGAGAAACCAAATACTTCAGTACCAACAGTACAACAGGATGTACCACCAGTAACTGCACAACGTGTCACAAATGTTACACCACAACCAATAGTGCCTCGTCGTAGTGGGAGGGTTGTGATACAACCTGATAGATATATGTTCTTGGGAGAGTCGTCAGACTTTGTCCCTGAGGAACAAGATTATGATCCCTGTACCTACAATGAAGCACTCCAAGATAAAGATGCAGAGTCTTGGCAAAAAGCAATGATATCTGAAATAGAATTTATGGATTCTAATCAAGTCTGGGAGCTTGTAGAATCACCTATTGGTGTAAAAGCCATTGTATGCAAGTGGGTCTATAAGAGAAAAAGAGGATCAGACGGTAAGGTTGAAACCTTTAAAGCTCGGCTTGTTGCAAAAGGTTTTACTCAAAGAGAGGGTATCGATTATGAGGAAACTTTTTCGCCAGTAGCCATGCTTAAGTCTATTCGGATTCTTTTATCTATTGCAGCTCATCTTGATTATGAGATTTGACAAATGGATGTCAAGACAGCTTTCCTTAATGGAAGTCTTGAGGAAGACATCTATATGAAGCAACCAGACGGGTTCATTAAAAAGGGCCAAGAGCATCTTATTTGTAAGCTCAAGAAGTCCATTTATGGACTTAAGCAAGCTTCCAGATCTTGGAACATATGTTTTGATCAGGTGATAAAATCCTATGGATTTGATCAATGTCAAGATGAATCGTGTGTATACAAAAAGTGTGAAGGAAACGTAGTGGTATTCCTAGTACTTTACGTGGATGACATCTTGCTCATTGGAAACAATGTGAAGGTATTATCTAACGTAAGGGTATGGTTATCCAAACAGTTTGATATGAAGGACTTGGGAGAAGTAGGTCACATCCTTGGGATCAAAGTTCTACGAGATCGCAAGAAAAGGATGTTGGGCTTGTCCCAAGCTTCCTATATCGATACTATACTAACTCGTTTTAGCATGCAAAATTCTAAGAAAGGTTTCTTACCTTTTAGGTATGGAATTGCCCTATCAAAGGAGCAGTGTCCGAGGACACCTACAGAGATAGAGAACATGAAAGCAGTTCCTTATGCTTCAGCAGTAGGAAGCTTAATGTATGCAATGTTATGTACGAGACTAGATATCTGCTTTGCCGTTGGCATGGTTAGCAGATATCAGTCTAACCCGGGACAAGAGCACTGGACTGCCGTAAAGCATATTTTGAAGTACCTGAAAAGGACTAAAGATTACATGCTAGTTTACCAGGCAGATAGTTTAGTTGCCTTGGGGTATACAGACTCAGATTTTCAGTCAGATAGGGATTCCAGGAAATCAACCCCACGTTATGTATTTACTTTGGGAGGTGGAGCCACTATATGGAGAAGTATCAAGCAAAAATGTATTGCTGATTCTACCATGGAAGCTGAGTATGTGGCAGCCTCTGAGGCAGCCAAAGAAGCGGTTTGGCTCAGAAACTTCCTATTGGACTTGGATGTGGTACCTAATTTGCCTAAGGCTATTACACTTTATTGTGATAATAGTGGTGCAGTTGCAAATTCGAAGGAACCACGAGCCCATAAGACAGGTAAACACATTGAGCGTAAGTACCACCTGATACGAGATTTCGTAAAGAAAGGAAAAGTTGGTGTGATCAAGATAGCATCAACAGACAACCTAGCTGATCCCTTCACTAAGAGCTTACCAGCTAAGGCTTTTGATACTCATGTTGAGGGAGTGGGAGTCAGATGCGTAGCAGCATGGCTTTAAGTATAAGTGGAAGATTTGTAACAGTATACTGAAAAGCAATGCTTTGAGTATAAGTGGGAGATTGTTAGGGTTATATACTGAAAGCATCACTTTTTATTAACTTTATTTCCTTATTTTTTTGAATGAGAATCATATGGGCATATGTTTGCATATTGTGTTTATTATAATATTAATGCAAGTATCTGATATTCTATAAGGTTGATAATATGGTGTGAGGTGACACACAGAAGATCATATTATCAGTTCCCTATGGAATATATAAATAGTTCACAACCTAGACGGACTTGGACAATCCATTGGAAAGGTTGTAGTGTAATCTGGTATTAGTCTATCTTGACTATAGGTTTACACTAGTACACTTTGTGTGTATTGAACAGGACCACTTAAGGTTGTTCTCTTTGTACTGACTACAAAAGAGAACAAACACCTCTGTTATTATGGAAGCTTATGCTCTTAATCCAGATATAATAACAGACATGTATATGCAGTGTGCATTACTTTGACTCATAAAAGAGTGAGATTCATTATGGATCAACAGCCTCTTTGAATTGGGTAATAGCGGTGTATGTATGATGGGCTGTTGATTGTAAAAGGAATCCATGTCCCGATACGTCGGGTTGATGATGTCCCCTTAAAGAGCTCATAAGGATTGTCATGTAAACCCTGCAGGTGGATTACATCCGACATGACAAATAAAGTGGAGTGGTACTATTTAAGGATAAAAGATGTTGATCAATATAGTTGTCAGTAACTTAATTTGATCGACGGACATTCGATATCTTAACATGGGGAGCTGAACGAGCATATAATAAAAGGAGCCCATAAATATAATTTGGGATTAGGAAGGTAGTGCAACAATAGCTCTTTAGTGGACCGAGCTATTGTTAATGGGCCTGGGTTGTGTGTTCGGGCTGAACACGGGATACCCAGATTCGTTAGGAGACCTAACCCTAATTTCTCCTCATGGTCCCTGCCGTAGCCTTATATATATATCCTCTATTCTCTGGCAGTCATATTATCATCAGAGATAAGAAGTTTTCTCTAAATTTGTGATTCACGTAAGGAGAGAAAGAGAGGTCAGCCAAGGAGAAGAAAGGTTGGGAGACCGTCGCCCACCCGACGTCCAATCCGAGGAATGAATACGTGCAGAAGATCTTGGGGTCGCTGACGGCTCGAGGTTGCTAGAAACTATCGTCTTCTTCTCATCGCAGGTATAATTCGTGAACCCTAGATTCCGCTATAAAGGGTGAGATCACGTATTAAATTTGTTAAGCTTTTATGATCGATACGCACACCAATCCGTGGTCCTGGGACTCATCGCAGTTCCATCAGGGATTAGAGATTACATTCCTTATCTAACCACAGGGGGATTACATTCCTAATCTGATCCCAGCGGCGCCTATAAATACCCCCCATCCATCTCCATTGAGAGGTAATCAATCTTTTTCCAATTTTCACGCTCTTTCATAATCTTCCCTGATTACTGACTTGGGCGTCGGAGAGTGCGTCGCCGGGAACAACCCCGGTGTCTCGCACTTTTTGCAGGTGTACGGCAGGAGTCGGCGTCAAACTCCGACGGAACAGGTATACAAGTTTGCTATTCAGTTTTCCTAAGAATCCACAAATTCTATCTGTTTGCCCCCACACCGATTTTAGCGGCAACACCACCTTACAACAAAATTTCGTCTTCGAAATTTGCTTAGGCGGTACATAGGATAAGGCAAAAGCAAACTTGGGGAAAGGAAACATAACAGAGAGTTAAAGGGGAAGGAACAAAGCATCGGCAACACCAGAAAAAGAAGGAAGTGGATAACAATGAGGTCAAATGGAGTGCAAGAAAGAGAACAAACAGTATCAAAAGGAGAGAAACAACTCAAGACAACAATGCAATATAGGGAGTAGGCAGAACTGAAATCAAAGGGGGAAAGGACAGAGAAGAATTGAATCAAATAACGAATCAACGGACGAGGACGAATGCAAGGAATAAAGAGAAGTAAACAACACAAATAAGAAGCAACAAGAGAATCCTATGACCTGTGAGTTATGGGCCCACCACGCTTCCGCTGCACCACTCTGATCGGGAAGACTCTGCCAATAGCATCCAGCGATGCCGACGGACGGAACAAATAGAAAGAAAAGAATGGATAGCACCAGAATCAAAGGGATACAGGTACGAAAAGAATGAATTGATACCCAAGAAGAAATCAATCAAAGAGGACGACTGAAAAAGACGGAAGAAACAAGAAATCAAGGGATTGAGTAAGATGGAATCATAAAGAATGGAATAAGACTAGTATCCAGATTAATGTTGATAATAATTCATTTATACATGCATGGTTGGTGAAATGTTGAGCAGGTCCCACATCGAGCCCAGCTTGTCTAATATATTAGGAAACTAATACATTAGCCAAACCTGGTGCTCTGATACCACTAAAAACTCTGTCACGCCCTCTTTCCAAAAAGAATACGGAATACGGATACGCGACAAAAGCCCAACAAATGATTTTCATTATCCGTAAGCTCTTCTTGAATCTTTACACATCTCACAAAATAATCAGAGTCGGAAGCAAAAGTATCAACCAACATGCACATATGAACCAATTACTAACAAGAATACTTGAAACCAAATATATAATTCTCAAATAGTCATGATTTAAATAAGTCAAAATTCTGGGTCACATTGCCCAAATACAAGAATAAATCCAAGTAATCAAAATACAATATTATTCAAGCAAACTACAAGAAATAATAATAATAAGATCCAGCACTAATACTTCATGTCGCCAATACAATCTGGAACCTGTTCTCCAAAATCTACAATTCAACAATTGCAAGGAAGAGGAAAAGAGAAAACAAGCACCCGTCAATTCCAAGTTACGGGCCTCTTGCAGGATACAAGTACATGGGGAAAACTAACTAATAACATGAAATATATATGATAACAAAGTAGAATACTAGCATGGCAAGATGAACAAATATAAGTGGCATGTGTCAAGTGTTAAGTGAACAAGGATCATGTAAACAAGCATCAAGTGGCAAGTATCATATAATCATGTATCAAGTATCATGTATCAAGTCTCATGTAAACAAGTCTCATGTATCATGTAGTCAAGTATCAAGTGGGCATGTATCATGTTCAAGTGTCATGCATCAAGTCTTGTAGTGATTACTATCTAGGTAGCACTTCATGTATCCCAGTTTTTACTACATTGTTAGTACAAGAAACAGTTTCGCTTTAGATTTCATAGTGGACCATAGAGGGCAGTGTACTCAGGGACAAGAACAGAAACAGAAATAAGTTAATGAATCAAACAGTTATACGAATCATCTGATTCATGCATCAACAGGTTCATGAATCAACAGGTACATGACCAACAGGTCCGTGCAGCAACAGGTAACAGGTACATGAACCAACAGGTCCATGTAGCAATAGGTAACATGTACATGAACCAATAGGTCTATGCAGCAACAGGTTCATGAATCAACATGAATCAAAATGGGAAACACGGGCCCCCTTCTAAGTACACGTTTCTGAATTATCCACTATTAGATCTTTCCCTTAAACCCCGGCTTGGTTATTTATTATTAAGGACAAACAAGCATGTAGGTGTGCAAAATATATCAAGAATAATATGGCATGATTATGTAACAAGTTCGAGTTGTAAGGTAAACATGTACGGGTGCAAGATAATACATGAAAGAATTAAATAGCCAATTCTCTAATTCAGGACAGCAAGACCATACTGTAGTAAAACAGTGATTTCCAGTGTTACAAGAATGCAAATCTGAATCCGTCAAGACGTCTAGAAAATAGACTCCCAACCAAATCCAGCGAGTATAAATAAGTCATATAGTAATTCACAAAATCATAACTCAAAACTGATTTGAATCCATAAAATACGTTCAAACAGAAATCAGTAAAACCAATTCTCAGTCAGAAAAACAGCATCAAAACTCAATAATTAAATCCACAAAAAATCTGGGGTATTGCCCTATATTTCTAGTATCAGAATATAAAGTTTCAAAATTTTTCAGTAAAACTAGATTAGTCATCAAAAATCATAAAACATCAATAAACGATAGTTTGGCAAATCTGGAATTCCCAACACTACTGTACGAAAACTATAATATCTCGCAACGAAATCCAAATCCTCTAAAAGGAGATGAAAATAGATCGAATAAGATAACTTTTATATTTCACAAATATTTTCCATACAGTAAAAGGAATCAGGGTGAAAATATGATTCTTTGCAGATCAGCAAGCAAAATACAGCAAGTATGGTTTTTTTAAACGAGCATGAAACGACATATAAAACTTATCAATAAAATCCACCAAAATTCTAGGCAATCCCTAAATAGATGTAGAAATACTGACCAAAGTTTCATATCAAAATAACATGTTTAGAACTAGTATCAAAATAATTTAATCATCAAAATCATCAAGATTTGAAATCTAGAAATGAAATAAACCTCTGTAGTAAAACAGTCATATCTCACACATACGAAAACGAAATCAAACAAAGTCAGAGGGGTTGGAAAGCAGACGAAATTCTCTACAAATCATGTTTTAAACTGAAATTAAGATTATGAACTTAATATGGTCTAAATTACTGATCAAGACAGATTATCGGCAAAATAGAGAATTTCCTTAAAAACCAAAATCAACATAGATCCACCGAAACTTGATCCAAACACCACCAAACATGAAATCGAGTCTACCAAGTGTCCAATCATCATGAAATAGGGTAATTAACATATCCAAAGCAAGTCTATCACATGGATCTCAACAAATACCCAAATTTTTACAAAAATCCCACATACATGATCAAATCAAGAACGGGCAAAACCTAAGTTAATTTATGTCATATGTGTCGTAAGGCAACTATAATCAAAACACTATAGTGATAATATCAACAAGGGGTTTCACACACAACTGTCTCTAGAACCCAACAACACTACAAGCTGTATTTTTGACTTGTATCATACAAAGGAATTTGAGTACAAGTTACTTACCTTAACCGACGAAAAAAATGACTCCTAGCAAGAATAATGGGAACGGATTCCCTGCCAACGAACTCCGACAAGCAAACAACGAAACCACGAACAACGATGAACAAAACCCACGAACCATGAACCAAGATAACGACCCAAGATAACACATGCGAGACCCGTGCACGTGCAACCTCAAGGGAGAGAGACCAGGAGAGCACCACGGGGGAGAAAGAACACAACCACAACAAACCCGAAACACCACGAACACAAATGAGAACCAACCAATCCAAGAACGAACAAATGAACCCCCCAAAAATGCGTGCACACCACGATAGCAAGAACAAGACCGACAAATGGTGACGGGGATCGGTGCAAAGGCTTGCTGCGGCAGTTGGAGGAGCATGGCGGAGACGAGAGGGGGTGGTCTGGTGCTCCACAGTCGGCGTACAGCACCAGCAAGGTGCAGCGCGGTTGTCGATGCTCGTGGTGCTGCTGCTGCACGACGGAGGAACAGCAGAGGGCTGCTGTCGAGGACGTCAGGGGATCTGCAGGAGGGTGGCTGTTGCTGACTGGCGGAGGAAACACCGGGGTGCGATGGGAAGAGGCGCAGGGGCGTTGTCGCTCCGAATAGTATCGCAGCGAGGATAGGAGGGTAGCGAAAAGGAGAGGGGTGGTGACTTGAGGTTGGGGAGTGTAGTGCAGTGGAGTGGGGCGAAGGGGGAGAGGGCAGGACGGGATAGAGAGCACAAGAAGAGGGACACAGGGGATGGGTAGCGGCTGACTTGAATATGGAGTATGGGTTCGTTTATAGGTGGAGTTTTTGTGTTAAAGAGAGGGACACAGGGGATCAGGGTCGGGTGTATGGGTAGTTACAGGTCTGGGAAAGTGGGTAAATTTATTGGGTAAATGGGGTAGATGCAGGTTTAATGGGCTTGGGTAATTTATTAAATGGGTGTAGGTTAGTCAATGGCTTTAATACTGGGTATGGGAATAGATAATGGGTTAAAGGGTTGAGTTGGCTTAACAGGTTGGCATTGATAAGTAGAGCATATAATCTGGGTATAGGAAAGGTTAATAAACACAGGGTAATTGGGTAGTAGGTTTATTGGGTTAATGGGTTTTAAATAAAAAATCCAATAAGAAAGTTAAATAACCAATAAAACGTAATTTATAAAATAATGTAATTTTAATTACAATTAGAATAACTATAATTATAGTTAGTACATAGAAATTGATTTTTAAATAAGCAGTCAAAATTAATAATGATACTATTAGTTAAAAATACAAATACTAATAATAATAACAATAGCAATAATAATAATAATAATAATAATAATAATAATAATAATAATAATAATAAATATAAATATAAAAATAAAAAAACCGTAATAATAATAATGCAGAAGAATAGTAATAATTACAATACAAAATCATTGATTAAAAAAAATAGACTTTAATACAATTTACCCAAAAACATAAACAGAAAAATAATTTATATAAACTTTTAAACACATAAAATACATAGAAAATATGGGTTTAGGGAAACAGGGGTTACAAATCCTACCCACCTTACAACAAAATTTCGTCCTCGAAATTTGCTTAGGCGGTATATAGGACAAGGCAAAATCAAACTTGAGGAAAGGTAACATAACAGAGAGTTAAAGGGGAAGGAACGAAGCAGCGGCAACACCAGAAAAAGAAGGAAGTGGATAACAATGAGGTCAAATGGAGTGCAAGAAAGAGAACAAATAGAATCAAAAGGAGAGAAACAACTCAAGACAACAAAGCAAGATAGGAAGTAGGCAGAACTGAAATCAAAGGGGGAAAGGACAGAGAAGAATTGAATCAAATAACAAATCAACGGACGAGGACGAATGCAAGGAATAGAGAGAAGTAAACAACACAAAGAAGAAGCAATACGAGAATCCTGGGACCTGTGGGTTATGGGCCCACCACGCTTTCGCTGCGCTACTCTGATCGGGAAGACTCTGCCAATAGCATCAAGCGATGCCGATGGATGGACCAAGTAGAAAGAAAAGAATGGATAGCACCAGAATCAAAGGGATACGGGTACGAAAAGAATGAATTGATACCCAACAAGAAATCAATAAAAGAGGACGACTGAAAAAGACGGAAGAAACAAGAAATCAAGGGATTGAATAAGAAGGAATCATAAAGAATGGAATAAGACTAGTATCCAGATCAATATTGATAATAATTCATTTATGCATGCATGGTTAGTGAAATGTTGAGCAGATCCCAGATCGAGCCAAGCTTGTTTAATATATTAGGCAACTAATACATTAGCCAAACTTGGTGCTCTGATACCACTAAAAACTCTGGCACGCCCCGCTTCCCAAAAAGAATACGGAATACAGATACGCGATAAAAGCCCAGCGAATGATTTTCATCATCCATAAGCTGTTTAAGAATCTTTACACATCTCATGAAATAATCAGTGTCGGAAGCAAAAGTATCAACCAACATGCACATATGAACCAATTACCAACAAGAATACTTGAAACCAAATATATAAATCTCAAATAGTCATGATCTGAATAAGTCAAAATTCTGGGTCACATCGCCCAAATACAAGAATAAATCCAAGTAATCAAAATACAATATTGTTCAAGCAAACTATAAGAAATAATAATAATATGATCCAGCACTAATACTTCATGTTGCCAATACCATCTGGAACCTGTTCTGCAAAATCTGCAATTTAACAATTGCATGGAAGAGGAAAAGAGAAAACAAGTACCCGTCAATTGCAAGTTACGGGCCTCTTGTAATGCAGGATACAAGTACATGGAGAAAACTAACTAATAACATGAAATATATATGATAACAAAGTAGAATACTAGCATGGCAAGATGAACAAATATAAGTGGCATGTGTCAAGTGTTAAGTGAACAAGGATCATGTAAACAAGCATCAAGTGGCAAGTATCATGTAATCATGTATCAAGTGTCATGTATCAAGTCTCATGTAAACAAGTCTCATGTATCATGTAGTCAAGTATCAAGTGGACATGTATCATGTTCAAGTGTCATGCATCAAGTCTTGTAGTGATTACTATCTAGGTAGCACTTCATGTATCCCAGTTTTTACTACATTGTTAGTACAAGAAACAATTTCGCTTTAGATTTCATAGTGGACCATAGAGGGCAGTGTACTCAGGGATAAGAACAGAAACAGAAATAAGTTAATGAATCAAACAGTTATACGAATCATCGGATTCATGCATCAACAGGTTCATGAATCAACAGGTACACGACCAACAGGTCCGTGCAGCAACAGGTAACAGGTACATGAACCAACAGGTATTGACATTACTAATTTATATTGTATCATGATATTTATTTCATATTTAGGAATTTTATTTATTGTGTTATTTATTTTGAATTAAATGAACATAATGAAGTCCTTAGAAGAGTAAGTTCAGTGTCATGGAATATCAAGTGCATGGCTTGATTGTGAGATCCTATTTGCTGAAATCAGAACATTGTTCTTAAATATCCTTAGTAAAGTATTATTCTGAATATGACAACAATAATACATAGAGACTAGTGTGTGAGTAGACTGATAACCATTCTCACGGGTCATGGATATGAGATATCATGTCTTCACATGGGTACATATTAGAGTAATAATAATGTAATGGACTGACCCACCATGAGAATGCTGCATGGATCATGACGTGAGTGTCATAAGCGGTTCTCACAGTGACCATGGTATACATAGTCTTTTGACCTGAAGTCATTACTGTTCCTTACATGAGAAGTTAATATGTTTTAATGCTGTCAAACGTTGCCTGTAATAAGGTAATTATGAAGTCGACTATTGGATATACTACAAATCATGCAGAGGGATGTGAATGACTTAGATAGGATTTGTCCCTCTTACATAACAAGAGCGATGTCTACGGGCCCCTTGATTGAGTGAGACTGCAAAATGTATGGCCATGCTCAATTGATTCAATATGAGATATTGATATCATTTGTTTTAGTAAGTCTACTTGGATATCAAGAAACCAAAGATTGAACTATACAAGGGGTCACGCTTTATGCCTTGTGGTCAATTAAGATATCAGGATTAAACTACATGGTAACATTGGTCACGAATAAGTTATGTCAAATCACTGATATTCCCGTTATTTGAGTAGCAATGATTTATTGCTAGATACCGCTCACTATTTGTAACACAAAAATAGGATTTTAATATTATTGTCAACGTAATGGGAATCTATAGGGTCACACACTTAGAATGGATAAAAATTGGAATTTAAATTTGTAACACCCCGCAAAATTGAGTTATGACAATTTTGCTCGTGTGTGTTACGTACGTGTATTTTGTACTGTTACGAGTAATATTCGTAACGTACTTTTATATAAATGCTATACGCATCTTATATTCCGATTATTCATATGTTTTCCATTTTCTCAAAACTCGTTTTATCCTATTTTGAACCAACTCAAATATTTATTTTAATCTGTGTTTTTACATATATTGCACGTGCTTTCAATACATGTATTGATTACGTATATTTTCCATTACGTGAAATATCTGTAACCTTATTAAACATACGTGTTTTGTGTTTTGACTGTTTTCGTTCTCTCAAATAAATTTTTATATTCATGCACGTGCATTACACGTAAAATTTTATATGCATAGTTGTCTCTTAAATTTTCTAAGTGATGCAGATTTTCTATTCTTATTTTAAATTGTCATATTTGTATTATTTTTATAAAAACCCATGGGCCTAAAACTTCTTTCAAAGTGTAATGCCCCGATTTTCATTTATGAAAATTATTTATTTTGCACGTAGTGTGCACGTGCGATATTTTTTGTAATATTAAATTTTATAATTATTTTATGATGAATGAGTATATGCATATGTGTTCTTTAATTATTTTTATATAAAGGCCTTTTTCAAATAAACAAAAGCCTTTCCTTTAAGCCCAAATTAAATTTATTTATTATCTTTTATAAACTATCATTTTGGCCCATAAACTAAAGCCCATGAGTATTTTTATTTTAAATGCAACTTGTAATGTAGAACACATTTTAAAGATTTTTTTTTTTATGAAAAATATAATGTACAATTTTTTTGTTAAATGGGGACAAGTTGCATGCACGTGCATTGCACGTACACATGCACATGCATATGTGTGGTCGGTTTTGATCTTTGGAGGGAAAGGAAATTTTCAAGTGGAGTCATGGGTGGTGGTTACTTGATCATGGTTGGTTATTGTAACTCCTCCTTGAATCCTAGCCCTTTTTTTCTAACTCCTAGTTTAATCTTAGCCTTCCATTCACTCCAAATTTTAGTATAAATACCCCCCCCCCCCCCAGCCTAGTTATTTTTGTACTAATTATTCCTCCAAAACCTATAGTTTAAAATACATTATTAGTAGTAAAGCAAGTGAGTTATAAGATTGAGATTGTGTGTGAGGAGTTTGTGCTTGCATCAAAAAGAGAGGCCGGCATTCTCTGGAGCTCGGATTGCATCTTGGAGGCGCGTGTGCACTTCGGCAAGGAGGAGGATCGCTCTCTTGGCAAGGACATTTATTTAGGAGGTGTTGCTAATTGTATTCTCTCCAAATTATGGTGGGTAATTTTCCGTATTTCTAATTTGGAAGCATGCTAGAATTAAATAGAATTAATGATGCATGAAAAAGATTAATAAAGAGTATATTTTAATTGGAAAAAATGGCTTATTAATTGATTGGAATGTTAATCAAAGGCTTGTATGTGTTTCCATCATTTAATTTAAGTTGTGTGTAAAATGATTATAGCTATGATTTGTTTGAAGAAAAATTTATTATTAGCATCAAGAACTATAAGCAAAAATTAGTAGATGACAATGTAGTTTTGTATGCTTAATTGGACCTTGTGTGATAATATTGTGATGAATGACTAAAAATATAATTTGTGGGTTTGTGAAATGATTAAAAACAGAGAATTGATGTAGAGATCATTGAAATCAAAATTTGATAAGAAATGTCGAAAAGGAGATGTGTTAGTAGTAGCTTATGATTTAACCAAATTGTATGGAAAATATGTGTTTAATTAATGAAAAAATTATTTTTAATATACTGGAGTAGAAATTATGATGGGAATAATCAATCTGGAAATTTACAGTAAGTTTAGTAAAAGCAAAATCAAATGAAAGCTTTTGAACATCAAAATGTTTTATTAGACAGAAAGAATGGACTTAATTAGATTTCGAGTTGCACTATTGACAACCTGAGCGTATAGCTCAAGTGGTCGGGATGCTCTTAATTGCTACAGCATGCGGGGTTCAGTACAAGTCGATGGTTCGAATCTTGTGAACAACACATTTTTGTGCACATTTAAAAAATTAAGTTAACTGCAGCCGAGAGCATTTAATGCTCTCGACCTCTTTTATATCGTTCGGCGCATGTGGCCTAGCGGCCAGAGCGTGCGGCTTGCTTCTCGGGGGTTGTGGGTTCAAATCCTGTCTCGGCCAGTGGTTAATTGTGGGAAAAAATATTTTTTTGGGTGTTTTTGATGATTAAAAATTATGAAAAAAATATGATTAGTATTCTAAAAATATGTGGACTTATGAAAAATAATTTGGGAGTTATCAAAATAAAATAGAGTGTATTTTGAGAACGATTGTATAAATAGAACTGTGGTTCTACACCTATATTTTGTGGAGCTTATAATTCGTAAAAGAACTTGAAATAAAGTGTTAGAAAAGAAATATGAATAAGAAGGAAATTATATAATGTGAAGTGATGTGAATTATTCTCATTGGAGAATAGTGTGACAATTATGAGTTGTGGATATTCATTTTTGACCATAAACTTAGTGATGTGATTTTAATGTGGAAATAGATATTTCATGAATTATTTGATGAATAATTGAATTCCATGTATGACTATGGACTCATGAATAATTTAGAAACCATATGATTGGAAAAGAGCAATGTTATTGAGTATGACAAACTCAAATATATGGATTATGAATTGAAAATGAAAATTGGAGTGTAGCCAAAACTCATACCAGCAAGTGAAAGTGATGAATAATTATGATTATTGAAATTGAAAAGACCAGGTTGGGTCATTGTGAAATGAAAGAAATAAGACCGGTAGTAGTGAGAGAGCTAACTCTAAAAGATTGATTTTGTTCATGATTTCATTAAACTAAGGATTAGTTACATAGTGAAGATGTGATGAAAGTAAGAGAAAAACATTGAGTATGAAGGCCATTGGATTGGCGGCGAGAGAGTATCCCAAGATGTCCCATGATGAGTCATGATAGGGCGTGGATACTGCTCCAGAGTACCATCCCGGTGGCGACGCTCGTGGGGTGTTGGACAACTGCGGGTGGTGTCATGTCTATGGTAGGAGCTGAATTACCACAGGATGCCTGCATGATGAGTCATGTGTCAGTGCGTTGGGATTCCCTCCAGGGCGCCTAGACATGAGTTCGTATGTCAGAAAACATCTAGGATACTTACCGTAGTTACAGTAGTAGATTAAGTCATGACGACGGATTGAACCCTACAAGATGAAGAACGATTAGGGGCTTGCCCTCGGACCTATGTAGTATGGGATGCATAGAATCCGAATAAGTGTGCATTAGTGTCATATAATATAAATAACTGCATTAAGGACTAAGTGCACAATCACAACATGACATCAATAGGGTATTCCCTTTAGTTTGATATGTGAGAAGTTTGTGTTTGTTAAATATGGAAAATCAGTTATACTATTTCCGACATAGAGAGAATGGCCGTGTATAATGTTCGTCGGTTGAATAAACTGACGTACCCATAGTTTTGTATGCAGGGTAAATGACATGATACAGATTAATGAAGCACAGATGCTTAGAGATTATTCAAATGTTGATGTACATTTATTTAAATGTTATAAATTTGCTTCCGCTGTAAAATGTAAAGTGTAAAGTTTTCTTGTAACTCTGATGTAAAGTGAAAAGTTTTAATTTCCTTGTAAAATTGTACTAAATGAAATATAAAGATCCTGTGGAATCTCGAATTCAGTGTATTTTGGAATTAGGGGTGTTACATCAAAGCCCAGAAAATTTTAACTAAATAAAAACCTACACTACTTGTCATGTGTAATACCCACGCACACACTTTTATTCAATAAAAATAAATAATTAATCTAGGTGAGTGTTCACAAAGCATGTGCACGTGCACACGTGCAATATGCACACTCCAAAAAGATGGCCGGCTGTGTATATGCTGACTTGGGTGAGTGGAGAGAGATAGAGTAGGTTAATGGGTTTTGAGTGGGAAATTAGTTATAATAACCACCCATAATTATCTTTATAATTACTCCTAACCTAAATCATCCCATACACAACTCATTTTATCAAAAAGCAAACAAGAAATATAGGCAGAGAGGGCTTTCGGGTGTTGTAGCTGCTGTTGGATTTCGGTGGGGAAATTGCTAGGCTTTTGGGATTCTTGGAGTGCTTTTGTGAGGGAATTTTGCTACTAGCACACTATCTAATAGGTGGGTGTCTCTACTTACTTTCTAATTTGTATTTTAAGTGCATGTTTAGGAGATTTGTGTTAGAATTGTAGATGTAATTGCATAGTTTATCCTCAAATTTTTGATGTGATGCATGTTGTATGAAAATCTAAAATTTTAGTGACTGATGAATGAAATACATGTTAAATGGAAAAATTATGATGTAGATTTTCTGTGAGATTAAATTACAAGTTCTGCAAATTATTATATGTGATGTCATGCAAATTTTCATTTAGCATAAGTATATTTTATAGACAAATTCTGAAAGAAATTGAATTATGCTAGATTTGAATCGATTATAAAAATTTTCGGAGGAAATTCCCATCATGTTAATTGTCATTGAAAAGAGAAAAACATATATGTATGTGTTGTACAGTAGTATATATAATTTAATAAAGGCATATGGTGTATGGATGTTCTCAAAATTGATATCTACTTTTTTAAATTTGTATAGAATCACTTGGTTACATGAAAAATCAGTAAGATTTAGTTACTGGACATTTTGAATGGTGTTGTATAAGCAAATACAATTTATATGATGAATCAAAGTTGATTTGAATGGTTATATTTTAAATAGAAGTTTGAACCGAGGGTTGATTGTTAAACAATTTAATTACTATAAGGTCATATGCAACACTGGGCTTTGTGGCTAGCGCACGCGCCTGTGCGCTAGGCGTTGCCACGTGGCAGGCGGGGGTTTTCTGTGTGGTCGTGGGTTCGAGTGGCTTTGAGCTCTGTTGTTTCCAAAAAAAATTAAAGTGAGTAAATGTGAGAAATGGGGTATTTAATAAACTAAAGCCATATGTAATCGTGGACTGAGCTTGGGTCAGTGGGTTGGCACTTGTTTCCCTTGCTGTTGGCACCAGTTCGAGCGAGGGGGGTTGCTGTTGAGATTTTTAAAAAAAAATTGGGAGATTTTGAGTTTTTAAAATGGTGAAAACTGCATTAGAAAATTCATAAAATATTACTAGAATAATTTTGGAGTTATTTTACACTACTCTAAAAATATTTTGATAATCTAAATGGCATGTTATGTCCATTGTAAGTTGGAGTTCAAGTTTAAAATAAATATGGTTGAAAATATTAAAATTGATTTTGTTACGAAATTAAAGTAAAGTTTTGAATTGGAAATCAAGAAATTTATGTGATGATTTTAAAGGAGTTTTGGTGCTAAAAATAGCGAGTTAATTAAAGAAAAAGTGTTTAATTGAGATATAGATTATTTGTTTGTAAATGGTTACTTTTGAAGAAGTGAGTTTCGAGATAAGTTTGGAAGTGATTGTTTTGCTTAATTAATTACAAAGTTGTTTATAAGAAATTTGATTGGAAATTATGATTGAGTGAATTATTAAAGTTGGACACTTCATGGATGAAGAAAACTGTTGAATAAAAGTTGAAATATTATTGTTGAGGTTGGATATAATCTATTTTGATCTCTAGAATGAGATGGTTATTGGAATCTAGAGGCTAGGCGAGACCCTAGTGATCGACATTTCTGATTAATGAGATTTGGAGGAGTAACTAGTATGGGTTGACTCTCTCGTTGAGAGGTAGCAAGTATGGGCTAACTTTCTCTTGTGTTGGTTTAAGTCCGGTAGGGTAAGCTAGCTCTAGGTTGTGATGATTTTAACTAAACTTAAGGACAAGCACTAGTTGGAGACTTGATCGAACAAGGGCAAACATAAGTATGAGGACCTCAGAATGATCTGCGGTGTGAGATAATCCCCAGAATTATCGAGGTGTGAGTGAAATCGACTCCAGAATTACCTGCGATGCGAGATTGATCTCCAGAATTATCGGGATCGGGGCGACGCTCATGGAATGTCTGCATGTATCGAGGCGCCATTGCTTGCGTTGTGGACCCATGTGTGAGTGAAATAGTCTCCAGAATTATCTGTGGATAGAGATTGACCTCCAAAATTATCGGGGAAAGGGCTAGGTATCCGTAGAATGTCTAAATCTTGTATTAGTCATAGTAGTAGGTTGCCTGGCGAGGAATTTACACCCTATAATGTGGAGTACATAGGTGCTTGGCGTCGGACCTATGTAGAATGGGATGCGTAGAAACCGAACAAGTATGCATTATTGTCATCATAGCCGTAATACCTGCATTAGGCATTAAGGCATTGCATACACTGACATGTTTAGGATAATCACTTTTCACACTTTGTTTTACATTCAAGTTTGTGTTCGCTAAAGTAAGAGAATCATTATATTACAGCATAGTGAGGATCACTGTTTTAAAATATTGCGTCGGTTGTAAGCAACTGACATGCCCATAGTTTTTAGTGCAGGGCTTGGATAGACAAAAAGGACACAACGATGAATTGATGTCAAAGATTGTTTTCAGATCTAAGTTGTTGTTATTAAAGTTTTAATTATCATGCTATATTTATTTATTTTTGCTTCGTTAATGTGAAAGAACAATGTTGTAGGAAAAAGTTTTAATTTCCTTGTAAAATTGTACGAATTTGAAGTAAAAGTTTCTTTTGTGCTACGAATCACCGTGTTTTGAAATTCGGGGCATTACAAAATTCATGAGATGAATTTAATTAGGGATCCAACTAAGACTTGGACTCCGAACATTGGTTGGACTTTTAATTAGATTAAATGGGCCGACTAAAGTTCAATGGCTTACGAATCTGACCCAATTCAGATTGTGTGCCCAACAACCTCATTACTCTTGGTTTTCTGCACTTATACATATGATATGTATCTGTGGAAAAGACACACGTGAAAAAAAAATCCCTAGCCTTCCCAGAAAGTGAGAGAGAGAGATCGTAAGGAGGAACAACCCCTTCTTGTAGCTAGCACAATGGTCTGAGGGTGAGCCATTTTTCGTTCCGTTCGTGTGGATACCGTAGAGGCACCGCAATATTGCAGTGTTGTGATCGACATACTGTGGAGATAACAGATCGATCTTTAAGGTATAACTCTGAAACACGATTTATGGTTTTCGCAAGGATCCATGGCTAGATTTCGATATTTTTATAATTTTTTTGCTGTGTATTTAATCTGTGATTGCATTTGAAACCTAACAAGAGTGTAGAGCCCTGAATTCCTAACATAGGAACTCGTGACACACTCCAAGATCTTCCTTCAAATGAGTCACAACATAATAAAAATCACAGGAAATTAAAAACTTTTATTACATCAAATGTTATTACAATATCCAATGATTACAACAATTACAATAAATTGTTACAACAAGAATGTAAATTAAAATTTGGACAGTAACTTTCACTTGGATGCTTTTCCCAGCTAGAGCTTTCCCGCGATTCCAAGTCGGCAATCCTGCACTGATAACTGTGGGCACGTCAGTTGATTACAACTGACGAAAATGCTATATTCGGCTATCCTCTCTACGCCATAATATAACGATTCCAACCTCAACAACCACAACTAATACTTGATGCGAAAAAAAGGTGATGTCAAACAAGTATCGGTGTATGCCATGACCTAATCTAATGCACACTATGCACACATGCTCCTAAAGCTAACGCACGCTTGGTTGAAAGATATGCATCTCATACTACACACACCCCAACCAAATGACGTTCTTCAGTTTAATGGGGCTCGATCCCTTGCTATGCATCCTACTCTTGTGCTCCGTCCTGTTTTCGATTCCAGTGATGGTGAGGCTACAGTCGTCCGGCTTACCCGTCACAACTGTCATTAGTGGTGTCCAAGCCTCATGTTTTATCTACTATGCCCGGGACCTCAGTCGCAGGCTTACCCTGCGTGACTGTAATCATGGTCAGTCGCAGGCTTACCCTGCGTGACTATAATTAAATCGGCTTACCCGATATGTTGCTGTATCTACGTCTTCCTGGACCTCACCAAAAGTTGATATATGGACACTAAGGCTCTCCTGCGAGTGACTAGAGCGATTCCAGATAGAGTCTAGCTCATCGGGATATCGTCTAATCCGTCTGTCCACATTGATCAACACAGGACCTGACGGATATAGGGTTTCCCCAAATCCGCTACACTCGTCCTTACACTAGAACAGACTTGCAGTCGAGACGACGTCAACACTCCAAACCTCCTCAAAGGTTGTTACGGATCATAAAGGCATTTCTGTAGAGATAGCGGAGCCCCCACAAAGTCTTCCCGACTTCCCAGAGCAGCTCAGGGTCCCTGTCTGCATTAAATGAACCTAGGATTCGGTCGGGCGTGATGATGCAATGCGTCCCCCTAACAGGCGAATACCCTTGCTAGTGGATGTCCTTACATTAAACCAAGACTCGATCTAGCCCTACCCAAGTATCAAAGCTACCCCATTCCAAGAATAAGGTTGTAATTCAAGATTTGTTTTATCGATCGATTACTAAAAACCATCAATCTAGCCAAACTCTAATTCTCGTTTCTTTTTATTATTAGAAGTACGAACCTCTAGAACTATCTCATATCATCCATCCCCATAACTAGGCAATCTATCCACCATTTCCAAATCCATAACTTGGTAATCAACTTTGCTTGCCATGATCAACTAGTTCAGTTCCATTTGTAGGTTCTCCCTAGTTAGTTACCTTTAACAATAATGGATCTCAACCCATTCCACACTTGGACTCAACTAGCCCTCTAGTCCGACATGAGGGTTGACCCGCCTCGGCCCACACTTCGCACGAACCCACGGCGAATTGACCCCGTCGATTGCCGCAAACCGCCAACTACGCTTGGAGTTTGATCGCAACCTCGGCCCGACCAACAAGTAGCTCCCGCTAAACTTAACGCTCCACAGTCCTCGACAAGTGGTAGCTCCAAACACAAACCATGGTATCCATCCATGCACGGTGAGTACGTCGGCGCATGAGTAATCTCCTCCAACGCGTTCGATGTGATATTCTACTTGTCTAGATTTATCAACAAGACTTAATCCTAGGGTCTCAAAACTCAACCGTTGTATCCCAACGAGGTACACTACACTAGGAGTAAGTCCTAACCAAAGAATACCCAAAAAGGGGTTCTAAGAGTTCTAAAAACGACAATTTAAGATTCCAAACAGCAAGCACACACTTGGCATTTCTGCCAAAACGGAGTCATTCCCGGTCCCGTTCCCTTGAGGAATCGTGATCGAGCGCTCTCCATGCTTATACTCAAAGTAGACAACAAGTACAAGCACACAATGGACATGAATTTCATCCCAAAGTGGTCTACAACAATACCCCAACATCTAATACAATTTTCACTTCAAAACATTGAACAATGTTGTCTGTATTGGGGTCTACAAGCAACTATGGGCTACTCTTAGGAAGAAACTTTAGATTACTTAAGTGCTAACTCATATTCACACTTATGACATGATTTTTGATTTCAAACAGCAACTCTAAGCTAGTAAAGTACAAGTTCAAACTCATCTCCACGAACATGGTGCAAACCAGTGAGCTCTATGTATCACTGTGTTTCTGTCGTCACTTACAAAAATCATATAAAATCGAATACTTGTCCCAAAACAGGAATTATTGGTCGTTCTAGAAAGGTCTATGTGTCCACTAAACGTTCCTAGTTATAAGTCTCTTCAGATAAGGCCGTTTAGATTCTCTTATGGGTCAATCTTTAAAAAGTATACAGACTTCCAAAATAGCATATCAGATCAACACAGTCATGGGATAAAATCTATTTAAAATAGCATATGGTGTCAGATCATCATGAAATTTTAGAATCTAGTTCCTGACACATGATTTTACAACAATCACAAAAATCAGGTGATTCTACCAAGTAGATTTCCAAATATGTCCTTTTGAATGTCATCCAAAAACAGGGCAGTAACAACAACAGTTCTGTTTACTAAAATATCTAGCTTAGTTTGCATGATTTTGTTGACATAGCTACAGTAGTCCAAATCTCATGAAATTTAAAAAATAGGTCTTAGATACATCTAAAAATGACATACTAAAATTTCAGATCATTTTCATAAGCATGCAGTGGGATACAAGTCATTCTTTCCACAACAGTAACAATAAAAACTGTTTCTTTCTATTCTGACTAGCATGCAAGTTCGCATTTTATTTTAATAGCATAAAAAATCATAAAAATTTGGAAATATTACTAAAGGTGTAAGACACATAAAAAAAACATCATGTAAAATTTTCAAGTTAATCCAAGAAGTGGTGTTCGAGTTATGAGCTACGGACTAACAAAAACAAATTCAGCTTTTTAACAGGATTTTCTGTTTTGGGTTTTTTAGCACAAAATGAGTTATTTAAGTTCATTCAAGAGCATGCATGTCATTTTTCATTCACTACAACCACCATTCAACAATCAAAACAAAATAAAACAAAATAAAGAGATCAGAATCACCCACCTTGATAAGTTTGATGGAAAAGAAAGATCCTACAAGCTCCTAGCTCCTTGATTAGCCTTCTTGCTCCTTGGTTCCTCCTCCTTGGCTTCTCTTCTTCTCTTTGGCTTCTCTTCTTGTCCTTGGTTTCTCTCCTTCCAAATTAGTAGCTAGGGTGTAGAGGGTAAGGTTTAGAGGTGTAGAAGATGGCTTAATTGCAGGGAAAGATGAGAAATGGAGCTAGGATGAGATGAGGGTGTTTTAATAGAGGATGGAGAATGAATGTGGATGGATTTTTGAGAGAGGGGGGGCAGAGAAAGTGAGAGGGCTACATTGGGGGAGAATGGAGGTGGAGTGTAGGAGTGGAGAAGAACTCATTATTAGTCAAATTTAAGTTCAAAACCCTAACCCGAATTCTCAAATTCCCTCCTTCTTTTCCGTCCTAAATCTTGGCCGGCCACCCGTTGTGCATGTGCACAACTTTTTTTTTTTGTTACATGACATGGTACCATACAAGTGTTGAGTTAAACTAGGCTTAACTCGGATTCAAACGGGTCTAGTTGAAGCTTAGGAGTTAATTCCATACTTAAAGCTTCAAAAGAGAGAGATAAATAAATAACTATAGCATTTTAGTGCTTATCAAAAAACATACATATATTCATATGAAAATTCGGGTTGTTACATCACTCCCTCCATAGAATAGTTATGTCCTCAGAACTACGCTTAGTTGGAAAGCAAACAAGAGTTAATTAAATAAATCGAGAAATACATTTTCTCATACAGGGTTCACAATCCCCAGCTGCACAAGCCATCATCATGACAGCTACGAGAAGTTGATCGTCCTTCGAGTATCAACTCTCGTCCCGAAATACAGGAGATCAATCCCACTCCACAGAACATTCTAGGGCCTGTTTCATCCCTCGTCCAGAACACTGGGGAATATCTCACTCCGTGGATCATTCTGGAGCCTCCCTACTCACGATCGTTCTTCCTTCATCATATCTCCCTGTTTTAGATCTTGAAATTCCATTGTCTTTTCTTCTTTAAGTCTGGGTGAAAATAATGCTGCTTAAACTCATCCAGGAAGTCCTCCCCATTCTATGGGCCCTCTTCCCATTCTTTGTTTCATAGATTTCCTCCATTTCCCTCCTTGGTACCTCGCGAATGCTAGTCTCAACACTGAGTCTCAGTGCGGCCTTGTCGTTCTTCCTCGACTTCGTGCTGCGACTCACCCTCATTTGTCGTTCGACTGCAGACTTTCTACCTGCACATCAGGTTATGAATTTGCTTTCTCGACATCCGGTTGCAGATTTTCCCTCCGATATCCAGTTGCAGGTTTGCCTTCTGGACCATCTGTTGCAGACTTGCCCTCTGATATCCAGTTGCAGGTTTGCCTTTTGGACCTTTGGTTACAAACTTGCCGTCTGATGTCCAGTTGTAGGTTTGCCTTCTGAACCTTCGGTTGCATATTTTCCTTCTAATATCCAGTTGCAGGTTTGCCTCCCTGACATCTTGCTAGTATTCCGAAAAAGTTTAATTCCCAATCAAAAGACAAAATGATCCACTATGGATCCTCTTTGCTAGTGATAGCATCGCAGTTCTCTGCATCTCCTTCAGTTCCTGAAAACTTGCTGCACACTTGTCAGTCCATTCAAACTGCTTGTCCTTCCTGGTCAAAGCTGTGAGTGGTACCGCAATCTTGGCATAATCCTGAATGAACTTCCTGTAGTACCCGGTCAGACCCAAAAAGCTCTTTACTTCCTTCAATGTCTTTGGCTGAGGCCAATCCTTCACCGCCTCTATCTTTTGTGGGTCAGTGGCCACTCCCTCCTTAGAATAGACGTGGCTGAGGAAAGCCACTTCCAACTTCCAGAATTCGAACTAGGAAAGCTTCGCGTACAACGCTTGCTCTTGAAGCTTGCTCAGAACTGCAGACAAATGCTTGGCATGTTCTCCTTGGTCTTTGAGTACACAAACTTGTCATCTATGAAGACCACCACAAATGAGTCGATGAATGGTCGTAGGACTCAATTCAACAAATCTATGAAGACTGCTGGAGCATTGGTCACTCCAAATGGCATCACCAGAAACTCATAGTGCCCATGTCTAGTCCTGAAGGTTATCTTAGGTATGCCCTCCTCCTTTACACGGACCTGATGGTAACATGATCGTAGATTTATCTTTGAGAATATTGCTGCTCCCTGTGGCTGATCAAACAAGTTTTCGATCCTGTGAATTGAATATTTATTCTGGACTGTGACTTTGTTTAATTTCCGATAGTCAATACACATCCTTGATGACCTATCCTTCTTCTTGACTAGTAGTACCGGTGCTCCCCAAGGAGAGGCACTAGGCCTGATGAGTACCTTCTGCAAAAATTCCTCTATTTACTTCTTGACTTCATTCTGTTCCAACGGTGCCATACAATACAGCGTCTTCGATACGGGTGCACTGCCTGGCTGGGACACGATATTGAACTCCACATCCCTTGGTGGGGGTAACCCTCGTAACTCCTCCAAAAATATGAGTGGAAAGTCTCGTACAATGGGAAACCTTACTCCCAGCTGTAGCCTCCAACATCCTTCCGTTTTTCTTCTTCCCTTGATACACAATCTCTGGTCTCTCAGGTAAGGCTAAGGTTACCTTCTTCCCTTTGCAGTCGATATGAACCTTGTGCTTGGACATCCTGTTGAATTCTCACCTCGACATTGAGGTCACCGCCGTCGGCTCCTCCCCTTTCTTTCTCGACTCTTGCATCGTGGGCACTCCTTTATCGATGCCCGGCTGAATGCTGCCATCCTGGACATCATGCGGCAGATTCGCCTCCTCGACATCCAGTTGAAACATAAAAGTTAGAAAAATAATAATCGCAGTGGAGTTAGGTTAGACATAGAAAAAATTCGTAAACATAAGTTGCAAAAGTGCAACAATATGGTTTTTGACCATCCCGCTATCAAAACTAACCCTACTGACGCACTCAAGTCTAATCTCTTGTGGTGTTGGACTACAATTTGAAGTAAGCTCTGATACCATTTATGTAGAGCCCCTAATTTCTATCATAGAAACTCGTGACACACTCTAGGATCTTCCTACAAATGAGTCACAACACAACAAAAGTTAGAGAAAATTGAAAACTTTTATTACATCAAATGTTATTACAATGTCCGATGATTACAACAATTACAATAAATTGTTACAACAAAAATGTACAAAAAAATTTGGACAGTAACTTTCACTTGGATGCTTTTCCCTGCTAGAGCTTTCCCGCGATCCCAAGTCGGCAATCCTGCACTGATAAATGTGGACACGTCAGTTGATTACAACTGACGAAAATGCTATATTCGGCTATCCTCGCTATGCCATAATATAACGATTCCAACCTCAACAACCACAAATAATATTTGATACGAAAAAAGGTGATGTCAAACAAGTGTCGGTGTATGCCATGACCTAATCTAATGCACACTATGCACACATGCTCCTAAAGCTGACGCACGCTTGGTTGAAAGATATGCATCCCATACTACACACACCCCAACCAAATGACGTTCTTCAGTTTAATGGGACTCGATTTTCCACTATGCATCCTACTCTTGTGCTCCCACCTATTTCTGATTCCGGTGATGGTGACGCTGCTATCGTCCGGCTTACCCGTCACTACTGTCATTAGTGGTGTCCAATCCTCATGTTTTATCCACTATGCCCGGGACCTCAGTCGCAAGCTTACCCTGCATGATTGTAATCATGGTCGGTCGCAGGCTTACCCTGCGTGACTATAATTAAATCGGTTTACCCGATATGTTGCTATATCTATGTCTCCCTGGACCTCAACAAAAGCTGATATATGGACACTAAGGCTCTCCGCGAGTGACTAGAGCAATTCCCGATAGAGTCTAGCACACCGGGATATCGTTTAATCTATCTGCCCACATTGATCACCAAAGGACCTGATGGATATAGGGTTTTCCCAACTCCGCTACACTCATCCTTACACTAGAACAGAACTTGTAGTCGAGACGACGTCAACACTCCAAACCTCCTCAAAGGTTGTTACGGATCATAAAGGCATTTCTACCTAGACAGCGGAGCCCCCACTGAGTCTTCCCGACTCCCCAGAGCAGCTTAGGGTACCTGTTTGCATTAAATGAACCTAGGATTCGGTCGGGCGTGATGACGCCATGCGTCCCCCTGACAGGCGAATACCCTTGCTAGTGGATGTCCTTACATTAAACCAAGACTCGATCTAGCCCTACACAAGTATCAAAGCTACCCCATTCCAAGAATAAGGTTGTAATTCAAGATTAGTTTTATCGATCGATTACTAAAAACCATCAATCTAGCCAAACTCTAATTCTCTTTTCTTTTTATTATTAGAAGTACGAACCTCTAGAACTATCTCATATCATCCATCCCCTTAGCTAGCCGATCTATCCACCATTTCCAAATTCCTAACTTGGTAATCAACTTTGCTTGCCATGATCAACTAGTTTAGTTCCATTTGTAGATTCTCCTTAGTTAGTTACCTTTAACAATAATGGATCTCAACCCATTCCACACTAGGACTCAACTAGCCCTCCAGTCCGGCCCAAGGGTTCACCCACCCCGGCCCACACTTGGCACGAAACCCACGGCAAATCGACCCCGTCGATTTCCGCAACCGCCATCTACGCTTGGAGTTTGATCACAACCTCGGCCTGACCAACAAGTAGCTCCTGCTAAACTTAACGCTCCACAGTCCTTGACAAGGGGTAGCTCCAAACACAATCCATGGTATCCATCCATGCACGGTGAGTACGTCGGCGCACGAGTCATCTCCTCCAACGCATTCGATGTGATATTCTACCAGTCTAGATTTGTCAGCAAGACTTAATCCTAGGGTCTCAAAACTCAACCAATGTATCCCAACGAGGTACACTACATTAGGAGTAAGTCCTAACCCCAGAATACCCAAAAGGGGAATCTAAGAGTCCTAAAAACGATAATTTAAGATTCCAAACAGCAAGTACATACTTGGCATTTATGCCAGAACGGAGTCATTCCTGGTCCCTCCGGTCCCATTCCCTTGAGGAATCGCGATCGGGCGGTCCCCATACTTCTACTCAAAGTAGACAGCAAGTACAAGCACACAATAGGCATGAATTTCATCCTAAAGTGGTCTACAACAATACCCCAACATCCAATATAATTTTCACTTCAAAACATTGAACAATATTTTCTGTATTGAGGTCTAGAAGCAACTATGGGATACTCTTAGCAAGAAACTTTAGATCACCTAAGTCCTATGTCATATTCACACTTATAACATGATTCTTGACCTCAAACAACAACTCTAAGCTGGTAAAGTATAAGTTCAAACTCATTTTCATGAACATGGTGCAAACCAGTGAGCTCTATGTTTCACTGTGTTTCTGTCATCACTTGCAAAAATCATATAATCCAAAATAGGATTTATTGATCATTCTAGTAAGGTCTATGTGTCTACTAAACATTCCTAGTTACAAGGCTCTTCAGATAAGGCCGTTTAGATTCTCTTATGGGTGAATCTTTAACAAGTATACAGACTTCCAGAACAGCAGATCATACCAACACAGTCATGGGATAAAATCCATTTAAAATAGTATATGGTGTCAGATCATCATGAATTTTTAGAATCTAGTTCCTGACACATGATTTTATAACAATCTAAAAATCAGGTGATTCTACCAAGTAGATTTCCAATTATGTCCTTTTGAATGTCATCCAAAAACAGGGCAGTATCAACAACAATTCTGTTTACTAAAATATCTAGCTCAGTTTGCATGATTTTACTGACATAGCTACAGTGATCCGAATCTCATGAAATATGAAACATATGTCTTAGATACATCCAACAATGACATACTAAAATTTCAGATCATTCCCATAAGAATACAGCGAGATACAAGTCATTCTTTCCACAACAGTAACAATAAAAACTGCTTCTTTATATTCTGACCAGCATGCAAGTTTGCATTTTATTTTAATAGCATAAAAAATAATAAAAATCTGGAAATATTACTGAAGGTGTACGTCACATAAAAGAACATCATGTGAAAATTTCAAGTTAATCCAAGAAGTGGTGTTCGAGTTAGGAGCTGCGGACTAACAAAAAAAATTCAGTTTTTTAACAGGATTTTCTGTTTTGTGTTTCTTAGCACAAAACGAGTTATTTAAGTTCATTCAAGAGCATGCATGTCATTTTTCAGTCACTACAACCACCATTCAACAATTGAAACAAAACAAAGAGATTAGAATCACCCACCTTGATGAGTTTGACGGAAAAGAAAGATCCTACAAGCTCCTATTTCCTTGATTAGCCTTCTTGTTCCTTGGTTCCTCCTCCTTGGCTTCTCGTCTTCTCCTTCGTTTCTCTCCTTCCAAATTAGTAGCTAGGGTGTAGAGGGTAAGGTTTAGAGGTGTAGAAAATGGCTTAATTGTAGGGAAATATGAGAAATGGAGCTAGGATGAGATGAGGGTGTTTTAATAGATGATGGGGAATGAATGTGGATGGTTTTTTGAGAGTGGGGGGGGGGGGGGGGGGGGGGAGAAAGTGAGAAGGCTGCATTGGGAGAGAATGGAGGTGGAGTGTAGGAGTGGAGAAGAACTCATCATGAGTCGAATTTAAGTTCAAAACCCTAATCCTAATTCTCAAATTCCCTCCTTCTTTTCCCTCCTAAATCTTGGCCGGCCACCTCTTGTGCATGTGAACTACTTTTTTTTTTGTTACATGCCATGGTAATATACAAGTGTTGAGTTAAACTAGGGTTAACTCAGGGTTCAAACGAGTTTAGTTGAAGCATAGGAGTTAATTCAAAAGAGAAAGATAAATAAATGCATTTTAGTTCTTTCAAAACATACATATATTCATATGAAAATCCGGGTTGTTACATCCATGCAACACAAGTCCATATCATCCACTAAACACGAATCCTGCAAATCTTCCAAACTGTGGGCACATCAGTTGAAAGCAACTGACACAAAGCTAGCAATAATAGCGATCTTCTAATTCTCAACAACCAAAAGATTTTATGCCAAATTAATGTGAAAAAGTAGATCTATTCCAAGTGTAGTAATGGATGCAATGATCCTAGAAATCTAATGCATAAACAGAATGCACACAATGCTCTTTTCTAATGCATGCTTGTTTGGAATTCTATGCCGCCTATACAACTTAGGTTCTACTTCTAATGTTTCTCCTCATTTTAGGATTTAGACATCATGTGAGTATTGGCTTTTGCCATGGAATACTGGAGAGCCTATTTTATCTATCATCCAGGATTTCTGGAGCTCTCACTCCGTAGGTCGTCCTGGAGCCCTCATCACTCGAACACCACGTGAGCGTCGCTCTCGTCCCGAAATACTGGAGACCAATCCCACTTCGCAGATCATCCTGGAGGCATATTCCCATGTTTTCTTTTACTTCGTCACAACTCGTATCTAGTGCCTATCCTAACAGCCAAATATTAACAACTACCAACTAGAGCTAGACTCACCCTACCGGTCTTAGATCAACGACGCTAGTAATACTATCCCGACCTAGCTTATTCCCGCTTTCTAAGAACCATAACCTTGTCGGCACCCTGGGTCTTGCTCAGCCTCTAGAACCCTACACTAGTAGGATGTTACACCATGCTACACTCTAGGGGTTTCTACGAAAACCCTAAGTTACTAATGCAACCTAAATAACTAGGAGTTATTAACTTGGTCGAAACACAATATAGGTAGATTTCACTCACATCTCTTTAGTCTATCTTTACCATTCACGACCTATAAATATTGTACAGTTTTCAGTCTCACACTCCATTAATCTCTTTATCTAATTTCGATTCTCTCTTCCCAAATATTAATGAGTATTAATACTATATTTTGTTTTCGTAAACCACTCATGTTTATCAACTATTACAATTAATAAAAAGCGAGCGAGAGTAAACAAGTAGTTCTATGTTAATCAAATTTATCACTTCTTAACACAACCGTTCTAACTTGGTCTACTTATTGTTCCCGATAGATAGATCATGGCAATGAGGTTGCAGATCAACGGACCCACCGTTCTACAATCACCTAGTGATGTCTTGGTTTGCCACTAGTGCCCGGCACCCAGACCCCATTCAACAGCCGTAACGAACTTAAAATATACGGTCCCACCGTTCTGCAGTCAATGGTCCCAGCATTCTGCAGTCAACAGCCGTGACGAACTTAATGAGGTTGCAGATCAACGGTCCCACCGTTCTGCAGTCACCTAGTGGTGTCTTGGTTTGCCACTAGTGCCCGGGGCCCGGACCCCATTCAACAGCCGTGACAAACTTAAAGATATACCGCAGCATACGTATGGCTACGTATTTCACAGGATCGCAGCCCATACGACCCGTTCGTGTCCACCAGCATGTTCCTGGATCCCATCCCGTCCGTACCACGACACCTCAGGAATCAACAGTGCAAGATATGCACCGCAGCACGTATCCCTAATGACAGGAAGAGACAACCCCATGGTATCACCACCTAGTGCTAACTCTCAGAACGAGTTGTATTTTAGGGAATCACCCCTAACACCAATTCAGTCTTCAAGCAAAACAATAAAGGAAAACCTAATCAATACAGTTTATTGAAACAAGTTGCTACCAAATCACACTCGGTGTCGATCAACAATGTCGAGTCTATCCGGTCTGTCAGACAACAATCATCATAGGAATCACATCCACTGATTCCCCATACCTTCACAGGTCCGCGACCAAATAATCCTGGCCCGTGACCCTCAGCGAGTGGTCCAACGGTGTCCTGATGATGCAATACATATCAAATGAAGGTAAGCATATACATAATGATCAATTCTTGACTATTGACAGACTCAGGCATCGAGACACCAAACACCAACCGACCATAGCTATATCCCAACTCCCTCATGTCCACCATGAGTATTAAGCACAGGAACTTATCCAAGATCCAAATGAAATGCTAAAATATCATTAAAACCTGATAGCTCATGATCACCACACTGCGGCATGCAGAGGGTTTCCCATCAATTATCCGATGAAATAATTCAAGAAATAGCAGTAGCTGTGACCCAAGCTACGCTCATCCGAGTTCAACACAATCCGACTTCTAGAAGGGTAGGGAGATCCACAGCAATCTCCTAGTGGGCGACTTCCTCAAATATTTAAGAGCTCAAGCCCCCCGAGTCAACTTAAACTTGAAGTTTGGTGTAAAAAACATGTTGCTATCTTGCAATGTCCATAACTTCCAACACACAATACAGAATTGCTTGATACTACCCTTTCTGGAAAGATAAAGCCTTAGTCTACAACCTTCAAGCTAGCCATTTCCTCGAATTCAATAATCTTGATACTCTAAAACCTCATATACTCTCAATAGTATATTCTTCTTGCACTCGCTGCACCTTTCCAATATCTTAAAGTCCATCAGAAGTTCTCGATCCCAGGTCCTATGGGAAGGTGGGAGTGTCTACTTCAACTTCCTAGTTGAACACCTCTTTCAGACTCTATCATTCGAGTTCTCGAAAATACAAGTTCTATCCTTGGAAAATCATAACTCTCAACCTATAAACTGGAATTACAAAACTCAAGATGGGTTAGAAGGCTATGACTCCCTACTACGACTCTCTAGTTGGTCAATCTCCCAAATTCTTAACAATAGTTCCCAAATTCCTCATCTACTCAAACTAGTCAATTTGTACTAGGCTGAACATAGCCCACTTTGAAAATCAATAATAAATCAACCTTAAGTCCAACGCTCATGAAATTTGAGATTCTCAATCTACACATATACCATTTTATTGTGCCCTAAAATTCACATTTATATTCATCTCACACAATGAGCTACGACTCTTCCAACATAACAGACAAATTCAGTCACTCTTTCAGCAGAGTGTTTACTACCCTTTACCAACGAACTCTAGAATTTCTAAAACTTGAGAATCATCAAATAAACTCATACCAAAAGCTACTCTCAAAAGTTTATAGCAAGATCATACATATACAATTGGCTATGATCTTTTGGACTTCAGTCCAAAGGCAATCGGCTTCAGCTCTGTCCTATCAGACCAGCTGCACCCCACAATTTTGTTGAGGTATCAAACGACCTCGAAAATTTGTGAAAGTTAGACTATAGTTGTGGACACATACAGGAGTGTCCACACAAATTCTTAGCTTAAAACACCCAGGCTACACTAAGATACGAAATCGGAAATACACAGCAAATCGTAATTTAAAATTGTCATAACACACGATGTACATAAAATAAAAGAGATCATACTCACAAAATATCCCACGAAGACTCGAAGCGCCACCATGCCTCCCCGCATCCAAAGTCGCTAATATATCCTATCATCAAAATTCGAAGCAATCAAGGCTCAAGCATTCAAACCAGTTACGGAAAAATAATAATACTAACCCCAATAGCACACAGGCATTTTATTGAACGCCTAGTATACACACGTGCGATGCACGTAATAATCTAATGACGATGGAATTTTTTATCCCCAAATAATTACTAGAACCACTCCTAAATTTTCTAATGGCCCAACTATACTTTCCACCACTATACGAGAAATAATTCATACACATATAGTTCTCTTTTACAAACCCAAAATCCTAGTTTATTAGCAACTTACAAATTCTCTAATAACTTGCTAATTTCTCGCCTCTACTATTCCTAACATTTCCAAATCTCCTTACCATAATACTCCTACTCAAAAGAAATTAACCACACTCAATTTTATACAATAAAATAAACTAAGGTTTACCTTTCCGAAATCCTTTCGAAAATCTGATGCCACCACGATGTAGAGGACCCTTCACTTAGTCTATCCCTCGATTTAATTTGAAAACCATGGGGAAATGAGGTGGATTTGAGCGGAGAGAGGGAGAGCCGAAGTGGGTTCAGCTGGGGTTCTTTTCCTATCGGCTGGGAAAGAAACGGGAGGAAGAAAGAAGGAGAAGGAAGAAGGAAAAGGGTGGGGTGGGGTTTTTATAAAAGAAATAAATAAATAAATAGATAGATAATTAATATAATGGAATATTACCTATAAGTTCCTAACAATGGCCTAGGCTATAAAATTTCATAGAAATTTTATAAACTTTTATAGCCTAGGCCGTTGTTACCAACAACGGCCTAGGTTATAAAAATTTAGAACAAGGCCGTTGTTGGGAACAACGGCCTATAATTCAATTTTTTATAACATAGGCCGTTGTTCCCAACAACGGCCTAGGTTATATTCTTTTTTTTAGAGAGAATCAGCTGAAGAGTTATTTGGGACGAAATTCCCAAAATAACCCTTCGCCACTTTAGTAATATTGGGTGATGGGCGGAGGCGATCTGAGCCGCTGATCACGATCAAAAGTGATCCAACGGCTCAGATTGGTGTTTTTCCAACCCGTGAAAACAAACCTGTTTTCAATGGAACATTTCTCATATATATATATATATATATATATATATATATATATATATATATGAGAAATGTTCCATTGAAAACATATATATATATATATATATATATATATATATATATATATATATATATACTTGAATTGATTAAGTATATGGTTGAATCGATTAAATATACGATCAAAGTAAACATTGCCTAATAGTATGCATTAGGGTTAGGGTTGCCTAACCTAGGGTTAGGAACCCTACCTCATGATTTGTGATTGGATGAATCTTCATGAGATCCAATGGTTGGAATTATGCCATGTTTGATTTTCATGAAAGATTAAGAAACAACAAGAAGCTTCTAGTAAGATTTTTGTGTTGGCTTCATATCCACCCTCCATCCCTCCACCTCACCCCCTCACCCTCATCCCCACCCTCCATCAATTCCGGCCACCCCCCCCCCCCCCATCCCCATTCAACCCATTTCTATAAAAACCCTAACACTTCATTCTTTCTCCATTTTGTTTTCCTTCACTCCTAGTTCAAAAGATAAAGAAAATAAAAGAAAGTGAGAGAGTGAGTGATTAGCCAAGAATCACTTAACCTTTGGTTGTAGGAAATCAAGCGGAGGAAACTTGGAGAAAGAAGGCACTCTTGAAGCTATGATCATCTTTTTCTCTACTTGGAAGGGTGGGTGTTTTCCAACTCTAAATTAGTAAATGTTTTTTTGTGTGTGTAAAAATTGGTGTGTAGTAGTATCTAAGAGGGCACGTCTACCATGTATAAGTGTTTTATATGCTAGATAAATTGAACTTGTATAATAGTGAAATTCACACCATGTTTCATGTTAAAGAACACTTATGTAGTATGCTGACTTAGGATTTTCTACTGGGCAAACGACTTAGAATCCGGATACAAAATATTTGTGGCATGTTCTAGGATAATTTTAGAGCATCCTTTAATTTTTTTTGTTTTTCTGGGTTCAATTAGTAGCTCAACAAAATAGTTCTCTCTCAGAACAGTGACCAGTAGAAAGACTATGTTTTTCCTTGTTGTGAAGAGAAGTTTGTAAAACCATAACTTGAAATTGGTAAGGTATTTTGATCTGAAATTTTTACTGGAGGTACTTGAATTTATTTAAAACATTAGTTTAAAATTTCAGATTTTTATAAATTTATTTGATATATTTAAAAATTCGGTTTTCACAACTGGTCCAGAGTCCAGAATTGTCTTTGTTCTGTCTCAAGAATGAAGTTCGATAAATCATAACTAAATCATGGAGTACAATATTGCAATGATATTTTTAATGTAGAATATAATATGTGCCTAGATCATGTATCTAAAATTTTAGATAATTTGGATAACATTTGATAGGGTTTCAAAATTTAGTTTGTAACCAGAGGTTTTACACACTGCTGAGAACAAAAGAAAATTTTCTACTATATTCAAAAGGCTATAACTCTATGTATATTTTGAATCTTGATACAATTTTTGGATATGTTACACTTGTATATGTCTAGTTAGTGAATCACTAATTTTATAAGTATTGGACTTATGGTTGAATTGATATTGAATTTTGAATAGACGATGTCCAGTTAAGTACAGATTTAGCTAGGTATGTATACTTAAGCTTTTCTGGAATAATATGTTGAGAATCAGAAAGAATGATCAACTAGAGATTTTTAGTATAGAGTCTTAGCTTTCCAAAACATCTTGAATCATGTGATTTCAGTTTGTGGTTTGAAAGATATGATTTTTCTAAGTTTGGGACAGAACTAGTCCTAATAAAGAGACCTTGTTTTGTGGAGTAACTCATTTCCTGTGTACACCTGATGAGAAATATGAGTTTTCCAGTGTTTTAATGGATAAATTTGAGGATGTGATCAACTAGGAAGTTGTAGTAGATACTCCCAGCTTTTTATAGAATCAAAGATTGCGTAATTCCGATAAGTGAGCGAGTCTTTATGTTAATAGCAAATTGCAG
The DNA here is from genome assembly GCA_017893485.1 of Hemerocallis citrina. Lineage (NCBI taxonomy): Eukaryota > Viridiplantae > Streptophyta > Magnoliopsida > Asparagales > Asphodelaceae > Hemerocallis > Hemerocallis citrina. Next base: position 232,087,504 of record CM030361.1, on the reverse strand, counting down.
TATTTACAATGAAGAATGTACAACTGAGAACATATAGGGATTTTATAGCATCTAGATGGCTGAATCTGAAGGAATGGTTAACTAGAGACTTGTAGCATAGAGTCTTAGCTTACCAAAATGGGTAAGATCATGCAATTCCAAGTTGTATTTTGAAAGTTATGAATTTCTGAAAGTGCAGCAACTGCATTTCCTTGAACTGCTTATTATTAGTAGATTGCTAAGAGATTTTCTCACTTTAGTTGGCATAACTTGGGATAGTTGTCAACTAGAGAAGTGAAGTAGAGGACTATTACTTGCTATAGGATCTGGAATCATAAAATTTCGGTTAATTGGTAAATTGATATGGAATTTTCTACATGCTACAGGATTATGACTATAAGTTGATTTGAGTTTTAAGATGTTGAATAATTATCCCTATTAAGCACTTCATTTGGAACTTAGATAAGATTCTTGTGCTTAGTACTCACGGTGGATACATGAGTAAGTTTAGGAGAATAGCTATATGGTAGATTTATTGTATTGTGGTGCACGTAACTAGTATAGCTTGGAGCTAGTCTAGGATTGTTGATACCCTAGAGCTATCAACCCAGTCGGCAAGTATTGTAATTGAATTCTTTTGCCTCGAGAACTGGATAGTCATCCCTCGTGTACTGACGAACTCTTACCCAATGGGTAATTGATCTCGGCCCGAGATACTGGATGCGATCCAAGTCAGAGGTGGTGGTGAATGACGGAGATCGGGTCGCCAGTGCTTGAGTTAATTGACCAGGTCAGATCCATTTCTAACCTAGGTATTAATGAAACTATTTTATGATCGATGGATTAGTTCACTAGGTCTATTAATAATTCAAGTGTTAATGTTTATGTATGTTTACCTCTATTGCCAGGTGTAAGGCTTCCCTAGGGTCACGGGCCGGGGAATTAATCTAGGACCAACAGAGGTATGGCAGCTGATGAGTATCGACTCGCCGGTTTATTAATTTGACTGACCAGTCAGGTTCCAATTGTTTGATAAAACTTCATGCATGATTTTGGGTGACAAACGTATTTTCAGTAAACTATTATTTAATGTCATGCCCCGCTTCCCAAAAGAGAATACGGAATATGGATACGTGACAAAAGCCCAGAAAATGATTTACATCATCCATAAGTTGTCAGGATCTTTACAACATTTCACAAGAATAATCAGAATCGGAAGCAAGAAAAGTCAACCAAGCATGCATATATGAATCAAAATACCAATAAGAATACTTGAAACCAAAATATTATAATCTCAAATAATCCAGATTTAAACAAGTCAACATCCTGGGTCACATTGCCCAAATATAAATAAATCCAAGTAGCAAAATACAATTGTTCAAAATAAGCAACAAGAAATAATAATAGAAAAATTCAGCAGCTAGCATCTCCAGCAGCTAGCATCTCAACTCGCCTATTTCATCTGGCAGCTGATCTCCAAAATCTGCAATTTAATAAAATGCAGGAAGAGAAAAAAGAAAACAAACTCCCATCAATGCAAGTTACGGGTCGCTTGTAGTGCAGGATACAAGTACATAGGAAAAACTAACTATAACATGGAATATGCATGATAACAAAATAGAATACTAGCATGGCAAGATGAACAGGTGCAAGTAGCATGTATCAAGTGTCAAGTGAACAAGTATCATGTAAACAAGTATCAAGTGTCAAGTATCAAGTACCATTCCAAATGTGGGAAACACGGGCCCCCTTCTGAGTACACTTTTCTATATTGTCCACTACTAAATTTTTCCCTTAACCCTGACTTGTTACATTTTATTATAAAATACACATGATCATGAGATAACGAGAACAAAATCGGGACAATACTAGGATGTATCAAGAGCTCATATGATGCAAGAAACATGTTCTAAATCACAAAATACAAGAAACAACATGCAAGTATTCAAACATGGCAAAATATCAATTCTAGACAGCAAGACATTGCTGTACCAAAACTAAGATTCCCGCTACCACAGAAGTGCAAATCTGGATCCGTCAGAAGATCTAGAAAATAGACTCCCGGACTAATCCAGAAAATATATATAAGTCATAGGGTATTTCACAAAAACATAACTCAAAACTGAATTGAAACCAGAAAACATGTTCAGCCAGAAATCAGTAGTTTGTATTCAAAGTCAGGAAAACAGCATGAAAACTCATTAATTTAATCCACGAAAAATTTGGGTTATTCCTATATATGTGTGGTAACAGAAAATCAAGTTTCATAATTTTCCAACAAAAATAGAGTAGTCAAGTAAAATCAGAAAAGAGCAAGACACGACAGTTTTGTAAATCTGAAATCACAAACACTACAGTACGAAAACAGCAATATCTCACAAACCATAAATCGAAATCCAAATCTTCCAAAAGAATGATAAAATAGATACAGGAGGCTAACTTTCATATTCAGAAATATTTTACAAACAGTAAGTAGAATTAAGTCGAAAATCGGGTTCTTTATTGAATAGCGAGAAAAATCTGCTAGTATAGCAATTGTTTGGAAACATAGAACGGTTTGTAAAACTCATCAAATAAATCCACCAAAATTCAGGGTTAATTCCAATCAGGTCTAGTTATACTGTGCAATATATTGAATAAAAATAACACTTTTAGCATCATGATAAAAATAGCTTACAGTTCAGAATTCATAGAAAATACAATATGGAAATCTTTCTACACCTCTGTAGTAAAATAGACATAACTCACAACTCGTAAATCGAAACTGAGATCCGTCGAAAGGGTTAGAAGATAGACAGAATTCTCTACAGTTCATGTTCACAAAATATTTTCAAATACTGACCTTAATAGGGTCTAAAATACTGAACAATATCAGGGTAACAGAAAAATACAGATTTGTTCTTCATTCTCAAATCAACATAGGTCACACGAAATTCATCCAAATCAACTCAAACATGAAATATAGTGTAGTAGATGTCCTAAATAACATGGTATAGGGTATTTTACAAGTATTCGACAAGTATATCACAAATAATACATCAAGCACAGGTATCTCAAGTAGCATGAACATATACATGAAAAGTGGTCAACCCTAGGTTATTTCATGTCATGTATGTTGTGAGGCAACTATGGTTGAATCAACACAATAGAGACAATATCAACAAGGGGTTTCACACATAAATTCTCTCTAGAACCCAACTACACTACAGGCGGTATTTAGTACTTGTATTACACAAAGAAAAGAATACAAGTTACATGCCTTAGAGACAACGATGGGAACGACGATGAAAAGAGAATAACGGGAACGGATTCCTGGAACACGAACTCAACCGAATGAACAACACAACCACGAACCAAACTCACGAACAACGAACGGACGAAACCCAACGAACAAAACTCAAACCCACACACACACCTCAACCAAAAGAAAGCGGGATGGAGAGCCGAGCTGTGCTTGCTATGCTGCACTGACTGTGCTGCTACGGTGCATGGGGAATCAGCTTGCCGACGGAACACAACACTCAATAGTTGTTGCTTCTGTGCATCGACGCAGCGAAGGAGAGGAGGGGGGCATGACCGAGGGGCTGGCTGATTCGCCGCGACAGGAGGATGGGGCAGCAGCGCTGTGGGACGGCACTCAGGTTGCTTCGCTAGTGTCGGGTGCACAGGTGGCGTGCAACTGTGTAGGGTGGAGCAGTGATCGGAGGTAGGGCGAGTAGGAACGAAGGAGGTCAGGAAGTGCAAGGGAGAGGGAGAACGAGAGAGATGGTGGGGAAAAGTTAGGGCGGCTAGGTTGAATAGGGAGAAACAGAGCATGGGTTAATATATATAGAGGTAGAATATAATAGGGTTAAAGGGGGAAGATGGCGGCAGAACAGTAGCGGGTGTAGGGAAAACGACAGATGGGTAATAGGTGCAATGGGTCGGGTAGGGTATTTTAATGGGTTTTGGGTTAATATAATAGGTTGGTGGGTTTAATTAATGGGTTTGGGTATTTAGGTGGATATTTAACAGGGTAATGGTTATTAGAATTGGGTATTAGGGAAATGGGTTGATCAAATGGATCCAATAAGGAAGTAGGGAAAATATATAAAATAAAAATAGGTTTTTGAATATAAAATCAAAAGGTAAAATCAATAAAATTAATAATACTAAAAGTAGTAAAATAACAATAATAATAATAATAGCAGAAACAATAATAATGATAATAATAACAAGAATAATAGGGTTAGTATTACAATATAAAAATTCATTGGAAAAAAAAAGCTACAATTAAAACTATTGTTCATAAATAGGCTTTAATAGGAGATCCAAAAACAAAATTTTAACAAAAAGAATTTACTAAAATTTTAAATACAGGAAATACATAGAAGATACGGATTTGGGGAAACAGGGGTACAAATCCTACACACCTTACAACAAAATTTCATCCTTGAAATTTGCATAGGCGGTACATCGGACAAGGCAAAAACAAACTTGGGGAAGGATAACAAAATAGAGAACAAAAGGAAAAGGAACAAAGTGGTGGCAACACCAGAAAAAGAAAGAAGTGGATAACAATGAGGTCAAATGGAATGCATAAAGAGAATAAACATTATCAAAGGGAAAAGAATCAACACAAGATAACAAAGTAAGATAGGGAGTAGGTAGAACTGGAATCAAAGAGAGAATGAACTGGAAAGAATTGAATCAAATAGTGAGTCAACGGATAAGGAAGAATACAAGGAATGGAAAGAAGCAGACAATGCAACGAATGGAGAGAAGCAAACAATACAAGGGAGGAGAAACAGCAAGAGAATCTTGGGACCTGTGGGTTATAGGCCCACAACACTTCCACTGTGCCACTCTGATCGGGGAAGACTCTACCAATAGCATCCAGTGATGCCGACTTACGGACCAAGCAGAAAAAAGAAAAGAATGGATGACACCAAAATCAGAAGGATATGGGTACGAGAAGAATGAATTCATACCCAAGAAGAAAATCAACAAAGAGGACGACTGAAAAGGATGAAAGAAAACAAGGAATCAAGGGATTGAATATCAAATACGATGATATCAAATAACGGGTTGATGCATGGAAGAGTATAAGAATATAATGCATGGAAAGACATAAAGCAATGAAATAATAGGACAATAATAAAAAGAAAACACAATATACCTGTAACATCCTCCTCTACAGGCTCTGCCTCCTCCAAAACTAGGTTATAAGCCTGGCCTCTCCCAGGAGCTGCGGCTCCCTGACAAAACACTTGCTGCTACGGGGGAAGCGGTGACCTGATCTAACCACGGGCTGGTGCTCTGGCTAGTGAGTCATATCTCCTCTGGGGGCAGTCCCGAAGCGTGTGATCCTCTGCTCCGCATGCGAAGCATTGACGTTTGGCTATCCTGCAATCCTTGCGCACATGACCAATTCTGTGGCAGAAGTTGCAGGTCACATCTTTCCTCAGAGCTACAGGTGAGAAAGGCTTTGCTCTTACAACAAGGGCCAAGACTAGCCTCCGAATCGGTCCACTAGTAGGCCTGACATTAGCAGCGGAAACAGTCCGCTAGGGAGGAGCTATCCCACCACGATACGGCTCTTAAGCTCGAGCTGCATCAAGAGCCTCAGCATAAGTACGCAAGCGAAGGGAGATGAGGTACACCTTAATATCTCTCTCAAGTCCCAATGTGAATCTACGAGCCCTGTCTCTTCGTTCGCCACAAGAACTGGCTGCAAAGCGGCTAAGTCTTGTAAATTCGGCTGCATACTCATCCACAGACCTTGAGCCCTGTTTCAGGGCCAGGAACTGCTGCTCCATCTCAACCCAAGTGCTGCAAGGGAAGAACTTTTCCAAGAAGCTCCCGGTGAACGTGGTCCAAGCAACGGGCCACGCGAGCCTCTCGAACTCAGCCCTCCATCATATGTGGGCAAGATCCACCAACTGGATTATCACGAAATCCACACGTTCTTCATCAGCGATCCTAGTTGCCTGTAGCAGAATCTTTATCTGGATCATCCACTGCTCAGCCTCTAGTGGCGGCGCAGTGCCAGAGAATTTGTCAGGGCGCAGCCTCATGAAATCTTTGACTATACCCGGACGTGGAAGGAGAGCTACCTGCAAAGGCACAGCGGGAGGGGAACCCGAGCAGCTTCCAAAGCAGCCATCACCAAGTCACTGTAGTTCTGCTGCATATTAATCAGCCGCTCCAACAAATTGGTGATGGCTCAAATCCGGGATGATCATCCAGGGGACGAGAAGTAGAACCTCTACGAGCCATAGTTTGCACAAAATCAAAAACAAGTAGCATCCAGATCAAAGTTGATAAAAATTCATTTATGTATGCATGGTTGGTGAAATGTTTAGCCAATCCCAGATCTAGCCAAGCTTGTCTAATATCAGTCAAACTAATACATTAGCCAAATCTGGGCTCTGATACCACTAGAAACCTAGTCACGCCCTGCTTCCCAAAAGAGAATACGGAATACGGATACGTGACAAAAGCCCAGCAATGATTTTCATTATCCATAAGCTGTCAGGATCTTTACAATATTTCACAAGAATAATCAGAGTCGGAAGCAAGAAAAGTCAACCAAGTATGCATATATGAATCAAAATACCAACAAGAATACTTGAAACCAAAATATTATAATCTCAAATAATCCAGATCTGAACAAGTCAATATTCTGGGTCACATAGCTCGAATACAAATAAATCCAAGTAGCAAAATACAATTGTTCAAAATAAGCAACAAGAAATAATAATAGCAAAATCCAGCAGCTAGTATCTCATCTTGCCTATTCCATCTAGCAGCTAATCTCCAAAATCTGCAATTTAATAAATTGCAGGAAGAGAAAAAAAAACAAACTCCGGTCATTTCATGTTACGGGCCGCTTGTAGTGCCGGATACAAGTACATGGGAAAAACTAACTAATAACATGGAATATGCATGACAACAAAATAGAATACTAGCATGGCAAGATGTGTAACACCCCGAATTCCAAACAGACTGAATTCGAAGTTCCACAGGATCTTTACACTTCTCTTCGTACAATTTTATAAGGAAATTTAAAACTTTCATTACATCAGAGTTACATCTTCAAATTACATTTAAACAGCGGAAGAAAATTACAATAATTTCATGAATAAAATGTACAACATTTGAAACATTCTTTAAGCAGCATGCACACTTTAATTTTGTCAATCTCTTTATCCTGCATAGAAACTGTAGGGCTCGTCAGTTCAGTCACTGACGCAAGGATATAAAACATCAATTTTCTCTTACTTAGAAAACACACACTTGTCACAAGCAAAACTACGGGGACTGTCCTATAGATATCGTGTTGTGTTGTGCACTTAGTCCTTAATGCAATAGTTATGTTTTATGACACGAATGCGTACTTGTTCGGATTTTATGCATCCCATACTACATAGGTTCGAGGGCAAGCCCTTAATCGTACTTCATCTTATAGGGTTCAATCCCTCGTCATGACTTAAGCTACTACGGTAACTACGGTAAGTATCCTAGATGTTCTATAATCTACGAGCCCATGTCCAGGCACTCTGGAGGAGAATCCCACGCACTGACATGACACATCAAGCAGGCAGACTATGGACAATTCAACCTCCGCTATGGAACGATGGACCACCCGCAGTCACCAAACACCACACAAGCGTTGCCACCGGGATGATAATTCCGAAGTAGTGCTCACGCCATGTCATGACACATCAAGCAGGTAGTCTGTTAATCACTCTCACACCGCCAATCCGATGGCCCTCATACTCGTGTTTTTCTCTCACTTTCGTCACATCATCACTATGTGTCTAAATCCTTAGTTTATTTGAATCATGAATAAAATCAACCCCTAGAGTTAGCTCTTTCCTCCATATCGGTCTTAATCATCAACATGACCAACTTGGTCTTTCATCTCAATAATTCAACTTTATAATTTTAATTCGTTCAATTGCCGGTAATAGGATTTTTGCTACCCTTTAGTTCAAAATCTCATTTCATGTCCATAGCATTTGTGTATTCATATTCATAAACCTTTCATAATTCATCAGGATTTTTAACTTCACTTTCATGTATAATTTTCATGCATAAGCCAAATAAATTCATTTTTTTCTAATTTGTCACATTCAATCTTCATTCTTTCCATTATCAAATCTCTTTTCAAACTCTTTTAAACAGTACATTTATTTTTATCAAGAGACATTTTAGAATATGAGAAATCAAAATAGTCTGGACAGTCGACTATTGAAGCATAGTCGGTTAACTGTTCAGTGAGGATTTAACAGACTTAAAAAAAATATAGTCGGGACAGTCGACTGTTTAAACATGGCCAGTCAGTTGTTCTGTAAAGATTTAAAAACTTGAAAATAAAAGGATCAGGACAGTCAACAGTTAAACATGACCAGTCGGCTGTTCTGTGATGCTTTAAAACTCGAAAATACAAAGGACGGGGCAGTTGACTGTTCAACATATACGGTCGACTGTTCTGCAAGGATTACAACTCGAAGAACTAGATATTCAGGACAGTCGACTATCTATGCCTATTCGGTCGACTGCTCAGCAACGAAATCCGAAAATTTGAATCATTTCTTATTTCTTTTAGATTAACACACAAATTGTTCTTTTCTAGAACTTGGTCTAAATTTCAAAATGATCATTTTTCCGCCACTAACATACAGCTTTAGGATTATTTAACATCAATCACAACAAGCATAATTTACTACCCAATATGGAGGTTCTAATTAGCATTTTCCTCATAAACACAATTTCCAAATTTTCACTTTTTTCATAAACACAATTATTTCGACATGGATAAACATTTAGTCTAATTTAGCATGCAAGATCAGTATCCAAAATATTATAACAACAAACATATTATTCAATGAAGTTCACTTAATCATTTTATACAATTTCACACATATTCCATTTTCACCTAAATCATGGTATTATCAAAGAGCAGTGTTTTCAACTATTTAGTCTAACATGATTAGCACAAAACCTAGCATGGTACTACTTAGAAGTAGAGAAAATTGCCCACCTTATTGTTGAAGAAACGAATGAAAACTCCTATAATGCAAGAAAGTAGTCTTCTCCTCCTAGAATGGATTGCAAATTGTCTCCTCCTCCTTGTGCTTGCTAGGAATCCGAGCTCTCCTTACTTCCTTGATGATTGGTCGGTCACCTCTAGATTGGAACACACACAATTTTTTGCACACTCTAATCTTTCGTTCACTATTGTCTCTCAATCGTTTGCTCTCTCTTAATGAATTATGTAATGTACTAATGAGAAGAATTATTGGGGTATTTATACACTTTTAGGATGAGAATAGATGGCTAGGTTTTAATCACGTGGTTTAGGATCAAGGGCTTAGATAAAATAGGGAGTTGCTATAACTTCCCATGATGCAAATAACCACCTCTCCACCTCATCCACTATCCCTCTCTCAACCCGGCCTACTCCCAAGGGTGTGTTTTGCACACTCTTGTGCATGCACGTGTTACCCTAGTGTCCCCCACTCACAAGTTGTACAGGCTAATTAATTAATTGTCTATTATTTGAGTCTACACTACAGGTTAGACTAAAATAAGGATTAATTAAATTACATGGGCTCACTAATGGGCCAAGAGACTATGGGCTCTACTAATTTAATTAATTAATTAACTAATGTGGGCTACAAAGGGACAAATTAAGTTTATGATTTAGGCTTCTAAGAAAATAAATGGGGATTACTAATTCATGAAATATTTTAGAGAAGTGCATGCATACATTTTTACATGCACCACACGTAAAAGAAAAATCAAACAATTTCAAATATAAATAGGATTTGAAAATCCAGGGTGTTACAGCACTCCCTCTTTAGAATAGTTCCGTCCTCGGAACTACACTTAAAGGGTGAGAGAATAGGAATACAACAAGAAGACACGAAAGAAAGAAAGACGATACAAATTAAACAAAGAGCTCAGGATGATCCTTCATCATCCTCTCCTCAGATTTTCAAGTAGCCTCTTCAACCAACTGGTTTTACCAGACAACTTTGACCCTCGGTATCGTCTTGTTCCTCAAGACTTTCTGCCGACGATCCACAATCTCAATCGGAAGCTCAATGTAACTCAGATTTAACTGCAAACCCTCTGGCACTTCGGGCAAATGATGACTCGGATCTGGAATGTACCCTCTCAGCATAGACACATAGAAGACATTGTGCACCTGAGACAACTCTTTCGGCAACTCTAACCGGTAAGCAGTTTTTCCGATCCTTTTCAATATCTTGTACGGGCCTATGAACCTCAGGGCTAACTTCCCACTCTTGCCAAAGCGAATCACGCCTTTGCTAGGTGAAACTTTCAGAAAGACAAAGTCACCAACCTCAAACTCAAGGTCCCTCCTCCGGTTGTCTGCATAGCTCTTCTGCCTACTCTGAGCATCCACCAACCTCTTCCTAATTAGATCAATCTTTTCAGAGGTCTGCTGCACAATCTCAGGCCCAAACATCTATCGTTCCCCCACTTCAAACCAACAAATAGGTGTTCTGCTACAGAGCTTCATACGGCGTCATCCCGATACTAGTCTGAAAACTATTGTTGTAGGCAAACTCCACCAATGGCAAGTGCCTTTCCCAACTGCCTCCAAAGTCTAGTACACAACACTGAAGCATATCCTCAAGAATACGGTTGACTCTCTCGGTCTGCCCGTCGGTCTGTGGATAAAAAGCAATGCTGAAATCCGTCCTGGTACCGAGAGCTGTCTGAAGACTCCTCCAGAAATGCAAAGTAAACCACACATTCCATTCAGACACAATGGTTAACGGAACACCATGAAGCCTGACGATCTCACCAACATATAGCTCAGCCAACTTGTCCATCGAAGCAGTGAGTTTCATTGCCAAGAAATGAGTGGACTTGGTTAGTCGATCGACTATAATCCAAATCGCATCATTTCCCTTTGAACTCTTGGGCAAGCCCGTGATGAAATCCATACTGATGTTATCCCACTTCCATTCCGGAATAGGTAACGGTTGCAATAGACCTCTGGGTTTCTGATTCTCGGCCTTGACCTGTTGACAGACCTCACACTTCACTACGAACTCGGCCACATCCCGCTTCAAACCTGACCACCAGAAATACTGTTTAATGTCCTTATACATCTTGGTACTCCCAGGATGTATAGACAAAAGAGTAGCATGTGCCTCCTGAAGAATACTTTCTTTCAAGTCCGACTGATCTGGAACACATAGCCTCTCTCCAAACCACAGCACCTCATCCCTGATCTGGAACTCGGACAACCTTCCAGCACCAACCTACTCTTTCATCATCAAAATCTCTGTGTCTTCCTTCTGACTTGCGATAATCCTTTCATTCAGCGCTGGTTGAAGCCTCAACTTAGCTAAAGATGATCCCAAGCCTTATAGAACAACTTCAATACCAGCCCGATCTAACTCCTCTGCCAGCTGTCTCTAGGTCGTAATCAAACTAGCCAGGCTGCTCTTGCGGCTAAGTGCATCAGCAACAACATTAGTATTTCCAGGATGATACTTGATCTCCGAACAAATGTCTTCAAGCACCTCTAGCCATCTCCTTTGCCTCAGGTTCAGATCTTTCTGTTGATAGATGTACTTCAAGCTCTTATGGTCCGTGTACATGTTCAGCTTCTCACCATACACATAATGCTTCCATTGCTTCAAGGCGAAGATAATCGCAGCCAACTCCAGATCATGAGTCGGATAATTCTTCTCATGTGGTCTTAGTTGCCTAGACCCATAAGCGATCACCTTCCCTTCTTGCATTAAGACACAACCAAGCCCACGATGTGAAGCATCGCTGTAAACATCATACTCTCACCTGCTCTAGGCAATGCCAAAATAGGTGTAGTAGTCAGCTTCCCTTTCAACTCCTGAAAGCTTGCCTCGCACTACTCAGTCCACCTAAAGTTCACATTCTTCTTGGTCAGACCAGTGAGTAGCACGGCTATCTGAGCATAGCCCTGAATAAACCTCCTGTAGTATCCCGTCAATCCAAGAAAACTCCTGATTTCCATTACTGTAGTAGGCCTTGCCCAATCTCTCACTGCCTATATCTTCTGAGGATCAGTTGTCACTCCCACCTTATAAAGGATGTGACCTAGGAATGCCACTTCAGATTTCCAGAAATCGCACTTGGATAACTTGGCATACAACTCATGCTCCTGAAGCTTCCTCAAAACTGCTGCCAGATGCTCCGTGTTCTCCTCTTCCGACTTGGAGTACACGAGAATATTGTCGATAAACACCACGATGAAAGAATCGATGAACGGCCTCAGAACTCTGTTCATCATGTCCATGATGATTGCAGGTGCATTCGTCACTCCAAACGGCATAACTAAGAATTCGTAATGCCCGTGTCGAGTTCTGAACGCAGTCTTATGCACGTCTTCAGCTTTCACTCGAACTTGATGATATCCTGATCGAAGATCTATTTTGGAGAAAATTGCTGCTCTTTGTAGACGATCGAACAAGTCATCAATTCTTGGAATAGGATACTTATTCTGAACAGTGACCTTATTTAGTTCTCGGTAATCTATGCCCATCCTCATCGAACCATTCTTCTTCTTTACCAACAGCACCGGTGCTCCCCAGGGTGACGCACTCGGTTGAATAAAGCCTTTCTCCAACAGTTCCTCAATCTGCCATTTGATCTTATCATATTCCACAGGCGCCATCCTATATGGTGCCTTGGAAATAGGCGCACTCTAGCTGAATAGCGATGCTGAACTCTACATCACCATGCGGGGGTAACCCAGGAAAATCTTCCAAAAATACCGTCAGATAATCCCAAGCGATAGGAATTTGCTGCACCTCTGCAGGAATCCCCTTCTTCTTGCTAATAGCAGCAACCAAGCCTGAACATCTCCTCTTCCCTTGGAAAGTGATTTCAGGTCCACCTGGAGCCTTCGCTGTTACTTCTTTGGTCTTGTACTCGATGCTTGCACTGTACACCGACATCCAATCAATGCCAATGATAATATCGACTCCCAAGACATTCAGCTCGATCAGGTGAATCCCAAAAATTCGATCTTCAATCACGATCTCGTAGTCCGCATAGTACCGATCAGTGGTTAAAGTCTTCCCTGATGGAATAGCTACTGCTAAAACCTTGCCTGGAAATATCTTCGGTTCAACTCCCAGAACATTAGCAAATTTAGGTGATACAAAAGTATGAGAGGACCCAGTATCGAACAAAACAACAGCTTTCTTTCCATTCAAATAAAGTTCTCCTGTTACATAACGCACACTCGTTATATAATAGTTCACTATAAAAGCGGGAAAAGAGATAACAGGAACACTCTAAACATCCTCTCTCGTACCAGTGATGACGTGATCCACCTCATCAGCGTCAGTTTCAGTCAAGGCAAATACTCGCCCCTGCTGGTATGGCTTCTTTCCGGTCTGCTGAGTTGGTCCCCTTTGGACAGCATCCTGCAACTTAGGGCACTGGGATCGGTAGTGACCTGTCTCCCCACAATTGTAACAAGTCACCATAGGAGGTCTCACCCACGCATTCCCAGGTTTTCCTGCCACATTGACGGCATTCGCCCCAGTCGGTTTGAACCTTTGGGCCAGCGACTGTCCCCTAACACTACCAGTAACTGCGGGCCTCTTCCCTACATTCCAGTTGTTCCTCCTATTCTGAACAGCGTGGAACTGCTCCATATCCGCCTCCGTGGCTGCAGCTCGCTTGACCAACTTGTCAAACCTCCTGATACCGAGGGGTATCATCCTGGATCGCAGACTTGGCCTCAAACCATGCTCGAACTTTTGAGCCTTCTTTGTCTCGTTCATCACCAATTCAGGGGCATGCCTCGAGAGCTGATTGAACCTTGTCTCATACTCCCTAACAGACATGCTGCCCTGCTGCAGTGCTAGAAACTCCATGGCCTTCTTCTCCTGGACGTCTGATGGAAAATAATGACTGCAGAACTCCTCCAAGAATTCCACCCAGCCAAGCACAATATTTCCCATCGTCCGCTTCATCGACTGCCACCACACAGCCGCATCCTTCTCAAACTGCAGTGCAGCTAACTTCTCCTTGCTGCCCTTCGAGGTCTCCAAGACTTCGAAAATAGTCTCGATCTGTCGGATCCAATTGTCATCCACGTTAGGGTCTGACTTCTCCTCAAACACCGGTGGTTTCATCCGCTTGAATGATTCCACGAGTTTGATTGCTTCGGGTACTGGATTCACAGGCACCCTCCCTTGGTTCTGATTCATGGCAACGGCATTGAGTGTCTGATAAACCCTCGCTAGTTCTGTTTCCAAGTCCAGACCTTCACCGTTTCAAGCTCGTCTTCCAGCCATATTCTGATGCAAAAGATCCATTAAATTGAAGTATAAACATGAATTTTAAATCAACTTTTCCATTTCATTGAATTTCAAACTTTATACATTCGAATTTAAAACATTTCTGACATCAAGATAAAAATAGTAAGAAGATACAACGGTCTAGTTCCTGCGGTTCCTCTTGGCTTCATGAAGCTCTCCGTGTAGTTCCTCCACTTCTTCCTTCAGTACATCGGTCATGTTTTCCCTCTTCTCGAGTTCCCAAACACGATGACTGAGAACTGCAATATCATCCTTGTGCTTCGCCAACTGAGTCTCCAGTAGCCCAACTCTCTCCCGTTGAGTCTCTACCTGGCTCTGAAGAGACACAATGAGACTACTCGGAACTCGTTTTTCCTCGTCAGAGGAATCATCAGATGAATCCGAAGGTGGAGTGATCTCTCGAAACTCAGGCCACTCCTCTTCCACTTCTTCGGGATCTTCTTCGTCTGAATCAGCTTGCCCGGGGTAGTAATCCTCCTAAACAATGTGCCAGTCGTCACCTCCAGCTGGGTCAAAGTGGTCTGCCATCTTAGAGAAAGGAGAAGAAGAGCATGAATCATAGAGCAACACAAATGTAAGTGACTTACATTTAAATCTCTAGACTCAACACACGCTCTAATGTCCACTTCTAGGGTGTCATTCCTTATAAATTTGTACTACTTGGAAGCGTGCTCTGATACCACTCTGTAACACCCCGAATTCCAAACAGACTGAATCGAAGTTCAACAGGATCTTCACACTTCCCTTCGTACAATTTTAAAAAGGAAATTTAAAACTTTCATTACATCAGAGTTACATCTTCAATTTACATTTAAACAGCGGAAGCAAATTACAATAATTTCATGAATAAAATTTACAACACTTGAAACATTCTTTAAGCAGCATGCATACTTTAATTTTGTCAATCTCTTTATCCTGCATAAAAACTGTGGGCTCGTCAGTTCATTCAACTAACGCAAGGATATAAAACATCAATTTTCTCTTACTTAGAAAACACACACTTGTCACAAGCAAAACTACAGGGATTATCCTATAGATGTCGTGTTGTGTTGTGCACTTAGTCCTTAATGCAGTTGTTAAGTTATATGACACTAATGCGCACTTGTTCGGATTCTATGCATCCCATACTACATAGGTCCGAGGGCAAGCCCTTAATCATACTTCATCTTATAGGGTTCAATCCCTCGTCATGACTTAAGCTACTACGGTAACTACGGTAAGTATCCTAGATGTTCAATGATCGACGAGCCCATGTCCAGGCAGTCTGGAGGGTAATCCCACGCACTGATATGACGCATCAAGCAGGCAAACTATGGACAATTCAACCTCCGCCATGGAACGATGGCAGCACCCGCAGTCACCAAACACCCCACAAGCGTCGCCACCGGAACGATAATTCTGGAGTAGTGCTCATGCCATGTGATGATGCATCAAGCAGGCAGTCTGTGAATCACTCTCACACCGCCAATCCGATGGTCCTCATACTCGTGTTTTTCTCCCACTTTCGTCATATCACCACTATGTGTCTAAATCCTTAGTTTATTTGAATCATGAATAAAATCAACTCCTAGAGTTAGCTCTTTCCTCCATACTGGTCTTAATCATCAACATGACCAACTTGGTCTTTCATCTCAATAATTCAACTTTATAATTTTAATTCGTTCAATTGCCGGTAATAGGATTTTAACTACCCTCTAGTTCAAAATCTCATTTCATGTCCATAGTATTTGTGTATTCATATTCATAAACCTTTCATAATTCATCAGGATTTTTAACTTCACTTTCATGAACAATTTTCATGCATAAGCCAAATAAATTTAGTTTTTTCTAATTTGTCACATTCAATCTTCATTCTTTCCATTATCAAATCTCTTTTCAAACTCTTTTAAACAGTACATTTATTTTTATCAAGGGACAATTTAGAATCTGAGAAATCAAAATAGTCTGGACAGTCGACTATTGAAGCATAGTCGGTCGACTGTTCAGTGAGGATTTAAAAGACTTTAAAAAAATATATTCGGGATAGTCGACTATTTAAACATGGCTAGTCAGCTATTCTTTAAAGATTTAAAAACTCGAAAATAAAAGGATCAGGATAGTCGACTGTTAAACATGACCAGTCGGCTGTTCTGCGATGCTTTAAAACTCGAAAATACAAAGGACGGGGCAGTCGACCTGTTCAACATATACGGTCGACTTGTTCTGCGAGGATTACAACTCGAAGAACTAGATATTCAGGACAGTTGACTATTTATGCCTATTCGGTCGACTGCTCAGCAACGAAATCCGAAAATTTGAATCATTTCTTATTTCTTTTAGATTAACACACAAATTGTTCTTTTCTAGAACTTGGTCTAAATTACAAAATGATCATTTTTCTGACACTAACATACAGCTTTAGGATTATTTAACATCAATCACAACAAGCATAATTTACTACCCAATATGGAGGTTCTAATTAGCATTTTCCTCATACACACAATTTCCAAATTTTCACTTTTTTCATAAACACAATTATTTCGACATGGATAAACATTTAGTCTAATTTTGCATGCAAGATCAATATCCAAAATATTATAACAACAAACATATCATTCAATCAAGTTCACTTAATCATTTCATACAATTTCACACATATTCCATTTTCACCTAAATCATGGTATTATCAATGAGCAGTGTTTTCAACTATTTAGTCTAACATGATTAGCACAAAACCTAGCATGGTACTACTTAGAAGCAGAGAAAATTGCCCACCTTATTGTTGAAGAAACGAATGAAAACTCCTAAAATGCAAGAAAGTAGTCTTCTCCTCCTAGAATGGATTGCAAATTGTCTCCTCCTCCTTGTGCTTGCTAGGAATCCGAGCTCTCCTTGCTTCCTTGATGATTGGTCGGCCACCTCTAAATTGGAACACACACAATTTTTTGCGCACTCTAATCTTTCGTTCACTATTGTCTCTCAATCTTTTGCTCTCTCTTAATGAATTATGTAATGTACTAATGAGAAGAATTATAGGGGTATTTATACACTTTTAGGATGAGAATAGATGGCTAGGATTTAATCACGTGGTTTATGATCAAGGGCTTAGATAAAATAGGGAGTTGCTATAACTTCCCATGATGCAAATAACCACCTCTCCACCTCATCCACTATCCCTCTCTCAACCCTGGCCTACTCCCAAGGGTGTGTTTTGCACACTCTTGTGCATGCACGTGTTACCCTAGTGTCCCCCACTCACAAGTTGTACATGCTAATTAATTAATTGTCTATTATTTGAGTCTACACTACAGGTTAGACTAAAATAAAGATTAATTAAATTACATGGGCTCAGTAATGGGCCAAGAGACTATGGGCTCTACTAATTTAATTAATTAATTAACTAATGTGGGCTACAAAGGGACAAATTAAGTTTAGGATTAAATTAGGCTTCCAAGAAAATAAATGGGGATTACTAATTCGTGAAATATTTTAGAGAAGTGCATGCATACATTTTTACGTTCACCACACGTAAAAGAAAATTCATACAATTTTAAATATTAATAGGTTTTGAAAATCCAGGGTGTTACAAGATGAACAGGTGCAAGTAGCATGTATCAAGTGTCGAGTGAACAAGTATCATGTAAACAAATATCAAGTGTCAAATATCAAGTACAAGTAGTAAGTGTCAAGCAAGCAAGTAAATATGTAATAGGTGTCAGGTAGTATGTACAGGTAATCATGTAACAGGTATCATGTATGTCAAGTCTTGTATTATTACTATCTAGGTAGCACTTCATGCGCTCCGAATTTTTATCACATGGCTGCTACATTCAAACAAGTTTCGCTTAGATTTCGTAGGGGATTCTATAGGGCCGTGTACTCAGGAACAAGTAATCCAAATCATATACCAAATTTCTTATGTGGGAAACACGGGCCCCCTTCCGAGTACACTTTTCTATATTGTCCACTACCAGATCGTTTCCTTAACCCCGGCTTGTTACTTTTTATTACAAAATATACATGATCATGAGATAACGAGAACAAAATCAGGACAAGACAAGGATGTATCAAAAGCTCACATGATGCAAGAAACATGTTCTAAATCACAAAATACAAGAAACAACATGCAAGTATTCAAACATGGCAAAATATCGATTCTAGATAGCAAGACGTTGCGGTACCAAAACATAGATTCTCGCTACCACAGGAATGCAAATCTGGATCCGTCAGAAGATCTAGAAAATAGACTCCCGGACGAATTCAGAAAATATATATAAGTCATAGGGTATTTCACCAAAACATAACTCAAAACTAAATTGAAACCAGAAAACATGTTCAGCCATAAATTAGTAGTTTGTATTCAAAGTCAGGAAAACAGTATGAAAACTCATTAATTTAATCCACGAAAAATCTGGGGTATTTCGCTATATGTGTAGTAACAGAAAATCAAGTTTCATAATTTTTCAACAAAAATAGAGTAGTCAAGTAAAATCAAAAAACAGCAAGACAAGACAGTTGTGTAAATCTGAAATCTCAAACATTGCAGTACGAAAATAGCAATATCTCACAAACCATAAATCGAAATCCAAATCCGTTAAAAGTATGATAAAATAGATACAGGAGGCTAACTTTCATATTCAAAAATATTTTACAAACAGTAAGTAGAGTTAAGTCGAAAATCAGGTTCTTTACGGAACAGCGAGAATAATCTGCTAGTATAGTAATTGTTTGGAAATATAGAATGGTTTGTAAAACTCATCAAATAAATCCACCAAAATTCAGGGTTAATCCCAATCAAGACTAGTTATACTGTGCAATATATTTGATCAAATTAATACTTTTAGCATCATGATAAAAATAGATTACTCTTCAGAATTCATAGAAAATATAATCTGGAAATCTTTCTACACCTCTGTAGTAAAATAGACATAACTCACAACTCGTAAATCGAAACTGAGATCCGTCGAAAGGGTTGGAAAATAGACAGAATTCTCTAGTTCTTGTTCACAAAATATTTTCAAATACTAACCTTAATAGGGTCTAAAATACTGAACAATATCAGGATAACAGAAAAATACAGATTTGTTCTTCATACTCAAATCAACATAGGTCACGCAAAATTCATCCAAATGAACTCAAACATGAAATATAGTGTAGTAGATGTACAAATAATATGGTATAGGCTATTTTACAAGTATTCGACAAGTATATCACGAATAACACATCAAGCACAGGTCTCTCAAGTAGCATGAACATATACATCAAAAGTGGTCAACCCTAGGTTATTTCATGTCATGAATATCTTGAGGCAACTATGGTCAAATCAACACAATAGAGACAATATCAACAAGGGGTTTCATACATAAATTGTCTCTAGAACCCAACTATACTACAGGCGATATTTAGTACTTGTATTACACAAAGAAAAGAATACAAGTTACTTGCCTTAGAGACGACAGTAAGAATGACAATGCAAAGAGAATAATGGGAACGGATTTCCGAAATACGAACTCAACCGAATGAACAACATAACCACGAACGAAACTCACGAACAACGAACGGACGAAACCCAACAAACAAAACTTGAACCCACACACACACATCAACCAAAAGAGAGCGGGATGGAGAGCCGAGCTGTTCTTGCCTGTGCTGCACTGACTGTGCCGCTGCGGTGCACAGGGAATCAGCCTGCCGACGGAACACAACACGCAGTAGTTGTTGTTGCCATGCATCGACGCAGGGGAGGAGAGGAGCGGGGGCGTGACCGAGGGGGCTGGCTGAGTCGCCGCGACAGGAGGGTGGGGCAGCAGCGCTGTGGGACAGTGCTTAGGTTGCTTCGCTGGCATCGCGTGCATAGGTGGCGTGCAGCTGTGTAGGGTGGAGTAGTGATCGGGGGTAGGACAAGCAGGAATGAAGGAGGTCGGGAAGTGCAAGGGAGAGGGAGAATGGAAGAGACGGCGGGGAAAAGTAAGGGCGGCTAGGTTGAACAGGGAGACACAGAGCATGGGTTAATATATATAGGGGTAGAATATAATAGGGTTAAGGGGCGAAGATGGCAGCAGAACAGTAGCAGGTGTAGGGAAAACGGTAGATGGGTAATAGGTGCAACAGGTCGGGCAGGGTATTTTAATGGGTTTTGGGTTAATATAATAGGTTGGTGGGTTTAATTAATGGGTTTGGGTATGTAGGTGGATATTTAACAGGGTAATGGGTATTAGAATAGGGGTATTCGGGAAATGGGTTGATCAAATGGATCCAATAAGGAAGTAGGGAAGATATATAAAATAAAAATAGGTTTTTGAATACAAAATCAAAAGGTAAAATCAATAAAAATAATAATACTAATAGTAGTAAAATAACAAAAATAATAATAATAGCAGAAATAATAATAATGATAATAATAACAAGAATAATAGGGTTAGTATTACAATATAAAAAGTCATTGAGAAAAAAATAGCTACAATTAAAACTATTGATCATAAATAGACTTTAATAGGAGGTCCAAAAATAAATTTTAACAAAAAGAGTTTAATAGCAGAAAAATAATTTACAAAAATTTTAAATACAGGAAATACACAGAAGATACGGATTTGGGGAAACATGGGTTACATTTAATTATGTTTCTTTACTTTCGCTTAAAGACCAAGTTGATGCTATGGGTGATTCCCTATAATTTGACTTGTTCTAAGGGCCAGCACTAGGCGGTAATAACTAGGGTTGTCTCTTCCTGTCAATGGGATACGAGACCCGTATCTCGCTCCGTGGTAAGAACGGGAGAGTTCCTGTCGGATAGGGGGATTAGACCCTCCAGGCCGTCCTGTTCTTATGTTGAGTGGACACGAATGGACCATGGGGCTGCGGTCCCATAGATTTTTGGCGCCATAGATATGCAGTTGTGTATCTATAAGATCGTCACGGCATTTGGTGTGATCCAGACCGGATTGGAACACTAGTAGCAAACAGGGACACCACTGTATTTAGCAGTAATAACTGTAGGATTCACCAGCCACGTTGTATCTATTAGGAACAGGTTGAGTAAAATAGTAGAATGCATTTCATGGCAAGGGTTCGAAACCCTGAAACTAGAGATGACGGCTTGATTTGGAGCGTATGTAGTATGGGATGCATACGTGTCCAAAGTCTTACTAACATTAGACTAAGTGCATCTATTTTCTGTGCATTATGTACTATGCATTAGACTTTAGATCATGGCATACACTGACACTAGGAAATGAGGATACACGTAGCTGTTTTCATTAAAGGCTGGTTGTGAATGCTAGTTGGAGATCGTTGTTTTCTTATCAGCATTGCGTCCGTATATAAACTGACGTGCCCACTCAATTAGGAGTTGGACACCAGGTCGCGAGTGCAGAAGAACACAAGACAAGAAGGGAATCCAATCTGGAGAAGAGTTTGATCGAGCCAGAATCGAAGTGGTAATGCAGGGGTTGGGGGCAACTTTGGCACAGTTAAGACTTCAGTCTACACTGAGAGAGCAGGTTATCAATGGTCAGAAGTCCAATTTAGAAATTTAGAGGATGAAGGAGCAAGTTCTTACTGGCAGATTATCATAGTTCCGAGTAAAGGATGAAGTGCTTTAGTACGGCGAAAGGTTGTGTGTGCCAGAAAGGGCTAATTTAAAGGAGAGTAGTCTGCATGAAGCACACACCACCTTGTTATCAGTACATCCTGGAAGTACCAAGATGTATAAAGATATTAAGCAGCACTTTTGGTGGTCATGGATGAAGAGAGATGTAGCATATTTGTGGCCAAATGCATTACTTATCCACAGATCAAGACAAAAATCAGAGGCCTGGAGGTCTATTGCAGCCTTTGCCTATTCCAGAGTGGAAATGGGAAAACATTATCATGGATTTTATCACAGGTTTGCCAAGGAGTCCGAAGGGAAACGACTCGATATGGGTAATAGTGGATCGATTGACCAAATCAACTCATTTCTTGGCGATGAAGATAACTTGGTTTCTAGAGAAATTGGTAGTATATCGAGGGGGAGGTGAGACTCCACGAAGTACCTATATATCATTTCAGATCGAGATGCGTGGTTCACTTCACACTTTTGAAAGAGTATACAAGCAGCTATGGAATCCAAGACTGACTTTAGTACTACTTTCCATCCTCAAGCAGATGGACAGACCAAAAGAGTAAATAGATTGCTTGAAGATATCTTGAGATCTTGTGTGATGGACTTAGGAGGAAGCTGGGAAAAGTACATGGCACTGGTAGAGTCTACATACAACAATAACTTTCAGGCTAGTATTGGCATGGTGCCATATAAGGCGTTGTATGGGAGGAAGTGCAGAACACCTATTTTTTAGTACGAGGTAGAGGAAAGGCAGATGTATGGACCAGAGATAGTACAACAAACTTCGAAAAATATCGAGTTGATTCGAAAAAGACTAGTCGAGGCCCATAGTAGACAGAAGAGCTACACCGATGTTCGAAGAAGGGACTTGGAGATTGGAGAAGGGGATTCCATTTTCCTAAAAGTTTCTCAGATGAAGGGTGTAATCCAATATGGAAGAGGAGAAAAACTAGCTCCAAGATATATAGGGTCGTACAAGATACTGAAGAGGACTGAGAAAACGACGTACAGATTGGATTTACCGGAGGAACTTGCACAGGTACATAATGTATTTTATGTATCGATGCTAAGGAAATATGTGCCAGATCAGAAACCATCAGTTGCCTGAGCTACCAGAAGGTTTGCAACTGAATTTGAGCTACAAGGAACAACCAGTATAGATTTTAGAGCGACGAGATAAAGTATTGAGGAACAAGGTTATACCAATGGTCAAGGTGTTATGGAGAAATCATTTGGTCGAAGAAGCAACTTGAGAATCGCAAGACCGAATGAAAAGCGATTTCCCCGAACTATTTGTTTAGCTCTGTATATTGTGATTTCCCTTACTAAGTGTAGTTCTAGGAACAGAACTATTCTAAGAAAAGGGTGTTGTAACACCGGGCAAAAATATTCCACCTATTGTGGGACGTGCAATACATATGCATGAAATTCTAAAATTTTGATTTGAATTATTCACTTTATCAATTATTTGATTACTTATATTTCATTCTATTTATTTTATTTTAAATGAACTATTATATTGGGCTATGGTTATTTTAGAGTTATGAATTAAAATAAAAAAATATTTTTTAATTTGGTTGAGCCCAACCCAAGTCGAGCCCAACCCAAATGGGAAGCCCATCCTTGGCCGGTTGCTCTAGTGGGGAGATGGGAGGTTTTTTAATTCAATTTGATGTTTTAAAAGCTTTTGAGTGTGGGAGCATTTTAAGGGAAGGTTATGAAAATTAATACATTGTTGTAACTCCCCCCAATTCAAGTGATTAAGGGTGATTAATCCATAATTTGAAGCCCGTCCCCCCCTCCCCCCCCCCCCCCCCCCCCCACCCCCAACCACCACACCATTTTGGCCGGCTAAGAACACGAGAGAGAGAGAGAGAGAGTTTTCTTCTTGGTGAAATTGTAGTGATATTCTTTGGAGCTTTGGTGGTGAGCTACTTGGAGGCCCTAACCTAAGATTAGGCAAGTCAAGGAGTTCATTCTACCTTAAATCAAGGTGGGTGTTCTCTTCTATTTCTTGCATGGTTTTGTAGTTATACATTTAATTTCGTTTGTATGATCGATTCATGTTGTAGATTAATTTATTAATATGTTAATCATTGCATGTTAATTGTGTGTTATGTATCATGATTGATCTTTGTGTATTAGCATGCTAAAATGGATTAAATTGAATGTAGTTTTTATATTGAAAATTCGACTAGAAATTTAATGAATGAGTCGTGGTTGGATTAAGATCGAAAGACCCTATTAAAAACCCAATTTTTATTAAGATCAATTTTTCCTTAACTGGTTTGATCCGAACCCGGTTTATAGAGGTAACGGTTCTATCTCAAATTCGATTTTGTTTCCATGGGGTTCAGGTCTATTTCTTTGGATTTGGAACGGGTGAGATAGTTTTGGTACATGTCACTTTGCAAAAGCAAGATTGGCAGTTAGTGAGCCTTGCGAGCTTGGTTGTTGCATGTGTCTTGGGTGTATGGAGGTCGTGGGATCGAGTAGGGATAGACTCATATTCGGGTTACTTTCAATTTTTTAGTCATTTTTTTCTTTTCTTTTAAATGGACTCTTAATTTAGATTTAAGTAATAATTGAATTAGATTAATATGACATGTGACCTAGATTTAATTAAGATTTGATTTAAATTTGAGTACATAAAATTAAGATGTAAATTAAGAAGTGATTTTAATTCAGGCTAATTTAGACTTAGTTTAGATTTGGTCTAGCTTTAATCTAGAATTGATTTAGTTTTAAACAAGATTCAATCTAGATCTAACTAAGATTTGTTTTGGTATTAAACTAAGATTAGTTTGATT
This sequence comes from Hemerocallis citrina, assembly GCA_017893485.1. Taxonomy (NCBI): domain Eukaryota; kingdom Viridiplantae; phylum Streptophyta; class Magnoliopsida; order Asparagales; family Asphodelaceae; genus Hemerocallis; species Hemerocallis citrina. The sequence continues at coordinate 232,062,788 of CM030361.1, read as the reverse complement.
AGAAATCATATAGAAATCCTAATCTAAGTTAAAATCTTTAGAAACTCCAATTGTTAATGCGACTGGGTTCACTTACTTGTCAAGTTGCTTTTCAGAAATAAGATGACAGAGAAAAAGGCTACGGGCCTGGTCACATGCAGCTTGGGGTCAAGAGGTCGTGGGTTTGAGTCTCAGGGAGCTCTGGTTATTTGTTTTAATTTGTTTCTTTTGGTTATTTTGGAATTAAAGTTTAATTTTATAGGAAATTGTTTAAATGGAAGTTTGTATAAATAATCTTGGATTAAATTCCATATTAAATTAGTGCGGAATTTCATATTTGGTAAATGAATTAAAATGTCATATTAGAGATGAATTAATCAAACTAATAGTTTTGGAAACCCATTATAACCAGGACAGAGAATGTTTAATTAAAGAAAAGAGAATTTAGTTAATTGAGAATGACTAAATTAGGAAATGATTACAAGACTAATTTGGAAATGAATGAACAAATTTCTAATTTCTTTAAGGATAATGACTAACTCAGAAGACCCTAGAGTGAAAGTGGAGATTTCTAGTTGTGTGAATTCTAGAGGCTGAGCGGGCCCAGGATACTAGCAAAAATGTGGGGCTAGAGATTCCAATTGGTTGAGTTAAATCTGGTTGAGTTACGCTAGCTCTAGGATGAGTTTTGTTTTCTTTTGAACTAAGGACAGGCACCATGCGGAGTTGTGACGAAGCAGGGATTATTTGTTTTAATTTGTTTCTTTTGATTATTTTGGAATTAGGGTTTGATTTTATAAGAAATTTTTTAAATGAAAGTTGATACAAATAATCTTGAAATAAATTCCAGATTTAATTAGTGAGGTGTTTCATATTTGGTAATTGAATTAAAATGTTAGATTAGAGATGATTTAATCAAACTAAAAATTTTGGAATCCTATTATAACTTGGATTGAGATTTTTTAATTAAAGAAAAGAGAATTTAGTTAATTGAGAACGGCTATTTTGGAAATGGTTACAAGACTAATTTGGATATGCATGAACCAATTCTAGATTTCATTAAGGGTTATGACTAACTCAGATAACCCAAGAGTGAAAGTGAGGATTTCTAGTTGTGTGAATTATAGAGGTTGAGCGGACCCAGGATACCGACAAAGATGTGAAATGTTAGGAACAAGCCAGTGGGGCTTGAGATTCCAGTTTGTTGTGTTAAATCTAGTTGGGTTATGCTAGCTCTAGGATGAGTTGTGTTTTCTTTCGAACTAAGGACATGCACTAGGAGGAGTTGTAATGAAGAAGAAGCAAACGTGAGTATGAGGACTTCAGAATTACCGCAGTGTGAGATATTCTCCAGTATTCCGAGATGTTAGTGAAATAGTCTCCAAAATTATTTGCAGTTAGGAATTGATCTCCAGAATTACTTAGATGGGAGTGATGCTCATGGGACGTTCATGTGATGAGGGTTCCAGGATGACCTGCGGAGTGAGGTATTCTCCAAATATTGCTGGATGTGAGTGAGATAGTCTCCAGGATTATCTGAGGTAGGAGATTGACCTCAAGAATTTCCGGGTGAGAATTAATATTCACCGGATGTCTAAATCTTAAAGTTTGTCACGGTTTTGGCTACATAACGAGAGATTGAACCCTGTAATGAGAAGAATGCTAAGGGCTTGCCCTCGAACATATGTTGTATGGGCGTCATAGTGTTCGAACGAGTGTGCATTACGGGTGCATCATGTGCATGAGTGTTTGTACATTAGTCACTACAATCAAGGCATACACTGACATACTTAGGATAGTCACCTTTCATACTTTTCCTTCGCATTCAAGTTTGTGATTGTAATGTTGAAGGATCGCTTTTATAATAGCGTTGCATCGGTTGTATTCAACTGATGTGTCCACAGTTCTCAACTGTTGAAGGACTCTGGTCAGCAAGTGGCGTAGGCGTGAGCTTGTGATAGGAGATGTTACAAGATTAAGGATTCAATATGATATGAGTTGTACTTTTATGTGTAAATTTCGCTATGTATTGTAAATATACTTTTGTAATAAAAAAAGTTTTGAATTTCCCTGTATTTTTGGTATTATGTTATAAGAAACTGAAGTAAAGATTCTTGATGTGCCATAGATTGCTTGTGTATGGAATTCAGGGCGTTACACTTCCATTATTTTGGTTGCCTCTTATAGGGACACGCATCGGAGCCACAGTTGAACCTAGGAATTTCTATATAGTGTGTTGTTAATGATCAGGTAGCGAATTGTTTGCTATTTGATTTGTCTTATTTCTGACTTGATCGCAGGGAAATGCTCGTACTTGGCAATTTGATTTACCTCCAATCTTTGGTAGAGTTGTTGGAAATTGCTTCTGGTGAGATATTAGTTTGTTTGCCTCGCCAAAACAAACTAGCTTGAGGTGTCCAGGGGACTAAAGCATGAAATAGGTTGCCATTTGGGGAAGATAGGTTTCCACCTACCGGGACTTCGAGGTTTGGTTGCTCGCCATTAGGTAGAGCGTGGTCTCCAAATGGTGGAAAGGCTTGCTGTGACGTGATTGTCATGTAGTGGAGGTTGTTCTTTGACTGGTGGGATGCTCATAGTTCATTTAGGAGACTGGTCACTCGTACCTTCATCGGGTTGGACTATTATAACCCCCATTCCCGCTAATAAATATTTTCCGTGTATTTTCTATAATGTTATTTTTTATAAATTTATTTTGTGCTAAATTCATTTCGGATCTTTTAATAAAGTGTTTTCTAATCAAAAATTTTATTCATTTCGAATAATGGTGTATTTTTATCTTACTTTCTATTTCTGATTGATCGACCATTTACAGTATTATTATTTAGATTATTTTGTTAAACCAAATTCCTATTTTGTTATGTAATTTCTTGTTACTATTATTATTATTATTGTTGTGGTTGTTGTTGTTGTTGTTGTTATTATTATTATTATTATTATTATTATTATTATTATTATCATCATCATCATTATGCCTGTTACTATTATTTTTGTAAAGCCCGAACATACTCTATTTTATACGTATTTCATTTTTTGATTTAACGTATATGTTTATATAAACACTATAATGCTAATTATTTTTCCCTATTGGATTTATACCTATTAATTGATTTATAATACAAAACCCAAGCCCATTCTCCTATTGTATCCTACCCGAAACCAAATATCTCTTAATCTCCTATATAAACCCTCATAATCATACCCTAACCCTAACCCCAATAAACCTCAGCCGCCAACGTAAACCCAGACCATACCCATGTTCAACCCCCATCAGCCTCATCCATCTTCTTTCGCTCCCCTATTTGCCGAAACCCAACTCCTCCAGCAACTGCCCCTGTCCTTCGTCGTTGATCCTCCACTGCCCCTCATCGTCCTCGCCCAACCCCGTTCATCATCTTCCACCTCGAGCTGCCTACTTCACATTATTTAAAAGCATTTTTAAATAATGCTTTTAAGATTAATAAATGAATTAAAATGATTTTTGGTGATCTAATAAATATTATTCTGAAATTTATCTTTTTACACGTGCAAAACATGTGCAAATATTTTCTTGGAAAATTTAAAGTCAAAAATTATTTTGGGAAAACCCATTATTTATTATTAGGTATTATTTGTGAATTTTCTAGACTTTTCTGATATTTACTTGACCTATTTGCAAATATTACAAAAAGAGGGACTTTTGTACAAAATTACCACTTGGAGTGAAAACTCCAGATTTTTCAGACTTTTGGGCTGAGTTTGATGCCTAGTCAATTCAGAGATAAAGAGTTTACCTTTTGTTTTAATAAATTTGGTTTATTTTGCATGTTTTGATAAAGAATGGTCTTTTTATAAAATTGCCACTTAGAGGGCAAGAAGAACAATTTCGTTTTCTGGGTTTTACAACAATGCCAGCCAGATCTGGAGTGTAGGTTTTGTTTTTAAATTCAAATTGAACTAGTTTTATCTAATTTCCAAGTATAAGGATTTATATATGTAAAGATATATTCAAAAGAGATATTTTTCAAATCTATCCACAAACCCTAAAAACCCTATTCCCGACCAATATAAGGGGTGGTGCAGCTGTCTCTTTGCTGCACTACACAAAAGGATTCTTTATTATTATTTTTTTGAAGTTTCAAAGCGAGGATCTTGGTTTTCTTGCAGAATGAGTGATTTTCTTATTTTCTTTATTATCTTCGGTTGATTCTTCAATAAGGTGAGTGACATATGTTTGTATTGTATTGTTCTATACATGTTGTATGTGATGATTTGTCTATTAGAAAGCATGTTAGGGATTGTATGAAGATGTAATGAATTTTTGATGGATTGATGAATTAAAAATTGAATCTTTTCATGAAAACTATGCTATTGATGATTTAAAATCCTAATTGATGAATTGAGATTGTTAAGAACTTAATAGAAATCGTGAGTAGGTTGTTTTCCTTCATATACTTGCTATTTTGATTGGCTATAATGAGATTGTATGTTGTTTAATGCAAAAGTGAACAAAAACTTCACCTTTACTGTTGAGCATATGTATATACTCTGTTTTGATGATTTGATAAAGTAAAACTTGACTATATACTTGTTATAATTGCATATATTCATGGGTAAACTATTGTGAATAATTGTGCATGAGTTCAATGAATTACAAAGAAGGTTATTCAATTAAAAGATCAAGTTTGGAAGTGGATTTGAGTAATGGAAATTCGGATTTGTGTGTGTTCAGCCGAAATGTGATTTTGTGATTTTTATGATGTTTTCGATGGAGATTTGATTTGTTTGATACTGGGGTTGTTTTGAACATTATACTACTTCTTAATTGATGAGTTTTGATGCTTTTACTGATACAAACATGCACACACACTTATATATATATATATATATATATATATATATATATATATATATATATATATATATATATATATACTATTTCACTGTTTGAAGAAATTAAGTCTTTTTGCGTGTTTTGTGAAGTTTTAATTTGAATCCTGATTATATTTATACTGAGATTGAATCAGATAAGGCACTCCTTTTATTTGATGACTTTTAAATGCTACAACTGAAGCTTAAACCCTTATATGAACATACATATAGTGGATATTTTGAAGATTTTAATCAAATTTGCTCTTGTATGATCTTAATGCGATTTTGATGTATTTTATAAACTCATATATGCTGTACAAGTCTTACTTTAGCATTTCAGGAAGTTTATTTTTGATTTCACAAAGTTTAATCGACGTATCAGTCGAAACATGCACAAAACCTCAAACCAGGCTGCATAGCAGCTAGCGGTTGACCACACAGTCAATCGCCGCTCTATTTCTTTGAGAATTTCAATAAGGCAGTCGATTGCTGTTATTTTGCACTGTTTTGGTAGTCGAGGCCGCTATATTTCTTTGAAAATTTCAATAGGGCAGTCGACTGCCGTTATTTTGTACTGTTTTGACAGTCGACCGCCGCTCTATTTTTTTCAGAATCTCCAATTGACAGTCGACTGCTCTGCTTTTACACTGTTTTGAGCGGTCAATTGTCAATTTCTTTGTTGGCTGTTTTGTTAAGTTTTTTTCTTCGTATCTTTAAATGGTTATTTCTTCAAACTTATGGATTATTGAACTGTTTTAGATGAAGTTTTTCAACAGATTATAGCATTTTACAGAAAGTTATATTTTGTTTATAACGGAATTTAAATTACATTCCTATGACTTTATAAAGAGACATATATGTGGTTTTCGAAGGAATTGATGTTTTGTGATATTCTACGACTTCAAAATATGGTTTTCTATTATTTAATGGAATTAATATTTTATTTGAATTCTGGAATTTTATCAGTAAATTATATAGATTTGAATTTTTGTTGATTTAAGAATTTTTCTTCATATAATCGTTTTGATGATGGATTTATGAGTTTTATTGAAAGTTTTGGGTTGATAGTTGAGTTATGAGTCTCTAGGGTAAGTGGGACCCTAATTACCGGCGGTTGAGATTTTGTGATTTGGTTAGTTGAGGCCTTGTTGTTGATCAGTTTGGATTTTGTGATTTGATTAGTTGAGGCCTTATTATTGATCAGTTGAGTTAAGTCCGGTAGGGTGCACCAAACTCTAGGAGATTCGTAATCAACTAATTAACTTAAAAGGATGAAATGGGAACATGGGTTATGGACCTCAGTATGGCCTGCAGTGAGAGTGAAATAGTCTCCGGAATTGTCGGGGTCGAGGCAACACTCATGGGGTATTCGTGTGATGATGCGTCATAGCTTGCGATGTGGAGTATTCTCGAAGATTCCCAAGTGTGAGTGAAATAGTCTCCGAAATTATCTGTGGATAGAGATTGACCTTCGGAATTATCGGGGCATGAGCTAATACTCACAGTTTATCTAAATCTCATAGTAGTCATCGTAGTAGGATTAGTTGCATAACAAGGGATTTAACCCTATCAAGTGGGGAACGTTAAGGGCTTACACCGGACCTATATAGAGTGGGATGCATAGAATCCGACAAGTATGCATTAGAGAATCAACATATGGTATTGTGTTTTCTTGTCTTTGTTTTATGCTTTTTTTTTGTTCTATTTTCTACACTTGACACTTAGTCTTGTTTCACTTGTCATTTTCATATTTTATTTATTGTTATTTCATATTCTTCTCATTTATTCTCACTGTTGGTACATGTTCTTTGTGACTTTATCCTTTATGTTTTATTTATATTGTATTTCTTTTGATGTCACTCACACCGTTGTGGCTGACCCCTGTAGTTTTGGGGGTTAGGGTTATCTCTAGCCTTATGTTTTACAGGTAGGTACCTATAGCATTGGGATTTGGATGCATGAGATAGAATGATGTTATGGCTTATGTAAATTGTAAAAGAACAAGTTATAAAGAAAGAATTTTTAATTCAAGGTGTTTAACTTTTCACTGTATTTTGTAAAGATTGATGTAATAAAAGTTGAAAAAATTTATCTGTGTTTTGGCTATGTTTACTATTGCAAGTGAGGTTGATGTTAGGAATTGTGCCACTTATTTCTGAGATATTATATTGGAAATTCAGAGCGCTACACTCTCCACCATCGCAGAACCCACCACCACCCCATCGCTGTCAGTCCCCTCTCTGTTGCTGCCAGTCGTCACCTCGCCCCCAGTCACCGCCATCAGGTCAGCATAGTCGGAGCCAGAGTCGAAGCCACTGAGTTGCTGTTGTCCGCTGTTGGCCAAGATCGGCTGTTTGGTGTTATGTGGAGTTGATCTTCGTTCTAGACCCTTGATCGCGATCGTGATCCATGATCTTGATCCTGGATCTTTCAATCTGAGTAGTCGATCACTTGATCTTGAATCTTGATCTCGATATTTGATCTCGGGCGTTGGTTGCTTGATCTTGCTGTCACGCCCCGCTTCCCAAAAGGAATACGGAATACGGATCGTGACTAAGCCCAGTGGGTAGCTTTCACCATCCATAAGCTGTACAGATCTACTTAACTCATCACAACAGTAAATATAACACATACTCAACTAGGCATGCATAAACAATTATAATACAATAGTATTTATTCACGAATACGAGATCTGAAACAAAATAATATCCTGGGCCTACAAGCCCAAATACAAGTCTCAATACAGTTCTTGAATAAAATAGTTCAAAACAAAACATCTAAGCAAATTTTCCAATGCACAGCTCAAAACTTTTGCTCACCAACTCCAGTAGGCAACCGAGCACCAAAACCTGCTCATATAGCAATCACAAGGAAAATAGGAAGACAGGAAAACATAATGCATGTTAGATGCAAGTTCCGGGCCGTAAGCAGTACAAGCAAGAAAAAGGAAAGGGAAAACTAAAACAAAACAGAAGTACTAACATGGAGATAAACAACAAAGAGGACAGTCTACGAATAACATGGGTAGCAGGATAACGGTAATGAGTGTAGTAATAACAATAATAGTGAAGTCAACAGTAAAAGCGAAGTCAACAGTAACAGTGAAGTCATCAGTAACAGTAACAGGATGTGACAGTCAAACAGTTGTTCTTATGTCTAATGTTCATTACTATCTAGGTAGCACTTCATGCATCACAAATTATACCACATGGTTGCTACATCAAACAGTTTCATTTTAAGATTTCGTAGTGGAACCTATAGGACAGTATATTCAGAGAAACAGTAACAGTAATAACAAACAGTGTCATGGATCATGCCCTTATGCATCTAGAGATAAACATTGGGTACCACAGTAAACAGTGGGGAAAACGAGTTCCCTTCTGAATACGTATTCCTATATTGTCCACTACTAGTCTTTACCCTTAAAAACCCCGGCTTGATTATTTTTTCATTACTATTAAAAAGGTGTGAACGAATACAAACAGGGCAAAAGACATGGCAAGAACAAAGGAAAAGTATAAGAGGAATGGAAGACACAAACGGCAACAAAAACAACTCATAACAGTCAAAACAACGCAACTTCCAGTTCTGGACAGCAAAATACTACTGCACCAAACTGAGATTCTCATTGCTACAGAAATGCAAATGCAGATCTGTCAGAAAATCTGGAAACTAGACTTTCTTCCAAATCCAGCGTATTTATACATGTCACACATCAGCCACAGAAACAGGGTTGAAAACAGCGTTTAATACAGAACTTATGTACAGCCAGAAAATGCAAAATCTTGTTTATAAGCATGAAAAGGATTTGAAAACATCATAATTAAATATGAGAAAAATCTGGAAGATTTCCTAACATATCTAGTCTCAAAATATAAAATATCATGAATTTATATTACAGATAGTATAGTCAATACAATTGGGAAAACAGAGTAATCCAACAAAACTTCGAATCTGAAAGTTCGGACACAGCAGTACCAAAACAAAGATAATTCACAAAATATAATTCGAAATCCAGATCTGTCAAGGGTGATAAAATAGATAAATCAGGCTATAGTTCTTATTCACAAAGTTTTTATCAAAAACGAATATAATCAGGCTGAAAACATAATTCTTTACTGAACAGCATGCAGTTTGGAAATATAACAATTGGTTTCATAAGCATGAAATGAGATACAAAAGTCACTAATTAATTCCACAAAAAAATGGGATTGATCCAATCATGTCTAAACATACTCAGCAAAATATAGAGTTCAAATTCTGCTTTTAGTATCTATTTTAAAATAATATTTCATACAGAATACATATAGTTCAGAATCTGGAATATACAATATGACTACAATAAAACAGCAATAACTCATGCATCAAAAATCGGAATTCAGATCCGTCAAAAGTTTTGGAAACTGGAAAACAAAACCTACAAATCATGTTCACAACTTCATTTATTTTACTGATGTTAACAGGGTCAATATTACTGTACAAAAATAGGGCAGCAGTGAAACAAAAGTTCTTTTATGCACTTTATCAAATAGTTTAATTGCAAACGATCCAAACTAAGATGGCATACGAAGCATGGCATATAGGTCACTCAAACCAGCATGGCATGTGAATAAATAGTCTATAATATGTTAATACATCATACAAACATCCACGTGGCAATCATCTAAAATGCACGATGTGTCACAACAAACACATACAACACGATGTCCAATCTAATCTAATTTATTTTCATGCAACGGGTGTCAACTTATGGTGAACTACTCATGATCAAAAGATGAAGGAACGGATCAACTAACAAAATATGGTCATCATGAGGGTACTGACAATTTTATGCGAGACTACTTACGGTATTTAACTTGTATGACAAAAAAAATACATACAAGCTATGTCACGCCCCGCTTCCCAAAAAGGAGATACGAAATACGGATACGTGACTAAGTCCAGCGAATGATTTTCATTATCCATAAGCTCTGAGGATCTTTACAACATTTTAGAGGAATATAAGAGTCGGAAGTAAGAGAAGTCAACCACGCATGCATATATGAATCAATATACCAACAAGAATACTTGAAAAAAAATTAATAATCTCAAATAAACTAGATCTGAACAAGTTAATAATCCTGGGTCACATTGCCCAATACAAAATAATCCAAGTAGCAAATGCATTAATTCAAAATAAGCAATAGAAAATAATAAAAGTAGCAAGAACTGCAGGACTAGAATCTCAGATCACCTACTCCATCAGGCAACTGGTCATCATGATCTGCAATTTAATAAATTACAGGAAGAGGAAAAAGAAAACAAAATGCCCGTCAATGCAAGTTACAGGCCGCTTATAGTGTAGGCGCAAGTACAGAAAAATATAAATAGATATAGAGTAACAACAAAAACAAATATAGCATGGAATAGGCATGTCAACAAAATAGGATAACTAACATGAATCAAGAAACAAAATCAAGTAACATTATGTGCTAACAGAGTACGGGTAACATGTAACAAATGTCAAGTATCATGCAAGTAGGTAAACATGTAACATGTGTCAAGTAGCATGTACAAGTAATCATGTAACAGGTAAGCATATAACAGGTATTATGTCATGTCAAGTCTTGTAATTATTACTATCTAGGTAGCACTTCATGCGTCCCAGGTTTTTACCACATGGTTGCTATTCAAACAAGTTTGCGTTTAGATTTCGTAGTGGAGTCTATAGGGCTGTGTACTCAGGTATCAGGTAAACAGGTATAGGTACAGGTATCATGTAACAGGTAATCATGCATCAGGTAGGACTATGACCCCTCCAAGTACACCCTCCCATGGAAAGTATGTAGTTGGGTAACAGGTGGGAAACACGGACCCCCTTCTGAGTACACCCTCCCGTAGGAAGTGTGTAGTCATGAATTAGATAACAGATAATTAGAATCACATGTCAGGTAATCATATCACAGGTAACAGATAACAGATAATTAGGTGGGAAACACGGGCCCCCTTCCAAGTACACATTTCTATATTTTCTACTACTAGATCTTTCCCTTAACCCCGACTTGGTTATTTGTTATTATTATCAAAAAGGCATGACTGTGTCACAAAATAGGGCAAGAATAATATGGAATAAACAAGTAACAGGTTCATGTTGGATGATAAACATGCACAAGTGAAAGGCAACTCATAAAAGGGTAAGATAACGAAACTTGCAGTTCTGGACAGCAAGACTCTACTGCACCAAAACTGAGATTTCCGTTCCCACAAACATGCACACCTGGATTCATCAAAAAATCTGGAAAACAGACTCTTGGCCGAATCCAAAAAATATATATAAGTCATAGGGTATTTCACAAAAATAAGACTCAAAACAGATTTGTATCCAGAAAACATGTCCATCCAGAATTCCGAAGTATGTATTCATAAACAGGAAAACAACATAAAAACTTACTGATTAAATCCAAGAAAAATCTGGGGTATTCCCTCATATGTTTAGTAACAGAAAATAAAGTTTCATAATTTTCCAATATAGATAGCATACCCAATTAAAATCAGAAAGTAGCAAGATACAACCGTTTTGTAAATCTAGAATCATAAATACTGCAGTACTAAAACAGCAATATCTTACAAAATATAAGTCGAAATCCAGATCCGTCAAAAGGGTGATAAAATAGATACAATAGGCTACAATTAACATTCACAAAGTTTTTATAAACAGCAAATAGAATCAAGTCGAAATTAGGTTTCTTTACTTAATAGTATGAAAATTCTGTATGTATAGTAGTTGTTTACAAGTATAAAATAGTGTATAAAAGTTATCAATTAAATCCACCAATTTAAGGATTAATCCCAATCAGGTCTAGTTGTACTCAGCAAAATATTGGGTCAAATTATTATATTTAACCTCAGTATAAAAATAATTTACCATACAGAATTCGTATAAAACTGGATCTACAATTTTTATACACCTCTGTAGTAAAACAGCAATAACTTGTAACCCATAAATCGAAACTAAGATCTGTTAGAAAAACTGGAAAGTAGAAAGAATTTTCTATAATTCATACTTACAAATAATTTTCACATACTGACCTTAATAGGGTCTAAAATATTGAACAAAAACGGAGTAGCAACAAAAACTGAAATCTTCTTCATGTACCAAATCAACATAGATCATATGAAACTCATCCAAATCATAACAAACATGAAATATGATATACTAGGTGTCCAAGCAACATGGTATAGGGTATTTGACAAGTCTACAACAAGTTATACTACAACGAACCCATCAAAAGTACAAGATCATACAACACCTCATAATCACGAACACATGCATGCATACAAGAATTGATTATCTCTAATCCTAAATTCATGTCGTGTGTGTAATGAGATAACTACGGAAAATCGACACATTGAGACAAGATATAATAGGGGTTTTTCACAATAATTGTCTCTAGAACACAACTACACTACAGGCGGTATTTAGTACTTGTATTTGCAACAGAAATTAATACAAGTTACTTACCTTATAGACGACGAGAGCGAAGCAAGAACAAGAATAACCAGAACGGATTCCCGGGGCACGAACACGAACACAACAAACAGACGACGAACGAACCCACGAACAACACATGCACACAAAGAGAGAGAGGGGGTCGGGGTGCACTACGTCGATGGAAGGCGATGGCGCATGGGGGCTGGCAGAGTCACTGCTGCCGATGTTGTTGCTTGCTGTCAGCCGTCGGAGGGGGAGACAGCACATGGAAGGGGGCGTCGGTGTTGTCTGCTACGTCGCAAGGCAGGAGGAGAAAGGGAGAGCAGAGGGGGTTGCTGTGTCGCGGTGGCGATCGCGACAAGGAGGAGGCAGGGCAAGGCAGGAGGTCTAGGGTTGCATCACTCTAGCTGGCTTCACTGGCGACGCAGGAGACCGGGACAGCGCACAGGGAGGAGCATTGTGGACTGGCTTGACATCAGGGATGAGGAGAATCAGAAGTAGGGCAGTAACGAGGTGAGACATAGGGTCTAGGAGAGATCAGGAGTGGGTGTAGGGGATGACAGGGTTGGGAGATGGCTGTTAGGGTTTAGAGGTGATAGGGTAAATGCAGGGGGGTCTAATGATGAAGTTAGAGTTAGGGTTTTGGGGCTAACAGATGTGGGTATATTGTTAATGGGTATTAAGACCCATTAAGCCAATAGGGTAGGATTTAATTAAGTTTAAATTAAATGATCCAACAAATGAGTCAGAAATAAAATGAATGGCTCAATAAAATAGGACGTGAACAATTAAAATAACTGGGATAAAAAATAATGGCCCGATCAAACAGAGATGAAATAATTTGAAACAATTGAATCAAGAAAATCAGATAAGGGGACAACAATTCAAATAAATGGATATATAAAAAATAAAGATCCAAACTATGGTTCAAAAGAGATACAATGAGAATAAATACACAAAAAGAAAAATATATTCAAAATACAGAAAATGAAAAACAGGGGTTACAAGCTACTTGCCTGAAAACAACGACGAAGATGAAGATTAGAATAACGGGAACAGATCCCGACACAAGAACACGAACACATGAATGAGAGAGGGCACAAACCAACACCAACATGAAAATCGGCGGTGCACGTGCTTTCACACGCACACACAAGGGTAGCAACAAACAGTGATAGTAACAACAACAGCGTCGACAACAACTAGCAATATCCATCGGTAACTCAGCAATGGGCGACGGTGCTCGGAAAAGCGACGCAAAGAAGGGGCTGGGGTGCGCTATGACAGGGACAACAGCTAGGGCTTGGGCGCTGGGTGTTGCGGATAGAGGGGTTTGCGGGTGATCAGGGTACACGGGGGGTGCAACGGAGAGGGAAAGAGGAGAGGGGGTGGTCTGCTGGCGTCGGGTGTAGGACGACGATAGCAGCGAAAGGAGGAGATCAGGAGAGAAAGTGATCGGGATAGGTAGGGTAGATGACGGCTATAGGTGAGAGAGATAATTAGGGTTTGGTAATTAGGGTTAGGGAGTTTAGTGGGGTTATATAGAGTCAATATGGGTTTGGGTAAACTGGGTAGTATCCAATAGGAAGAAAGGATTCCAATAAGAGACAAATAGGCCATGAAATAGGTTTAAACAATAAACAAGATCAAGAACAAATTTGTAGATTAAACAAATGAGAATATAAGGCTGAATCAAACAGAAATGAATCACAAGGAGAACAACAACACACAATCAAAAGGAACGAAAAGAAATACAATCAGAAATAAAACAAAATAACCAGAAATTTAATTAAATACAAATAAAAGTACAAAAATGAGTAACAGGGGTTACACTTGCTCTTGATCTTCGATCAAGATCCGTACCCGATCGTGATCGTCACATCGATATTTGCTTGGTTTGTGATTGTCGACGTTGCTTCGAGATTCTCATCTCGTTATTCTTGGTATTCAATTTCATCATCCATAAGACAAGTCACTTTTCCTCTTGAATTGCTAATTGTATCAAATTTAAGAATTTTTATTGAAACTTTGTAAGTAGATCTTGATCGTTTATCGTATCATTGTATTGACTATCTTCCGTTGGGTCTATTGAGGGTTTACACGAGCTAACCCCAATATTCTTTACATCGTGCAACTTTTGACTCTAAAAAATGAATTTTTCATGCATTCATATAGAATTAAGAATAGGGTTATTCATATAATTGTCACACAATTAATCTATTGTAGAAACGATTGCTAGGTTGTATGTTTGATTGATTGTTTGTTGTTCGATTGATGTTAAATTAGTGTATATATGTGATTTTATTTTTATCTATCATGTCATTGCAACCATCATGCTGATTAAGGAATTGATATCCATCATGTTTAATTAAATTATTTCAAGAAAAATACCCTAAAACCTGTATCTTGCTTGCTAGCTATATGTTGACTGCTATTTTCGACCTAGTAAATTATCTTAAAATAAATAATTTTCTGAATAAGAATTTTAGCCTTACCTTTCTAGTTTCCAGAACATCTTGAATTTCTAAATTCCGAGTTGTCGCAAAAGTTATGATCGTTTTACTACAGCTATGTTTTTATTTTCAGATTTTCAGATTCTTGTATATTTCATGTTTAAAATGTTAAAAGGCTGATCAAATGACAAAACTTTTACTCTGAAAATTTCCATATTGTTATTTATCATGTTTAGGAGCCTAATAAATACTTTTACTGAATTTATTATCCAGTTTTTGCTGATTCTAAAAATAAAATAACATGATGTCAATTTTCTGCCTGAACATGAAATTTGTAAAGAATGATGTGTTTGACCTAGCTACTATTTTCGGATTTTGAACTTTAAATATGCGTTGGAACCGTGTGGAAGTCTAGTTTTCAGAATTTCTAATGGCAGTTTTTGATTTCTGTAGCAACGGGAAATTACATTTTTGAACAGATCACTCTTGCTGTCGAGACTTTTACATCCAAGATTTTAATAGATTAATTATTTCTATATCATAGTATTGCATGAATTAAAGTGTGTGTATTGCATTGCATGATTCTAATTATCATATCCAAATTTATCATCCTAATGTTTCTCTGTTTTTACAATCATTCTTCTAACATCTCAAAATTGCATATTGTATTGTTGCATCGATAAAATAATTAACAAGCCGGGATTTAAGGGTTGACTTTAGTAATGGACAATATAGGGACTGTACTCGGAGGAGGGGCCCGTGTTTCCCTAAATATTGTATTGCCATTGTCTTATCGGTAGATTGTGGCTTACGACAATAATTCAATCTATCGTGTATTGTATCGCGGCCAAATTATCTTATTGTGCACCAAATATTGAATCGTAACTATTGAACATTGATTATCGTTGCCAAGTACATGATTTATAAAATCCACCACTAACTCTAAACGTAAATTGTCTGTATATAGCAACCATGCGGTAAATAAATGGGATGCATGAAGTGCTACAGTAGTTAGGATTAAAATGATTAATAGACTTAAGAATCATACGACATCAACATTGCATATTGTGCATCATTGTTTCTATTGCATATTTGTAGCAGATCTTCATTAGGGTTAGCGAGTTCTTTCACAATGCAAGTGAGGGGATCGACTTGCCCGCTAGGTTGATTTTCTCCAACCGGATATTAGAGATCTCCTACACGAGCTGCAGAGCTTTCTCGTGGTATAGAACAAATTTAGGCTTCGGCACTTTTAATTCTCCAACCAATTTGTTGATGATGATTTGTGAGTCACCATGGATGTCTAAGTTGTCGATTCTCATGTTCACAGCTATTTCGAGACCTATGACGAGTGCTTCATACTTGGCCTCATTGTTGGTTCTCGCCTCTGTTAGGGAAAAGGAATATCAAAGAATCCTTGCATGATGAACACCAAACCAACGCCCATGTGGTGAGTGCGGATTTTTTTGATGATTTTATACACAAATGCATCGTCGAAGTACACGGTCCATGGTGTAACATCCGACAAAAATAAAACCATATTTTGCTTTATTATTTTTGCCCACTGTGGTACGTGCGAGAACGTGCACAAAAATGTGGAAATTTCAATTGTAAAATGCATCTATTATCATCTTATTATTTATTCATTTACTTTTATTTTATTTTATTATTTTTTGAATAAAGAACATTTTGGGCTATTGTTGAAATAAGAGTTAATTACAAAAATGATTATTTTTTTGGGCCTTTGAGCCCGATTCAAACTAATCCCAAGCCCAAAGAGAGTTGGACTTGGACTTAGCCGGCCAACACATGGGTGGGTAAGGAGAGTATGTGTAACACCCCGAATTCCAAAATACAACTGAATTCGAAGTTCCATAGGATCTTTACACTTCTTTCGTATAATTTTACAAGGGAACAAAAACTTTTCTTTCATCAGAGTTACATTACACTTGTACATTGTCACAGTGGAAGCAAATTTACAATAATTTGCATGAAACAACATTTAAATCAATCTTGAGCAGCATGTATACTTCAATTGTGTCAAGCATCTTTACCCTGCATAAAACACTGTGGGCGCATCAGTTCATTCAACTGACGAAATATTATACACGGCCATCCTCTCTATGCCGAAAACAGTATAACGATTCTCAATACTTAGCAAACCACAAACTTGTTCATAAACAAAGCTAAAGGGACTATCCTGTTGATGTCGTGTTATGAATGTGCACTTAATCCTTAATGCAATTATTGTATTATATGACACTAATGCGCACTTGTTCAGAGTCTATGCAGCCCATACTACATAGGTCCGAGGGCAAGCCCTTAACCGTTCTTCATCTTGTAGGGTTCAATCCCTCGTCATGACTTAATCTACTATTGTAACTACGATAAGTATCCTAGATGTTTTCTGACCTACGAACTCATGTCTAGGCACCTTGGATGGAATCCCAACGCACTGTCACATGACTCATCATGCAGGCATCCTGTGGTAATTCAGTTCCTACCATAGACATGATACCACCCGCAGTCGTCAAACACCCCACGAGCATCGCCACCGGGACGGTACTCTGGAGCAGTATCCATGCCCTATCATGACTCATCATGGGATATCGTGTGAATACTTTCACGCCGCCAATCCAATGGCCCTCACACTCAATGTTTTTCTCTTACTTTCATCACATCTTCACTATGTATCTAATCCTTAGTTTAATTGAATCATGAATAAAATCAACCCTTAGAGTGTAGCACTTCCACTATACCGGTCTTATTCATTTAATTCACATAACCCAAACCTTGGTATTCTCATTTCAAAATATCATTTCCACATTTCCTTTATTGCCAGTATAAGGTATGGCTATACCCTAATTCTCAATTTCAACTCATAATTTCAATATCGAGTTTTTCATACTCATAAGGACTTTTCATGATTAATCACAATTCATATTTCATAAGCATAGTATTCATGTATTCACATCTTTCATAACTCATCATAGACAATAATTCAATTTCACGTGCAATTTATAGGTAGGAATAAATTTTAACTAGTAGTAATCAATAATTCATGTATTCCACAAAACAATTATTTTCATTTCCATATCTTACTACAAGCACAAAATAGAAGTCCAATTAATCGCATCAAGCACACTTTCAAAAATTCCTCATTAATAATTTTGCATCTTTTATAACTCAAAATTTCATTTATTTTTCTTTTATTTACAAAGAAATTTTAATTTCAAAAAGAAGTCCTTTCTTGCAAAAACTCCAATTTCTTAATCACACTTTATCAAAAGTTATATAAATTTTCTTATAAAAGTTCTAATAATTTTTCAGTAATTAATCCCTAACTTTTTCAATTTTTATTCTATTTTTAAAAATTCAATTTAATCAAAAATCCACAAAAAAAATATTTTTTTCTAAACTGAAACCCCTACCCATATTCGAACCCACAATCAGCGGTGAACAGACAGCACAAGACCAACACGCCAAAGTCGCCGAACGTTTAAACCATGGGTTATAATCCCTATGTATCCATTCTCGGCAAATTTGGGTTTTTAACAAAAAAAATAAAACAAAAGCCTCGGGTATCGAACCTGAGACCTCCCCTTTACTGTAGCGACCGAAGGTACTACCGACCAACTGGTCTAAGTGGACATATCGATTAGAGAATAATTAAATTGGGTTTTGATCTTGTTCTCTGTTCATAACTATAATTCAAAAATTCCCAAAACAAAATTTCCTCTTTTTCTCCTCTTTTGAAAACAAAATTTTTTAGAATTAAAATACATTTAATTCTACAGTAACCACTATTTTTAAGGGTATTTTTAACACTTTAAAAACATATATTTTAGCCTTAGTTTGTATTCCATAAACACAATTTCGACATTTGAAAACTAAAGCATACTATTTCATAATTAAAGATAGTTTCCCACACAAAATCACTACAATAATGTTCTCTTATCAACTATGATGTTTTTAGAAAACAAAATCATCTTTCTTAATGAATAAAACTTATATTTTTATCCACTAATTTACACATGATGCATTTAATCATTTGTTTGCAAAAATACATTCTTTTCATTCATTCTAATACTCATATGGCACATATAACAATAGAGAATTCTACTAAAATAATTAACAATCATCTCTTAATAAATTATTCCATCAATTCATCTCTAACATATCGTTCTACTTTAATACTTTAATCAACAAATATGGTTCTAACCTTTTACTAGTTAATTCACATAATTGCATTAAAACATACCTAGCATGCATACTATCATTAGAAGCAATGAGAATATTCACTTTTACTCATAATAAATAAATCTAGCAATCAAATTAACATACATCTACTAGTTTATCAATTCTCCTCTAATTAGGCAAGCATGGATTTCATTTCAACTAGTTACTTTCTAATAACAATTCAATTCATTCCTAACATGATTTCTACCTTAGAAGTCATGAGAACACCCACCACTTTGAAGAAAAACCCAATTAAAGCCCCTAGAGTCCCCTAGAATACGAGAGAGTGCCTTCTCCTCCTAGATTGTGGTGCAAAAGAACCTCCTTCTCCTTACCTCCTTGCTAAAACCGAGAGCTCCTTGTGTGGGGAACGATGGCCGGCCTCCAATGGTAGGGACACACACACTACTCACACTCACACTAATATATATATCTCCTATATAGTTTCTTCTTTCAATGATTTCTTAGTGTAGAATACATGTAGATGGGGGGGGAGGATATTTATACTAATTCTAGGATGGATTGGAGGGCTAGGATTCATTAGATAGTTAAAGGATGGATGACTAGGATAGGAGGGGAAGTTGTAGCAACCACCCACACTCAAATAAACTACCCATGCACACACACACCCACTCTCCCTGATCCCATGCATACCCGGCCTACCAATGGTGTGCATTGCATACTACGTGCATGCACGTGCTCCCTAGTACCCCCTATTTGAAGTTTGTTCAATTTTTAATTAATCAATTGTTCACATTTTGTGTCTACATGACAAGTGTGACCATTTATATGATTAATTAAATTTGTGGGCTTCACAATTAGTGGTCTTAGGCTTGTGGGCCAAAAGAATAATAAAATAAAGAATTATTAAAGTGGGCTCAACTAAGAAAATAATTGTTTTAGGCTTTAGAAAATAGGCTCTTAGAAAAATAAAGGAAGAAAATAATTGTTCATACTATAAAAATGAAATTTTATATATAAAAATAAATGAATAAATTTACACATGAAATTTGCACGTGCACAACACGTGAAAATCAACATTTTTATTAAAATGAAAGTTTAGGGTATTACAGTATGAGTTTAGCTTTAATTGGTTTGAATTATTTAGAAACGTTTTGAAATGGGGAAATTAAAGGGGCGGATTAATAGAAATAAACTCTAATATATATACCCCATCCCCCCCCCCTCCCCACACACACACATACATTGATTATGAGGATTTGAATGGAACTGAAAATCAACCCTAATCATGATCTTGGCTAGCCAAAAACAAAAAAGAAAGGGAGGGTAACAAAAAAGAAAGGGAGGGTAACAGCTTCTTTCATTTTGAATTATTTTGGTGTTGGAGATTCTTGGAGGCTCTAACCTTGGAGGAGAAGTCTAGTTTGAAGTAGTCGTTCAATAATCAAAATCTTGAGGTGGGTGTTTCCCTCTATGTTATTCATAGATCCATCGTGGTATGATTTATTATGCAAGTACTAGCTATTCATGCTTTCCTTGATGTAATGTAGATCATTGTATGGATAGGAAGTTTATTATGTGATGTTATTCTTGCAAGAGATATCCATGTTGTTAAATAATTACTATCATAAAAAAAGAAAGAAACTTTGATCTTAAGTGATGTGTTTATGTTTGTAGATTGAATTTCGAATGGTGATGATTAATATGATCAAATTGTGAAATTAAAACCCATCAAAAGGTAGAGTTTTCCTTGAAATAAATTTTCGTTATTTTTTTAATGGATTATGTTTTTGTTTTTAGATAGAAAATTAATTTAAAAATTATGTCTTGATTTAGGGTTTGAAAACCCTAGTTTATTCGGGTTTAAAATCCATGTTTTGAACCCTACTCTCCTTAACGGGTTTGTTTTGGGAATGGATTTGTTTACGGGTCTGTGTGTGGGTGTAACACCCCGAATTCCAAATAAGACTGAATTCGAAGTTCCACAAGATCTTTACACTTCACTTCTTACAATTTTACCAGGAAATTAAAACTTTTTATACAACAATAATTACATCAGCGTAGCAGAATTATAAATTACAACATGATACATGAATTGAATAACAACTTGAATATTTCTTTAAGCAACAATCATTCTTTAGTCTTGTTAATCACCTTATCCTGCATAGAAGTTGTGGACACATCAGTTGCATACAACTGACACTAGGATATAATACATCAATTTCTCTTACTTAGAAAGTACACACTTGTCACAAACAAAGCTAAGGGGGACTATCCTATTGGTATCGTGTGTGAAATATGCACTTAGTCCTTAATGCAGTTATTTATATTTAGATGACACTAATGCGCACTTGTTCGGATTCTATGCATCCCATACTACATAGGTCCGAAGGCAAGCCCTTAATCGTTCTTCATCTTGTAGGGTTGGATCCCTCGCTATGACTTAAACTACTACGGTAACTACGGTAAGTATCCTAGATATTTTATGAATTACGAGTCCATGTCTAGACAGCCTAAAGGGGAATCCCACGTCATGACATGACGCATCATGTAGACAACCTATGGACAATTCAGCCTCCGTCATGGGACAATGGCATTGCATAGTCACCAAACACCCCACAAGCGTCACCACGGTCCCGATAAGTCCAGAGATGTATTCACGTCATGACATGACGCATCATGTAGACAGCCTGCGAACACTCTCACACCGTAGATACGAGGCCCTCATACTTGTGTTTCTCTCTTACTTTCATCACATCTTCACTATGTGTCCAATCCTTAGATAATTGAATCATGAATAAAGTTAATACTCTATAATTAGCGTTACCTCTACATCAGTCTTAAACAACAACTGTTAATCATGACCCAAACTTGGCCTTTTATCATCACATTTCTCAGTTAAAAATTTCATTTATGCCGATGATGGGACTTAGCTAAACTCTAGTGTCAAACTCGTTTCATGTTCATCAAAATGAGAGTTCATATTCACAAATTCCATATTTCATCATGTTTCTTTTACTTCATTTTCCATGCACAAGTTGCATAGTTTAAAAAACAATCTCATATTTAGTCTTACTCCAATTTTACATATCAAAAAAAAAAATCAAATCCGAAACTCAAGAAAACCATCAGCCGGGACATGACAATCGACTGTTAAAAATGGCCAGTTGACTGTCCTGCGAAGATTCAAAACTCAAGAACCGACAGTCAGGACAGTGACAGTCGAATGTTGAAAAAATGGTAAGTCGACTGTCCTGTGAAAATTCAAAACTCAATAATCGACAATCAGGACAGTGACAGTCGACTGTTGAAAAAATGGCCAGTCAACTGATATTGCAAACAAATCCGAAATTCTATACTTGACAGTCGACTGTCGACTTTAGTTCGGTAGACTGTCAATTATAAGAGGGTGCAGTTAAAGTGGATCATGAATACATTTTCGACATAGAAAAATTTATTTTTAGATGAACCTCAACCTATTCCTCTTTTATTCACAATGTGTTCATACAATCATTCTTTTTCATTTCTTTAACAAATCAAACTCTTAATTTAGTTTTTTTTTTTACAAACTAATCATTTTCTTATGTTTCAAGAGACAACATAGATGATAATCTAGTGACTACAATATTACTCATATATGGAAATTAAAAACACACACTTTTACCACAAATCAATTTATTTCATAGTCCATGGGTACTAGTTTGCATTCTATAATTCATTCATAGGCACAATTATTCACACATTGCATTCTACAATTCATTCATAAGCAAATTTTTCATAAAATCATAATTCATCCGTTCTAGCATGCAAATATACTAACAAACCATCATAACACATCTTAATTAATACACTCCAATTCGTTTTACTAACTTTTTCATGTAGATCAATTTGAGTTTCTTTTCTATTTAGTCTCTTCAAACAAGTATAGAGCAATCTTTTCTACTTATTTCTAA
The DNA here is from genome assembly GCA_017893485.1 of Hemerocallis citrina. NCBI lineage: Eukaryota > Viridiplantae > Streptophyta > Magnoliopsida > Asparagales > Asphodelaceae > Hemerocallis > Hemerocallis citrina. The sequence continues at coordinate 232,039,863 of CM030361.1, read as the reverse complement.
CATGTTCACAATTCCAAATCCTAGCATGGTATCTAAATTAGAAGTTTGAGAAATCACCCACCTTAATTGAAGAAACAAAGAAAACTCCTAGAGAAACTCCTTGAACACACGATCCTCTCCTAGTTGTGAGCCTTCTCCTCCTTGCTAGATGAAACCCGAGCTCCCCTTTCTTGATGCTAGGCTGGCCTCCAAGGTGAAAGGGAAACAGACAAATGTGCAACTCTCAATCTTTTCTTACAAAAAAATTTCTTCAACTCTTTCTTTTCTTCTCACTCTTTCAAATTTCTAATGGTGCAAAGAGATGAATGGCTAAGGAGGGCTATTTATACACTACTCAAGGCTAAATGAAGGGTGGAGATGCATTTAGATGAAGGGCTAGGATGTACTGGGAGTAAGAAGAACTACCCATGACGAATTAACCAACTCTCCACTACTCCACACCCCCATCTCCTCTTGAGTGTAGGTCGGCCACTCCTCATGCTCCATTGCACATGCATGTGCAATGCACATGCCTCTCCATGCACACATAGTTACTAAATGTTCATGTGTTTTTAATTTATTTGTTACAAAAATAAGTCTACTTTACAAGTTGTCTCATTTAAATGAGAATAAACTAATGAACTTATTTTAGTGGGCTAAAAATCCATGGGCTCTTAATTTACTTAATTAATTAAATTAGTGTGGACTAGAATTAAACAATTAGGCCTTTAAGAATTAATAATATATACTAATAGGCTTTTTAAAAGAGAAGAAATAAAACACTTGTTCATGACATAAAGATAAATATTTTTTAAGGTTAAATGTACATGAATTTGTACGTGCAAAACACGTGAAATCAAACAAAACTTATATTTAATTATAAATAAAAATTCACGATGTTACAGTGGGGATTCATGTCTGCATGTTAGGTGCAGGTTTGAGTCTCCTATAGGGTCGACTACGAGCATGTGATGTGGTTTCGGGTTTGGTTGTAGCATGAATCTTTGGGTATGACTGAATATTTTGGGTCTGATTTGCTTATCGGGACTGTGTTTCCTTATCGGGTCTTTTTTGCCTATTGCGTGGTGATTTCGGGTCTGATAATGTTTGGGGGTTCGGATTAGATAGATCAACCTAAGATTAGAGTTAATTAATTAAGAAATTCTTGTTTAAATTAGAATCTAGTTGGAGTATAAAATTGTTAAACGGGTATAAGAAACATTTCTTATCGGGACTGTTAAGGGGGGTTAATAGGTCTGGACATTGAGTGTCGGGTCTAGCTATTTTTGAGGATTTGGATTTGCTTGGTTGATCAAGTCACCACTTGATTCACCTATGGAAGAGTTTATTTGGATTTAATTAGCTATAGATTAGTTAAATTGGTTAGTTGATCATGATTTTTAGTTTGATTAAATTCATGTTATGGTTTAAAGGAATTGAGATTTGTTTGTGTTTGATTAACGTTAGAATTTTTAAAGATGATTAAATTTCAAATTAGGGGGTATAATTTAGTTTCATATTTGATATTAAACTTCGAATTGATTAATTTAAATACGAGAACAATAATCGAGTTGAGAGTGAGTAATCTTAGTTGAACTAAAAACTAATAGAAGATTAGCTCGATAGATGCTAATGACTGATTAGAGTTATTGTGGAGGATGTGAGCTGATAATAATGAATAGAATGAGATTGTGAAAGTCTAGTAGATTTTCTTTGTGGTAATTTTAAGGTGGTCGTAGATAACCCTAGGGGGGTTGGGTACGACGTCCTAGTTGGTTGAGTCGTAGAGGCTGAGTGGGACCCAGGGTGCCGGCAAGATGTGAATTTTTTGGAATGATCATATGAAGCTGGTATCCATGTGTGGGAAGTTAAGACCGGTTGGGTTATGCTAGCTCTAGGTGGAGCTATGTTTTGTTTCTAAATTAAGGACAAGCACTAGAAAGGAGATGTGAAGAAGCTTAAGCAAGCATGAATAAGGGGCTCTTTATAGTCTGGTGGTGGATTTCGAATTATAGTTATAGTCGGGCGGTGGATTTCGGGACTGTAACTGTCACGCCCCGCTTCCCAAAAAGGAATACGGAATACGAATACGTGACTAAGCCCAGTGAATGATTTTTATCATCCATAAGTTGTTCAGAATCTGTACAACATCTCACCGAAATAATTAGAGTTAAAAGCAAGAGAAGTCAACCAAGCATGCATATATGAACCAATACCAACAGAATTTACTTGAAACCAAATATATTAATCTCAAATAAATCAGATCCGAATAAGTCAATAATCCTGGGTCACATTGCCCAAATACAAAATAAATCCAAGTATCAAATACAATTGTTCAAATGATCAACAAGAACTAATAATAGCAAACTCCAGCATCTAATATCTCAGATCACCTACACCATTGGTAGCTGATCACCCTGATCTGACAAATTGCAGGAGGAAAAAGAAAAGGAAAACAAAATTCTGTCAATACAAGTTACGGGCCGCTTGTAGTGCAAGATACAAGTACAGGAAATAAATAAACAGAATAGAATAATGGCGGAAACAAACATAGCATGGTATAGGCATATCAACAGAATAAAGTATCTAACATAAATTGGGAAAACATAATCAAGTAGCATGGTATACTAACAGGTACAAGTAGCATGTGTCAAGTGTCAAATAGTATGCAGAAAGGTATACGGACAACAGTATCAGATGAGAGTCAGACAGTAACAAATAACAGTGTCCAGTAGCTTGTAACAAATAACAGTTAACAGATGTCATGTTCTTATAGTCTTGTATTTATTACTATCTAGGTAGTACATCATGCATCCCAGGTTTTTACTACATGGTTGCTACATTCAAACAAGTTACATTTAGATTTCATAGGGGATCATATAGGGCTGTGTACTCAGGTATCAGTAATCAGACAGTAATCAGACAGTAATCAGATAGTAAGAACCTATGGGTTCTCTTCTGAGTACACCTTCCTATAGGGAAGTGTGCAGTCAGGTAATCAGTATAACAGTATCGTACCACATAACAGATCATCAGTATGGGAAACACGGGTTCCTCTTCCAAGTATACATTTCTATAATTTTCCACTACTAGATCTTTCCCTTAAAGCCCGGCTTGGTCATTTATTATTATTATCAGACAGGCATGTGTGTGCATAAAACAGGGTAAGAATAGCATGGTATAAACATGTAATAGGTTCAGGTTGAAAGATAAACAGGTACAGATGAAAGACAACACATAAAAGAATAGCACAACAAAAATTCTAGTTCAGGACAGCAAGACAATACTGCACTAAATCTGGAATTCCCGTTGCTACAAACATGCAAAACTGAATCCGTCAAAGAGTCCGAAAAACACTCTCGGCTGAATCCAGAAAATGTATATATGTCATATGGTATTTCACAAAAACAAGTCTCAAAATAGATTTGAATCCAGAAAACATATTCAGTCAGAAATCAGTAGTTTTTATTCAAAGTCAAGAACACAGCATGAAAACTCATTAATTAAATCCATAAAAAATCTAGGTATTCCCCTATATTTGAAGCATCATTATATAAAGTTTCATAATTTTTCAATATAAATAGTTTAGTCAACAAAAAACAGAAAACATCAAGATGCAGTAGTTTTGTAAATCTGGAATTATAAACACTCAGTAAAAAAACAGCAATATCTCACAAACCATAAATCCAAATCCAAATCTGTCAAAAGGCTCATAAAATAGACACAGTAGGCTAACTTTCATATTCACAATTATTTTACAAACAACAAGTAGAATTAGGTCGAAAATCAGGTTCTTTACTGAACAGTAAGGTAATTCTGCTAGTATAGTTATTATTTGCAAGTATAATATAGTTGGTAAAACTCATCAAATAAATCCACACAAATTCAGGGTTAATCCCAATTAAGTCTAGTTGTATTGTGCAAAATATTGGATCAAAATAATACTTTTAACATCATGATAAAAATACATTACTCTTCAGAATTCATAGAAAACAAAATCTGGAATCTGTCTACACCTCTGTAGTAAAGCAGACATAACTCACAACTCGAAAACGAAACTGAGATATATCTGAAGGGTTGGAAAATAGACAGAATTCTCTACAGTTCATGTTCACAAATAATTTTAATATATTGACCTTAATAGGGTCTAAAATACTGATCAAAAGCAAGGTAACAGAAAATACAGAATTATTCTTCGAACATAAGATCATCTAGTTCATGTAAAACTCATCCGAATCAACCCAAACATGAAATATAGTGTACTAGATGTCCAAACAACATGGTATAGGGTATTTTGCAGGTTCACGACAAGTTATTGCACGAATAATACATCAAGTGCACGATATCACAAAATAGTATGCATATATACATTCAAAAAGTGGTCATCCCTAGTTGTTTCATGTCATGTATGTCGTGAGACAACTATGGTCGAATCAACATAATAGAGATAATATATAACAGAGGATTTACATACGAATTGTCTCTAGAACCCAACTACACTACAGGCAGTATTTAGTACTTATATTACACAAAGAAAAGAATACAAGTTACTTGCCTTAATCGACGACGGAAACGGTACAAAGATCAAGAATAACGGGAACAAATTCCCAAAGCAACGAACTCAACGAATGACTACGAATCCACGAGCACAATCACGATAATGAACCACGGGTAACGAACACACAATCTCAATGAACCCAACACGCACACAAAGATAGAGCAAGGAACAGGCAAGGTGCATGAGGAGATGCACGTGCACACCATACAAACACCATAGCAAGACTAACAGCAAGGGGGGACGATGGCACAACGATGGGGACGGCAGCACAGCGGCGATGGCTAGCGTCGTTACTGGCTGGCATTGCTATTGCTTGTTCCTGTGTCTCGGCCGAGGGGGAGCACAGCACGTTGGTGCTGTTGTTGCTATTGCCGAGGGAGCATAGGCAGGGGGGTGCCTGGGTCGCAGTCTACCACCGGAGGGAGACAAGCACAGGGTGAGAGGAGAAGTCGGAAGAGGATAACCGGGAGTAAGGAGAGGCGGCAGTAGGGTAGGAGGAAGATGACAGGGAGAATATATGGGTTTATATATATATAGGGTATTTAGTTAGGTTTTAGGGTTTTATGTGTGGGAGACGGCTGAGAGTAAAAGAAGAGGGTAACGGGCATGGGGCTTAACTGGTTTGGGGTGAGTTTGGTAAACAGGTAATTAGGTGTATTAGGTAAATGATATAGGGGTAATGGTTTTAAACAGGGTAATGGGTTTGGTTTGGGGTATTGGATTTGGAGTGTTAATGAGTATGAATGGATCCAGAAATCAAGATAGAGCAAAAGAACAAAATAATAAAAATAGGATATGAACAAATAAAATACAGGAGATGAAAATAAGAGTTTGATCAAACAAAGATGACCCAAAAAGAGACAATATGATCAAGGAACTCAAAGAGAAGACGACAAAAACAAATAATGGATATATTGAAAATAAAGGTCCAATACATGGCCAAAAAGAGATACAATGAGAGAAATACACCAAAAAGAAAAATACACCCAAAAATACAAAAAAAAAAATGGAAAACAGGGATTACAGTAACTGTCATGCGGAGCGAGACATGTCTCAAGTATTTCCAGGACTATGAATGATCGGGCGGAAGGGAGACGAGTTTTAAATATTTCTGGGATCATGAATGATCAAGCGAAAAGGAGACGAGTCTCAAATATTTCCAGGATTATGTATAGTTTGGGGGAAAGGAGACAAATCTCAAGTATTCCGGGCAAGAGCGACGCTTGCTGGATGTTCGCACGATGAGGGTTATGTATAGTCACACGGGGGATTTCGGGGAGAGAGCTTATACACATGGGATGTCTAAATCTTGACTTTTGTCATCGTTGTAGGATAGCATGGTGAGGGACAAAATCCTACAATGAGGAGTACGTTAAGGGCTTGCCCTCGGAGCTATTCTGTATGAGCGGCATAGAAATCGAACAAGTGTGCATTAGACGTGCATCGTGTGCATGGTTGCTTGTGCATTAGTCATTAGGTTCATGGCATACACTAAAAAACTTAGGATAGTCACTCATTTCATATTTTTCTTTTGCAGTCAAGTTTGTGGTTGTAAAGTCTTAGAGGATCGCTATTATGTTAGCATTGCGTCGGTTGTATTCAACTGACGTGCCCATAATTCTCAAGTTTTGCAGGACTCTTGTCAACGAGTGCGTGTGCGCGAGCTTCTGGAAAGATGTTATAGGATTGAGAATCTATGGTGAAATAAGTTGAAATTTTATGTGTAAATTCTGCTATGTAATGTAAAGGATATTGATGTACTGAAAGGTTTTAAATTTTCCTGTATTTTTGTGAGCATGTAGATAATGTCATAACTTCTTCACTGCGAATACTAGTGCAACATAATATTTCTCAACCGGTGTATATTGATATTCCACTCCTACTATCATGCGACTGAGGTAGTAAAACGCATTTTCATTCCCATTTTTATTGACTAATCCGATGAGCACGCTGAGCAACTCCTCTAGAGCAATTATATACAAGTTGAGCGGTTTATCCAATATTGGTGTAGCTAGTACAACGGGTTGTAGGAGGTATTGCTTGATTTTTTTTAAAGGCTTTTTTACACTCGTCGTCCCAGATGAAGGGCATGTATTTCTTGAGTAGTTTCGAGAATGGTGGAGCTCTTTGAGAGTAGTTGAATGTGACATCTCCATGATGGCTTTAATTTTAGAGGGGTCTATCTTGATCCCTCTATGTCATATCACAAATCCAACGAATTTTCCTAACGATATGCCGAATGTGCGCTTTAGAGGATTCATTTTGAGAATGTACTGGCAATGTGAAGATAGTTCTGATATCCATTGGCATGGCTGGATTGGTACCTCGTCTTGACAACAAGGTCATCCATGTAGCACTTCTATAACCCCTGTTTTCGCAAATATGTATTTTCTGGGTATTTTCTGTATTTCAAATTTTTATAAATTAGTTTTCCGCTTTCAAATTATTTTTGTTAAAATGCATTGTTGGATCTTCTATTAAAGTGTATTTTTAATTTATGACTTTATTTGCACTATTTTCCAATTAATTTATATCGTAATTCAAATCCTATTATTGTTGTTAACTATTGTTATTAATATTATTATTTCGGTCATTATTATTATTAGTATTTCTATAAAATCCTATTGTATTTGCTAGTATTTGAGTATTAACTCAATTTGATTCGTTGTACTATTGTATTACTATTTGTTACAATTGATTTAATTATTTACTTTTAATCTAAATCCTAATTGCACATTTTTATTGGTTATATTATTTTTCCAAAACCCAAACCCTATTTTCCCCTATTGGATTTTACACCTAACCCTAACTTTACTCTAGCTTATATATATCTATACCTTCTGTTAATCCTATTCACCAAACCCTACCCCCTACTGTGCTACCCTAGTATCCCCTAACCCTAGCACCGTCTCACCTTCTCCCCTACCTCCCACTCTCTCTTTCTTAACCCATCCGTTCTCCCTGCTCTCTCCCTCTCCTGATACCCTACCTCTCTTCGACAACCACAATGCCAACCCCCGGCGACCTTCCCTGTGCTCGTCCTCCCTCTTCTTCGACCCTGTGTTGCACCTATCTTCCTCTTCCGTTTCCCCTCTCCCGATCCTCCTCACCCTGTGCTGCCTCCTCCCGAGCGCCGCACCCTGTCGCCTCTGGCACCTCCTCGCCCTGTTGAAGCCTCAAATGCAGCGCCGCCCTCCCCCAGTGCCGCACCGCTCCCTATCCCCGATGCCATACGCCCTCAACCGGTGCTTCCTCCGACTGCAGCGACCACCCCTTGTTCGACGTCCCACTGTATTGTAACCCTTGTTTTTTAGTTTCTGTATTTTGAGTGTATTTTCTTTTTCCATGTATTTCTTCTCATTTTATCTCTTTTGTGCCTTATATTGGATCGTCTTTTTCAACATATTCATTTATTATTATTATTTTTTTTCTTCTTTTATTTGAGTTCTTGGTTCTATTATCTATCTATTATTTGATTCCTTTTGATCGGGCCATTATTTTCTATTCCCATTATTTTATTTTTCTTTTATTTTGTTCATGCCCTATTTTGAATCCTCATGTTGTTTCCATCTCTTATCGAATTCTTTTGATCAACCGTAAAGCTTATACCAAATCATTTTTAATCCTATATTCTAATCTCCTATTAAACCTATTCACTTAACTACCCAGACCCGTTTACCCTATTCTGTTCTAACTATATTTATTAATTTCACTACCCACTAATAACCCCATACTCTGTTAACCAACCCGGTTGCTCCCCAAACCCATTCAGCCGACACCCTCTTCACCAAAACCCTAAGGCCTCTTTTACCCACCTATATATTAACCCTGCATGCCCCTGGTTCACGCCTAGAACCTTCAGCTGCCCCTTCCATTCTTTCACTCTACTTCCGAGCATCCTCCTGCATCCCCCCGATATCTCCCCGACCCTCTCCTCATCTCTCACGTCCTCCCCGCACCTCTCCGACCACCTGAAACCACATCGAAGACACTCGACTCCTGCACCCATCTCTCTCCCTCCCTGCCATTCACCAGTCAGCGCAACAGCAAGGGCGCACCGCAGTCCCGCCCTGTGTTCATTTTCCTCCGGGGCTGACAGCAACTGACAACAACAACAGTTTCTGCTGTCGCTGCCGTCGTCTCTTCCTCTTGCTGTCGTGTTTTGGTGTGGTGTGCTCGTGCTTCCCCGTGCTTGTGCTATCGATTGGAGTGGATCTCGTTCGTAGTTCATGTTCATTAGTTGTTCGTGGGTTTTGTTTGTTTTTTGTTCATGTTCGTTCGATCGTGTTCGTGCCCGGGAATCTGTTCCCGTTATTCTTGCTTTTGGTTCGTCGGTTTCCGTCATCGGTTAAGGCAAGTAAATTGTATACTTTTCTTTGTATAATACAAGTACTAAATACCGCCTGTAGTGTAGTTGGGTTCTAAAGACAATTTGTGTGTAAATCCTCTTATTGATATTGTCTCTATAGTGATGATTTGACCATAGTTGCCTCACGACATACATGACATTAAATAACCTAGGATTGACCACTTATTGTTGTATACATGCGTGTTGTTCATATGTTATCATGTGCTCGTTCGTATTATTCGTGGTAGACTTGTTGTGGACTTGTGAAATACCCTATACCATGTTATTTGGACATCTAGTACACTATTTTTCATGTTTGGTTATGATTTGGATGAGTTTTATGTGAACTAGTTGGTGTTGTGCATGAAGATATGTTCAGTTTTGTCGGTTTTCCCGTGTTGATCAGTATTTTAGACACTATTAAGGTCAGTATTTGGAAATATTTTGTGAACATGATTTATAGAGAATTCTGTCTATTTTCCAATCTTTTTTACGGATCTTAGTTTCGATTTACGAGTTGTGAGTTATGTCTATTTTACTACAGAGGTGTAAAGTGATTTCCAGAATTTGTTTTCTATGAATTCTGAAGAGTAATCTATTTTTATTTTGATGTTAAAAGTATTATTTAGATCCAATATTTTTCACGGTACAACTATACTTGATTGGGATTAACTATAAATTTTTGTGGACTTATTTGATAAGTTTTACAAACCGTTCTATGTTTTCAAACAACTACTACACTAGCAGATTTTTCTTGCTGTTCAGTAAAGAACCTGATTTTCGACCTAACTCTACTTGTTGTCTCTAAAATCTTCTAAATATGAAAGTTAGCCTATTATATATATTTTATCATCCTTTTGATGGATTTGGATTTTGATTTATGGTTAGTGAGATATTGCTGTTTTCAAATCCTTTTGATTTGTACTGCAGTGTTTATGATTTCAAATTTACATAACTACTACATCTTGATGTTTTCTGATTTTACTTGACTACTCTATTTATATTGGAAAATTATGAAACATGATTTTCTGTTACTATACATATAGGGAAATACCCCAGATTTTTCGTGGATTTATTTAATGAGTTTTCATGTTGTTTCCTGACATTGAATACAATCTTCTGATTTTTGACTGAACATGTTTTCTTATTTCAATTCAGTTTTGAGTTAAGTTTTTGTGAAATACTATATGACTTATATATATTCGCTGGATTCGGCCATGAGTCTATATTCCAGATTCTTTGACGGATCCTAGTTTGCATATTTTTAGCAACGGGAATCCTAGTTTTAGTGCAATACTGTCCTTCTATCCTGAACTAGAAATCTCGTTGTCCCACTCCTTGATGAGTTATCTTTCACCTATGCATATTTATACTTCATCCTGTACTTGTTACTTGTTCATGCCATGTTATTCTTTCCATGTTTTCTACTCACACATGCTTGTTTGATAGTAATAATAAATAACCACGACGGAGTTTAAGGGAAAGATCTAATAGTGGATAATACAGAAATGTGTACTCGAAAGGGGATCCACAGATCCTACATAATTACTTGATACATGATACTTGAAACGTGATTACTTGACACTTGCACGCAAGACACGTGATTACTTGCCACTTGCACAACTTGACACGTGATACATGATACATGATACTTGGAGCTTGGAGCTCGCTTACTTGATACTTGTCCCTGAGTACATTGCGCTCTATGTTCCACTATGAAATCTAAAACGAAATTGTTTGAATGTCGCAACCATGTAGTAAAAACCGGGATGCATGAAGTGCTACCTAAATAGTAATAATACAAGACTTGACCATGACACTTGAACTTGATACTTGATACTTGACTACATGATATATGATACTTGATACATGCCACTTGTTACATATTTACATGATACTTGAAACTTGTTGCTTGTTACATGATACTTGTCTCACTTGACACTTGATGCATGCTACTTACACTTGCTTATCTTGCCATACTAGTTGTTATATTTTGTTAGCATACCTATTCCATGCTATTTGTTTATCTTTTTCCATGTACTTGTATCCAGCACTACAAGCAGTCCGTAACTTGTATGGACGGGAGTTTGTTTTCTTTTTCCTATTCCTGCAATTTATCTAATTGCAAACCAGGATGATCAGCTGCCAGATGGAGTTGGTGATATGAGATATTAGTGCTGGAATTTTGCTATTATTATTTCTTGTTACTTATTTTGAACAATTGTATCTTGTACTTGGATTTATTTGTATTTGGGCAATGTGATCCAGGATATTGACTTATTCAGATTTCGATTATTTGAGATTATAATATTTTGGTTTCAAGTGTTTTGGTTCATATATGCATGCTTGGTTGATTCTTTTGCTTCCGACTCTGATTATTCTTGTGAAATGTGGTAAAGATTCCGAACAGTTTATGGATGATGAAAAGTATTTACTGGGCTTAGTCACGTATCCGTATTTCGTATTCTCTTTTGGAAAGCAGGGTGTGACATGTGTGCTCCTCTCGATGACACCACGACAACAGTGCTAGCAGCCAGCTCCTCCCGACGCTGCAGCCAGCCGCCCTGCCTCGCGCTGCCCTCGCCGGTGCTGCCCCTGTGCACCAACAGTCCGCCCTGTCCAGTCGCCGTCTACCGCCAAGCCAGTGCACCCCCATTGTCGTTTGCTGTTCATCATGCTTGATTGGATGTGTAACACCCCGAATCCCAAAACAACTGAATTCGATAGTTCTACAGGATCTTTTCACTTCTTTCGTACAATTTTACAAGGAATTTAAAACTTTTATTTCAACAATAATTACATCAGAGTCTTTTACATCAATAAGCAGCGGAATCAATAAAATACAACAATATTGAATGTACAATTGTTACAACTTTAACATTTAAATAATCAACAACATCATCAATCATCTTTATATCTTCATGTAACTCCATTTCCTGCATATAAAACTGTGGGCGCGTCAGTTGCTTACAACTGACGAAATATTATACACGGCCATCCTCTCTATGCCGGAAACAGTATAACGATTCTCAAATGCTTTAGCAAACACAAACTTGATCACAAACAAATCTACCAAGGGACTATCCTGTTGATGTCATGTTGTGCGGTGCACTTAGTCCTTAGTGCAGTTGTTTATATTATATGACACTAATGCACACTTGTTCGGATTCTATGCATCCCATACTACATAGGTCCGAGGGCAAGCCTCTTAATCGTCTTCATTATTGTAGGTTCAATCCCTCGCCATGACTTAATCTACTACTGTAATTTCAGTGAGTATCCTAGATGATTCTATGAGTACAAGCATGTATCCCGGCCCCTGGAGTAGAATTTCGCGCCATGTCTTGACTCGTCAAGCATGCATTCTGCGATAATTCAGCCTCCTCCCTGAACACGATCCTCTTGCCGTCACCAAACATCCCACAAGCGTCGCCAAGATCCCGATCATTCTGGAGTATATTGCCCACGCCATGTCTTGACTCATCAAGCATGCATTCTGTGGATCACATCCGCATCGTAGACCCTAGGCTCCCATACTTATGTTTTTTTCTCTTACTTTCATTACAGCCTTACAATGTATTAATTATTAGAATCATGAATAAAAATCAAAGCTCTAGAGTTAGCCTCTCCACTCAACCGGACTTATTCATTTATTCAACATGACCAACCTTGGTCTCTCATTTCAAATTCATTTCATTCCATTGCCGGGGGAGACTTAGCTACTCTTGGTTTCAATTTACAATTCACAACTTCCAATTGAGCACTTTCCGCTCATAATTCAATTTAGAGTCTCACAGACTTTCTCATCATGATCTTAGCCTTTCATATTCATTTAATTCTCAATCCTCATCTAGGATTCATTTCATGTAAATTTATGCAGCAACAAATATAGTTTACCAATATCCAGATTCACAATCTTTACCACAACAATTCACAAGATTTCAGATATATCAAAAAGCACTCTGGACAGTCGACTGGGAACTCTTCCAGTCGACTTGTTCAGTCAAATCACATTCTTCATAACCACTCGGGAGAGTCGACTGCTACACACGGCAGTCGGCTGTTCCGCAGTGTTCCAATTTAATTTCTTTGTCAATTTCATCTTTCATAACCTTGTGTGCATTTCACAATAAAACTCAATCAAATCTTTATAATCTCGTATTCAAACTTATTAACTTTCATTTGTCAAAACCAATTTCAAACTCAAGAACCAGGAAACAGTTCGGTTCAGTCGACTGGTGGCAGTATCAGTCGACTGTCCCGCAAATATCTTGAAAACTCAACATCAAATTTATGATAGCAGCAGTCGACTGTAACTGTATTCAGTCGGCTGTCCCGCTGATGAAAACCAACTTTTTAACACTTACCAGTCGACTGTGGAAGTAATCAGTCGACTGTCAAATCCATAATTTGCAACTTTGCATACATTTTCGACCTTTGAATCGATTTGTACTTCCATATACAAAATATAATTTATTTCCCGAATATATTCCTTTTAAAACATTATCATATATATTATCAATTCCCAAGTTCTCTTTTTCCAACCAAAATGCATCAAAACATATTTTCCAAATAAACTACCTTCTTTTATCAAAATTTACTTTATAAAAGATCTCTATACTTGTATAAATAACATTTTGAGGTTATAAATCATACTTCTTTACCACATTCTCAACATGCATCAATTTATACAATCACTTCAATTCTAGTATCTCAACTAGCAATCATAACAAGCATGACAATTTGCATTTACCATAATCAATTTCATGCAATCAATTCAATTTCAAACAAGTAAATCACATATCATCTATCATGCAAATTATATTCCTAAATTAGAAAGCATTTAAGAAACACCCACCTAAAAATGAAGAATTGATACCAAAATGAACTCCTAGAGTTAGGAGCTCCAAAAAAAAGCTTCCAATTGCAACTCCTCGAAATCCGCGGACCAAAGCAAGCCTCCAAGCTCCACATCGACAAGCATCCATCATCAAGAGCATCTCCATCCCTACTCCATTCGGCAACAATAATGGCAATCTCCCATCTTCTTTCATGTACACACACTATGTATGTACATATATATACATTAGTATATGTCTATAGGTAAGTGGAATGGTGATTTAGGTGGAGAATGGACAGAGCTTGCTGGTTTGATGGTTGCTTCGGATCAGCAAGAGAGAAGGGAGAAAAGAGATGAGAGAAAGAGAGGCTAAGAGTGCACTTTTATAAGAAGGCTAATGGGTAGTTAGTATAACTACCTCCACATGAACACCACTAACCCATTATAAATTTTGTAACTTACTTTCCCTCTTGTTTTCAAAATCAAAACTCCAGAATTTTCCTCTCCTCATGAGCAGCCCGGTCCCCAAATTGTGTGCACATCGCACGTGTGCACGTGCACGTGCTTGTGTACAAAACAATTTATTTATTTAATCCTTTTTAAAATAATTATTTATATATGTAATAAATATGTAAAAATAACTTTAAAATTATACTTTTCATGCACAATAAAAATAGACACAAACAATTTCATGAAATTTATTTTGAAGGAAGAACGCGCTTACAACACGTGCACCAAAACACGTGCGTCGCCCGTAAAATCCCAAAAATACAAAAATTGATTTTATGAACCAAAAAATATTTATAATCAATTGGAATTCAATAGAAAGTATATTTAATATACATATTTGATAATATACTCAAACGTACAGAAAACACGTGTATTGCACGTAGAAATTTATTTTAACTAAAGATAGTCAAAAATTGAATTTTCGTTTACGAAATAAATTAAAACATGTTTAAAAAAATAAATGATTGAAATTCATTGAAAACTTTGCACGTAACGGTGGAATACCCAAAATTGACACGCGCATTGATAATACGTAAAAAGCACGTAAAACTCAAAGATTGAAATATAGCATTTAAGTTGTCTCAAATGTGATTTTAAGAATACGGGATTGCATAAATAATTGGAATTCAAAATACATATCAAAAATGCGTTATGGATATGATCCGTAATAGTACAAAATACACGTGCGTAACACCCGAGGGCAAAATTGTCATTTAAATTTTGCGGGGTGTTACACTCTCCCCCCCTTAGAACAGTTCCGTCCCCGGAACTCACTATGGTAAAGGTTGTATTTTGTACACACTAAAGGAAATATCAGTATAGCATATAAAAACTACAAACATTAAGAAAATACGTATAGCATAAAAGTAAGCAATGTGGGGGAATAAGACAAAAATCTATTTAAGAAAATTATGAATATCAAAATTTTACAAGAACTGAACAAGGAAACTGGGAAAGTAGCATAAGAAAGCAAATACGACAGTAGAGGATAGTGTATTTTGAAAAAAGAAAGTTTACATACAAATTACTATCAAGTAAACCATTAGATAAAATGATAAATAAACTTAGTCATTAATTGTGGAATAGTTCAGAAATCAATGCAATAAAGAAAACATAGTTAATGGGTTCCTTATAAATAGATTCGATATTCAAAATCCATCAATGTAATAAATGGTAGAAGGTCGCAAACCAAATTGATATTATATGACAAAAATTAGCAATTTAATAGTTTGAGAAATATATGAGAAAGAAATATAGCAAAAGTATAGAAGACATAAAATGATCCTGTATACCAATTAATATCATAAAATAATTTGTAAGATAATTATATATATACATTTTGAAAATTAGGCATACGTCGAAATACTTTTGAATTATTCAGTAGAGCGAAAAAAAACCAACTTACAAAAATCACGTACTCGCATAGACGAAAAATTATATAGGTGAAGTAAATAGCATGATATGAAAATTATAAATGATCTGTAGCAGTCAAACAAGACATCGTAGTAGTAAAACGTACTATTGAAAGTAGTGAAAAAACTAGTTATATAACAAAGAAAAGTATAGACAATGAAAAAATGATTTTGTATATAAATCAATATCATAAAGTAATTTGTAAGGTAAATACAATAATCATATGTGTATGATAAAAATGAAAAAAGGCAAAATCCAAATAATTTCGATTAGTTAAGTAGACCAGGAAAATTAGCATACAAAATTATGTATATACATAGACAGAAACTATAGGGCGAAACAATAACATCATGATCCAAAATTTATAAATGATGTGTAGGAGTAAAATAATATATTATGGTAGTAACGATGCAAAACTAATTATATAGAAGTGAATCATGAATTATAACAGAAGTATAATAAAATAAAACTGTTAGGTGAGTAGTCACCAAATTTAAAATAGCAAGGTACAATAAAGTTGTATGAAATACTAACTCACATAAAAATACAAAGTACTACAAAGAAGACGGCAAGATAGTTGAGATTAAGCGGTAAATACGTAAGTTTGATAGATATAAAAATCAGTATAAACAGGATAATGCTAGGTTGCAAAATATTATAAGCTAGTACAAAAAAAAAAATAGTTATAAGTGAATACTATAGAAAATAAGGTAGGGGTTATCTAAGTAATTTTTTTTTTTTTTTTTTTTTTTTTTTTTTTTTTTTTGGTTTAGGTTCGTCTCACTGGTATCCAACAGCAGACTTGCCTATCTTGATCTCAAGTTGCATAATTGCTTCTACGATATCCGGTTGCAATTTGCCTTCTGGGCATTCGGTTGCAAACTTTGCCTCACCGACATCCAGTTGCAGTTTGCCTTCTGGACATTCAGTTGCAAACTTTGCCTCCCCGACTTCCAGTTGCAGTTTGCCTCCGATGATGTCTAGTTGCATATTTGCCCTCTCGACATTAAGTTGCACCAAAGCGGGAGATGGGAAGATGTAATCTCCCATGTATACTTGGATTAGATATGAGATGTTTAATATAGTATGGTGTTATGCTTGAAAATCAATGATACAGAAAAAGATTTTACACAATGAAATATCAAAAATAGGTGCATAGGATATATCAAACATAGGCGGTACTAATCAGTAGTAATGAAAAATTATTTATAACACCAAAACAAATAATGTAGAATATATGCACATGTTGGAAGTACAAATGAAAACATTAATAATGTAATGTACCAAATTAGGGCAATAGACACCAACAATTATACATAAAAATAATAACGTAGTAATTTGAGGAAGATGAAATTATATGTATAGCAAATATTTTGAAATATATGAAACATATAAAAATCAATGGAAAATATATATAGTATCAAGACAATTTAAATTTAGAGGATAAAGTAAAGCATGAATAGCGAATATATGCATTATATTAAGGAAACATAAATTACAAAATTAATGAATATAACAAATGTACTAACAATAATATTGAATGCAGACAATAAATCAAATTAGTATGTTGTATTTATATGGATAAAATACACTAAAGTATAGGGGAAAATATAAGATACCGGGAGGATATCGTATCACAAAATCAAATCATGTAAAATGAATGCATATAAGCAAAATTCACAAGTAAAATTCGAAATGTACTGAAAATAATAGTTGTAATATAAATTTAACAAAATACGTAAAGTAATAGCACATATGAACGGATGAGCATAAGGTGACATAAAACACGAAAGACAAAACTTTAAGATGGAGACACAATTAAAATAAGTCCAACAAAATCAAAACTAAGGAAAATAGACAAAATACTAGGCTTTGAAATGATTTAATAGTATAGGAAAATATTTATTTGGAAAATATTAAATGTTGAAAAGTACTATGATGAAAATCCATATAAAATAATTTGAGGGGAAAGTGTGTCTATGTGTAAGGTATTATGAATGATGGTTCAAAGCCAACCACGCTTCCACTGCGCTACTCTGATACCCAGGGAAAATGAGCTCGCAAATAATCTCAAATCAATGTATACGAGGAGAGCATCATGAATGAATTTGAATGTAAATTCAATAACAACTTCCATTCATGACTCCAGCCATCAAATAGGGAAAGGAAAGAGAAAGACATCAGCCTATAGAGCAACACAAATGTAAATCACTTACATTTAAATCTCTATAAATTGAACTCACACTCTAATGTCCACTTCTAAGGTGTCGTTCCTTATAAATTTGTACTACTTAGAAGCGTGGCTCTGATACCACTTGTAACACCCTGAATCCCAAAACAACTGAATTCGAGAGTTCTACAGGATCTTTTCACTTCTTTCGTACAATTTTACAAGGAATTTAAAACTTTTATTTCAACAATAATTACATCAGAGTCTTTTACATCAATAAGCAGCGGAATCAATAAAATACAACAATATTGAATGTACAATTGTTACAACTTTAACATTTAAATAATCAACAACATCATCAATCATCTTTATATCTTCATGTAACTCCATTTCCTGCATATAAAACTGTGGGCGCGTCAGTTGCTTACAACTGACGAAATATTATACACGGCCATCCTCTCTATGCCGGAAACAGTATAACGATTCTCAAATGCTTTAGCAAACACAAACTTGATCACAAACAAATCTACCAAGGGACTATCCTGTTGATGTCGTGTTGTGCGGTGCACTTAGTCCTTAATGCAGTTGTTTATATTATATGACACTAATGCACACTTGTTCGGATTCTACGCATCCCATACTACATAGGTCCGAGGGCAAGCCTCTTAATCGTCTTCATTATTGTAGGGTTCAATCCCTCGCCATGACTTAATCTACTACTGTAATTTCAGTGAGTATCCTAGATGATTCTATGAGTACAAGCATGTATCCTGGCCCCTGGAGTAGAATTTCGCGCCATGTCTTGACTCGTCAAGCATGCATTCTGCGACAATTCAGCCTCCTCCCTGAACACAATCCTCTTGCAGTCACCAAAGCATCCCATGAGCGTGACTAAAGTCCGATCATTACTGAGTTGTGCCCGCGCCATGTCTTTACTCATCAAGCATGCATTCTGCAGCTCACACACCCGCACCGTACCCTAGCTCTCATACTCATGTTTTTCTCTCACCTTCATCACCTCTTCACTATGTATCTATTTGTAATCTCAGCAAGTGTCATAGAAGTTCCATGATTACAAGCACGTGTCCAAGACCCTGGAGGGGAACCTCGCGCCATGTCTTGACTCATCAAGCATGCATTCTGCGATAATTCAGCCTCCTCCCTGAACACGATCCTCTTGCCGTCACCAAACATCCCACAAGCGTCGCAAAGATCCCGATCATTCTGGAGTATATTGCCCACGCCATGTCTTGACTCATCAAGCATGCATTCTGTGGATCACATCCGCATCGTAGACCCTAGGCTCCCATACTTATGTTTTTTTCTCTTACTTTCATTACAGCCTTACAATGTATTAATTATTAGAATCATGAATAAAAATCAAAGCTCTAGAGTTAGCCTCTCCACTTAACCGGACTTATTCATTTATTCAACATGACCAACCTTGGTCTCTCATTTCAAATTCATTTCATTCCATTGTCGGGGGAGACTTAGCTACTCTTGGTTTCAATTTACAATTCACAACTTCCAATTGAGCACTTTCCGCTCATAATTCAATTTAGAGTCTCACAGACTTTCTCATCATGATCTTAGCCTTTCATATTCATTTAATTCTCAATCCTCATCTAGGATTCATTTCATGTAAATTTATGCAGCAACAAATATAGTTTACCAATATCCAGATTCACAATCTTTACCACAACAATTCACAAGATTTCAGATATATCAAAAAGCACTCTGGACAGTCGACTGGGAACTCTTCCAGTCGACTTGTTCAGTCAAATCACATTCTTCATAACCACTCGGGAGAGTCGACTGCTACACACGGCAGTCGGCTGTTCCGCAGTGTTCCAATTTAATTTCTTTGTCAATTTCATCTTTCATAACCTTATGTGCATTTCACAATAAAACTCAATCAAATCTTTATAATCTCGTATTCAAACTTATTAACTTTCATTTGTCAAAACCAATTTCAAACTCAAGAACCAGGAAACAGTTCGGTTCAGTCGACTGGTGGCAGTATCAGTCAACTGTCCCGCAAATATCTTGAAAACTCAACATCAAATTTATGATAGCAGCAGTCGACTGTAACTGTATTCAGTCGGCTGTCCCGCTGATGAAAACCAACTTTTTAACACTTACCAGTCGACTGTGGAAGTAATCAGTCGACTGTCAAATCCATAATTTGCAACTTTGCATACATTTTCGACCTTTGAATCGATTTGTACTTCCATATACAAAATATAATTTATTTCCCGAATATATTCCTTTTAAAACATTATCATATATATTATCAATTCCCAAGTTCTCTTTTTCCAACCAAAATGCATCAAAACATATTTTCCAAATAAACTACCTTCTTTTATCAAAATTTACTTTATAAAAGATCTCTATACTTGTATAAATAACATTTTGAGGTTATAAATCATACTTCGTTACCACATTCTCAACATGCATCAATTTATACAATCACTTCAATTCTAGTATCTCAACTAGCAATCATAAAAAGCATGACAATTTGCATTTACCATAATCAATTTCATGCAATCAATTCAATTTCAAACAAGTAAATCACATATCATCTATCATGCAAATTATATTCCTAAATTAGAAAGCATTTAAGAAACACCCACCTAAAAATGAAGAATTGATACCAAAATGAACTCCTAGAGTTAGGAGCTCCAAAAAAAAAGCTTCCAATTGCAACTCCTCGAAATCCGCGCACCAAAGCAAGCCTCCAAGCTCCACATCGGCAAGCATCCATCATCAAGAGCATCTCCATCCCTACTCCATTCGGCAACAATAATGGCAATCTCCCATCTTCTTTCATGTACACACACTATGTATGTACATATATATACATTAGTATATGTCTATAGGTAAGTGGAATGGTGATTTAGGTGGAGAATGGACAGAGCTTGCTGGTTTGATGGTTGCTTCGGATCAGCAAGAGAGAAGGGAGAAAAGAGATGAGAGAAAGAGAGGCTAAGAGTGCACTTTTATAAGAAGGCTAATGGGTAGTTAGTATAACTACCTCCACATGAACACCACTAACCCATTATAAATTTTGTAACTTACTTTCTCTCTTATTTTCAAAATCAAAACTCCAGAATTTCCCTCTCCTCATGAGCAGCCCGGTCCCCAAATTGTGTGCACATCGCACGTGTGCACGTGCACGTGCTTGTGTACAAAACAATTTATTTATTTAATCCTTTTTAAAATAATTATTTATATATGTAATAAATATGTAAAAATAACTTTAAAATTATACTTTTCATGCACAATAAAAATAGACACAAACAATTTCATGAAATTTATTTTGAAGGAAGAACGCGCTTACAACACATGCACCAAAACACGTGCGTCGCCCGTAAAATCCCCAAAATACAAAAATTGATTTTATGAACCAAAAAATATTTATAATCAATTGGAATTCAATAGAAAGTATATTTAATATACATATTTGATAATATACTCAAACGTACAGAAAACACGTGTATTGCACGTAGAAATTTATTTTAACTAAAGATAGTCAAAAATTGAATTTTCGTTTACAAAATAAATTAAAACATGTTTAAAAAAATAAATGATTGAAATTCATTGAAAACTTTGCACGTAACGGTGGAATACCCAAAATTGACACGCGCATTGATAATACGTAAAAGCACGTAAAACTCAAAGATTGAAATATAGCATTTAAGTTGTCTCAAATGTGATTTTAAGAATACGGGATTGCATAAATAATTGGAATTCAAAATACATATCAAAAATGCGTTATGGATATGATCCGTAATAGTACAAAATACACGTGCGTAACACCCGAGGGCAAAATTGTCATTTAAATTTTGCGGGGTGTTACAGGATGTAGGCCGTCCGTTTGATCTTGATCATCATCGCGAACATGATCATCATGTCCCCTTCATTTTGATCCTGGCCTTCTGATCATCGATCGATCTTGATCATCATGATCTCCTTCTTATGATCTTAGCTATTCGATCTTGTTGTTCTTGATCTTCGATCTTAGTCGTACGATTGTGTTCGTGATCTCGATCATCTTCATCTTGTTCGTGATCGTTGGTATCGTGTTCATGCTCGGGAATCTGTTCCCGTTATTCTCATTCTCTCCGTCGTTTTGGTCATCTCTCAGGCAAGTAACTTGTATTTTTTTCTTTGTGTAATACAAGTACTAAATACCGCCTGTAGTGTTGTTGTGTTCTAGAGACAATTCTTGTATGAAACCCCTTGTTGATGTTGTCTCTATTGTGTTGACCCACCCGTAGTTGCCTCATTACACACATGACATTAAATAACTTAGGGATGACCACTTCTTGTTGTATACGTGTATGTTGTTCATGATTTCTTGTATGATCTCGTATGCTTGATGTGTTGATAGTAGTATAACTTGTTGTAGACTTGCTAAATACCCTATACCATGTTGCTTGGACATCTAGTACACCATATTTCACGTTTGGTTATGATTTGGATGAGTTTCATGTGAACTAGTCAATTTTGTGCATGAATGATATTTTCTGTTTTGTCGATTTCCATTTTTGTTCAGTATTTTAGATCCTATTAAGGTCAGTATATGAAAATTATTTGTGAATATGAATTATAGAGAATTCTGTCTACTTTCCAGATTTCGTGACTGTTACCGCTAAATCTGGTGTGGGGGCAAACAGATAGTATTTGTGGATTCTTGGAAAACTTGAATAGCAAACCGGAAACCTGTTCCGCCGGAGTTTGACCGTTGACTCCCGCCGTTCACCTGCAAAAAGTGCAAGACACCGGGGTTGATCCCGGTGACGCACCCTCCAACGCTTAAGTCAGTAATCAGGAATGATTATGAGAGAGCGTAAATTGGCAAAAGATTGATTACCTCTTAATAGTGGTGGATGGGGAGTATTTATAGTCACCTTTGAGATCA
This sequence comes from Hemerocallis citrina, assembly GCA_017893485.1. Taxonomy (NCBI): domain Eukaryota; kingdom Viridiplantae; phylum Streptophyta; class Magnoliopsida; order Asparagales; family Asphodelaceae; genus Hemerocallis; species Hemerocallis citrina. The sequence goes on along the minus strand of CM030361.1, from coordinate 232,017,121 downwards.
GATTAGGAATGTAATCCCTGTGATCAGATAAGGAATGTAATCCCTGTGATCAGATTAGGAATGTAATCCCTAATTTCCAGTGAAAGGATAGATGTGAATCAGGACCGTTGATTAATATTAATCAGGAACCCTAATTCTATCCTACTGGGCTGGGTTCGCTGAGGGTTGAAACCCGCACCCAGTTGAGATAGATCCGTTTTATGGGTTATTGGGATTTGAATAAAGACCCAGTTCCCCTTTCAGACCCATTTGTAGGTGAAATTACCATTTTACCCCTAGGCTTTGAGATCCGTACTCGATTTGGACGATCCCGATTTAACCCCATTTTTAGCCATATCACGAGCCCCCCACTCCCGAAGACTGATCTTGATCAACCTTTGAAGAGTAGTTTTACTATTTCCATGGCTTGTGGGGTTGTATCGGAGTCCAACGGGGAGTTTCGAATCTTTGTGTGAGGCAATATGGTGATTTTCCGGGTTAGTTGCGTGCTCTAAGATGTTTTAGAGCTCCTCCGATCTGCTGGCATTTTTCCTTAATTTTTACTTATTCTTCGGATTACTTATTTAATTTTGCAAAGTGTTGATTCGTCGTCCGAGGGTCTTAATCAACCATTCTAGGCAATATTTACTTATTTCAGGGGTTCAAAATATTTCCCCGAATTTTTAATCATCTTTTCACAATTTTTAAATAAATACAACGGCTTAAATAAATAAAATTTAATTTATAATACCGAATTATGACATGGCTCGATCTGGATCCTTTATCGTCGCCGAGCGCGATTTTCTGGGGGATCGGATGATCTGTATGGGTCGGCTGGTATTTTCTCCGTATGTGGAGGTTGGTGCCTCGGCACCTTGGTTCGGCTCCTCGGCAGATCGGCTTGGAGCGCTGGGATCTGCCGAGCTACATGGCACGATCCCAAGCATCCATCACGGCGCGAAACACGAGGACGGGGTTCAGATCACGAGAAAACGTTATTTTGTCGTTTTGTGGGCGTGGCGCGATCTGAGCCGTCCATCAAATTTTGGAACGATCCGACGGTGAATCTGGCTAGGCAGAATTTTTCTCCATATGTGGAGGTCGGTACCTCGGCACCTAGGCTCGACTCCTTTTGCAGCTCAGCTCGGAGCGCTGTGATCTGTCGAGCTACGTGGCACGATCCTGAGCATCCATCACGGCGCGAATCATGAGAAAATATTATTTTGTCGTTTTTTGGGCGTGGCGCGATCTGGGCCATCCATCAAATTTTGACACGAATTTTGGAACGATCCGACGGTGAATCTGGCTCGGCAGAATTTTTCTCTATATGTGGAGGTCGGTACCTCGGCACCTCGGCTCGGTTAGAACGGCGGTTCGGTGGCACGTCGAGGCGTCGATTGCCGAGGGATGGAGTTAAGCGTTTTGACGAGTTCTTCTCTTGAACCGTCGCAACTCTCCGTTTTGTCATTTTTCCTTCCTTTAGTGGGCCCTTAACTGCCTAGGGAGCCCAAACATCGCTTTGAGGTTATAAATTCTCACTCCCCTTCACCCCTTGGCTTATTTCCCATTTTTACTTCCTAGTTTTTACTTTTACTCTCAGTTTGCCCTGCTAGCGGCGATTTGTGCTCTAAGGTGGTTGCGCTAGCTGTCGCGTGGGCCAGGCGATTTCCGGTGATCTAATTCCGACCGTGAACGTCACTTCAAGGCTACGTCACATCAAGGTCAGTGTATTTGCCTTATACTTTTTTAGAGATGTCAAGGGTAAACTCGGGAAGTAAGGCCTCGTCCTCGAACGATAGTGGTGCCGAGGAGAGGAGGCAAGTGGCGAGCCGGAGAAAAGGGTAGGAGTTGGTAGGACCATCCATGGCCGAGGAGAAGAGGAAGAAGGTGGTGGCCCGGTCTCCTGTAGTCGAGGAGATCGTGCAGACTGAGAGGCGAGCCCCTGAGTCGGGCCGGTACCCTAGTGTGCTGTCCGGCCACGTCGGAATTAGGTAGTACAAGGGTGATCTTCTGAAGAAGGCGATCGTTGGTTGGTTGGCAGTTTATGAGGAAAACAACCCGAGAGAGACTACCGAGGTGGATGACATTGCCTCGGTATTATTTGAGAAGGACCTGCTCCGGATTAGGAAGGGGTTCGCCATCCCTCCGGAGTACGAGCTGATCCTCCCCGACCTTGGGATGCGGGCAAACTCCGAACTATCACCGGATACATGTGCATTCGACTTCGACTCTTTCAGTGCCAGCTTGCGATTTCCTCTGCATCCCTTCGTGTTAAGGGTACTTCAGTGGTATTTCCTGGCACCGACCCAGTTTATGCCGAACTCTTGGCGCCATGTGCTCGCCTTCTTGCTGCAGTGCCGCATCGCCAAAGTCGAACCTGACATGGTGATCCTCCGGGGCCTGTCTCAAATCCACCGAATGAATAAGGCCGAGCCTCGCTACTACCTGTTACCCCGGAAAGGCGTTAGGCTCATAGAGAATTCGGATTCGATAAAAGGTTGGAAGGAGAAGTTTTTTCTGTTGAAGGGGCCCTCGACGCTGGACTTTCCGAAATGGTGGAAGGTAGAGGTGCCGAAGTTTGCAAGGGTCGACCCGGTGCTGACTCCGACCGAGGAGGAGGTGGCGGCAAAGCTCATTGCTCTCCCACTGTTGAGCTGGAGAGAAATGACTGAGGAGGTGCTACACGGGTCGGGCCTTAGTTCGATCGACCCGAGTATGCCCCTGACATCTTGTCACAATTTTTTCTCTTTAAGTTTCTTGTTCGTTTTTCTAACTTGTTGTTTGTTGGTTGTTCGGAACAGAAGCGTTGAAGATGGATTTCTTGGGGATGTTGAATAAGCGAGGCAAGGTTGCCGACGGTAGGAAGAGGAAAAGGACGGGCACGGGTCCTTCATCCGGCCACCCTACCAAGGCTCCCTCGGTAGTCACCAACCCTACCCCCGCTACTCAAGCTCCATCGTTGGTGGTGGCTATTCCCGCCGACCCCTCAGCTCCTGCTTCGTCTACCGTGGCCGGTGAGACCTTCTCCATCTCGGCAGCGCTGTCGCACGAGGCCCCGCCTCTGACGACTCAGGCCGAGGAGATTCTGACCGAGCAGCACAAAAAACTGTTCGTTTCCGACTGGCCGGTGAAGAACCATGACGGCTTCCTTAGCGACTCGCAGATGTGTATGCAGGCCATGAAGCATCTCGCGACCCCCAAGGACCGAGCTGCTCTGAAGGCGGGGACGACCGGCGACGACACCTACGAGGTTGCTCGGTCGCTTATGTCGGTAAGTCTTGATTTTCCCCTTTTTGAGAATTTCACCTAAGTTCACAGCTCGGCTCTAACTCCTTCTTGCCACAGGCCACCTGTCACTTCGGCCATCTTATTCAAGAGTTACTGACCAGGAAAGGGAACTGAAGGCCGCCTGTAACAAGGATAGGGCAGAGAAGGCGAGGGCGGTTAGGCAGCTCGAGGCGGAGCAACGCCGCTCGGATGGCTTGGCGGTTCGAGTCGCCGACCTCGAGGCGGACTTGGAGCGAACGAAGGAGCAGCTCGCCGTGGAGGTCGCCAAATTTGCTAACGCTGCCGAGGAGTTGGCGGAATCGGCGAAGGCCCTGGAGGTGGCGAAGGCAGAGAAGGACGCCGCGACGGCAGTGATAAGGGCGGAAGTCGAAGCCGAGGCGAAGAAGCACATGGCTGAGAATATGGAGAAGTCCTATGCCAGGGTGCTCGACCATGTCCAGGCTCAGGTCCCCGGCTTTCAGAGAGTTGGGTACCGGCTGTGGCCTGGCAGCAAGGATGAAGGCGAAGAAGTTGAAGAAGATGACGATTGGGAGGAGGAGAATGAACCTCGGGATGGGGAGGTGCCAGCCGACCCCAAGACCACGTCGGTCGATCCTCAAACCGAGGTCACGAGGGGCGAAGGGCCATCTGGCGAGGCGCCGGTAACTGAGTTGTCGCCCAGGTGGATCCCTGATTCTTTTGTTTTTGTAATTTTTCTTTTTGTGTAAGCCTTATAGCGGACTGGCCACCGCTCTTTTGATGTGAATGGAAAGGCTTCTTCTCGAAAATTTTGTTTGGAATTTGTCTAAGTGTCTGGCTCGGATATAGTCTTTCAATGTGATGCCCTCGTCTTTCAGATCGTCGAACTTGATTCGGACACCGCAGTAGCTCGGCCCGGAACTGTTCAAGCAGTCTCGCGAAGCTCGTCTCGAGGGCGAGATCGAGCTGATCTAGAGAGTGCTGTTCAACGTGGAGAAGAAGAATAGCGAGTTACTGGCCGAGGTGCATCACTTGCAGATAGCCGAGGAAGAACTCTCGGCTAAGGAAGAAGAGTTGACCTCGGCACTGGCCAAGCGAGATGAGCTCGCAACGAAGCTCGAGCAATTGCAGAGGGTTACAATTGACAAGAGCATCGAGGTGACCAATTTGCGTCGCATCATATCTGATAGTGCTGAGTACCCGGGCTCGGCAAAACTCCCTCGGCTCAAGATATCGGTGAAGGACGACACTTTGAAAGATAGGATTGTCGAGCTCGAGGAGGTGGTCGCCCGTCTTAAGCCTCAGCCCGTGAGGATTAACGTCCGCGGCACCTCATGTACCCGCGAGGAGTGCGAGCGAGGGATCTCTTTCTACGAGCTCGCGACTCGTCCTCCCATCACTGGTCAGACTACGGCCGATGCCCAAAGTCGCGTAGCAATTTCCTCGAGCGGAGCCTCAGTCAGAGCCACCGTAAGAGTTAGTGGTGAAGAGGCATCTCGGTTCGCCGGCCTAGAGATGAGCTCGGAGGTTAAGCGACGCCGACCCCGAGTGTCTCTGAATCGGAATGTCCCCGTTCCGAAGAGGCATTGAAAAAGTCGTACTGGGCTTTCGATTTTTTGTAGCGCCTTTTTGTAGTAACCTTGCCTTGTAAAATTATTAAGTCATTTTAATAAAATTGAAGTTCATCTGCTCGCTGTTGTGCCGTAATTACTTTACTTTTGAAATGAACTATAAGAACCAAAAGTTAGCTCCATTTATTCGTTCTAGCTGTAGAATTTTCGCTCTTGCTCGGGGTGTGCCGAAGTCTCTTTTCTTTTCGATAGTTAGGTAACTCGGATTTATGGCCAAGCTACGTGGCTTAATCTGGCGGTGCATCATGATCATGGTGCGAATCACGAGACAAGAGGCTCAGATTTCAAGAAATTGTAATCTTGTCGTTTTGTGGAGACGTGGCACGATCTGAGCCATGCATCATGTTCTAGTACGAATTTTGAGATAACCCGACGGTGAAACTGGTTCGGCAGAATTTTTCTCCATATGTGGAGGTCGGTACCTCGTCCTCTCAGCTCGATAACTCGGAGTGCTTAAAGAAGCGGAGTCGAGCCAAGTGTTGGACTCCGAACTCGTCGTTAGAGTTTGTTTCAACGGTTGTGGGAGCAATTCCGAATGGCGAACCACTTCTAGCTCGCTTAAGAGCGAGCTTGCGAAGCGGAGTCGAGCCAAGTGTTGGACTCCAAACTCGTCGTTAGAGTTTGTTCAATGGTTGTGGGAGCAATTCCGAATGGCGAACCACTTCTAGCTCGCTTAAGAGCGAGCTTGCGAAGCAGAGTCGAGCCAAGTATTGGACTCCGAACTCGTTGTTAGAGTTTGTTCAACGGTTGTGGGAGCAATTCCGAATGGCAAACCACTTCTAGCTCGCTTAAGAGCGAGCTTGCAAAGCGGAGTCGAGCCAAGTGTTGGACTCCGAACTCGTCGTTAGAGTTTGTTCAACGGTTGTGGAAGCAATTCCGAATGGCGAACCACTTCTAGCTCGCTTAAGAGCAAGCTTGCGAAGCAGAGTCGAGCCAAGTGTTGGACTCTGAACTCGTTGTTAGAGTTTGTTCAACGGTTGTGGGAGCAATTCCGAATGGCGAACCACTTCTAGCTCGCTTAATAGCGAGCTTGCGAAGCAGAGTCGAGCCAAGTGTTGGACTCCGAACTCGTCGTTAGGGTTAAGAGTAAAAGTAGAGAGATACAAGCAATTTTACAAGTAACATATGAAAAAAGTTATTTATTGACAACTAATAGTTGGCTACTTCTAAGTTGCGAGCCGTTATTACATAGGAGAAATAAAGGAAAAAAATACAAGTAAAAGGAGAGGAACAGTTCGACTTCCCAGAATACTTAGAGAGGCGTTAAAGCGCTCTCTTAGTATTTCAAAAGATGGTCGGCATTCCAAGTCCTGGGGATCTCTCTGCCTTTGAGGTCTTCTAGACGATATGTCCCGGGGCGAACCACTTTGGTGATCTCGTAGGGTCCCTCCCAATTTGGAGCTAGTTTACTCTTCTGACTAGAAAAAGAGATTGCTAACTTTCTGAGGACCAAGTCCCCTTCTTTGAGGTCGGTGGGACGGACTCTCTTATTGTACACCAACTCGATCCTCCTCTGATAGCTCTGTTGGCGGATTGACGCTCTTTCTCATAGCTCGTCGATCAAATCCAAGTTTGCCCGAAGTTCTCTGGCATTCTGTTCTTCTTCGTAGGCAACAAGGCAAGGAGAAGGTATGCCAACTTCCAATGAGATCATAGCCTCGGACCCATACGTGAGGTTGAATGGCGACTCTCCTGTGGGGTCCGTTTCGTGGTGTGGTAGTTCCACAGCACATTAGGGAGTTGATCGACCCATAAGCCTTAAGAGCACCTATTCAGCCTCTTCTTAATACCGGAGAGGATCTGTCGGTTAGCATTGTCCACTTGACCATTCGACTGTGGATGGGAGACGGAGGAGAAACGTTGTTGGATGGCGAGGTCTTACATAGAGCTCGGAAGGCAGCCCCGGTAAATTGGGTTCCGTTGTCTGTTATGAGGACTTGAGGGACACCGAATCGGCAGATAACGTTCTTCTAGAAGAACTGAAGTACTTTGTTCTCAGTGATTGTGGCCAAGGGCTCGGCCTCTATCCACTTCGAGAAGTTGTCGATTGCCACGACTAAGAATTTGAGCTGGCCGGGAGCTGGTGGGAATGGCCCTAGTAAATCCATCCCCCATAATGCGAAAGGGATAGGACTTGATAGGGATGTGATTCGAGCTTGTGGGAGGCGACGGACGTTGGAGTACTTCTAACAAGAGCTGCATTATCGAACGTGTAGTTCGGCGTCTTGTAGGAGAATGGGCCAGAAATATCCATAATTCAACACCTTCCAGGTTAGGGCTCTGGACCCTGAATATGCCCCGCCGATGCCTTTCTGGAGCTCTTGCAGGGCGTAATTGGCTTGTTCCGGGGAGAGGCATTTCAAATAAGGCCTGCCATCTACTTGTGTGAAGGAGTGCTTGTATAGGATGCCCTCGATAAGCGTGTACCGCTCTGCTCGGGTTCTTACTCGGCGAGCTTCCTTAGGGTCTTCGGGGAGGAGCCCATCCCTTAGGAATTCTATCAGGGGTTTCATCCAATTATCTTGAAGCAGGACAGGTAGCGACTTCATCGAGTCGGAAGTTTCATCTTTAATACTTGGCTTCAGGAGCACCTCGATCAAGACGGTCTACTCGAGACCTTGGAGGGAGGAGGAGGCTAGCTTGGAGAGGGCATCGGCTTGGGAATTCTCTTCTCGGGGGATTCGCTGGATGAGAGCTTCTTCAAATAGGGCCATTAGATTCCTGACCTTGGCTAGGTACTTAGCCATTTGGTCATCCCGTGCCTCGTTCTCGCCTAGGACCTGATTTACGACTAGCTGAGAGTTGTTAAAGATCCGGAGGCGCTGCGCCCCTGCATTGCGAGCCATTCCGAGGCCGGCTATGAATGCTTCATATTCTTTTCATTGTTAGAGGCCTTGAAGTTTATGAGGAGGGAGTATTGGAGGACGAAATCATCTGGGCCGGCCAGAATGACCCCGGCTCCGCTTCCCTCGTTACAAGAGGATCCATCTACGTAAACCGAGCAGACAGGCGGTCCCTTCATTGCTTGGCTGACCTCGGGAATGGTATTCTCGACGATGAATTCAGCTAAGGCCTGAGACTTGATTGTGGTCCGAGGCTGGTACGATATGTCGTGCTGGCTCAGCTCGATAGACCACTTCATAAGGTGAACAGAGGTCTCCGGCTTGTGGAGTACTTGCTTCAGCGGTTGGTCGATAAGAACGACCACCGAATGGGACTGGAAATATGGGCAAAGCTTTCTTGTGGCCATGACTAAGGCGTATGCCATCTTCTCTATCCTTGGGTAGCGGAGCTCGGCATCCCGAAGTACCTTGCTCACGTAATAGATGGGCTTTTGAGTCTTATCTTTTTCCCTCACGAGGACAGTGATGAGGGTCTGCTCGGAGGCGGCTAAGTAGAGGTAGAGGGCTTCTCCGGGAATAGGTTTGCTGAGGAGAGGAGGATTGACTAGGTAAGCCTTCAGCTGGTCGAATGATTCTTGTTGTTGCTGACCCCACTCGAAGCCTTTAGCCCCCCTAAGAGCTTTGAAGAAGGGAAGACACTTCTCCCCTGACTTGGAAAGAAAGCACCCTATGGCTGGCAGGCAACCCGTTAGCTTTTGAACCTCTTTAACATTCTTCAGGGGAGCCATGTCTAATATGGCTTTGATCTTCTCGGGGTTGACCTCGATTCCTCTTTGGCTGACCATGAAGCCTAGGAATTTCCCGGACGAGACTCCGAACGCACATTAGTTCGGATTGGGCCTCATATCGTGCTTCCTGAGTACGTCGAACGCCTCTTGCAGATCGGCCACATGATCGGTCCCGTGGATGCTCTTCACAAGCATATCGTCAACATATACCTCCATATTTCGGCCGATCTATGCTGAAAAACCTTGTTGACGAGGCGTTGATAAGTGACACCTGCATTCTTCAAACCGAAGGGCATTACCCTGTAGTAGTAGAGGTCCTGATCGGTTACAAAGGAGGTCTTCGGGATATCCGGAGGAAACATACGAATCTGATTGTAGCCTGAGAAGGCATGCATGAAGCTGAGGAGTTCATGGCCCGAAGTGGTGTTAATCAAAGTATCGATGCTTGGAAGAGGGAATGGATCTTTGGGGCATGCCTTGTTGAGGTCGGTAAAGTCGACGCAAATCCTCCAAGTCCCGTTGGACTTCTTTACCATCACTACATTCGAGAGCCATTCGGGATAATTGAACTCTTGTATGAACCGAGCCTTCAAGAGCTTGTCCACCTCCTCTTTTATAGCTTGCTGGCACTTGGGAGCGAACTTGCGCCTCTTCTGTTGGACCGGTTTGAACCCTGGAGCGACGCTGAGGTGGTAGAGTAGAAGCTCTTCGAAAATTCCAGGCATGTCAGCGGGCGACCAGGCAAAGAGGTCGTGGTTCTTTCTGATACAGTGAACTATGTCCGAGCTTAGGGCAGATGGGAGGGTCTTGCTGATAAAGAACTTGCAGCTCTGATCTTGCTCAGAGAAGAGCACTTCCTCCAACTCATCTACTGGCTCGGACGTTGGCCGGACAACATCTTGGGGATTTCAAGAGTTTCGAGGGAGAGGATTGGACCCATAGTAGAGGTCATGTAGCATCTGCATGCCGTTTCCTGACTGCCTCTTACTTCCCCTACTCCTGGCGTCGAGAGCAGCTAAGCTGGGCCGACCCAAAATGACATTATAAGATGCAGGGACATCCACGACCATAAAGTCCATCAACTCGGTTCGGGTAGTAGGAGTTTTGCCAGCAGTTACGTCGAGGGTGATCACCCCTTCGATAGTCACTGGCACCCCGTGAACCCATGGAGTGTGTAGCCGGCGGGCTTAAGTCTGTCTCGGGATAGTTTGAGGCCTTTGAAAGCGGCGAGAAAGAGGATGTTAATGGAGCTGCCATTGTCCACCAGGATCCTCTCCACTTTAAAGTTCTCCATATGGAGGTTGATGACAAGCACGTCACAATGGGGGGTTCGGACACCCTCAAGGTCATCATCTGAGAATGTGACGGGTACTCCGAGGCCTTTAGGAGGAGGTGTGGCGCGAACCGAATTAACTTCCCTTATAAACGCCTTTCGAGAGGAGTTGGAGGAGCCCCCCATTGGGCCCCCATGAATGAGGTGGAGGACACGCTTCTCTTCAAATTCGGGCGTTTCATCACGTTCAGGACGCTTGTTAGCCCCCCGAGGCGGGGGAAGAAGATCGGCTCGGTCTTTTCTCACAAACATGGTAAGTTGCCCCCTCTGGATGAGGGCTTCTATCTCGTTCTTCAAGGCCCAACAATCATTGGTGTCGTGGCCATGGTCCCGGTGATAGCGGCACCACTTTTCTTTGTCCCTCTTCTTGCCAGGGGTGTTCATTTTTAGCGCAGGAGGTATCACCCCCTCCTTCTCGACTTCCATGAGAATTGTGGAAATGTTGGCGTTAAGAAGAGTGAACTTTTCAAATCTGGAGGGAGGTCGGCGCTGACCGCTATTGTCTTTCTGAAGCTTCTTGACCCCTTCTTCTTCAGTTGCCTTTCTTTTTGTCCCGGAGGTAGACCCTCCGCAGCCCGGGAGGTATTCGGCTTCTTCGGCCCGAATGTACTTCTCGCTCCTAAGAAGGAGGTCGGCAAAATTATGCGGAGGCTTCTTGGCGAGGGAGAAGTGAAGGTTAGAGTTGAGGACATTTGATTGGAAGGCGGCCGCCGCAACTGACTAGTCAAGTAAGGAGATGGATCTTACCTCTGCAGTGAACCTCCTCACGTAGTCTCTCAATTTCTCTCCCTTCTCCTGGCGGAGCTGGAGTAACGAAATGCTGGTCTTCTCCGTGCATCTGCTACTCACAAAATGAGCGATGAAGAGGGTCTCAAACTGTTCGAAGGAGAATATGGAGGACGGGGCGAGGCGAGAGTACCATTCCTGAGCCGAACCTTTAAGAGTGGAGGGGAAGGTCTTGCACAGCAAGGCATCGGATGCTTGGTGGATTAGCATGAGGGTTTTAAAGCTTTCGATGTGGTCCACGGGGTCTGATTCCCCCGAGTAAGTTTCGAACTACGGGGGTTTGAAACCTCTTGGGATAGGATCCCCCATGATGGTTCAGGAGAAGGGAGGTCTGCTCGGGCGGATGGTTCTTCCTCTCAACTCCTCATCCTTGTCTATTCGGCCGATGCGCCTCTCCATCTCGTGGAGACGGCGGTAGAGAGCATCGTCCTTTCGACGGTAGTCAAACGAGCCCCTGGACTCGTCTTCATAGGAAGGGGAGCGGGGACTACAGCGACGGTAACCCTGGGAGTAGCAAGGACTAGGAATATGCTGTTGGTCGTTAGAAGCCGGAGGAGGAGTTATGGACCGATGGTAAGGACTTTGGACCCGTGGGGGAGTAGGAACCCTTTGGGTATTATTGTTGTTGGGTCGGAGGTTGAAAGCTTGCGACACCATTGCTTGGAATTGCTGGAACTCGGCACGGGTGATGGGTGCCTCATCGTTCCTTGGATGTTGCCGACCGGCAGGGGAATGGGGTCTTCTCCTGTGATGCTCGTGGGACTCTCTTCGCCCTCTTCGGGTAGGGGCCTTCTGTAGTCTCGGCGGTAAGGAGATCGCTCATCCGGATGTTGTTGGTGGGAGGCTCCCTCTCGGGCCCGCTTTTCATCCAGACGGCGGCGAAGATCATCATCCTTCTGCCGATTGAGGATGGTATTGCGAAGGTCGGAAGTTCGGGGATTATGGGAGGCCATAGAATCCGTAAAGGCATTATGTATTGAGACGCGGTCCTGATGGAGAGATTGTTTCTGTGGGTTAGGACGCGAGGCCCCTGCACCGGGATTTTAAGGACCGGGGGGACCCTTAGGAGGTTGCTGATTCTGAAGAGGAGGCTGGTCCTGTTGGACAGGGTCCTCATCTTGAGGAGGAAGTTGCCCCTGCTGCTGAGCGGATTGGATGGGGACTTCCTGTTGCTGATCAACGGGGTTGGGTCCACGGTTGGACCCTCTGGATCTTACTTTCCTAGGAGGCATGGCTGAAGAAGATCTGACCAACGAGAAGAGGGGAAAGTGCTATTCGTTTGATTCCCACAGACGGCGCCAATCTGTTACCACTAAATCTGGTGTGGAGGCAAATAGATAGTATTTGTGGATTCTTGGAAAACTTGAATAGCAAACCTGAAACCTGTTCTGCCGGAGTTTGATTGTTGACTCCTGCCGTTCACCTGCAAAAAGTGCGAGACACCGGGGTTGATCCCGGCGACGCACCCTCCGATGCTCAAGTCATTAATCAGGAATGATTATGAGAGAGCATAAATTGGCAAAAGATTGATTACCTCTTAATGGTGGTGGATGGGGGGTATTTATAGTCGCCTTAGGGATCAGATAAGGAATGTAATCCCTGTGATCAGATTAGGAATGTAATCCCTAATTCCCAGTGAAAGGATAGATGTGAATCAGGGCCGTTGATTAATATTAATCAGGAACCCTAATTCTATCCTGCTGGGCTGGGTTCGCTGTGGGTTGAAACCCGTACCCAGTTGAGACAGATCCGTTTTATGGGTGATTGGGCTTTGAATAAAGACCCAGTTCCCCTTTCAGACCCATTTGTAGGTGAAATTACCATTTTACCCCTAGGCTTTGAGATCCGTGCTCGATTTAGACGATCCCGATTTAACCCCATTTTTAGCCATATCAGTGACAGATCTCAGTTTTGATTTATGAGTTTCGAGTTATGACTATTTTACTACATATGTGTTTAAAATTCCAGATCCAGTTTTATTCAAATTCTGTATGGTTATTTATTTTTCTACTAATGTTAAAGATAATATTTTGATCTAATATTTTGCTGATTTTAACTAGACTTGATTGGGATTATTCCCTATTTTTTGTGGATTTAATTGATAACTTTTATACACTATTTTATGCTTGCAAATAACTACTATACTTGCAGAATTTTCTTACTGTTCAGTAAAGATACATAATTTCAACCTGATTCTATTTGCTTTCTATAAAAACTTTGTGAATATGAATTATAGCCTACTGTATATCTTTTATCACCCTTTCAACGGATCTGGATTTAGATTTATATTTTGTGAGATATTGCTATTTTAGTACTGCAGTGTTTGTAATTCCAGATTTACAAAACTACTGTATCTTGTTGTTTTCTAATTTTACTTGACTATTCTATTTATGTTTGAAAATTATGGAACTTTATTGTCTGTTACTAAACATACTAGAGAATAACCCAAATTTTTCGTGGATTTAATCAGTGTGTTTTATGCCATTTTCCTGTTTATGAATACAAACTTCTGATTTCTGGTTGAACACGTTTTCTAGATACAATCTGTTTTGAGACTTATTTTTGTGAAATACCATATGACTTATATATATTTGTTGGATTCGGCCAGGAGTCTATTTTCTAGATTCATTGATTGATCCAGGTTTGCATGTTTGTTGCAACGGAAATTCCGGATTTGGTGCAGTACTGTCTTACTATCCTGAACTAGAATTTTCGTTGTCCCGATCTTTTATGAGTTGTCTTTCATTTGTACATGTTTATCTTGTAGCCTGAAACTGTTACATGTTTATGCTATGTTATTCTTGACCTGTTTGTGACACATACATGCATGTCTGATAATAATAATAAATAATCAAGCCGGGGTTAAGGGAAAGATCTAGTAGTGGAAAATATAGAAATGTGTACTTAGAAGGGAACCCGTGTTTCCCACCTGATGATCTGATATCTGTTACCTATGATATGATTACCTGACATGTGATTCTGTTATCCGATTCCTGACTATATACTTCCTTATGAGAGGGTATACTCGGAAGGGGGCCCGTGTTTTCCACCTGTTACCCAACTACATACTTCCTACGGGAGGGTGTACTTGGAGGGGACGTAGTCCTACCTGTTGCATGATTACCTGATACCTAACCTGTGCATGTTTACCTGAGACCTGAGTACATGGCCCTATGGACTCCTTTACGAAATCTAAACGTAAACTTGTTTGAATGTAGCAACCATATGGTAAAAACCTAGGACGCATGAAGTGCTACCTAGATAGTAATAAATACAAGACTTGACATGACATAACTTGACAAACCTGACACCTGTTACATGATACCTATTACATGCTTGCCTGATACATGTTACCTATATACCTGATTATCTATTACCTATTTACCTGCTTGCTTTACACTTGATACATGTTTACATGTACCTGTTAGTATATCATGTTAGTTGATTCTGTTTCCTGATTCATGCTAGTTATCATGTTTTGTTATCATGTCTATTACATGCTATTTGTTTACCTTTTCCATGTACTTGTGCCTGCACTACAAGCGGCCCGTAACTTGCATTGACGGGCATTTTGTTTTCTTTTTCCTCTTCCTATAATTTGTTAAATTGCAGATTTTGGAGATCAGCTGCCGATGGAGTAGGTGATCTGAGATTCTAGTTGGCTGGAGCTTTTGCTATATCTTTTTATTTTCTTGTTGCTTATCTTTCATAAATGTATCTATTGCTTGGATTATTTGTATTTGGGCAGTTTGTCCCGGAATTATTGACTTGTTCAGATCTAGTTTATTTGAGATTATTATATTTTGGTTTCAAGTAATCCTGTTGGTATATTGATTTATTAATGCATGCGTGGTTGACTTCTCTGTTCCTACTCTGATTATTCATGTGAAATGTTGGAAAGATCCTGACAGCTTATGGATGATGAAAATCATTCATTGGTCTTAGTCACGTATCCGTATTGCGTATTCCTTTTTGGGAAGCGGGGTGTGACAACTCCACAATCCTATGTATGAAATTGTCGAAGATCTGGTTATCGATCTACTCTTGAGAGCAAATGGAATGATGATGTTGCAGTATATTTCGATTGGAGTACAGAAAGTGGTGTGATTCTCATCTTTGGGCGACAAGAGAATTTGGTTGTATCTGGAACTACCATCCATGTGTTGAACCATAAAAATCTGACCGTAACTCCCCCAATGAACGACCTCTCCTATGACTAGTTTTCACCAGCTCGACATGTGCAGCACCCTACCCCTTGCATACCAAAGGCATATATGGAAAATATTCTACATAATTGGTGGTAGCAACGGAATATTGCACTCCCCAACTAATTTTGTTTCATATCACGAAGTACAATTCTCTATGCTCGCTAATGTGAACAACTCCAGGAGGTGGCCAAAATATAACAATCGAGCGCTCTGTTTTTTGTCTCGTATGAAAGTCAAGAACGACCAGTCGACCTCCTATATCCCCTTGCAGCGATCAGTTAGGGAAAACCTCACAATGGTCCTTCGATCAAGACGAATGTGGTTCACGTGGTAGCACCATGTGTCCCAGGACAAAACATGGCCTCTAAGTCTACTCTCCCTATAAATAGCCCCCTATCACCACCAAAACATATACAGGAAAATACATGTAAGCAAAGTCAAAACTCTGGTGAATTCTCCAGTAATCTCAAGCTCTTACTGACGATCGTCGACTCTCCCTCAAGGTATAAACCCTAAGACCTAAGGCCCCCTACATGTGCAGTCATTTTTGGGGGGTGGGACTAAGATCAAGAAAGTCCCAATAGGGGTTCGGCTGGTGGGGACTTTGCCACACAGGCTCAGGTTCACCTGATTATGCGTCAGCGGTGGAGAGGTATCCAACCGCCACTGGATGATCCCAGGTCATTGCAGCTCCTAGTCGGCAAATGGATCAGAGTGGGCTGATTCCTCTTATAATGTATCACCTAAACCCATTCAATAGTCAACCAGGCCTAAGCAGCTATCGGCTTAGGCCATTGGCCGTCGTAATGCAAAAATCATGGGTTATACCCCTAACAATCAACCTGCTTCGACGCCACTGACTCTGTCTTCGAGCCCTCGTAATGTCAAAATAGTGGGTGACACCCCTAATAATCAACCGGTATCCGTGCCATCAGCTCCAACCACCGATCTTCGCAATGCCAAATATACCCTTACAATCATATAACATATATAGGTGATTCCTTTACAATCATACAACATATATAGGTGACTCCCTTACAATCATATAACATATATGGTTGATTCCCTTACAATCATTCGAATAGTCGAATATACAACGGTCTCCTGACCATCATATGCATGATGTGCGACTCCCTCATAGACGGCATAACCGGTCTTAGTGCCTATCCACTGCATAGGGCGCAGTCGCCAAGATCGATCCCACCCACAATCGGAAGCCAAATGGCCCAAAACCTACCACTCATTTACATGGAATGGTCTCCCATGATACCTGTAACCCCCGTTTCCGATTATACGGATTTGTATTTTATTTTTTTATTTTATTTTTTATATGGTTGTATTTCTATTTTCTACATTTCTTCTTTCATAATTATCTTGGTTGTAAGCCCATGTGAAATTCATAGTCTCTTCGAGAATTCCTCATTCTAACATGTAGCCCAATCAATTTTATAGCTACTATGTTTTTCTCCTCTTGCCATTGTCACTGCACGTGTTGTATGGCTGACAATAAAAAACATGGCAACAATGATTTAAAGTTCATTTGAAGTAATTTGAAGTTCATTTGCCCATGATTTACATCATCACAAAATTGTATGGCTGAAAATTCTAACAACTTGATGGATGGGCAAATGAACTTCAAATTACTTGATTTTTTATTGTTAGGCTATCTAAGGCATATAGAACGATATAAGCGGTTCTGATTTTTCATAGGGTCTCTAGTTCGTGAGTGCTCACGGAATGCTCACCAAAGTAGTGTGCAATCGAAGATTTCTCTCTCTCTCTCTCTCTCTCTCTCTCTCTCTCTCTCTCTCTCTCTCTCTATATATATATATATATATATATATATATAACTATTATTATTATTATTATATATATATATATACTAGGTTTGTCCGTTTACATGTGCCTACGGCACGTCTTCGGAACGGTGCACCTTGTTTGATCATATAAAATAGTTTTGGAGGTCCAGCAAATTAACTTAAGTAGCAAACATATTATATGAGAAACTTTGGGGGTCCAGCAAAAAACATATTATATAATTTTTTTGAATTTTTTGAATTATTTTTAAAGTTTTTTAATTTTTTATTTTGTAAAAATTTTTAAAATTTTTATTTTCCTAATTATTTGAATAGAAGAGGGAGGGAGAGAGAGTGGAAAAAAAATTAAATAAATATAAGAGTTGTTTTGGGTGAGGGATTTGAATTTGAGTTTTGGGGAAAACTTTTGGAGAAAAAATATGTTTTGTGAGATTAAATATGGGCCTTTGATTTTTGGGAGATTGAAGGAGAGCCACTTGATAGCTTTCCTTGTGTTTTATTATATAGATAACTATTATTATTATTATTATTATTATTATTATTATTATTATTATTATTATTATTATTATTATTATTATAGAGTTGTCCCGGATGGAGATAGTTGGATGTAGTAGAAATGAAATATGCTAATTGGCCCACAATCAGAACCCAATTAGCATATTTGATTTCCACTACATCCTACTATCTCCATCCGAGCCCACTCTAATTATTATTATTATTATTATTATTATTATTATTGTTATTATTATTATATACCTCTTCCAAATTTAAGGGTCTTACAAAACTACCCCCATAACTCCTCGAATTCAACCTTCAATCCCACCAAAACAACCCACTACTCCTTTTTCTTAGCCTACTCTCAACCAGCCCTCTCACATTCTTCTACCGATAAATACTAGGCCAAACCCTCTCATTTTCACCCACACTGACCTCCTCCTTCTTCTTCTACTATTCTGAAATGTTGAGAGAATTCAGAGTAAGTTTATGTTTTAGATTTGAGTAAGTTTTTATTTCAGATTGAAGTGAATTCTGTCCAGTATTTGAGTGAGTGGTGTTCTAATTTTGAGTGGAGTTCAAGTGAGAAACCAGAACTGCTATTCGGGATTCTGGAAGGGGGTTTGTTGTTCGAGATCGTGGGGAACTTGACGTCTTCATTCTCTCGTTCACAAGCAAGGTGGGTAATAACTTCTAACTCTCCAATTTCGTTGATGCTAGGTTGTATGCATGCAGGATGATTGATAATGGTGTGGATACTAGGTTGTATACATGTTAGATGATTGAAATGGTGATGATACAAGGTTGTGTGCATGCTAGAAGACTGAAATAAAGGTGATGCAAACTTGATAGATGATTGAATGAACTTTGAGAATGATAGTTAAAGTTGCAGGTGATAGTTGTAGTAATTCAAACGGTGATGATAATAGGTTGTATGCATGCTAGACGACTAAAATAATGGTGATACAAACTTGATAGATGATTGAATGATATTTGAGAATGATAGTTAAATTTGTAGGTGATGGTTGTAGTTATTCGAGTGTGCAAATATATATTCGTTTTATCATATGCAAAGACTTCTAAAAAGAATTCTATCTTTAGAATGCATGAATAGGAATTGTTTGACTTTTAAAATTCAATCTTATGGTTATTTTCTTCGAATATTCTGGAAGTATAATTAGCAAAAGAAATGAATGAGATAGCATGCTAATATGACACAAATAAATTATTTTAATTGTTGTAATTTTTAAGAACACATGTTTAAGGGTTTGGATTGATGTTAATAAAGATTTGTACCGATCATATTACAATTTGGTAAAGTTATGAATTTAAAGCATGATTGCATAGGACATAACTCGATTTAGAGTTTGCTATAATTCTTATGTAATAGAAGTTGAACTTACTTTGGATTCCAGAGATTAAAACTATGTAAATGGTTATGTGAGTTAAATCGTATGAAGTTGAACTCCACATGAATTGTAACTCAAATAAGTCCAATTGCTTGGGCATTAGGGTCAGGTGAAAGTTGTATGACTTGGTCTTTACCAAGGGAGGTTTTGTGACTTGAGCGAGACCCAAATTTGGCAAAGGTTTGGGAACTCCGAGTGAGGAGTGAAATATGGTCGGTGTGGCAAAGATGCACTTTCTGAAAAATATAAGTCTGGAATAGGGATCGTTCAGACTAGAGTATAATTTTACATCATTTAGACTAAGATCTTGCATTAGTTAAATTATGATTGTGCATTAAAAGAAGATATGACAGACATGTCCAGTAAAGAGCTTGCGATTCATAGAATTGTTTAAGACTTAGAATATGCCCATTAAATCCATATGTGTGGGCTAGGGGTAGGCTGGTAAGGTCCGCAAAATGGATGGTAAGGAGCTTGCAGTTCCTAGGAATGTTCAAGACTTAGGATACGCCTGGTAAATCCACGATGTGTGGGCTAGAGGTATGCCGGTAAGGTTCGTAGTTACAGGAGATCGACTTGTTGGGGTTCGTGACTGAGGACACACCCGGTAAATCCACGATGTGTGAAGGTCCAATATTTTGGGGGTGTGACTTACACGTGATTATGCATTGGAGTACTAATCATTTAGTTCAGGCATTACATAATGAGGGATTGAACCTTAAAATGAGAAGAAATGTTGGTATATTGCATTCAGAAACTATGTTGTATGGGCGGCATATCTTTTGAATCAAGCGTGCATTGGAAGAGCATATTGAATTGTGCATGTTAGCATAGTAAGTATATACATTTTAATAAATTAGTTTCACACTCACTCATACGACATTATATAATTAACTATTTTCATTTACGCTTAACATATACAATGATTCAGGTTTTTCTTTTATTATGATGTGTGTTGGGAGTTGGTTGAGATTTTTGGGATTTTTATCGTCGACCTCACAAGCAGGCCTTAAAAATGTATGTGAAATGTCGAAATTGCCTTTAATTTAATACACCATTTTTATAAAAAAAACCCAAAAACTTTAATACATTTTCTCTCCCAAAATCTGTCTTTTTCCCAAATCAAAATCAAAACCCAAATCTAAAATCCAAAATTCAAAATTCAAATCAAAATCAGAATATCGATAAAATCTCAAATCAACATCATCATCAACCTCCAAACCTCCCCAAAACCCATTAGTCGGCACCTCATCAACCTCCAAAACTCATCACCATCATCAACCTCACCAAAACCCATCACCATCATCAACATCCAAACATTGCCCCCTCTTACCCGACAACCCTCACCTCAATCAAACCTAACTCCGAACCCAAAATCTCCATCCTGATTCCTCTCCCTCAACATCCTCACCCTCCTGGCCTCTATCTCCAACAACATGTGCGGCCATCACATCAACATAATAAGAGGAATATCTTTCACATGTGATGCATAATAGAACTATGTTTGAACTCATTAATGAAATCTAGAAATATGATGTGTTTTGTGGTCTAAACTAAAAAGCTCACATTTTCTTTTGGTCTTCATTTAGAATAGCATTTGACCAATACAAATTAATAGCCATGATTCGAATAAGGGAACAAAGTCATATTAGTAGCCACGATTCCAACTCGTTCCCCGATGATCCCTTATGACTCTCTCTGACGCCCTCCCCTTCTTCTCCCAAACTCATCGGTTGGCTCGCGTTGCTCACTTTATCTGATAACTCACACTTTCTGTTGGAGATGGAGGCTGAGAGGGTGAGGCAGTTGAGGGAGAGGGATCGGGATGGAGCTGTCAGGTTCAGAGTTGGGTTTGATTGAGGTGAGGGCAGTCGGGTAAAATGGAGGAAGGTTTGAAGGTTGGTGATGATGATGGGTTATGTTAATGATGAGGAATTGATAATGGTGATGGGTTATGTAATGGGTTTGATCGGGATTTTGATTGGATTTGATCAGGATTTTAATGGGTTATGCTGCTGATAGATATTGATTTTGGATTTTTGATTTTGGATTTTGGATTTTGGATTTTGGATTTTGGATTTTGATTTTGTTTTTTATTTTGATTCTAAAAAGTTTTGAATTTTTTTCATTTTTTTAAAATTTTTTAACTGTTTGGAAGAAGGCCGCTCGGAATGCGAGTGAGACGAACAACATCACCAGGCCCTAGGAGAGAGATGTTCGGGATGTGAGTTTAGGGAGCAACTCTAGGGGTAAGTTGAGCTCCGAACTCGTTTGAAAGAAGGCCGCTCGAGAGGCGAGTGGAACGAAGAGTATCACCAGGCTCTAGGAGAGAGCCGTTCAGGAGGTAAGTTTGAGGAGAAACTCTAGGGGTGAGTCGGACGTCGAACTTGTCATTTGAGACCAATAAATTTGTAGAAGCAACCCGAGGAGGGGGTTGGCACCAACCTTGCAGTTTGGACCCGACAGGCTTGTTGAGGTGACTCCATGAGGGAGTTTGCACTGATCTTACCATATGGAACCGGCAGGCTCGCAGGCTTGTAGGAGTAACCCGAGGAGGCAGTTGACGGTTACCTTTCCATTTGTACCCGGCGGACTAGTAGAGGCCACCCGAAGAGGGAGTTGGACTCTAAACTTGCTGCTTGAACCCAAGCTTGGGGAGTCAATTTTGAGGTGGAAATTGGCCTCCAAACATTTAGTGCTCTAAATTTTCATAATAAAAATAAGAGACACAAGTCCAGAATCTTTACTTCAATGTTTTCCATACACAGCAAAAATACAGGAAAAAAAATACAACTTTTCTTTATAACGGTTCTTTATTACAATGCACATCGAAAAATTAAACACATTTATTACAACACATCTTAACGTTCAAACTCCAGTCATCTCAAAGTCCAAGCTTTAACCTTGCTCAAGCCACTTATTTGCAAATCCTGCAAAACTGACAAAAAATATGGGCACGTTAGTTGAATACAACTGACGCAATACTATAATAATTGTAGAACCCCGTATTTTCAAATATTATTTTAAATATTTGAAAATGAATTAAAATAATTTTCTGGAGATTTAATAAATACTTTCTAAAGATTTATCTTTTTACACGTGCGAAACACGTGCAAATACTTTTGGTGAAAATAACCAATTTTATATTTTTAGTAGATTCTCCTAATTACAATGGAGTATATTCTAAATTTTGCAATTTTTCTGAATAAAGAAACTATTTTTATAAATATCTCGAAAGAGAGGGGTTTTTATGTAAAAAGTCGTTTGGACCTTAAATAAACTATGAAAATTCGTTTTTACTGATATTTTGGTTTCCCATGGTTAGAATTTAAATCTAAATATATCTATATTTTATTTAAAGTCGATTTGGTGAAGATTTAAACAAAAAGGGTGTTTTTCCAAATATGAAATTTATGTAGAATCTTGTGCAAATGTTTTTCTGGAAAGTAAAGGTCAAATATTTTGATTGGAAAATAGAATATGTATTATTAGATATTATTTCTAATTTTCCTGGATTTTTATAAATATTTTATGATGTAATTGCAAATATTACAAAAGGGAGGGTTTTTGTGCAAAATCGCCACCCTGAGTGTAAATCTGGGATTTTCTTATCTCTGGGCCGTGCTGGGTTGTTGGAAAACTTAGTGGTAAAAGGATTTTATTTAGTTTTGATTTATTTAACTTATTTTAACTAAGGAAGGTTATATATATGAAGTAATAAATTAAAAAGGGACCATTTTGCAAAAGTACTTCAAAAACCCTAATTCCTCTCAATCCCGGCCTGTATTTAAAAGGACTTCGCAGCCGTCATTGCTGAGAATATACAGAATTTTGGAGATTTGTTTTGGTGGAGAAAAAAGAAATTTGGATCTAGCAAAAGGAAGACCTTTTCGTTGAATCTTCTCAATTAAAGGTGAGTGATATAAAATTTGTTTTATTGTTTGATTCATGTGAGTGACATTGTATGTTTTGTTTTGTTTGTGAATGATATAAATTTGTCTTATGGTTGATCCATGTATGCGAGTGGCAATATTGTTGATTGATGTTGTGAATGATATAGATCTTGTATTGTGGTATGATCCATGTGAATAATGATTGTTGTTTATACCATGTTGTGAAATCTACGAATGATTAGTAGATCTTTGTTTATAAAATTGTATTGCTAAAGACAAGATTAAGATTTGAGTATGGTTATGATCGGATGGTGAACGCCTGGATTTTATACATTGTAAATCAGATTTTGATTTAGATTTGTGAAAGAAATATAGTCTTGTGAAACCCTAATGAAAGGATTAGTGATCTAGAACATGAGGACTTGAGTTTTGACATATTTGATGTTTTGAATAATATATCCATAATGAGGATTTGTTGAGATTTGTCATTTTGCTTGAATACGAACTATTTTCATAAACAATGAATCTTTAGAAAACCCCAGTTTTGATTATGTAATCATACCTAAATTTTGAAAACTGTAGGCCGACAGTCGACTGGTCTACTGTACAGTCGACTGGTACGAGCCTGCTACTGTATTTTAGAATCCATGAAAAATCGTTCTGGACAGTCGACCTAGCTCGTAGGCAGTCGACTGGTTCACTGAGGAATTTATTTTGTAAAAATTATGAGTTCTTTCTAGACAGTCGACCTAGCTCGTAGGCAGTCGACTGGTTCACTGAGGAATTTATTTTGTAAAAATTCTGAGTTCTTTCTGGACAATCGACCTAGCTTGTAGGCAGTCGACTGGTTCACTGAGGAATTTATTTTGTAAAAATTATTAGTCCTTTCTGGACAGTCGACCTAGGACTCCTTTCAGTCGACTTACATACTTAGAATATATTTTGAGAAATTATTGGAATTTACCTCGGGTAAGTCGACCGATTCTCTTATAAGTCGACTTATATGACTTAGTTTATTTTTGTGAAATTTTGGATAATTCGCCTCTGGACAGTCGACTTATCACAGTATAAGTCGACTGGTACTGAAGGATCTTTGTAAACTTTAGTATTATTTCGAATGATTGGTTTTCAGATAATTCAGTCTATACTTTGTCTTCAGTTAAGCTTTTGATTTGAGAAATTTAGTTGAGCTAATTTTGTTTAGTGGAAAGTTGTTTAAGACTTTTTGAGCTTGAGTCTCTAGAAGTGAGTGACCCTAGTATACCGGTGTTGAGTTATTTTGTTTTTTCAGTTATTCAGTTTTGATTTTAGTCCGGTAGGGTACACTACTCTAGGAGATTCATTGAGTAATTAAATAACCCAAATGATAAGGACAGGCACTAGTGGTGATATGATGAATGGGAACATGGGTTATGCACCTCAGTATGGCTTTAGATGTGGGATTTAATCTCCGGAATTATCCAAGTAACTTTCTTGAGATGTGGGATTTATTTCCGGAATTATCCAGGTAAATTACCTGAGATGTGAGATATATCTCCGGAATTATCCAAGTGGTTTGCTTGAGATGTGGGATTGATCTCCGGAATTATCAAAGTCGAGGCGACGCACATGGGGTATTCATGTGATGATGTGTCTATGTCTAGATGTGGGATGATCTCCGGAACTATCCAGGTAAAATACCTGAGATGTGGGATCCATCTCCGGAATTGTCAGGCATGGGCTAATTCTCACGGTCTATCTTTATCTCATAGTAGTCATCGTGATAGGATTAGTTGCATAGCGGGGGATTGAACCCTATGAAGTGAAGACGTTAAAGGCTTGCACCAAACTTATGTAGAATGGGATGCATAGACTTCGACAAGTACGCATTAGAGAGTCCGCATATAGATTTTGTGTTGTCTTGACTTGGTTTTTTGCATGAGTTTTCCAGTTTTCCTACACTTGACACTTAGACTAGATGCACTTGTTGTTTTCATTCAATGAGGTTTTCATGCTTTACATCTTTGTTATTCCTCATTCATTTATCATTGTGGTTATTACATGTTGTTGATGACCTTATGTGTTACGATTAAAATTATGTTGTTTGTTTTTTATGTCACTCACACCATTTATGGCTAACCCCTTTAGTTTTGGGGGTTAGGGATCATCTCTAGCCTCACATGTTGTAGGTTGTTGCTTAGAGTTTGGAGGTTTGGATGCTTGGGGCATATTTGAGATAAATTGGTTTATAAGAGTTTTGTGTAAATTTGTAAAAGCAGTTTTTGAGATAATTTGAGTTGTAAATGACAGAAAATATTGTTTGAGTTGTTTTGAATTCCGCTGTGATTTGTAAAAGTTTGTTGTAATAAAAGTTGAAAATTTTAGTGGTGTTGGTTGTATTTAATATTACATTGAAGTTGATGCTGGGATTGTGTCACGTATTTTCTAAGTTATTATATTAGAAATTCTGGGCGCTACAATAATAGTAACCCTCTAAAGTCTCACAATCACAAACTTGTCACACAACATAAAATAAAACAACAATAAGAGCTTCATAAATCAGCGATACTAAATTTGAGAGAATAAGTGTGTGTCAAGAAAATAAAGAAAAATGCATAAATGTTCAAGAAAACACAATGCACACAATGCACACTAATGCATACTTATTTGGATTCTATGCACCTATACTACATAGGTCTGAGGGCAAGCCCTTACGTTCACCTCATTTATGGTTCTATCTGTCGCCATGCAAACTTACACCTGTGACTACAACAAGATTTAGACAATTTGTGAGTACCTAGCCCATGCCCTGATAATTCCGGCGATTAATCCCACACTGTCAATGATCATTCACATCCCGATAATTTTGGGGATTCAATCCCACACTACAAGCCATGGGGCCTCACCACACACAAACATCCAATAAGCGTCACCTCGATTCCAATAATTCTGGAGATCAATCCCACACTGCAGATAAGCTAGAGACACTTCCACTCACATCTCGATAATTCTGGTGACCATCCCACACCGCAGACCAATTAAGGCCCTTATACTCATGTTTGCCCTTGGTTCATTACAACTCCAACTAGTGCCTGTCCTTAGGTTTGTAATAATGGTAACCCGAGCCACCTAGAACTAGCATTACCCTCCCAAACTTCACTTGCCAAACTAGGAACACTAGCCCCTCAGACTAATTTCCTACAATCAAAATATCTACTGCCGATACTCTAGGGTTCGCTCAGTCTCTAGTGCTCACAACTCAACGCCTCAAGCATCCATCTAGGGTTATCACAATAACCCTAATTTGTAATCAAGAACCCCGCTTGGTTCAATCATTAAAATACTCTTTATTTACTCTTTTCTGAAAATAACACTTTTCCCACAACACCACAGTTGTGAAACAAAATCTCAGAACATAAATACTTCATTTTAAAAATAAAACATTTGTACATCCACAAATCTCTTCACTATTCACATTTCATTTAATAACCCGTCGTTACGATAAAAGACACTTTCTTATATGGAACAAAATTAAATCCACAGAAATCCTTTAAATTCAACTTTTAAATCTCACTTTCTATACATACATAAAACTCATTGAAAATATGTAGAATTAAAATCAATTATAAATTGAAACAAGTCTCTTTATTGTCTGGGATCTCATTCATAAAATCTAAAATTCTTTTGTTCTAAAAATCTGAAATTTCACCTCTTTAGAAACTAAAAATAAATCCCCTTAGAATTCAAGTTTTTTTCTTTCAAAATTGAAACATATATTCCCTCAAAACTGAGAATATTACACACATAAATATAGATTTGCACCCTCAAAATTATTACCTGAACACATTCAAATCTGAAATTAGTGAGATATTATGCTTTGTGAAATATAGATTTCCATTTATGCTTTGTGAGATATTACTGTTTTCGTACTACAGTGTTTATAACTCCAGATTTACAAGACTACTGCATCTTGATATTTTCTGATTTTTGTTGACTAAACTATTTATATTAGAAAATTATAAAACTTTATATTCTGTTACTACACATATAAGGGAATACCCTAGATTTTTCGTGGATTTAATTAAAGAGTTTTCATGCTGCTTTCCTGACTTTGAATACCATCTTTTGATTTCTGAATGAACGTATTTTCTGGATTAAAACCTGTTTTGGGTTATGACGTTGTGAAATACTATATGACTTATATATGTTTTCTATATTCGGAAGGGAATCTATTTTCTGGATTCTTCGATGGATCCAGATTTGCATTTTTGTAGCAATGAGAATCTCAGTTTTAGTGTAGTACTGTCTTACTGTCCTAAACTAGAATTTTCGTTGCACTACCCTTTTATGAGTTATATTTAGTCTGTACATGTTTATTTGTTACTCTGAACCTGTTAATTTTTTATACCATGCTATTCTCACTCTATTTTCTGAACATACATGTCTGTCTGATAATAATAATAAAATGACCAAGTCGGGGTTAAGGGAAAGATCTAGTAGTGAAAAATATACAAATGTGTACTGAGAAGAGGGCCCGTGTTCCCTATCTGTTATGTATTCATGACTACACGATACACGACTCTGTTTATCTGAATCCTGACTACATTACTTCCCTATAGGAAGGTGTACTCAGAAGAGAACCCATAAGTTCTATCTGTCTGTCTGATCTGATTATCTGATATCTGTCTGTCTGATCCCTGGGTACACTGCCATATGGACTCCATTACGAAATCTAAAGGAAACTGTTTGAATGTAGAAATCATGTGATAAAAAGTTGGGGCGCATGAAGTGCTACCTAAATAGTAATCACACAAGACTTATAAGAACATGACATATGTTATCTATTTATCTGTATCTGTTATCCGACATCCGTTATCTGATTATCTGTTATCTGTCTGACTATCATCTGACACTATTATCTTTATATCTGTATGACTACCATCTGACTCTACCATCTGTATATCTGTCTACATACCATCTGATAATTCACACTTGACACGTGTAACCTGTAACTGTTAGTATACCATATTATTTGATTTGTTCCTGTTTCATGTTAGATGTTACCTTTCTGTTGGCATACCTATACCATGCTATGTTTATTCCTGTTGTTATTTTATATTTGTTATTTATCCCATGTACTTGTATCCTACACTACAAGCAGCCCGTAACTTGCATTGAGGGAGTTTGTTTTCTCTTTTCTTTTTTCCTGAAATTTATTAATTGCAAATCAGGATGACCAGTTGCCAGATGGAGTTGGTGATATGAGATATTAGTGCTGGAATTTTGCATTTATTATTATTATTCTATTGCTTATTTGAATAATTGTATTTGATACTTGGATTTATTTTGTATTTGGGCAATGTGACCCAGGATATTAACTTATGCAGAACTGATTTATCTGAAATTAATATATTTTGGTTTCAAGTAAATTTCTATTGGTATATTTGATTCGATTGTGCATACTTGGTTGATTCTCTAGCTTCCGACTCTGATTATTTCTGTGACATGTTGTAAAGTTTCGGAACAGCTTATGGATGATGAAAATCATTTGTTAGGCATAGTCACGTATCCATATTCCGTATTCCTATTTGGGAAGCGGGGCGTGACAACCTCCAAGCCGACCCCGACCCCTATGTTCTCTCCCTGCTGTCGCGTCACATCCACCTCCACGTAGCTCGTTGCCCCGTCTTCTCGTGTGCCTGCTCCGTCGTCGCGCCGCTGCAACAGCAACAGCAACAGCACATCGTTGTGCTGTGCTCCGTCGGCTGTGTGCGCCGACAGCACCGTCGCTCACGTCATCCCTTGTGTCATTGTCCCCCTTGCTAATCGTGCCGCTGTTGTGTGTTGGGTGTTGTGCTCGTGCATCTCACGTGCACTTGGTTGTTGGTGTGTATTGGTTCGTGGTTGTGTTTGTTGGGTTTCGTCCGTTCGTGTGCTCGTTTTGTGTTCGTGGGTTCATTGTTTAGAAGTTTGGTTCGTGATTCGTTCGCTCGTGTTCGGACCGAGATCCATTCCCGTTATTCTTGCTTTTGCTTCATTGGTTTCCGTCATCAGTTAAGGCAATTAACTTGTATTCCTTTTATTTGTGTAATACAAGTACTAAATACTGCATGTAGTGTAGTTGGGTTCTAGAGACAATTCGTGTGTAAATCCTCGGTTATATATTGTCTCTATTGTGTTGATTCGACCATAGTTGCCTCACGACATACATGACATGAAATAACTAGGGATGACCACTTTTGGATATATATGCGCATGCTATTTTGTGATATCATGTGCTTGATGTGTTATTCATGCTATACTTGTCGTGGACTTGCAAAATACCCTATACCATGTTGTTTGGACATCTAGTACACCATATTTTATGTTTGGTTATGATTTGGACAATTTTCTTATGATCTATGTTGATTTATGTATGATGAACAATTCTGTATTTTCTGTTATCCCGTTTTCATTAAGTATTTTAAACCCTATTAAGGTCAGTATATGAAAATATTTTGTGAACATGAACTGTAGAGAATTCTGTCAGTTTTGATTTACGAGTTGTGAGTTATGTCTATTTTACTACAGAGGTGTAGAGAGATTTCCAGATTTTATTTTTTTATGAATTCTGAAGAGCAATCTATTTTTATCGTGAAGTTAAAAGTATTATTTTGATCCAATATTTTGCACAACACAACTAGACTTGATTGGAATTAACCCTGAATATTTGTAGGTTTATTTGATGAGTTTTACAAACCGTTCTATGTTTCCAAACAATTACTATACTAGCAGATTTTCTTGTTGTTCAGTAAATAACCTGATTTTCGACCAAATTCTACTTGTTGTTTGTAAAATATTTGTGAATATGAAAGTTAGCCTACTGTATCTAGTTTATCACCGTTTTGACATATTTGAATTTTGATTTATGGTTTGTGAGATATTGATATTTTCGTACTGCAGTATTTAAATTTTCAGATATACAGAACTACTGCTTCTTGATGTTTTTTGAATTTTGTTGACTAAACTATTTATATTGAAAAATTATGAAAAATTATATTATGATGCTGCACATATAGGGTAATATCCTAGATTTTTCGTGGATTTAATTAATGAGTTTTCATGCTATTTTCTTGACTTTGAATACAAACTTCTTATTTCTAGCTAAACATATTTTCAGGATACAAATATGTTTTGACTTATGTTTTTTGTGAAATACTATATGTCTTTTTTTTCTAGATTCGTTCGGGATTCTATTTTTCAGATTCTTTGACGGATTCAGGTTTGCATTTTTTGTAGCAACGGGAATCCCTATTTTAGTGCAGTACTGTCTTGCTGTCATGAACCACAATTTTCGTTGTATTATTCTTTTATGTGTTATCTTTTGTCTGTATATGTTTGTCTATCACCCTGAACATGTTAATTGTTTATACCATGCTATTCTCACTCTTTTTTATACACATACATGTCTATCTGATAATAATAACAAAATAACCAAGCCGAGGTTAAGGGAAAGATTTAGTAGTGGAAATATAGAAATGTGTACTGAGAAGAGGGCCCGTGTTTCCTACCTGTTACGTGTTCATGACTACATGATACACGACTCTGTCTGTCTGATACCCTAACTACATTACTTCCCTATAGGAAGGTGTACTCAGAAGAGAACTCATAGGTTCCGATCTGTCTGCCTAATCTGCATCTGATATCTGTCTGTTCCCTGAGAACACAGCCCTATGGACTCCACTACGAAATCTGAACGTAATTTGTTTGAATGTGCTACTTAGATATTAATCACACAAGACTTATAAGAACATGACATCTGTAATTTGTTTATCTGTATCTGTTATCTGATTATCTGTTATCTGTCTGACTATCATCTGATACTATCATCTGTATATTTGTCTGTATACCACTTGACACTTGACACATGTTATCTGTATCTGTTAGTATACCATGCTATTTGATTTGTTTTCCTGATTCATGTTAGATATTATATTTTTATTAATATGCTTATTCCATGCTATGTTTATTTCTGCTGTTATTACATACTTGTTTACCCTTTTCCTGTACTTGTATCCTGCACTACAAGTGGCCCGTAACTTGCATTGTTTTATTTTTCCTCTTCCTGCAATTTATTAATTGCAGACCAGGGTGATCAGCTGCCAGATGGAGTTGGTGATATGAGATATTAGTGCTGGAGTTATTATTATTATTTTTGTTGCTTATTTGAACAATTGTATTTGATACTTGGATTTATTTTGTATTTGGGCAATGTGACTCAGGATAATTAACTTGTTCAAATCTGATTTATTTGAAATTAGTATATTTTTGTTTCAAGTAAATTTCTGTCGGTATATTTGATTCGATTATGCATATGTGGTTGATTCTCTTACTTCCGACTCGGATTATTTCTGTGAGATGTTGTAAAGATTCTGAACAGCTTATAGATGATGAGAATTATTCGTTGGGCTTAGTCACGTATCCGTATTCCATATTTCTTTTTTTGGGATGCGGGGCATGACAAGGTTTTTAGTGGTAACAGAGCCCAGGTTTGGCTAATGTATTAGTTTGACTGATAAATTAGACAAGCTTGACTCGAACTGGTATCGGTTCAACATTTCACCAACCATGCATGCATAAATGAATTATTATCAATTTTGATCTGGATGCTAATTGTTTTTGGTTTTGTGAAGACTATGGCTAGTAGAGGTTCTACTTCTCGTCTTCAGGATGATCAGCCCGGGCTTGAGGCTGTCACCACTGTGTTGGAACGGCTGATCAATATGCAGAAGAACCACAGTGACTTGGTGATGGCTGCTTTGGAAGCTTCTCGGGTTCCGCCGCCCAGTGTGCCTATATAGACAGCTCTTCCTCCCCATCCAGGTATAGTCACGGACTTCATGAAGCTGCATCCCGACAGGTTTTCAGGCACTGAGATGGCTTTGGAGGTTGAACAGTGGTTGATCCGGACTGAGCAACTACTTTTGGCAGCTAGAGTGACAGATGCTGATCGAGTGGATGTGGTAACCATCCAGCTGGTGGATCTGGCTCATATTTGGTGGAGGTCCGAGTCCAAAAGGCTCGAACGACCGATCACTTGGGCCACTTTCACTAGGGGCTTCTTAGAGAAGTTCTTCCCTAGCAGCACTAGAGTTGAGATGGAGCAACAATTCCTGGCCCTAAAACAGGTTGGTCATTATTTCTAGTAATGAATTTTGTTACATATTTTCCATGCATGAGCCTTTCTTGAAACAAGGCTCCAGTTCTGTGGATGAGTACGCAGATGAGTTTACAAGACTTAGTCGCTTCGCAGCCATTCTTGTGGAAAATGAAGAGGATAGGGCTCGTAGATTCATTTAGGGGCTTGAGCGAGAGATTAGGGTGCAGCTTGTTTCCCTTCGCCTGCGCACTTATGCAGAAGCTCTTGAGGCAGCTCGAGCTCAAGAGCAGGCTCGTGGTGGTTTGGTTCTTTCTCAGCAGACTGTTCCACACTCCTCTGTGGTTGCTAGGCCTTCTGGTGGGCCTATTCGGAAGCCTGTCCCAGCCCCTCCGGTTAGGGTAGCTCCGTACTCTTCTGCTGGTTTCCAGAGGGGTGGTTTTTGCGACTTCTGCTAGGTGTCTGGGCATGAACGCAAGAACTATTTTTTCACTAGCAGTCGATGCTTTAGGTGTGGCGCTGCTGACCATTAAGTGCGGAATTCCCATAGCAGCAGCCTGCTCTTCCAGCCAGGGGTCCAGTTCAGCAGGTTGCCTCAGCTTGGTCTAATCAGGCGACCGTTTCCTCCTCAGTGCCAGATTTTCGGTCAGAGGACCACTGTTTCGAGGAGATGTCAGGCTTTCAACCTGACTGCTGCTGATGCTGAGTCAACTAAATGTGTTGTTTGGGCCAGATTTTTGGTCAGAGGACCGCGGTTTCGAGGAGAGGTCAGGCTTTTAACCTGACTGTTGTTGATGCTGAGTCAACTAAATGTGTTGTTGCAAGTATTTTGCTTTTGTTGTTTTATTGTTTCTCTTTTGCTTCTTTCATATAGTCTTGCTTATTTCTTTCCTGTTATCTTCCTGCATTGTTTTTTCCTCACCCCTGTTCAACCATTCCTTATTTCCTTGTCTTTGATTCCTTCTTAGATATCGTCCTTGTTTGCTCTTTCCCTGCTCATGTTCTTTTTTATTCCGGGGCAACCCATTCTTTTGTCTCCTCTCGATTTGTGGCTCTCCATCAGTTGGATTGTAGCATCATGTTTGAGGCTTGGAACATTGTGACAGGTGGTGGAGTTTTCATTGGTTCCCGAGAGTGCAGGCAGTGTCCCGTAATTATTGGTATCGCATATTTCAAGGCCAATCTGATTGTAATTGGGAATTTAGGATTCGACGTCATTCTCGGTATGGATTGGTTGGGTGAGTCCCATGCCATTATTGATTATCGTGCCAAGAAAGTTGTGTTACAGATTCCAGATCGTGCAGAGTTTGAGTTCAATGCCGGGGAGTCTTCCTTTGGCCGAGCTGAGACTGCAGTTGATCAGGAGATTTGTGCGATGGAATTGCATTCAGGCTATGAGGCTACGCCTCTAGTAGTTTGGGATTTCCTGGATGTTTTTCCAAAGGAGTTGCCTAGTTTACCCCCTGATAGGGATGTAGAGTTCGGTATTGAAGTTCAGCTGGGTATGACGCCTATATTGAAAAGTCCCTACAGGATGGCACTGGTTAAGTTAGTAGAGCTTAAGGTGCAAATTCAGGAGTTGCTGAATTTGGGGTTCATCAGACCCAGTGTTTTGCCTTGGGGTGCTCCACTCCTTTTTGTCAACAAGAAGGATAGTAGTCGTCGACTGTGCATGGATTATCGGGAACTAAACAATGTTACTGTGAAGAACTGGTATCCGTTGCCCAAGATCGATAATTTGTTTGATCAGTTGAGTGGAGCTACTATTTTCTCGAAGTTGGATCTTCTTTCTGGGTATCATCAAGTCAAAGTGAAGGCGACTGATGTACAGAAGACTATATTCAGGACCAGATATGGGCACTATGAGTATCTTGTGATGCCGTTCAGGGTCATGAACGCGCCCTGCTGTATTCATGAGTCTTATGAACCAGGTCTTTTCTCAATTCTTGGATAGATTTTTGGTTGTTTACATTGATGATATTTTGGTGTATTCTCGGAATTGGGAAGATCATGCTGAGCATCTTAGGGTGGTTCTGCAGACTTTGAAAGAGAATCAGCTCTATGGAAAACTCAGCAAGTGTGAGTTCTAGCTCAACAGGGTTTCTTTCTTGGGGCACATTATCTCGGGCGATGGTATTTCTGTGGATCCGGTCAAGATTGAGGCTGTGAAGGATTGGCCTGTTCCCAATTCAGTTTCATAGGTCAGGAGTTTTCTTGGTTTAGCTGGCTATTATCGAAAATTCGTCCAAGATTTTTTGAAGATAGCAGAACCATTGACTAAGATGACTGGGAAGGATCAGAAGCTCTGTTGGTTAGAGGATTGTAATGAGGCTTTTGCTGAGTTGAAGAGGAGGTCGATGTCAGCGCCAGTGTTGACTATTCCAGATGGTTTAGGCAGATTTGTAATTTACTGTGATGCTTTTAGTAAGGGTCTTGGAGCAGTTCTAATGCAGAAGGACCGAGTCGTTGCTTATGCATCGAGGCAACTGAGGCCACATGAGCAGAACTATCTGACTCATGACTTGGAGTTAGCGGTAGTGATCAATGCTTCGAAGCTGTGGAGACATTATTTATGTAGAACCCCGTATTTTCAAATATTATTTTAAATATTTGAAAATGATTTAAAATGATTCTAGAGATTTAATAAATATTTTCTAAAAGATTTATCTTTTTACACGTGCAAAACACGTGCAGATACTTTCTTGAGAAGTTCGAAGTCAAGTTTTCTTCATGAAAAATCATTATTTAATATTTGGGATTTATTTAGTATTTTTCCAGATTTTTCAGAAATTAATTGGAACTATTTGCAATTTCTGAGAAAAGAAGGACCTTTTTGCAAATTTGTCGTTTTCAGGGGTTAAAATGCAAAATGTGCATTCTGGACGTTTTGAACAGTATTGGTTGAGATTTAGAATTTCATTTTACTTTTAAATGCTAATTTAAATGAATTTTATTGAATTTCCAAGAATAGAACTATATATGTAAAGTTATAATTTGGGAAGGACTATTTTGCAAATGCATTTCTAAACCCTAAAAAGATTATTTCCGGCCTATAAAAGAGAGTGTGCAGCCGTCTTTCGCTGCACAACTCAAGTTTCATATTATTATTAAATTCTTGGTGATTAAAGAGGAGGATTTTTGGATCTCGCAAGAAGAAGGCTTTTCGTTGGATCTTTGCAATTCAAAGGTGAGTGATATGAACTTTGTTTTGTGATTTGGTTTATGTGAATGATTGTTTGTTGCTTGTTTGACATGCTCGTTTGTTTAGTGTATTTTGTATGAGAACGATACAATGGTTAATGTTGTATTATGTATGTAAAATCTATGAACGTTTAGTAGATCTTGATTAATGAATTCTTTATTGCTTGAAAGCATGTTAAGATTTGAGTATGATTATGACAATAAGGGATGGGATGGATGAACATCTGGATCTCGCGATTACAAATCAGATTTTGGTTTTGAGTTGTACAGAAATTCAGTATCGAGAAACCCTAATAAAAGAATTAGGAATTTAAAACATGAGAATTGAGTTTTGAGATATTGTATGATTGAGTAATGTGTCCATAATGAAGAATATTTGAGAAATTGTCATTTTTCCTGAATACGAACTATTTTCATAAACAAGGAATCTTTAGAAAAACTTTAGTTTTGATTATTGTATTTAGATCTAAATTATTAAAACTGTAGGCCGACAGTCGACTGGTCTACTATTCAGTCGACTGGTACAACCCAACTGCTGTATCTTTAGTTTTCCTCGAAAATCCGTTCTGGACAGTCGACTTAGATCATTTTCAGTCGACTGGTACACTTAGAATTTATTTTTCAAAGTTATCGTAGATTTTCCTCTGGTAAGTCGACTTATATTGTATTTTAAGTCGACTTATGACTTTGCAAGTCGACTTATAACACTTAGAATATTTTCTTAAAGATTTCTAGAATTTCTCTCTGGTAAGTCGACTTATGTTTTTATGACTTATGTTTTTATAAGTCGACTTATGTTCTTATAAGTCGACTTATGTCTCCCTTAAGTCAACTTATGTTTTTATAAGTCTACTTATGATCTGGTAAGTCAACTTATGATTTTTATAAGTCATCTTATATTGTTGGTAAGTCAACTTATGATTTTTATAAGTCATCTTATATTGTTGGTAAGTCAACTTATGATTTTTATAAGTCATCTTATACTGTTGGTAAGTTAACTTATGATTTTTATAAGTCAACTTATAGTACTTAACTTATTTTCTTAAAATTACTGGATTTCCCTCTGGACAGTCGACTGGTGACCTTTTGCAGTCGACTGGTACTGATACTTTTCTAAGGTGTTTTGATGTTCTTTAAACGACTATTCTTTAAATGTTTTGGATCTATAACCTACCCTTATAAATATTATTCTTGTATAGAACATACGCTTTCAATATATATTATGGTTGGATTTGGATTATGGAATTTATTAAAGACTTGGGTTTGTTGAGTGGAGAGATTTCCCCTTTGACTGTTTGACGATGGATTAGTGAATTATGGACATATTGAGATTTATTTATAGATGGATATACTCTGCGGTATTGGGAGTCATTGAGCTCTGGGGTTGGGTATACTCTGCGGTGTTGGGAATCACTGTTAGTGGTTGATAACCGGGTATCCAATCTGCAGTGTTGTGAGTGACTGATAACCGGGTATCCGATCTATGGTATTGTTAGTGTTTGTAGATGGATATACTCTGCGGTACTGGGAGTCATTGAGCTCTGGGGTTGGGTATACTCTACGGTGTTGGGAATCACTGTTAGTGGTTGGTAACCGGGTATCCAATCTGCAGTGTTGTGAGTGACTGAGAACCGGGTATCCGATCTATGGTAGTGTTAGTGTTTGTAGATGGATATACTCTGCGGTATTGGGAGTCATTGAGCTCTGGGGTTGGGTATACTCTGCGGTGTTGGGAATCACTGTAAGTGGTTGATAACCGGGTATCCAATCTGTAGTGTTGTGAGTGACTGATAACCGGGTATCCGATCTATGGTATTGTTAGTGTTTGTAGATGGATATATTTTGCGATATTGGGAGTCATTGAGCTCTGGGGTTGGGTATACTCTGCGGTGTTGGGAATCACTATTAGTGGTTGATAACCGGGTATCCAATCTACAGTGTTGTGAGTGACTGATATCCAGGTATCCGGTCTGTGGCATTGAGAATGACCGATAACCGAATATTGGCAGCGAACAGTCGACTGGTCCATTAAGCAGCCGACTGTACTGCACAGTTGAGCTGTAATTGTTTGAGAAGGATTCTTCTGACACTTAGCTAAGATATACCCGATGTTTTCATGTTTTCCTGTCATTTCTTACTTCACAATACATGTTTAGTTTATGTATTTTCGTTTAGTACATGTTGCTTAAGAGTCCATGTTTAGTGTTTATTTATGTTTGTTGTTCATATCACTCACACCATTTATAGCTGACCCCTTTAGTTTGGGGGTTAGGGTTCAACTCTAGCCTCATATGATGCAGGTTGTTGCTTAGAGTTTGGAGGTTGGATGCTTGAGATAGTTTTGGGTTAAAGTGATGTAATAGAGCCTTGTGTAAATTTTGTAAAGAGAAGTGTTGTAAAAGAATGTTTTAATTCAAGGTGTTCGTAATTCCGCTGCATTTGAAAAAGGTTGTTGTAATAAAAATTTGGAATAAAATAATTTGTGTTTTTGGGCTATGTGTACTGTTACATTGAAGCTGATGCTGGGATTGTGCCACGTATTTTCTAAGTTATTATATTAGAAATTCGGGGCGCTACAATTTACTTGGGAACCGAGTGGAGATCTTTACAGATCACAAAAGTCTCAAGTACGTCTTCACCCAAAAGGAGTTAAACATGAGGCAAAGGCGTTGGTTGGAACTTATGGCCGATTATGACATTAGTTTGCA
Source organism: Hemerocallis citrina (assembly GCA_017893485.1). Lineage (NCBI taxonomy): Eukaryota > Viridiplantae > Streptophyta > Magnoliopsida > Asparagales > Asphodelaceae > Hemerocallis > Hemerocallis citrina. The sequence continues at coordinate 231,979,669 of CM030361.1, read as the reverse complement.
ATACCATCCTGGTAGAGTGAACTTGGTGTCAGATGCTTTGAGCAGGAGACCAGCAACTATGTTCCTTACTCAGCAGAGGGATCTGATTGAGCAGATGCGGAGGTTGCAGTTGGATGTTTTGTTGCCGAGTTCTGATCGGAGTTGTTTGGTGCTCCAGCTTCAGTCATCTCTTGTTGATCAGATCAAAGAGACGCGGGCCGGTGATGCGCAGTTGCAGGGTTTTCGAGCTAAGGTTGAGTCTGGTTCTAGAACGGACATGGTTATTCATGCTGATGGATCGCTTCATTTTGGGTCAAGGTTTTTGTCCCGAAGGGTGAAGTTCGTCAGAGGTTGCTTAAGGAAGCCCATCAGTCATCGTATTCTATCCATTCTGGCGGTACTAAGATGTATTGGGATTTGAAACTTCATTTCTGGTGGCATGGTATGAAGAGAGTTGTGGCTCTGTTTGTTTCTCAGTATTTGATCTACCAGCAAGTTAAGGCAGAGCATCAGAGGACCGCCGGACTTCTTCAACCGCTTCCCATTCCGGAGTGGAAGTGGGAGCATATCACTATGGACTTTGTGACCGCTTTGTCGAGGAGTCCTAAGACTTATAATGCCATTTGGGTGATTGTCGACCGTATGATGAAAAGTGCTCACCTCATTCCTTTTTGTGTCGGACAGTCTACTGAGAGCCTAACTGAGAAGTACATGCAAGAGATTGTGATGAACCAAATATTATTCACTTTTAGGAGCAATAATCTTAAGGCAATTAGACATTTAAATGCTCTATATGTGGTATTTACGCTTCTTTTCTCTTTTTCCATAGGAAACAACCTAAAGCAGCAAAACGAAGCAGATTCCAGACTAATACAGACTGAGAGGATGATATACAGGGAACAGCAGAGATCAGTCGACTGACTCTTCAACCAGGCGACTGGACAGAGAGTATGATAGGGCTCGGCACAGTCGACTGTGTCCCAAGCCAGTCGACTGGTACGCGGCGAGTCAGAAGATAAGAACAGATGCATCCTCATCCAAATCCGAATCAAAATTAAGTTATCCAAACCCAGGTGTTTTCTGCGAATAACAACTTCTCAAACAATCAAAGCAAGAAGCACGTGGTGAGCAGATAAGGAAGGAAAGAAGAAAAAGAGAAAGAAATAAAAGGCTGTTGAAGATAAGGAAAGAAATAACAAAAGAAGAGGACTTCTCTGCAAAAAGTACAAACCCTAATTCTCTTCTCTTGTTCTATAAATACCAATCAAGAAAGAAGCGGAAAAATATTCTCGAGAAGGCCAGATCCATCATCAAGACTGATCGTCGACAGTAAGCATCAAAGGAGGAGAACTAGACGACTGCTGATTGGGCTAAAGTGCAACATCATACAAATCAGCGTTCTTCTGTTCTTTCTCTTAGCTTTCATTTCTATTGTAGTCATGAACTCTATTATATTAATCAATAAAAGTTTTATTATGTGGAACTAACTTTCATAGTTGGGTAGATTGAGACCATAGTTATGTAATGCTTGCTACTCTATTACTTATTGGTTGAACCTGATTGAATTGAGATGGATTTATGATAATCAAACTTGTTCAGAATTCTTAGGAGCAGTCGACTGTGGTGACAGCCAGTCGACTGACGTACGGAATCTGAGTTAATCAAGTTTGGGTATTATAAATCTGAATCTGTTATATGGGCATATTGAGACGACCCGTATCTCGTGCTCATAACTTGTAACAAGGGAATCTTTCGGGGTTCTTGGTTCAATCAACTTAAGGGATCTAGATCTGATACCAATTTCTAGAACCTTAAGTGTTTGTTCGTTTCCACTGTTCTTATGCCTTCTTTAAGTGCAACTTAGTAGATACCATGCTAAATACTTAATGAAAGAAACGAATTAGAGTAGATACCATGCCTAATTCTTGGCCTAGGGAAACATTACTTTAAGGAGTAGATACCATACCCTTGAAGAGAACAAACCTGAGTAATGGATGTAGTATATGACTTAGCATTACTGACTATTGGTGGAAATCAATACCCAACTACTTTGATAGAGATTTGTGACTCAACTTGTGATGCTACTTATTTAGATTTTTTCATTTCTTTTAGACTTTTAGAACGACACTTCAATATTCTGTTTTCTATTTTATTGATTAGTAAGTTAGAATCTACAATCTCTGTGGGATCGACCCTTGCTCGTCACTACGCTTTTCCAAACGATTCGTACACTTGCGAGGTTTTTAATTTGTGTCTAGTTTATCTACTTATTTAGGTATCTAGATTGCACAACAAGTTTTTGGCGCCGTTGCCGGGGATTGTTTAGTATTTTAACTTACAAACCAGTAAAATCTTTTTCTGTTTATTTTATTTTATCTTTTTCTTTTCTAACATTTTCTTTTAGTTTACTTTCTGTACAAACAGGGTCAGACCAGTCGACTGTCTTCAAGGACCAGTCGACTGCACAGCGAAGAATTCCAAAAGCAACAATGGGTGAAAGAATATTGAATCAAGTACCAATGCAAGACAGATTCATTCCAAAGAATATTGAGCAAGCGTCTTGCATAGCTTTTCAACCCAAAGTCACAGGGAATATGCATTTATCTCCTCAATTGCTCAGCATGGTTCCCCACTTCAATGGTAGACTAGATGAAGATCTGCACCTACATCTGCAAGACTTCTTTGATCTTTGCAGGACACAAAGCATCCAAGGGCTTACCCCTGAACAAATCAGGTTAATCTTGTTTCCATTTTCTTTAAAACTTAATGCTAAGTTGTGGTATAATTCCTTGGAACCAGGATCAATTAATTCATGGGAGCAGTTGGCGACAAAATTCTTGAAAGAGTTCTTTCCAGCCCAGAAAACAAGACAACTAAAAAGGGAGATTCTACTTTTCCAACAAAAAGATGGCGATTTGTTTTTCGAGGCATGGAAGGACTTCAAAAACAAGCTTTTCAAGTGTCCTACGCATAACATACCTAAGGATGACCAGGTACAATCATTTTATGAGGGTTTAAATGACGCTAACAAAGCAATTGTAGATGCAGGTTGCAATGGAATGTTGATGAGGAAGAGTGCTGAGGAGGCCATAGAGTTATTTGAAGAACTCAGCGAGAACTCACAACAATTCTCAACTAGGAGGGGCATCTCGAGAAAACAGGGAGTATACAAAATTTCTCATAATAATAACATGCAATTAGAAATGGAAACCATGAACAAAAAGATTGATATGCTTGTAAATTCAACGTTGGGTGGCATAAAAAACCAACCAAAAGAAATTTGTGCAAATTGTTTTCAATCTAACCATACAACTAATTCATGTCCCATGTTTTATTTCGCAGATCAAGAGCACACAAACTACGAAGAACAAGGAATGTACTCACCCCGGAACAATTTTTTTTCAAACACGTATAACCCAGGGTGGCAAAGCCATCAAGACAATCAATTTGCACCAGGGGATACGCAGCAATTCCAGGGTGGGAATGGGTATGATGAGCCAGCACAAGAACTAAAGAAGTTGGATTTCGAATCCACCATTCTTCAACTACTCCAACAGCAACAGCAAACAAGCAATCAACAAAGACAGGCCATTCAAAAATTGGAATTTCAAATTGGTCAAATTGCTACAGAGTTAAGTGAAAGAAAGGCAGGAGAATTCCCATCACAAACCATACCCAACCCTAGAGGACAAGAACAGCTCCAATTAAGGATAACACTAGAGGAAGAGATTGAGTTTAAAGTGTTTGATGCACCACAAATTCCACACGATGATCATGGATGTTATAATGTTGATGTGGTTCAGGAAATTTGCAACCAAACATTTCAGGAACATGGTGTTGATCCATTACAAGAAACAATTACACACCCTCTAACATTATCTCATGTTGAACAGGAATATGATGATCGGAGGATTGCAGAGACAGTACATCACCTTGAAACTCCAAAGTCATATACAGGTAAGCTTGCACCTACAGTTAAAAATTTTGAGTCGGATAAAACTTGTGTTTCTGCAGACCAGTCGACTGATGGACGAGATAAGTCGACTGTCCCGACTGCTACCAGGATCCTAGACGTGGAGCTGAAGCCACTACATGAACACCTGCAGTATGAATATTTGGGGGACAACCAGACATCACCTGTGACAGTTGCTACAAATTTTAGGATGCAGAAAGAGGAGAGGCTGCAGGGAGTCTTTCAAAAGCACAATGGTGCATTAAGATGGACCATTGCTGATAAACTAATGTCAAGATGGTATGGTCCATAAATTGTTGCACAGGTTTCCCCCACATGGAGCGTTGGCGAAAAATCAACGTTCAAGGTGAATGGGCAGAGGGGGAAGCCTTATAAGAAGATGAGTTTTGAGCCGCAAGCCATTCAATACATTGCACAAACTCATCAAGTCTAGCTGAAGACAAGAAAAACAGCGCTTATTGGGAGGCAACCCAATTTTTCAGAGGAGTATTTACACTCTCTTCCTTTATTCGTTTCTTTAGTCATTTCTTTATTTCTTTATTTCATTTTCTTCAAACTAGGTGGTAACACATGCCTATTTTAATTTTTGTGCGAACATTGAGGACAATGTTCCATCTAAGTTTGGGGGTATTAGTTAGTTATATTTGGAGTCTTTTGAATTTTTTTTATTTAGATAAAACAATTTCTTATAAAGTAAGACTAAGAATACTTATTTACTTTAGGATTGTTGAGTTTCATAATTCCTTACCAACTTGTATGAGTCATGCGATTATACATAACAAACAAATGTGATGCTTTTTTTGTTGATTATTCTCTTTAGATCTAGTCCTAAATTGAGTTTAAGTAAATAGAGTGATAAAATATATATATATATATATTTGAATAAAGTCAATCTACTCCAATGTTTTGAGTGCTTAGTAACTAGGGGTATTCATCACCAATGTTTACCTTTACGTCAAACGGCAACTTGGAATATGAGTATGTAAAGCACTTTAAAGTTTGTGACTTGTTGAGTAACCGGGTGGATTCATGACAAATGTTTTGCATTCGCGTAAAAAGGCAAATGACAACTTTAGAGAAGAGACTATAAAAAAAATAAAAAAATAAAAAATAAAAAAAAAACACTCTAGTTGCTACTCGGTTTGTAGTAAAGAAAAGGGGATAATCACAGATGGAGAGTTACATACTATAACTATAATTAATTGCATGACAAGTATGATTGAGTTGGGGATTATGACTAAACAATTGCACTGGAGAAAGTGGGTATACTTGTTTTTACTTTGTTTGCAATTGTTTATATTGAAATTTTGATGCTGGCATAATAAAAATTCTTGGTGGTTGAACACTATTATTTTTCCCCTTGTTCATAATTTTAGTTTGCATGAGGACAAGCAAAATCTAAGTTTGGGGGTATTTGATGAACCAAATATTATTCACTTTTAGGAGCAATAATCTTAAGGCAATTAGACATTTAAATGCCCTATATGTGGTATTTACGCTTCTTTTCTCTTTTTCCATAGGAAACAACCTAAAGCAGCAAAACGAAGCAGATTCCAGACTAATACAGACTGAGAGGATGATATACAGGGAACAGCAGAGATCAGTCGACTGACTCTTCAACCAGGCGACTGGACAGAGAGTATGATAGGGCTCGGCACAGTCGACTGTGTCCCAAGCCAGTCGACTGGTACGCGGCGAGTCAGAAGATAAGAACAGATGCATCCTCATCCAAATCCGAATCAAAATTAAGTTATCCAAACCCAGGTGTTTTCTGCGAATAACAACTTCTCAAACAATCAAAGCAAGAAGCACGTGGTGAGCAGATAAGGAAGGAAAGAAGAAAAAGAGAAAGAAATAAAAGGCTGTTGAAGATAAGGAAAGAAATAACAAAAGAAGAGGACTTCTCTGCAAAAAGTACAAACCCTAATTCTCTTCTCTTGTTCTATAAATACCAATCAAGAAAGAAGCGGAAAAATATTCTCGAGAAGGCCAGATCCATCATCAAGACTGATCGTCGACAGTAAGCATCAAAGGAGGAGAACTAGACGACTGCTGATTGGGCTAAAGTGCAACATCATACAAATCAGCGTTCTTCTGTTCTTTCTCTTAGCTTTCATTTCTATTGTAGTCATGAACTCTATTATATTAATCAATAAAAGTTTTATTATGTGGAACTAACTTTCATAGTTGGGTAGATTGAGACCATAGTTATGTAATGCTTGCTACTCTATTACTTATTGGTTGAACCTGATTGAATTGAGATGGATTTATGATAATCAAACTTGTTCAGAATTCTTAGGAGCAGTCGACTGTGGTGACAGCCAGTCGACTGACGTACGGAATCTGAGTTAATCAAGTTTGGGTATTATAAATCTGAATCTGTTATATGGGCATATTGAGACGACCCGTATCTCGTGCTCATAACTTGTAACAAGGGAATCTTTCGGGGTTCTTGGTTCAATCAACTTAAGGGATCTAGATCTGATACCAATTTCTAGAACCTTAAGTGTTTGTTCGTTTCCACTGTTCTTATGCCTTCTTTAAGTGCAACTTAGTAGATACCATGCTAAATACTTAATGAAAGAAACGAATTAGAGTAGATACCATGCCTAATTCTTGGCCTAGGGAAACATTACTTTAAGGAGTAGATACCATGCCCTTGAAGAGAACAAACCTGAGTAATGGATGTAGTATATGACTTAGCATTACTGACTATTGGTGGAAATCAATACCCAACTACTTTGATAGAGATTTGTGACTCAACTTGTGATGCTACTTATTTAGATTTTTTCATTTCTTTTAGACTTTTAGAACGACACTTCAATATTCTGTTTTCTATTTTATTGATTAGTAAGTTAGAATCTACAATCTCTGTGGGATCGACCCTTGCTCGTCACTACGCTTTTCCAAACGATTCGTACACTTGCGAGGTTTTTAATTTGTGTCTAGTTTATCTACTTATTTAGGTATCTAGATTGCACAACAAGTTTTTGGCGCCGTTGCCGGGGATTGTTTAGTATTTTAACTTACAAACCAGTAAAATCTTTTTCTGTTTATTTTATTTTATCTTTTTCTTTTCTAACATTTTCTTTTAGTTTACTTTCTGTACAAACAGGGTCAGACCAGTCGACTGTCTTCAAGGACCAGTCGACTGCACAGCGAAGAATTCCAAAAGCAACAATGGGTGAAAGAATATTGAATCAAGTACCAATGCAAGACAGATTCATTCCAAAGAATATTGAGCAACCGTCTTGCATAGCTTTTCAACCCAAAGTCACAGGAAATATGCATTTATCTCCTCAATTGCTCAGCATGGTTCCCCACTTCAATGGTAGACTAGATGAAGATCCGCACCTACATCTGCAAGACTTCTTTGATCTTTGCAGGACACAAAGCATCCAAGGGCTTACCCCTGAACAAATCAGGTTAATCTTGTTTCCTTTTTCTTTAAAACTTAATGCTAAGTTGTGGTATAATTCCTTGGAACCAGGATCAATTAATTTATGGGAGCAGTTGGCGACAAAATTCTTGAAAGAGTTCTTTCCAGCCCAGAAAACCAGACAACTAAAAAGGGAGATTCTACTTTTCCAACAAAAAGATGGCGATTTGTTTTTCGAGGCATGGAAGGACTTCAAAAACAAGCTTTTCAAGTGTCCTACGCATAACATACCTAAGGATGACCAGGTACAATCATTTTATGAGGGTTTAAATGACGCTAACAAAGCAATTGTAGATGCAGGTTGCAATGGAATGTTGATGAGGAAGAGTGCTGAGGAGGCCATAGAGTTATTTGAAGAACTCAGCGAGAACTCACAACAATTCTCAACTAGGAGGGGCATCTCGAGAAAACAGGGAGTATACGAAATTTCTCATAATAATAACATGCAATTAGAAATGGAAACCATGAACAAAAAGATTGATATGCTTGTAAATTCAACGTTGGGTGGCATAAAAAACCAACCAAAAGAAATTTGTGCAAATTGTTTTCAATCTAACCATACAACTAATTCATGTCCCATGTTTTATTTCGCAGATCAAGAGCACACAAACTACGAAGAACAAGGAATGTACTCACCCCAGAACAATTTTTTTTCAAACACGTATAACCCAGGGTGGCAAAGCCATCAAGACAATCAATTTGCACCAGGGGATACGCAGCAATTCCAGGGTGGGAATGGGTATGATGAGCCAGCACAAGAACTAAAGAAGTTGGATTTCGAATCCACCATTCTTCAACTACTCCAACAGCAACAGCAAACAAGCAATCAACAAAGACAGGCCATTCAAAAATTGGAATTTCAAATTGGTCAAATTGCTACAGAGTTAAGTGAAAGAAAGGCAGGAGAATTCCCATCACAAACCATACCCAACCCTAGAGGACAAGAACAGCTCCAATTAAGGATAACACTAGAGGAAGAGATTGAGTTTAAAGTGTTTGATGCACCACAAATTCCACACGATGATCATGGATGTTATAATGTTGATGTGGTTCAGGAAATTTGCAACCAAACATTTCAGGAATATGGTGTTGATCCATTACAAGAAACAATTACACACCCTCTAACATTATCTCATGTTGAACAGGAATATGATGATCGGAGGATTGCAGAGACAGTACATCACCTTGAAACTCCAAAGTCATATACAGGTAAGCTTGCACCTACAGTTAAAAATTTTGAGTCGGATAAAACTTGTGTTTCTGCAGACCAGTCGACTGATGGACGAGATAAGTCGACTGTCCCGACTGCTACCAGGATCCTAGACGTGGAGCTGAAGCCACTACATGAACACCTGCAGTATGAATATTTGGGGGACAACCAGACATCACCTGTGACAGTTGCTACAAATTTTAGGATGCAGAAAGAGGAGAGGCTGCAGGGAGTCTTTCAAAAGCACAATGGTGCATTAAGATGGACCATTGCTGATAAACTAATGTCAAGATGGTATGGTCCATAAATTGTTGCACAGGTTTCCCCCACATGGAGCGTTGGCGAAAAATCAACGTTCAAGGTGAATGGGCAGAGGGGGAAGCCTTATAAGAAGATGAGTTTTGAGCCGCAAGCCATTCAATACATTGCACAAACTCATCAAGTCTAGCTGAAGACAAGAAAAACAGTGCTTATTGGGAGGCAACCCAATTTTTCAGGGGAGTATTTACACTCTCTTCCTTTATTCGTTTCTTTAGTCATTTCTTTATTTCTTTATTTCATTTTCTTCAAACTAGGTGGTAACACATGCCTATTTTAATTTTTGTGCGAACATTGAGGACAATGTTCCATCTATGTTTGGGGGTATTAGTTAGTTATATTTGGAGTCTTTTGAATTTTTTTTATTTAGATAAAACAATTTCTTATAAAGTAAGACTAAGAATACTTATTTACTTTAGGATTGTTGAGTTTCATAATTCCTTACCAACTTGTATGAGTCATGCGATTATACATAACAAACAAATGTGATGCTTTTTTTGTTGATTATTCTCTTTAGATCTAGTCCTAAATTGAGTTTAAGTAAATAGAGTGATAAAATATATATATATATATTTGAATAAAGTCAATCTACTCCAATGTTTTGAGTGCTTAGTAACTAGGGGTATTCATCACCAATGTTTACCTTTACGTCAAACGGCAACTTGGAATATGAGTATTGATGGATCGCTTCATTTTGGGTCAAGGTTTTTGTCCCGAAGGGTGAAGTTCGTCAGAGGTTGCTTAAGGAAGCCCATCAGTCATCGTATTCTATCCATTCTGGCGGTACTAAGATGTATTGGGATTTGAAACTTCATTTCTGGTGGCATGGTATGAAGAGAGTTGTGGCTCTGTTTGTTTCTCAGTATTTGATCTACCAGCAAGTTAAGGCAGAGCATCAGAGGACCGCCGGACTTCTTCAACCGCTTCCCATTCCGGAGTGGAAGTGGGAGCATATCACTATGGACTTTGTGACCGCTTTGTCGAGGATTCCTAAGACTTATAATGCCATTTGGGTGATTGTCGACCGTATGATGAAAAGTGCTCACCTCATTCCTTTTTGTGTCGGACAGTCTACTGAGAGCCTAACTGAGAAGTACATGCAAGAGATTGTGATGAACCAAATATTATTCACTTTTAGGAGCAATAATCTTAAGGCAATTAGACATTTAAATGCCCTATATGTGGTATTTACGCTTCTTTTCTCTTTTTCCATAGGAAACAACCTAAAGCAGCAAAACGAAGCAGATTCCAGACTAATACAGACTGAGAGGATGATATACAGGGAACAGCAGAGATCAGTCGACTGACTCTTCAACCAGGCGACTGGACAGAGAGTATGATAGGGCTCGGCACAGTCGACTGTGTCCCAAGCCAGTCGACTGGTACGCGGCGAGTCAGAAGATAAGAACAGATGCATCCTCATCCAAATCGGAATCAAAATTAAGTTATCCAAACCCAGGTGTTTTCTGCGAATAACAACTTCTCAAACAATCAAAGCAAGAAGCACGTGGTGAGCAGATAAGGAAGGAAAGAAGAAAAAGAGAAAGAAATAAAAGGCTGATGAAGGTAAGGAAAGAAATAACAAAAGAAGAGGACTTCTCTGCAAAAAGTACAAACCCTAATTCTCTTCTCTTGTTCTATAAATACCAATCAAGAAAGAAGCGGAAAAATATTCTCGAGAAGGCCAGATCCATCATCAAGACTGATCGTCGACAGTAAGCATCAAAGGAGGAGAACTAGACGACTGCTGATTGGGCTAAAGTGCAACATCATACAAATCAGCGTTCTTCTGTTCTTTCTCTTAGCTTTCATTTCTATTGTAGTCATGAACTCTATTATATTAATCAATAAAAGTTTTATTATGTGGAACTAACTTTCATAGTTGGGTAGATTGAGACCATAGTTATGTAATGCTTGCTACTCTATTACTTATTGGTTGAACCTGATTGAATTGAGATGGATTTATGATAATCAAACTTGTTCAGAATTCTTAGGAGCAGTCGACTGTGGTGACAGCCAGTCGACTGACGTACGGAATCTGAGTTAATCAAGTTTGGGTATTATAAATCTGAATCTGTTATATGGGCATATTGAGACGACCCGTATCTCGTGCTCATAACTTGTAACAAGGGAATCTTTCGGGGTTCTTGGTTCAATCAACTTAAGGGATCTAGATCTGATACCAATTTCTAGAACCTTAAGTGTTTGTTCGTTTCCACTGTTCTTATGCCTTCTTTAAGTGCAACTTAGTAGATACCATGCTAAATACTTAATGAAAGAAACGAATTAGAGTAGATACCATGCCTAATTCTTGGCCTAGGGAAACATTACTTTAAGGAGTAGATACCATGCCCTTGAAGAGAACAAACCTGAGTAATGGATGTAGTATATGACTTAGCATTACTGACTATTGGTGGAAATCAATACCCAACTACTTTGATAGAGATTTGTGACTCAACTTGTGATGCTACTTATTTAGATTTTTTCATTTCTTTTAGACTTTTAGAACGACACTTCAATATTCTGTTTTCTATTTTATTGATTAGTAAGTTAGAATCTACAATCTCTGTGGGATCGACCCTTGCTCGTCACTACGCTTTTCCAAACGATTCGTACACTTGCGAGGTTTTTAATTTGTGTCTAGTTTATCTACTTATTTAGGTATCTAGATTGCACAACAAGTTTTTGGCGCCGTTGCCGGGGATTGTTTAGTATTTTAACTTACAAACCAGTAAAATCTTTTTCTGTTTATTTTATTTTATCTTTTTCTTTTCTAACATTTTCTTTTAGTTTACTTTCTGTACAAACAGGGTCAGACCAGTCGACTGTCTTCAAGGACCAGTCGACTGCACAGCGAAGAATTCCAAAAGCAACAATGGGTGAAAGAATATTGAATCAAGTACCAATGCAAGACAGATTCATTCCAAAGAATATTGAGCAACCGTCTTGCATAGCTTTTCAAACCAAAGTCACAGGAAATATGCATTTATCTCCTCAATTGCTCAGCATGGTTCCCCACTTCAATGGTAGACTAGATGAAGATCCGCACCTACATCTGCAAGACTTCTTTGATCTTTGCAGGACACAAAGCATCCAAGGGCTTACCCCTGAACAAATCAGGTTAATCTTGTTTCCTTTTTCTTTAAAACTTAATGCTAAGTTGTGGTATAATTCCTTGGAACCAGGATCAATTAATTTATGGGAGCAGTTGGCGACAAAATTCTTGAAAGAGTTCTTTCCAGCCCAGAAAACCAGACAACTAAAAAGGGAGATTCTACTTTTCCAACAAAAAGATGGCGATTTGTTTTTCGAGGCATGGAACGACTTCAAAAACAAGCTTTTCAAGTGTCCTACGCATAACATACCTAAGGATGACCAGGTACAATCATTTTATGAGGGTTTAAATGACGCTAACAAAGCAATTGTAGATGCAGGTTGCAATGGAATGTTGATGAGGAAGAGTGCTGAGGAGGCCATAGAGTTATTTGAAGAACTCAGCGAGAACTCACAACAATTCTCAACTAGGAGGGGCATCTCGAGAAAACAGGGAGTATACGAAATTTCTCATAATAATAACATGCAATTAGAAATGGAAACCATGAACAAAAAGATTGATATGCTTGTAAATTCAACGTTGGGTGGCATAAAAAACCAACCAAAAGAAATTTGTGCAAATTGTTTTCAATCTAACCATACAACTAATTCATGTCCCATGTTTTATTTTGCAGATCAAGAGCACACAAACTACGAAGAACAAGGAATGTACTCACCCCAGAACAATTTTTTTTCAAACACGTATAACCCAGGGTGGCAAAGCCATCAAGACAATCAATTTGCACCAGGGGATACGTAGCAATTCCAGGGTGGGAATGGGTATGATGAGCCAGCACAAGAACTAAAGAAGTTGGATTTCGAATCCACCATTCTTCAACTACTCCAACAGCAACAGCAAACAAGCAATCAACAAAGACAGGCCATTCAAAAATTGGAATTTCAAATTGGTCAAATTGCTACAGAGTTAAGTGAAAGAAAGGCAGGAGAATTCCCATCACAAACCATACCCAACCCTAGAGGACAAGAACAGCTCCAATTAAGGACAACACTAGAGGAAGAGATTGAGTTTAAAGTGTTTGATGCACCACAAATTCCACACGATGATCATGGATGTTATAATGTTGATGTGGTTCAGGAAATTTGCAACCAAACATTTCAGGAATATGGTGTTGATCCATTACAAGAAACAATTACACACCCTCTAACATTATCTCATGTTGAACAGGAATATGATGATCGGAGGATTGCAGAGACAGTACATCACCTTGAAACTCCAAAGTCATATACAGGTAAGCTTGCACCTACAGTTAAAAATTTTGAGTCGGATAAAACTTGTGTTTCTGCAGACCAGTCGACTGATGGACGAGATAAGTCGACTGTCCCGACTGCTACCAGGATCCTAGACGTGGAGCTGAAGCCACTACATGAACACCTGCAGTATGAATATTTGGGGGACAACCAGACATCACCTGTGACAGTTGCTACAAATTTTAGGATGCAGAAAGAGGAGAGGCTGCAGGGAGTCTTTCAAAAGCACAATGGTGCATTAAGATGGACCATTGCTGATAAACTAATGTCAAGATGGTATGGTCCATAAATTGTTGCACAGGTTTCCCCCACATGGAGCGTTGGCGAAAAATCAGCGTTCAAGGTGAATGGGCAGAGGGGGAAGCCTTATAAGAAGATGAGTTTTGAGTCGCAAGCCATTCAATACATTGCACAAACTCATCAAGTCTAGCTGAAGACAAGAAAAACAGTGCTTATTGGGAGGCAACCCAATTTTTCAGGGGAGTATTTACACTCTCTTCCTTTATTCGTTTCTTTAGTCATTTCTTTATTTCTTTATTTCATTTTCTTCAAACTAGGTGGTAACACATGCCTATTTTAATTTTTGTGCGAACATTGAGGACAATGTTCCATCTAAGTTTGGGGGTATTAGTTAGTTATATTTGGAGTCTTTTGAATTTTTTTTATTTAGATAAAACAATTTCTTATAAAGTAAGACTAAGAATACTTATTTACTTTAGGATTGTTGAGTTTCATAATTCCTTACCAACTTGTATGAGTCATGCGATTATACATAACAAACAAATGTGATGCTTTTTTTGTTGATTATTCTCTTTAGATCTAGTCCTAAATTGAGTTTAAGTAAATAGAGTGATAAAATATATATATATATATTTGAATAAAGTCAATCTACTCCAATGTTTTGAGTGCTTAGTAACTAGGGGTATTCATCACCAATGTTTACCTTTACGTCAAACGGCAACTTGGAATATGAGTATGTAAAGCACTTTAAAGTTTGTGACTTATTGAGTAACCGGGTGGATTCATCACAAATGTTTTGCATTCGCTTAAAAAGGCAAGTGACAACTTTAGAGAAGAGACTATAAAAAAAATAAAAAAAATAAAAACAAAAAAAAAACACTCTAGTTGCTACTCGGTTTGTAGTAAAGAAAAGGGGATAATCACAGATGGAGAGTTACATACTATAACTATAATTAATTGCATGACAAGTATGATTGAGTTGGGGATTATGACTAAACAATTGCACTGGAGAAAGTGGGTATACTTGTTTTTACTTTGTTTGCAATTGTTTATATTGAAATTTTGATGCTGGCATAATAAAAATTCTTGGTGGTTGAACACTATTATTTTTCCCCTTGTTCATAATTTTAGTTTGCATGAGGACAAGCAAAATCTAAGTTTGGGGGTATTTGATGAACCAAATATTATTCACTTTTAGGAGCAATAATCTTAAGGCAATTAGACATTTAAATGCTCTATATGTGGTATTTACGCTTCTTTTCTCTTTTTCCATAGGAAACAACCTAAAGCAGCAAAACGAAGCAGATTCCAGACTAATACAGACTGAGAGGATGATATACAGGGAACAGCAGAGATCAGTCGACTGACTCTTCAACCAGGCGACTGGACAGAGAGTATGATAGGGCTCGGCACAGTCGACTGTGTCCCAAGCCAGTCGACTGGTACGCGGCGAGTCAGAAGATAAGAACAGATGCATCCTCATCCAAATCCGAATCAAAATTAAGTTATCCAAACCCAGGTGTTTTCTGCGAATAACAACTTCTCAAACAATCAAAGCAAGAAGCACGTGGTGAGCAGATAAGGAAGGAAAGAAGAAAAAGAGAAAGAAATAAAAGGCTGTTGAAGATAAGGAAAGAAATAACAAAAGAAGAGGACTTCTCTGCAAAAAGTACAAACCCTAATTCTCTTCTCTTGTTCTATAAATACCAATCAAGAAAGAAGCGGAAAAATATTCTCGAGAAGGCCAGATCCATCATCAAGACTGATCGTCGACAGTAAGCATCAAAGGAGGAGAACTAGACGACTGCTGATTGGGCTAAAGTGCAACATCATACAAATCAGCGTTCTTCTGTTCTTTCTCTTAGCTTTCATTTCTATTGTAGTCATGAACTCTATTATATTAATCAATAAAAGTTTTATTATGTGGAACTAACTTTCATAGTTGGGTAGATTGAGACCATAGTTATGTAATGCTTGCTACTCTATTACTTATTGGTTGAACCTGATTGAATTGAGATGGATTTATGATAATCAAACTTGTTCAGAATTCTTAGGAGCAGTCGACTGTGGTGACAGCCAGTCGACTGACGTACGGAATCTGAGTTAATCAAGTTTGGGTATTATAAATCTGAATCTGTTATATGGGCATATTGAGACGACCCGTATCTCGTGCTCATAACTTGTAACAAGGGAATCTTTCGGGGTTCTTGGTTCAATCAACTTAAGGGATCTAGATCTGATACCAATTTCTAGAACCTTAAGTGTTTGTTCGTTTCCACTGTTCTTATGCCTTCTTTAAGTGCAACTTAGTTGATACCATGCTAAATACTTAATGAAAGAAACGAATTAGAGTAGATACCATGCCTAATTCTTGGCCTAGGGAAACATTACTTTAAGGAGTAGATACCATGCCCTTGAAGAGAACAAACCTGAGTAATGGATGTAGTATATGACTTAGCATTACTGACTATTGGTGGAAATCAATACCCAACTACTTTGATAGAGATTTGTGACTCAACTTGTGATGCTACTTATTTAGATTTTTTCATTTCTTTTAGACTTTTAGAACGACACTTCAATATTCTGTTTTCTATTTTATTGATTAGTAAGTTAGAATCTACAATCTCTGTGGGATCGACCCTTGCTCGTCACTATGCTTTTCCAAACGATTCGTACACTTGTGAGGTTTTTAATTTGTGTCTAGTTTATCTACTTATTTAGGTATCTAGATTGCACAACAGATTGTCAGACTTCATGAGTTCCAGTCAGTATTATATTCGACAGGGATACGAGATTCAGATCTCAATTTTGAGAGAGTCCTCAGAACAGTTTGGGAAGTAAATTAAAGTACAGTACAGCTTTTCATCCCCAGGATGATTGACGGTCAGAGAGGACCATCCAAATTCTTGAGGACATGTTGTGAGCCTGTATGCTGGAGTTCGGCGGATCATGGGAGGACCATTTGCATCTCATAGAGTTCTCGTACAATAACAGCTTTCAGGCCAGTCTTAAAGTTGCACCATTCGAGGCACTTTATGGGCGGAAGTGCAGATCGTCAGTGTGCTTGGATGATATTGGTGAGAGGAAGTTGTTGGGTCCAGAGTTGATCACCAGGACAGTTAATGCGGTGATTCAGATCAGGAAGCACTTGCAGGTAGCTCAGGACAGGCAGAGGCGATCGGCTGATGTCCAGTGACCATGTTTTCCTAAAGGTATCGCCTTGGCGTGGGTTCATTCAGTTTGGTGGTGGGGGCAAGCTCAGCTCTAGGTTTATTGGACCATTTGATATTGTTGAGCGAGTAGGCAAGGTGGCCTATCGTCTTGCATTGCCGCCAGCATTATCAGGAGTGCACGATGTTTTTAATATCTCACAACTCAGGAGATATATTCGAGATGAGAGCCACGTGATTGACTATTTTGAGTTGACCGTGCGGCCGGATTTGACTTGTGAGATTCCGTCAGTTGCTATTGTGGATTGGCAGGAGAAAGTGCTTAAGAACAAGGTCATCAAGCTGGTTCGTATTTCTTGGAATCCTCTCTCGCCCGGTGAGTCGACTTTGGAGCTGGATGAGGAGATTCAGCAGAAGTTTCCTCATTTGTTTCTGTAGATTTGTGTTTTGTCCTTTCTTTTCTTTTCGGAGTTACCCTATGTATCTTCTTATTGAATTTCGAAGACGAAATTTTTCTTGTTAGGTGGGTAGAATTTGTAACCCCTATTTTCCATTTTTGTGTATTTTGAGTGTATTTTTCATTTTGGTGTATTTCCCTCATTGTATCTCTTCTTGGACCGTATATTGGATCTTCTATTCTTCAATATATATTCATTTATCGTTTTGTCATCATTTATTTGGTTCTTGTTTCTGTTCTCCTTTTGTTTCGTCCTTGTTTGATCGTGCCAGTGTTTTTTATTCTCATTTTATTGTTCGTGCCCTATTAGATGTATCCATTTTTGTGCCATCTTTTTGTTGGATCACTCTATTGTTCTTGTGGATCTCCTATATTAAATCCTATTCAACCTATAACCCTATAACTATCCCAGACCCCTTAATTACTAAATCCTATACACTGTTTTGCACTTAACCCAGACCCGGTTCCCCTTCATTTACTGTGCCGCCTCCCCCTACCCTATTAACTCTAAAACCCATCTCTACCCATATATATAAACCCACCTATAATACTTCCTATTCATCTCCCCCATACAGCAGCCTTTCCCTGTGCTTCTCCCTCTCCCGTTGCACCACCAACTCCGGCCTGCACCTCCTAAACCCATACCCTGATCTCCTCTCCCGTCCTTCCTATCTCTCCGCTGTGCACCTCCAAGCCGACCCCGACCCCGCTATGTTCTCTCCCTGATGTCACGCTGCGTCCACCTCGATGCAGCTCGTCTCCCCATCTTCTCGTGTGCCTGCTCCGTCGTCGTGCCGCTGCAATAGCAACAGCAACAGCACATCGTTGTGCTGTGCTCCGGCGGTTGAATGCATCGACAGTGCCGTCGCTTACGTCGTCCCTTATGCCTTCGTCCCCTTGCTGATCTTGTCGCTATTGTGTGTTAGGTGGTGTGCTCGTGCATCTCATGTGCACTAGGTTTGGATTTATGTATTGGTTCGTGGTTGTATCCGTTGGGTTTCATCCGTTCGTGTGCTCGTTTTGTGTTCGTGGGTTCGTTGTTCGGAAGTTCGGTTCGTGATTCGTTCGCTCATGTTCGTGCCGGGATTCGTTTCCGTTATTCTTGCTTTTGCTTCGTCGGTTTTCGTCGTCGATTAAGGCAAGTAACTTGTATTCTTTTTTATGTGTAATACAAGTACTCAATACTACCTATAGAGTAATTGGGTTCTAGAGACAATTCGTGTGTGATTCCTCGGTTATATATTGTCTCTATTGTGTTGATTCGACCATAGTTGCCTTACGACATACATGACATGAAACAACTAGGGATGACGACTTTTGGAAGTATATACGCATGCTATTTTGTGATATAGTGTGCTTGATGTGTTATTCGTGCTATACTTTTCGTGAACTTGTAAAATACCCTAAACCATATTGTTTGGACATCTAGTACACCATATTTCATGTTTTGTTATGATTTGGACAATTTTTGTATGATCTATGTTGATTTGTATGAGAAACAATTCTGTATTTTCTATTACCCCATTTTCATTCAGTATTTTAGACCCTATTAAGGTTAGTATATGAAAATATTTTGTGAACATAAACTGTAGAGAATTCTTTCTATTTTCCAACCCTTCTAACAGATCTCAGTTTCGATTTACGATTTGTGAGTTATGTCTATTTTACTACAGAGGTGTAGAGAGATTTATAGATTTTGTTTTCTTTGAATTCAAAAGAGTAATCTATCTTTATCGTGATGTTAAAACTATTATTTTGATCCAATATTTTGTACAATACAACTAGACTTGATTGGGATTAACCCTGAATTTTTTTGGATGTATTTGATGAGTTTTACAAACCGTTCTATATTTCCAAACAACTACTATACTAGCAGATTTTTCTTGCTGTTCAGTAAATAACTTGATTTTCGACCAAATTCTACTTGTTTTTCGTAAAATATTTGTGAATATGAAAGTTAGCCTACTGTATCTAGTTTATCACCTTTTTGGTGAATTTGGATTTCGATTTATGCTTTGTGAGATATTGATATTTTCGTACTGCAGTGTTTAAAAGTCCAGATTTACAAAACTACTGCATCTTGATGTTTTCTGATTTTTGTTGACTAAACTATTTAAATTGAAAAATTATGAAAATTTATATTCTGATGCTGCACATATAGGGAAATACCCCAGATTTTTCTTGCATTTAATTAATGAGTTTTCATGCTGTTTTCCTGACTTTGAATACAAACTTCAGATTTCTGGCTAAAGGTGTTTTCTGGATACAAATCTGTTTTGAGTTATGTTTTTGTGAAATACTATATGACTTATATATATTTTCTGGATTCTACTGGGAGTCTATTTTCCAGATTCTTTGACAATTTCAGGTTTGCATTTTTGTAGCAACGGGAATCCCTATTTTAGTGCAGTACTGTCTTGCTGTCCTGAACCAGAACTTTCGTTGTACTATTCTTTTATGTGTTATCTTTCGTCTGTATATGTTTATTTGTCACCCTAAACCTGTTAATTTTTTATACCATGCTATTCTCACTCTTTTTTCTGCACATACATGTCTGTCTGATAATAATAACAAAATAACCAAGCCGGGGTTAAGGAAAAGATCTAGTAGTGGAAAATATAGAAATGTGTTCTGAGAAGAGGACCCGTGCTCCCTACCTGTTACGTGTTCATGACTACATGATACACGACTCTGTCTGTCTGATATCCTGACTACATTACTTCCCTATAGGAAGGTGTACTCAGAAGAGAACCCATAGGTTCTATCTATCTGTCTAATCTGCATCTGATATCTGTCTATCTGATCCCTGAGTACACGGCCCTATGGACTCCACTACGAAATCTAAACGTAATTTGTTTGAATGTAGCAACTATATAGTAAAAACCGGAATGCATGAAGTGCTACCTAGATAGTAATCACACAAGACTTATAAGAACATGACAATTGCTATCTGTTTATCTGTATCTGTTATCTGACATCTGTTATCTGATTATTTGTTATCTGTCTGACTATCATCTGACAATATAATCTGTATATCTGTCGGTATACCACTCAACACTTGACACATATTATCTGTATCTGTTAGTATACCATGCTATTTGATTAGTTTTCCTGATTCATCTTAGATATTATATTTCTGTTAATATGCTTATTCCATGCTATGTTAGTTTCTGCTGTTATTACATACTTGTTTACCCTTTTTCTGTACTGGTATCCTGCACAACAAGCGGCCCGTAACTTGCGTTGATGGGAGTTTGTTTTTTTTCCTCTTCCTGCAATTTATTAATTGTGGGTGATCAGCTTCCAAATGGAGTTGGTGATATGAGATATTAGTGCTGGAGTTTTTATTATTATTATTTATGTTGCTTATTTGAACAATTGTATTTGATACTTGGATTTATTTTGTATTTGGGCAATGTGTTCCAGAATAATTAACTTGTTCAGATCTGATTAATTTGAGATTATAATATTTTGGTTTCAAGTAAATTTCTGTCGGTATATTTGATTCGATTTTGCATATGTGGTTGATTATTTTGCTTCCGAGTCTGATTATTTCTGTGAGATGTTGTAAAATTCTGAACAGCTTATGGATGATGAAAATCATTCGCTGGGCTTAGTCACATATCCTTATTCCATATTCTCTTTTTGGGAAGCGGGACGTGACAATACATGTCATGTAAAAAACTAGTAACAACTAATAAATAACAAATATTACTTGAATAAGAAAGAGTGTGCACATGGGGTGCCGTGCACGTGTTGTGCATCTCACATGAGTGCCCGACCTTGGAGAGAAGGAGAAAGTTGGGGAGTGTATGTGTGTGAGTGGGTGGTTGTGTGAGTGGTAGGGATCATTCTCCGCAACACAAATGTCCTATAAATACGTACACCTATTCATTAACATTTGCACTAAAAATAATCAAAAAAAAGAAAGAAAAAGAAAGAGAGAAAGAGGAAGGCCTGTTTCTTGAACCTTGGAGTTGGAGTTGCGATTTTGTGCAAGGAGGAGAAGAGAAGCAATTTGTGTGGAGCTGGGAGCATTCTTTCTAGGAGTTTTTTTACATTTTGCAACATAAGAGGTGGGTGTCTATTCTTACTTTCTAGATAATGTGGAAATCATATTTAGGTGTTTTGTAAATTATTTTGTTAGTTTAATGAAGTTATACTAGTTAAATTTGATGCATGTTGTAGTAATAAAGATTGCTAATGGTAGTGATTTGTAAAATTCATTGTATGATAATGAGAAGTTACATCATTTAATTGGTAGATTATGATTGGGAAAAATTAATTAGAGGCATGTGTAGAGTTGTTAGGCACAAACACTCAATATGATCGGCATGTGTAGAGTTGTTAGGCACAAACACTCAATATGATTAAATTGCATGAAATTTATTGTCTCTTACAAATTGGTTGAATATGTGTATGAAATGTGAATGAATAGAAATGAAAAATTAGAGAAAATTTTGGGGAAGAAATAGTAGTAGTGGTACAAAAGGAAAGTTGCATTAAAATTAGTAGGACAATTAACTAATTGCATTTTATGCTATGATTCTTATAAGAGAAAGAAATGAGTAGTTTGGAAAATTGAAGTTAATTCTCCATTAATGTGAATGAAATCAGTAAGAGAATGATTTTTGGATATGTATAGATACAAATTAATAGTATTAATTTGAAGAAAAGATTTAGTTGCTAATAAATCAAATCTTTATGTTTATATGTTTCAAAATAATAAATTTGCACATAAAGTGGGATAAATACTCTTAAATATAATTAAAATCAGCAAAAGAGGAATTCTGGAGTCTAGAACTTTATTTTTATAATATTGATTTTGGGAAAAGAATGGAAATCAAAAATAGTTAAAAAGGTAGAAAATGAGATTTTACAGATAGTTGATACTTAACGAATATAACCCCATACTATATCAGTTATGGGATTGGCCTTAGTGGCTAGGGCGTGCGCGCGTGCTGTGGTGCTGCCACGTGATGCAAGCACAGGGGTTTGGGGTTGGGGTTCTCGGGTTCAAACCCACATATACACAAAATGTGAATTTTTGCATTTTTTGGAGTTTTGGGACTTTTAAAAATCAGAAAAAAAAATGTATAAATATTTTAAAATTTTCACGCCCCGCTTTCGAAAAAGGAATACAGAATACGGATACGCAACACAAGTTCAACGAATGGTTTTCACCATTCATAAGCTGTAAGGATCTTTACAAAATATACAGGAATTAACAAGAGACATACAGGAAATAACCAACCACGCATGCATGAATAAATTAGCATAACCAACAGGATCACTTGAAAACAAGCATACTTAATTTCAAATAATCAGGTCTGAAAACAAGACATAAATCCTTGGACAAAATGTCCAATTCAAAATCCATGTAGCAATTACAATTTATTCAAAACAGGAAATAAACTATTGCAAGAAACTCCAGCCAGCCTAGAATACTTGGTCTCTTACTCCCTCGGGCAGCTGGTCCCCAAAGTCTGCAAGTTTAACAAATTGCAGGAAGAGGAAAAAGAAACAAAATATTCGTCAATGCAAGTTATGGGCCGCTTGTAGTGTAGGCAACAAGTACAGAAAACAGATGGACATGTATAGAGTAACAGCAAGAAACAAGTACTGAATAAGCATGGAATGGACGTGACAGCAAAGTAGAGTATCTAACTCTTAATCAAGAAACAGAATCAAGTAACATGATGAGATAACAGGTACATGTAACATGTAACTGTAACTACTGTTTCCGCTATTTTCATTTTTCCCCTTTTGTAATATTTTATTTGTAATTGAACAAAAATACTCTATTTTTCTTCCTTGATTATTTTAATTAAAATTTGTTCATGAAATTCTTCGTTCTTCTTAATTGAGCTATTCTTATTGATCCTAATTTCTTTTATTAATTGTGGGTATTTTTAATTGAACTCTATTATTTTAAATCTATCTCTTATTAAACCCTAAAATCCAATTTTATTTGTTCTTGACCCGAAACGGCTATTACTGCATCCTAAACCACTAACACAACATCCTAATTGTACCCTATAAATACAACTCTATTGCAAACCCTAAAAATTGCAAAATTTGAAACCCTAGAGCCGTCTACTCTCTCTCCTATCATCTCTCCTCTTTATTTTCTCTCTCCCCGACCACAGAAATCCTGCCCAAAATTCATGACCTTCTTCTCCGGCCTAACTCCGGCCATCCCCTCGTCGTCCGACCTCCTATCGACGCAAGCACTCTCCCGACCTTCCCCCTCAGCCGTGAAACACCCAAACCCCAACCACGACCTCCTTTCCTGTTCCTAGACGACAACAGCACACCCCCAACACCCCCTTGTTCCTGTCTCCGCACGTCACCGCCTGCGATGACGACCACCGCCGCCGTCGTGCCGCCACCTGTGATGCCAGCGACCCCTGCCCCTTGCCCTCTTATTGTGGGTTACTGTTGCTGCTGTCGTTGTTGTTTCTTTGTGCTGTCTCTATGCTTTAGATCTCTATTGCGCGTATATTGCACGTGTTATTTTGTGTTAGTGGGTTCGTTGCTCCGAGATCCTTATCCCGTTATTCTTGGTATTTGTTTTTACCGTTAATAAGGCAAGTCACTTTCTCTTGAATTGTTAATTGTATCAAATTCAAGTTTTTTTGAAACTCTTGCAAGTAGATCCCTTCGTTTATCGTATTATACATTGTTCATCTCTTTCGTTGGGTATATTGAGTGTTTACACGAGCTAACCCTCAATTTACTTGACATCGTGCCACTTTTGACTCCAAAGATTGAATCTTTCATGTGTGCATATAGAATTGATAATAGAGTTGTTCATATAATTGTCACACAAATAAAATATTGTAGAGAAAATTACTAGGTTGTATGTTGTTTGATCGATTGATAGTTGATTGATGATAAATTGATGTATGTACGTGTTCTTAATCTTATTTACCATGTTTTTATACCCTTCATTCTGATTGAGAAGTTTATCAACTAGTAGAATTGATACTCATCATGTTTAATTAACTTATTTCATGAAAACTACCCAAAACCCTGTATGTTGCTTGTTGGCTGTATGTTGACTGTTATTTTCGACGCAGTAAATAATCTTAAAATAAATTACTTTCTAAATAAGAATTGTAGCCTTATCTTTATAGTTTCCAGAACATCTTGAATATCTGAATTTCGAGTTGTGTAGCAAAAGTTATGCTCGCTTTACTACAACTGTGTTTTTAATTCCAGATTCTCAGATTCTTGTACGTTTCGTGTTTAAACAGTAAAAAGGCTGATCAAAGGATAAAATTTTGCTCTGATAATTTCCAGGTTGTTGGTAATCTTATTTAGGAGTCTAATAAATATTATTAATGAATTTAATATTGAGTTAGTAACACCACGCAAAATAAAATCATTTATTTTGCATTATTAAATAATATTAAATCGGTAAAGTTGACTATTTTGACTATTTTCTTGAAATTGCATTTTTTGCACGTGCAAAGTTAGGAAATTTTGAATTCTTAAAATTTTATGGTTAATGATTGATTCTTTTTCGTTTATTTATGATATTTAAATTTTCAGATTTATGTGAATTTATTTGACTATTTTACAAATTTGTCAATTTTACACGTGCAAAATATGTGCAAATATTTTTTTGGTGTATATTTCTAAATAAATTCTCCTATTTATAATGGAGTATATCCTAAATTTCTAACTCCCACTTTTAAATTACTAAATAAATTCTCCTATTTATAATGGAGTATATCCTAAATTTTGGGATTTTTCTGAGTAAAGAAAGCATTTTCATAAATACTTCGAAAGATAGGAGATTTTATGTAAAAAGTCGTTTGGATCTCAAACAAATAATGAAAATTCACTTTCACTGATTTTTGGGCTGGCCTTGGTAATCATTGAAAATAAAATCTATTTAAACTTTATTTACAGTTGATTTGGTAAAGATTTAAACAAATATGGTATTTGAAGTTGCATTTCTGGTGGCAAGGTATGAAGAGGGATGTTGCAAGATTTGTTTCGCAGTGTCTGATCTGTCATTAAGTGAAATGTCACGCCCCGCTTCCCAAAAATAAAATACAGAATACAGATACGTGACTAAGCCCAGCGAATGATTTTCGTCATCCATAAGCAGTTCAGAATCTTTACAACATCTCACAGAAATAATCAGAGTCAGAAGCAATAAAAAGTCAACCAAGTATGCATATATGAATCAAATACCAACAGGATTACTTGAAACAAAATATATTATTCTCAAATAAACCAGATATGAACAAGTCAAATATCCTGAGTCACATTGCCCAAATACAAATAAATCCAAGTAATCAAGTACATTATTCAAGTCAAGCAACAAGAAAATAATAATGATAATAGCAGGAAATGAAAATAGCGAAACTCCAGCAACTAGTATCTCATATCACCAACTCCATCAGGCAACTGGTCAACCTGATCTACAATTTAATAAAATTGCAGAAAGAAAAAAAAGAAAACAAACTCTTGTCAATGCAAGTTACGGGCACTTGTAGTGCAGGCACAAATACATAGGAAAGATAAACAAATAGCATGGAATAGGCATGATAATAAAATAGAACATCTAACATGAATCATGAACAGAAGCAAGTACAAACAAGTGTATATAACATGTAACAGGTAACAGGTATCATGTAACAAGTAGATAAACATATGACAGGTATCAAGTAGCATGTACAAGTAATCATGTATCAGGTAAGCATGTAACATGTATCATGTAACAGGTATTATGTCATGTCAAGTCTTGTATTATTACTATCTAGTTAGCACTTCATGCGCCCCAGGTTTTTATAACACGGTTGCTACATTCAAACAAGTTACGTTTAGGCCTAGTGGTGGGTTTCTATAGGGCCGTATACTCAAGCGTCAAGTCAAGTAACAAGTAACAGGTACACAGGCACGAATCACGTAGTGAAATCGTGGCAACAGAAATAGGTATGAATCATGTAGTCATGAAACATGGCAACAGGTAGTAATAACAGGCATGAATCATGTAATCATGAAACATGGAAACATATAATAATAACATGCATGAATCATGTAGTCATGAGTTCATGGCATAATATAATAATAATAGGCATGAATCATGTAATCGTGAGTTCATGGAAGAATATAATAATAACAGGCATAAACCATGCAATCATGAAACATGGCAACAGGTAATGGGATAACGGGCCCCTTTCTGAGTACACATACCTATATTGTCCACTACTAAGGTCTTTCCCTTAATCCCTGCTTGATTAATTGTTATTATTATTAAACAAGCATGTACGTGTCACAAAACAGAGCAAGAATAACATGGCATGAACAAGTAATAGGTTCAGGTTGTAAGATACACATGCACAGGTAGAAGACAACACATAAAAGATTGGTACAACGAGAACTCTAGTTCAGGACAG
The DNA here is from genome assembly GCA_017893485.1 of Hemerocallis citrina. Lineage (NCBI taxonomy): Eukaryota > Viridiplantae > Streptophyta > Magnoliopsida > Asparagales > Asphodelaceae > Hemerocallis > Hemerocallis citrina. The sequence continues at coordinate 231,953,105 of CM030361.1, read as the reverse complement.
CAAGACAGTACTGCACCAAATCTGGGATTTTCATTGCTACAAACATGCAAATCTGAATCCGTCTGAAAACCTGAAAAGTAGAATTTCGGCCGAATTAAGCGAATATATATAAGTCATTTAGTATTTCACAAAAACATGAGTCACAGCCAGAAATCAGTAGTTTGTATTCAAAGTCAGGAAAATAGCATGAAAACTCATTAATTAAATCCACGAAAAATCTGGAGTATTGTGCAGCATCAGAATATAAAGTTTCATAATTTTTCAATTTAAATAGTTTAGCCAACAAAATCAGAAAACATCAAGATGCAGTAGTTTTGTAAATCTGGAATTATAAACACTGCAATTCGAAAACAGCAATATCTCACAAACCATAAATCCAAATCCAAATCTGCCAAAAGGGTGGTAAAATAGACATAGTATGATAACTTTCATATTAACAAATATTTTACAAATAGCAAGTAGAATTAGGTCAAAAATCAGGTTCTTTACTGAACAATATGAAAATTCTGCATGTATAGTAATTGTTTGGAAACATAGAATGGTTTGTAAAACTCATCAAATAAATCCATAAAAATTCAGGGTTAATCCCAATCAAGTCTAGTTATACTGTGCAAAATATTGGATCAAAATAATACTTTTAACATCAGGATAAAAGTATATTACTCTTCAGAATTCATAGAAAGCAAAATCTAGAAAATCTCTTTACACCTCTGTAGTAAAATAGACATAACTCACAACTCATAAAATAAAACTGAGATCCATTAGAAGGGTTGGAAAATAGATAGAATTCTCTACAGTTCATGTTCACAAAATATTTTCATATACTGACCTTAATAGGGTCAAAAAGACGGATCTGAACAGGGAATCGACCAAACTGAAAATATCCTTCATGCACAAAATCAACTAGTTCACATAAAACTCATCCAAATCATAACCAAACATGAAGTATAGTGTACTATGTGTCCAAACAACATGGTATACGGTATTTTGCAAGTCCACAACAAGTCCACCACGAATAACACGAACGAGCACATGATATCATATGAACATCACGCATATATACCATAAGAAGTGGTCAACCCTAGGTTATTTCCTGTCATGTATGTCGTGAGGCAACTATGGTCGAATCAATACAATAGAGACAATATCAACAAGGGAATTCACACATAAATTGTCTCCAGAAACCAACTACATCACAGGCGGTATTTAGTACTTGTATTACACAAAGAAAAAAATACAAGTTACTTGTCTTAAAGTCGACGATGGAAACGACACCAAGCAAGAATAACGGGAATGGATTCCCGGGCATCGAACTCAACCGAACGAACAACGCAAGCACGAACCAAACTTACGAACAATGAACGACACCCAAGATCACACGCAACCAAAAGCAACACTTGCACACCACCAACCGAACAACGAGATCCACACGAGATCTAACACACGCACACCAAAGAGGACCACGGTGGCGCGCGAAAGACGGCAATGGATAGCAAGGTGCTATTGTTCGCTGTCTGTCTACATTGGAGAGAAACAGTGACGAGGGGAGGCTGGTGCACTGCAGGAAAGGAAACGACGACAGCAAGATGCTGCCGTTGTTGCTTCTTGCAGTCGCCGAAGGTCGCTGACCTCGGAAAGATGAGGAGGTCAAAGGGGAAAGATCGGGGCTATGCTGGGGTCGCGAGAGGGCAAGGACGAGGACAAGGAGGTGCAAAGCCGAAGGTGGAGGTGGGTTCTCAGAGGTCGAGAGTGGGAGAGAAGGGTGAACAGGAGGTTGCGGCTAGGGTTGCTTGTGTAAGGAAGGTGAATAGGCTCACGCAGGGGATGGGTAAATATATAGGGTAAAAAGTTTTAGGGTTTAGAAGATGGTGTGATGGCTGAGTAGCGTGAGAAGATATTGGGTTAAGTAACAGGTATAGGGTTGAGTGAAGGAACCAATAGGGTAAAAGTAATGGGTATGATGGGTTTTATTGGGTTTAAATGGGTTTTAGCGTGTATTGGGCAAACGGGTGTGGGTAGGGTTATAAATGGGTTTAGGGGATTAAAAACTCAATAGAAAAAAAAATAATCAATAAAAAAAAATTATAATAAAAATGTAATTTGTATTACAAAATAAAATTTATTTAAAATACTACAAATACAGTTAGTAAATAAAAGTGGATTTTTAATAATCAGTCAAAAATATCAATAATAACAATAATAATAAGAAGAAAGTGATAAAAATAATAATGGTAATAATAATAACAGTAATAATAATAAGAGTAATAATAACAAAAAAAATACGAATTGCGTTACAATATAAAAATCATAAAAATAGTTACAAATAAAATTATTGATCGAAAACAGATTTAAATGAGAGATCCAACAATACAATTTGACAAAAGAAATTGAAAGCGATAAAAATAATTTACGAAAATTTTAAATACAGAAAAAAAAATGGAAAATACGTATTTGGGGAAAGAGGGGTTACATGAAAGTAGAACATCAAAGGACTGCTGGACTTCTTCAACCGTTTCCTATTCCGGAGTGGAAGTGGAAGAATATCACTATAGATTTTGTGACTACTTTGCCTAGAAGTCCCAAGGATCATAATGCCATTTGGGTGATTGTGGATCGCTTGACGAAGAGTGCTCATTTCATCCCTTTCAGAGTTGGTCAGTCTATAGAGAGTCTAGCAGAGAAGTATATGCAGGGGATTATGAGAGTGCATGGTGTTCCTGTCATTATTATATCAAATAGAGATGCCAGATTCAGATCTCAATTTTGAGAGAGTCTTTAGAACAGTCTTGGGAGTAAGCTGAAGTTCAGTACTGCATTCCATCTGCAGTCAGATGGTCAATCAGAGAGGACTATTCAGACCTTGGAGGATATGTTGAGGTCATGTATGCTTCAGTTTGGAGGATCTTGGAAAGATCATCTACACATGGTGGTGTTTTCATACAATAATAGCTACCAAGCTAGTCTTCAGGCATCTCCGTATGAAGTCTTGTATGGTCGGAAGTGTAGATCACCAGTGTGCTGGGATGACATTGGTGAGAGGAAGCTTTTGGAGCCAGAATTGATCATGAAGACTATTGATACAGTGGCCCAGATTAGAAAGCATTTGCAAGCCACACAGGACAGGCAGAGGAAATGGGTAGACATGCATAGGAGACCGTTGGTGTTTAAAGTGGGTGACCATGTTTTCCTCAAGGTGTCTCCATAGAAAGGGGTGATTCGTTTTGGTGGTGGGGGCAAGTTGAGCCCTAGATTCGTTGGTTCGTTCGGTGTGGTGGAGCGAGTAGGCAAGGTGGCCTACAGACTCGCATTGCTGCCAGATTTTTCTGGAGTGCATGATGTTTTTCATGTTTCTCGGCTCAAAAAGTATGTTCGGGATGATAGTCATGTTATTGACTATTCGGAGTTGTCAGTTCGACCAGATTTGTCATGTGAGATTCATCCAGTGTCGATTGTGGACCGATGGGAGAAGATTTTGAAGAATAAGGTTATCAAGTTGGTTTGTGTTGCTTGGAATCCTCACTCGCCTGGTGAGTCGATTTGGGAGCTTGAAAGTGTGATTCTGAAGAGGTTTCCCCATCTTTTTGAGTAGTTCTTGTTCTTTTCTTTTCTTCGGGGTTACCCTACTACCACTTGCTTAAATTTTGAGGACGGAAATTTATTGTAAGGTGGGTAGGATTGTAACTACCATTTCCGCTATTTTCATTTTTGCCCTTTTGTAATATTTTATTTGTAATTGAACAAAAATACTCTATATTTCTTCCTTGATTATTTTAATTAAAATTTGTTCATGAAATTCTGCGTTGTTCTTGATTGAGCTATTCTTGTTGATCCTAATTTCTTTTATTAATTGTGGGTATTTTTAATTGAACCCTGTTATTTTAAATTTATCTCTTATTGAACCCTAAAACCCAATTTCATTTGTTCTTGACCCGAAACTGCTATTATTGGATCCTAAACCACTAACTCAACACCCTAATTGTACCCTATAAATACAACTCTATTGCAAACCCTAAAAATTGCACAATTCAAAATCCTAGAGTCGTCTACTCTCTCTCATATTCTTTAACCTCTCTGTCTCTCTCTCTCTCCTCGACCAAAGAAATCCTACCCAAAATTCACGACCGTCTTCTCCGGCCTAACACCGGCTATCCCCTCATCGTCTGACCTCCTGTCGATGCCAGCACACTCCCAACCTCCTCCCGGCGCCGCCCCACCTTCCCCCTCAGCCGTGAAACACCCAAACCCCAACCCCAACCTCCTTTCATGTTCCTTGACGACAATAGCACACTCCTGACGCCCCTTTATTTCTGTCTCCGTCATGCCACGTCCTGCGATGCCGACCACCGCCGCCATCGTGCCTCCACCTGCGACACTAGCAACCCCTACTCCTTGCCCTCTTGTTGTGGGTTATTGTTGTTGCTGCCGTTGTTGTCTCTTTATGCTGTCTTTTTGCTTTGGATCTTTATTGCACGTATATTACACGTATTATTTTGTGTTATTTCATGGGTTCGTTGCTCCAGGATTCTTATCCCATTATTCTTGGTATTCGTTTTCACGGTTAATAAGGCAAGTCACTTCCTCTTGAATTGTTAATTGTATCAAATTCAAGTTTTGTTGAAACTCTTGCAAGTAGATCCCTTCGTTTATCGTATTATACATTATTTATCTCTTTCGTTGGGTATATTGATGGTTTACACGAGCTAATCCCCAATTTACTTGACATCGTGCCACTTTTAACTCCAAAGATTGAATCTTTCATGTGTGCATATAGAATTGATAATAGGGTTGTTCATATAATTGTCACACAAATAAAATATTGTAGAGAGAATTGCTAGGTTGTATGTTGTTTGATCGATTCATGGTTGATTGATAATAAATTGATGTATGTACGTGTTCTTAATCTTATTTACCGAGTTTTTATACCCTTCTTGCTGATTGAGAAGTTTATCGACTAGTAGAATTGATATCCATCATGTTTAATTAACTTATTTCATGAAAACTACCCAAAACTCTGTATGTTGTTTGCTAGATGTATGTTGACTGCTATTTTCGACCTAGTAAATGATCTTATAATAAATTACTTTCCGAATAAGAATTGTAGCCTTATAATTCTAGTTTTCAGAACATCTTGAATTTCTGAATTCCGAGTTGTGTAGCAAAAGTTATGCTTACTACAGTTGTGTTTTTAATTCCGGATTCTCAGATTTTTGTACGTTTCATGTTTAAACAGTAAAAAGGCTGATGAAATGATAAAAAAATTTCTGATAATTTTCAGATTTTTGGTAATCATGTTTAGGAGTTTAATAAATATTTTTAATGAATTTAATATTTAGTTTTTGTTGATTCTAAATTTATAACAATATGATATCGAGATTCTGCATGAACATAAAATCTATAAAGAACGATGTGTTTTAACTAGCTACTTTCGTCAAATTTTGATGTTTAAATATGCGTTGGAACCGTGTGGAAGTCTAGTTTCTAGAACTTCTGACGGATTCAATTTTCGAGTTCTAAAACAGCGGTAAACTGCATTTTTGTACAGACTACTATTGCTGTCCATAATTTTATATTCCAGTTTTTGATAGTTTAATTAATCCTATATTATTGTATTGCATGAATCGAAGTGTGTATGTTGCATTGCATGATCCCAATGAGTTATTTTCACCATTCTAATTGTCCTAATCTATGTTACCATCCTATTGTTTCCCTATTGATACTATTGTTCATCTCATGGCTTAAATTGCATATTGTATTGTTGCATTGATAAATAATTAACAAACTGGGGTTTAAAAGGTGATTTAAGTAGTGGAAAAAGTAGAGACAGTACTTGGAGGAGAGGCCCGTGTTTTCCTAATTAATGTTTCGACTAGTGGTTTATCGTGTGATTTTGGATTATGGCAATAACCCAATCTATCGTGTACCGTATCGTTGCCGAAGACTGTATTGTACACCGAAAGGTGAATAGTGTTTACCGTTGCCAAGTTAATGATCTACCGAGTACACCACTTAAGTCTAAACGAAATTAATTGTATGCATCGAACCTATAGAATGGGATGCAGTAGTACATGCATTAGTTAGGATTAAAATGCATAATAGACTTAAGAATTGACACGACATCGACACTGTATATTGTTCCTCATTGTTCCTATTGATATCGAATATTTGCTAAGTGTTATTTTTATTGATCATTGATTATTGTTATCTAATATTGAATCATTGTTTATAGCCATTGTTTCGATTATCATGATACTGATTATTGTTATTGTCCCATGTTATTGATTCCTATTGATCCATTGATTCATTGTTATACCGTTATTCCATTATTCCTTGCTTTCTCTACTTGCTGTCCATGACTTGCTCTAAGGACAATTTTTCTTCTCTTTTTAGATGAAGTGTACATAGGTAATGAAGGAGAATTGCCTGCTGGAATTAGAGAACAAACTTTCTAAAGAACTACTGCTTTATAATTGAATGTTATTTTTAATGAACTTATTGTATTGAGATTTGTTACATTGTGTTTGGGATTTATTATTGTATTAGGCTTATGTCCCGAATTTTATTATTGTTTCCAGATGTTGGATTATTATTATATTCGGATATTTTATATTGCTTCATTCCAAGTATTATTGTTCATGAGATTATTATTATTGCCTGCGAAATTGTTCTGTATTGATTATATTGTTGAGTTGATCGGATAAACAGCTTTTGGGTGACGTTAATCATTTGCTGACCAATGTCATGTACTTGTATTCCATATTTTTGGGAAGCGGGGTGTGACAGTAACAGGTATCGGGTAGCATGCAAGCAAGTAAACATGTAACATGTGTCAAGTAGCATGTACAGGTAAATAGGAATATGCAGGTGATCATGTTATTCTCAAGTCTTGTATTTAATTCTTTATAGGTAGCACTTCATACATCCCAAATTTTACCACATGGTTGCTACATACATGCAAGTTACATTTAGATCTAGTGGTGGGTTTCTATATGGCTGTATACTCAGGCGTCATGCACAGGTAACAGGTTCATGAATCAGGTTGTTACATAACAGGTTCATGAATTAACAGGTTCATGAATCAAAATATAAAGTAGAACAGGTTAATGAATCAACATAAAGTAAAATACGTTCATGAATTAAACATAAAGTGGGAAACACGGGCCCCCTTCTAAGTACACATACCTATATTGTCCACTACTAAGGTCTTTCCCTTAAACCCGGCTTGGTTACTTGTTATTATTATCAAACAGGCATACGTACACAAAACAAGGCATGGAGAATATGGCAAGAACAAGAGACAGGTTCAGATCGGGCAGAAACATGCACGGGTGACAGACAACTCATAAAAGGCTATGACAACGAGACTTTCAATTCTGGACAGCAAGACATGACTGCACCAAATCTGAGATTCCCGTTGCCACAAGAATACAAATCTAGATCCATCTGAAAATCTAGAAAATGGACTCTCAGTCGAATCCAGAGTATATACACAAGTCATATAACAACTACAGAACAGGGCTTAAAACAGCATTTTATACATAATTCATGTTCAGCCAGAAATCGCAAAGTTGTATTTACCAGCATGAAAACAGCATAAAAACATACTGATTAAATCTTTAAAAAATCTGGAAAACTCCCTAGTATGTCTAATATCAGCAAACAAATTTTCATAATATTTCTTTATAGATAGCATAGTCAAATAAATTCGGAAAACAGAAAGATGAGCAAGTTTATGAATCTGAAATTTTAGACATAGCAGTACTAAAACAGTGATAGATCACAAAGTATAACTCGAAATCCAAATCCGTCCAAAGGGTTGTAAAATAGACAAAGCAGGCTATATTTCATATTCACAACGTTTAAATCAAAAGTGAATGGAAATTGGTTGAAAATATGGTTCTTTACTGAACAGCATGTAGTTTGGAAATATATTGGTTTGTTCACAAGCATGGAATAAATTATAAAAGTCATTAAATAAATCTACAAAAATTAGGGGTTGATCCTAGTCATGTTTAGTCATACCCAAAAAAATATTGAATCCAAATCTTACCTTTAACATCAGTTTTGAAATAAATAATCATACAGCAAACTCATAAAACATAATCTGGAAATTTCAACACAGCTGCAGTAAAACAGCAATAACTCACACATCATAAATCGAAACTGAGATCTGTCGAAAGTTCTAAAAAATCGACAATAAGGCCTATGAATCATATTCACAAAATAATTTGATTTACTGACCTTAACAGGGTCTAAAATACTGAACCAAAACAGGGCAGCAGCAAAAACGAAAACTTTTCTCATGCATTTAATCAAACAACTCATTTGCAATTAATCCAAATTAGAACATAATGCAAAACATGGTACATAATATATTCAAAACAATATGGTATGGGTATTTAACAAGTCTACTACAAGATAACACAACTAATACACCAAGCATGCAATAAATACACCACATATCATGGATCACGAAGCAACATATATACATACATCAAGAGTCTAGTTAGATCTAGATTATTTTCATGTCGTGTGTGTGAAACTAAATATGATGGATCAAGACTACGAATAGGTCAATGGATCAAGATTTAACAAGAGATTATCAAGAGAGCAAATCCAAAGATAAAAGCGAGACTACAGGCGGTATTTTGTACTTGTATATACAACAAAAATTATACAAGTTGCTTGCCTTATGGTAGCCGACGAATCCGATGAAAAGACGAGAATAATGGGAATGGATCCCAGGCAACGAACACAACCACAAACGATCACGAACGATCACGAACACAACATTCATGAACACAACACTTGCATGAGGCAGGAGATGGCGGAGCTCGGCATCGAGAAAAAGGGCATCGGGAGCAAGGGAAGAAGGCCGAAAGAGGAGTGTTGCCATCGTGGGGGTGTTGCTGGCTTCGGGAGGAGAAGGGTAGGAGACCGGGGCTGCTGTTGTCGTGGGTGTAGGGTACGGCAGTCGGAGGGCACGGTAGGGGCGCGGCAGTCGGAGTGCGGCGCAGCGGTGCAACAGAGAGGGGGGCAGACCGGCAGTCGGGGGTGCCTATGGGGAGAGAGGGAGAGAGATGAGTTGGTGAGAGAGAGAGAGATAGAGATTAGGGTTGAGAGGTTAGGGTTGTAAATAGCAGTATAACAAATTTTGTTGGGGTTTAATAATGAAATTTGCGGTAAGTTGGGATTTGAAGAATCAAGAGAAGATAGGGAAAACATGATCTGCTTGTTAGGCAGATAGAGAACGTGAAGAAATATCTGGGGAAGATTGGGTAAAAGAAGAGGGTATTTGGTAGCGGGTTAGGATCCAGTGGGATGGGTAATAGGGTTCAAATAGTGTAAACTAGGTAAAAACCAGATCCAATAGGGCAGAAACAAATAAATAAACAATTAGGCCATGAAATGAAATAGATTAGAATCAACAAATCATTCAGGAATAAAATAATTAGCAGACAATTTCGAATCAAGAAGATCAAATCACAGACAACAAAACAATAGATGAATTTATATTGAGAATGAAGAACAAATACACGGTTCAGAAAAAAAATGAAAGAATACAATCAGGTAGAATACACTGGGAAGAAAAATACAGTACAAAATACAAGAAAAGAGGATTCAAGAGTTACAAAAATAATATGAGAACATCTAAAATATTTCTCACTGTTTTGGTGCATAATTGGGAGTTTTAAAGACCTTTTCATCAATGTTTTAAGTTGAGTCCAAGTGGAAAATAAAGAAGATGTAGATATAATTAAAGATTTTGTAAATTGATTATAAAAAAAAAAAATTTAAAAAGCAAAATGCAAGTTAAGAATGAGGGAAAGTTAGGAATAAATTGCTAATGAAATTGTGCATTAGAAAGTGATGAAATTGATTAAGGAAATTTAACAAATTGGAGTCTAATATGAGAAAAGATTGTGTAGACCTAATATCATGAAAGTGAATAGTTGATTGATTAATTAAAAAATATTTTTTTATAAGAAATTTGATTGAGAAATTTATGTAGAATGTGGATATAAAAGATGGAATGTGTTGGCAAAAGATTGAATGAAAGAAGTTTAATGAATAAGAATTCAAATGTGAGAAAGATGAATTGTTGATAAAGATGTTTATGTTGAGGTTAGATATAACTAAGTTAATCTCTAGAACGAGATAGTTGTTGGAATCTAGAGGCTAGGCGAGACCCTTAGAAACTAGCATTTATGATTAATAAAATTTGAGAACTAACCAGTGTGGGTTGAGTATCTCTTGAGAAGTAGCCAGTTTTGACTAACTGTCTCTCGTGTTGGTTTAAGTCCGGTAGGGTAATCTAGAACTAGGTTGTGATGATTCTTCTAAAACTAAAAACTTAAGGACAGGCACTAAGGGGAAACGTAATGAAGTATGGGCAAACATGGGTATGAGGGCATCAGTTGGTCTGCAGTGTAAGATGGTTTCCCCGAAATTATCGAGGTGTTATTGGGAGTTGTCCCCAGCTCATCGGTGGTGTGGGATTCATCTTCGGAATTATCGGTATCGAGGCAACACCTATGGGGTGTTTTGGGACTATGGAAGCGCCAAAGCTTGCAATGTGAGATGGTTTCCCCAGAATTATCGAGGTGTGATTGGGAGTTGTCCCCAACTCATCGGCAGTGTGGGATTCATCTCTGGAATTATCAAGGTGTCGGCTTAATACTCACAGAACATCTAAACCTTACCTTAGTCACTGTAGTAGTAATTCATGGCGAGGGACTCAACCCTTTAATATGGAGTACGTAGGTGCTTGCCCTCGGACCTATGTAGTATGGGATGCATAGAATCCGAATAAGTATGCATTAGTATCATCTTACAGTAAACATTTGCATTAGGCATTAAGATATTGCATACACCGACATATTTTGGATAGTCACTCTTTTACACTTTAATATGTATTTAAGTGTGTGGTCGCTAAAGTAAGTGAGTCACTATATTACGGCATAGTGAGGATCATCGTGTATAGTATTGCGTCAGTTGTATGTAACTGGCGTGCCCACAGTCTTCAATGTAGGGCTTGAATTGACAAAGACTTAAAGGTGAATTTGAATCTATAGATTGTTTTAATATTAATGTTCAAATTGTACATGTGTTATATTGTAATCTTTAATTTTCTGCTGCGTTAATGTAAAATGAACACTGTTGTACAAAGAAAAGTTTTTAAATTCCTTGTAAAATTGTACGAAATGAAGTGAAGACTTGTTGTGCTACGAATTACCGTATTTTGGAATTCGGGGCATTACAGAGTGGTATCAGAGCCCAACTTCAATGAGTAGTACAAATTTACAAGGACGACACATTAGGGTGGACATTAGAGTGTGAGTTCAGTTTATAGAGATTTAAATGTAAGTAGTTTACATTTGTGTTTCTCTATATGCTGATGTTTCTCCTCCTTTTCCCTATAAGATGGCTAATCATCATGCCCCAGAGGATGAAGTAGAATGGTTCTATCCCGACGAAGAAGAACTCATAGAGGAAGACTATCTAGAAGAAATAGAGGAAGAACTGCCCGAATCCTGAGAAATTACTCCACCTCCACCTAATTCTCCAGATGAATCCCCAGACGAAGAACCAATTCGAGATAACCAAGACTGCATTGTTTCTTCTTTTCGGAGGGAATTGGCTACCCATAAGTGGAGAGTAAACCACTTGGGAGCACAGCGTGCGGAGAACAGGGAGAGCATCGTAGTACTGCGCTACCGAGTATGGGAACTTGAGAAGTTTCGACACAGGAATGGTCAACACTTCACCCAACTAGACAACAAAACTCGTTGGGGAAAGCAAGAATGTCATCAGAAGTACGATGAGATGAATAAAAAGATCAATAAACTATGGGGAGAGCTTAGAGAAGCCAAGAGGAACCTTAGGATCTAGGTTGTCTTAAAGTTGAAATTATGTACTGGATGTATGAGCAAGTTTATTTCCTGATTGTATAAAGTTTAACTTTGGAAATGGATAATGTTTTGTTGAAAGAAGAATATAAGTTGTGCTATTTATGGTGATTAATAAAAAAATTTATGACCCAAAAATGGCCGGACGAAGGACCCAGTGGTGAGAACAACGGACTCGACCTAGAAGCAGAACTGCCTTAATGCCTTCGCCGCAAATGTTGCCGGGAACACCAGGGCGGGACCAGCAGTACAAGTCCCAGAAGCAATCAGATTGGTGGAGTGGTTCAAATGAATGAAGCCACCTGTGTTCGAGGGCCAGGCCAATCCAGATGTAGCAGACGACTGGATCAGGCAAATTGAAACAGTATTTGAAGTTCTGGAGACCCCAAAGGCAAGTAAAGTGAAACTGGCCACTACCCAGCTAGAAAAAGATGCAGTGGTCGGGTGGCAATCAATGAAGAGGACCCTAGGAAATGTACAGATCTCATGGGAGGAATTTTTGGGATAGTTCTGCAGCCACTACTTCCCAATGGACGTACAGGAAAAGAAGGCTATGGAGTTCTTGGGTCTGTAACAGGGAAGCCTGTCAGTGCGAGAGTATGAGACGAAGTTCAATCAACACTCCAAGTATGTGCCAGAGATGGTTATTGACGAGACAAAGATGGCTCGAAAGTTTGAACAAGGATCGAGGCCAAGACTGAGGTCTCAGATGATACCCTTAGGTATTCGGAGGTTTGATAAGCTAGTTAGGAGGGTCGCAGCCACAGAAGCCGACATGAATTAGTACCAGGCGGTACAGAACAAGAGGAGCAACTGGAGCGCGGGCAAGAAGCCCGCACCGTCAAGCAGCTTCAAGGGACAGCCCCCAGTGCAGAGGTTCCGACCAACTTGGGCAAATGTCGTTTCTGTGATGGGGAGGCCAAGCAACGGGGCTCCGGGTGTAACTTGTTACCACTGTGGGGAAGCTGGTCATTTCAGGTCCGCTTGCACCAAGCTTTAGAACCCTAAGCCTCAGAATCCCCTAACCTGCTTCAACTGTGGGAAGGAGGGGCATACCAAACTCTTCTACCCCCAACTTCAGCAGAGAGGACAGAAGCGGGCAGAGCAAGGACAAAAGCCATACCGGCAGGGGCGAGTATTCGCTCTGACTGAAGTCGATACAGATGATGCAGATAATGTCATCACTGGTATGGAAGCAAATGAATAAAGTCTACTACTTTTATTTCTAGCTTGTAATTGAGGAGTGTTATGTAATGAAAGAATTCATATGTAACAGGGGAACTTCTCATTAATGGAATGAAAGTAACTGTTTTATTTGATACTGGATCATCTCATACATTTGTGTCACCTTCATTTGCAAAACGATTGGGAGTTGAACCAAAAAAAAACCAGCAAAGTTCTAGCTGTAGCTACTCCGTCAGGAGAAACGTTGACTACCAACCGATATTATGAAGGGTGTGACCTTGAAATCGAAGGCAGAATCTTTGGGATTGACCTCATTGAGTTAGAAGTATTGGGAGTCGATATAATCATCGACATAGACTGGATGTCGATCTATAGTGCCAGTATCGAGTGCAAAAGCATGGAAGTTATGGTGAAAGCTCCAGGAGGACCGTCATTTATATTTCAAGGGAAAAGGAAGTGCAAGCAGTTGGTTGCATCTCTAACTAAGCAGAAGGATCCTGAGGAGGTCCAGCAGATTCTCGTTGTCCGAAAGTTTTCGATAGTTTTTTTGGAAGATCTACCCGGTCTTCCACATCATCGGGATGTAGAGTTCAGTATTTCTATTCAACCAGGGAATGCACCAATTTCTAAGGCACCGTACAGAATAGCGCCAGTGGAACAAGATGATATCAAGAAGCAAACTGAAGCGCTGTTGGGCAAAGGATTTATCAGGTCGAGTGTGTCACATGTGCATCGATTACAGAGAATTGAATAAGGTGACAGTGCAGAATAAATATTGGATTCCACAAATCGATGATCTATTCGACCATCTACAAGGAGCAGCTATTTCTCTAAAATAGATCTACGGTCGGGTTATCACAAAGTCTGAGTGAAGGAAGAGGATGTGCACAAGATGGCATTTAGAACTCGACATGGTTACTACGAGTTCTTAGTCATGCCGTTCGGAGTAAAATGCACCTGCCATCTTCATGGACATGATGAACAGGCCTTGCGATCGTTCATCGATTCTTTCGTCGTAGTGTTCATTGACGACATTTTGGTCTACTCTAAGACAGAAGAAGAGCATATTGGGTACCTAGAAGAGGTATTGAAGAAGCTACAGGAATAGAAGCTATGTGTCAAGTTGTCTAAGTGTGACTTCTCGAAAACCAAAGTCGCCTTCCTGGGTCACATCCTTTCTAAGGAGAGAGTGGCCACTGATCCGCAAAAGATTGAGGCAGTGAAGGATTGGCCAAGACCAATTACAGTGAAAGAAATCAGAAGCTTTTTGGGTTTAACTGGCTACTATCGAAGATTCATTCAGGGCGACGCCCAGGTAGCTGTGCCACTCATAGGGCTTACAAGGAAGAACGTGAGTTTTAAATGGACAGAACAGTGCGAGGCTAGATTTCTGGAGTTGAAGGAAAGGTTGACTACCGCTCCCATATTGGCTTTGCCAAGAGCAGGGGTCGACGATGATGTCTACAGCGATGCTTCCCATCGCGGACTGGGCTACGTGCTGATGCAAGAAGGGAAAGTAATAGCTTATGGGTCTAGACAGTTGAGACCATATGAGAAAAATTACCCAACCCACGATCTGGAGTTGGTAGAAATCATCTTTGCATTAAAATAATGGCGGTACTACGTGTACGGAGAAAAAGGCAACATGTATACGGATCACAAAAGTCTGAAATACATTTACCAGCAGAAGGATCTAAACTTGAGGCAGCAGAGATGGTTGGAAGTATTGGAATATATCCTTCCCTAAATAAAGTCCCATTCGGGCAAGGCCAATGTGGTGGCAGATGCGCTCAGTCGAAAGAACAGCTTGTCTCGTCTGATCACGACTCAGTAGAAGTTGGCAGAGTAACTCGATCAAGCTAAAATTGAGGTGGTGTTGCAAAGATTGAGGGCGTCCTTAGCTCAGTTGAGACTTCAGCCCACATTAAGGGAAAGGATTATTGACAATCAGAAGACCGGTCCAGAGATCCAAGGAATGAAAGAGCAAGTTGGGGGCGGCAAGTTGGCAGGATTCCATGTGAAAGATGAAGTATTGTGGTTGGGAGAGCAGATGTGTACCGAATCAAGCAGAACTGAAGAAAAGTATCCTACAGGAAGCCACGCCACTTTGTTATCAGTACATCCTGGGGGTACCAAGATGTACAAAGACATCAAGCAGTGTTTCTGGTGGTCAGAGATGAAGCGGGATGTGGCTGAGTTTGTCGCTAGATGTGCAGTCTTTCAACAGATCAAGGCCGAGAATCAGAAACCCAGGGGTTTGTTGCAGCCGTTACCTATTCCGGAGTGGAAATGGGATAATATCAGCATGGAATTCATTACTGGATTACCCAGGAGTTCCAAAGGAAACGATGCAACTTGGGTGATAGTGGACCGACTCATCAAATCGGCTTAATTTTGGACAATGAAGCTCACTTGGTCTTTGGAGAAACTAGCTGAGTTGTATGTTGGGGAGATCGTGAGGCTACATAGAGTTCCCTTATCTATTGTATCCGACCGAGATGCGCGATTCACCTCGCATTTCTGGAAAAGTCTTCAGGCAGCTTTAGGGACCAATGTAGTACCCCGTATTTTTCAATATTATTTTAAAATTTTATAAATGAAATAAAATTATTTTTTTGAGATTTAATAAATATTTTCTGGAAATTATCTTTTTACACGTGCAAAACACGTGCAAACATTTTCTTGAGATGTTCAAAAGCCAAAATTTCTTCATGGAAAATCATCATTTATTATTTGGGAATTATTTGTAATTTTTTCAGATTTTTCTGATATTTATTGGATCTATTTGCAAATATTAAGAAAAAGAAGGATCTTTTTGCAAATTGTTATTTTGACGGGTGAAAGTGCAAAAACTATTTTCTGGACTTTTCAAATAGTACCGACTGAAAATAAGGAGTTTATTTTGCTTTTAAATCTCAATTTAATTGATGTTATCAAGTTTCCAAGTATAGGGATCTATTTATGTAAAGTTATATTTTAAAGGGGGTTATTTTGCAAATGTGTCTAAAAACCCTAAATCCTCTATTTCTGGTCTATTTAAAAGAAACACAGTCGTCATTCGCTGCACAACATAAAGTTTTATTATTATTTTTTTGGAGGATTAAGAAGAGGTTCTTGGATTTTGCAAAAGAGAAGTTTTCTTCAGGGATTTCTTCATTCGAAGTGAGTGACATGTTTGTTTTGCTTGTGTATTTTGCTTGTAATTGTTTTGTTGATTTGTTATGTATGTGATTTGGTACAATTTGGTTGTTTGATCTATGAATGTTTAATGGATCTTGGATGTTGAATCTTATTGCTAGAAAGCATGTTTAGGGTTTGAATATAAATATGCACATTATGAGTTGGATGAAAAATTGGATCTTGTGAAACCCTAATTGTTTGTAAATAGGATTGTATGTGGGTAGTCGTTCTCTTTTGGATTAATGTTGGATTGAATGAATATGGTGAATTTTATGCATGAATCTAATAAAGGTGAGACCTTTTTATGATTTTGAGTATTTGGTTGAATACAAATTGGACATGGTGATGTTATCAATTAATTATGGTTGTGAGTTGTAGTAGTAATTTAGTTTTGAGAAATTTGAATGGAAAGTTATGAATCAAGAGATCATATCTTGAGAATCAAAATTTGAGAAATTAATTGAGTTGAGGAAATATACCCAAATTAGGGATTCTTTTGAGATTTTGATATTTATATGTTTTGGATCTGAATACGAAGAAATTTCAATGAGTAATTGATTTTTAGAAAACTCTATTTTGATGATATGCACAATTTCATGTTTGATTGAAGGAAATCAACAAAATCTCTATTTTTATAAATTCAAGTAGTTTTGATTTAGTTTTATGGACCATTATATGTCCTACAAGTTGTATTTGATCATATAAGAAATAAGCTTTTCGTAGAAATCATTTTTATAAAGTAAAACTACGTATCGGTTGAAATGTGCACAACCAAAAGTATGCAGACTGTAGGTCGACAGTCGACTAGTATGACTTCTCAGTCGACCGATACGACCCGGCTGCTGTGTTCTTTAGTTTTCTTAAAATTTCCTTCTGGACAGTCGACCTATACCTTTTACAGTCGACTGGTGCCACTTAGAATTATTTTTTAAAGTTATTGTAATTTTCGTCTCTGGACAGTCGACCTATACCCTTTACAGTCGACTGCTACACTTAGAATTATTTCTTAAAGATTATTGGATTTTCGTTCTGGACAGTCGACCGATAGTTTTTATAAGTCGACTTATAACACTTAGATTGTTTTCTTAAAACCATGGAATTCTCTTTCTGGACAGTCGACTTACGTTTGTTATTAGTCGACTGGTATTGATGTATTTTTATATTTTTTAATATTCTTTCAACTGATTTATTCTCTAAATGTTTTAATCTATAACTTACTAATCTATACTTTATCTTCTACTGAACATATGTTTTCAAGTTTTTTTGACTGAGCAATTCATATTGGAAGATTGGTTGGATATTGAGTGTGAGTCTCTAGAGGATGTGTGTGATCCTAGTTTACCGGCAGTTGAGATATTTATGTTTAGGCCTGTTGAGGCATTTAGTTGATCAGTTGTTGAGTCAAGTCCGATAGGTTACACTAACTCTAGGAGATTCGTTAGGTAATTAAACAACCAAAATGATAAGGACAGGCACTAGTGGTGATATGATGAACGAGAACATGGGTTATGGACCTCAGTATGGCTTGCGGTGTGAGATAATCTCCAGAATTATCCAGGTGTGAGTGAAATAGTCTCTGGAATTACCTGTGGTGTGAGATTGATCTCCAGAATTATCGGGGTCGAGGCGACGCACATGTGGTATTCGTGTGATGAGGTGCCATTGCTTGCGGTGTGAGGTATTCTCGAAGATTCCCAAGTGTGAGTGAAATAGTCTCCGGAATTATCTGTGGATAGAGATTAACCTCCGGAATTATCGGGACATGGGCAAATACTCAGAGTTTATCTTTATTTCGTAGTAATCATCGTGTTAGGATTAGTTGCATAGTAGGGGATTAAACCCTATAATGTGGAGACGTTAAGGGCTTGCACCGGACCTATGTAGAGTGGGATGCATAGACTCCGACAAGTACGCATTAGAGAGTCAGCATATAGACTTGATGTTTTCTTGATTTGGTTTCACGCATGTGGTTTTCTTGTTTTCTACACTTGACACTTAGTTTAGCTTCATTTGAGGTTTACATATTTCCTTGCTATGACATATTTTATGTATCATTATTTAGTTATGTTGTTGATAAATCCATGCTTTACTTATGTTGCTTGTTTATGTCACTCACACCTTTATGGCTGACCCCTTTAGTTTTGGGGGTTAGGGTTATCTCTAGCCTCATATTTACAGGTGATTTCTTATAGCTCAGATTCGGATGCTTGAGTTAATGTGATGTAGTGACTTATGTAATGGTAAAAGAAAGTGTTGTAAAGAAAAGAGAATTTGTGATTTAAGGTGTATTGTATTCCGCTGTGCTATGTAAATGATTATTGTAACGAAAGTTGAAAATTTTTATTGGTGTTAAGTTGTGTTTAATATTACATTGAAGTTGATGCTGGGAATTGTGCCACGTATTTTCTAAGATTTTATATTAGAAATTCGGGGCGCTACAGAGATTGGTATCAGAGCATACTTCAATGGTAATAATAAACATGGTATAAAAATAACCTAGGTGTGGACACTAGAGCGTGAGTACCTAGGTGTGGACATTAGAGAGTGAGTATCACATAGAACTGAAATGTGATGTTTTATTTTTGGGGTACGGTTGAGGTTTTGCCAAAGGGTATGGATGTGAATATGAGTGGTGTTGTGGTGCTCTAACTTTTCCCTCATTTTGCAGTATTCAGTATGGTTGGACCCAGATCCAGGGTTGGTAACAATGGTGATGGAGCTGGAAGTTCCCAAGGAACAGGAATTGATCTCGAGGCCGAATTTGCCAAGGTGTATCAGACTTTGAATGCGCTAATGGCAGTTAATTTGGCTCAGAATCAGAACCAGAATCAGAATCATGGAGCTGGACCAGGATTGGTTAACGCCGATCCCATCAAGCAGATCGATTCCTTCAAGAGGATGAGGCCGCCAGTTTTTGAGGGGCAATCTGATCCAAACGAGACTGATGATTGGATTATACGGATGGAGACAATCTTTGAGGTCTCAGAAACTCCAGCAGCCAATAAGGTGAAGTTGGCCATTATGCAACTGGAAAAGGACGCTGGCGTTTGGTGGCAAACGGTAAAGAGGACATTGGAAACTAGCAAATGACTTGGGAGGCTTTTCTGGAAGATTTCAGCGATCGTTTCTTTTTCTTGGATATTCAGGAGAAGAAGGTGACCGAATTCTTGAATCTACAGCAGGGCAGCATGACCGTGCGGGAGTATGAGACCAAGTTCGCTCAGCTATCGAGGTATGCACCAGAGTTGATAGTTGACGAGGCGAAGAAGGCCAAGAAGTTTGAGCAGGGCTTAAGTCCAAACTTGAGGTCGAGAATGATTCCGTTGGGCATAAGGAGGTTCGACAAGCTGCAGCTATGACAGAGGATGACATGGACCAGTTCCAAAAGAAGCAAGAAACCTGGAACAGGAACAAGAGGCCAGTATCAGGTCAGAGTGGGAAGGGATTTCCAGCGAAGCAAGTCAAGTTCAGTGGTTCGGTGCAGAAGGCACCTGCAACTCAGGAAGTGACTTGTTATTACTGCAAGGAGGTAGGTCATTACAGGTCAGCGTGTCCTAAGTTGGCAAAGCAGAATTGTTTCCAGTGTGGGCAGGCAGGACATTCTAAGTCTCATTGTCCACAGTTGAGAAAGGATGGTCCAGGTGGAAGTAAATTCCAGAGGCAAGGGCGAGTGTTCGCATTAACCGAGGAGGATGCGGGTAACTCGGAAGATGTGATCCAGGGTATGCAAGAGTTTTGATTTCATTTTTAATCAATGTAATAAATAAAATCTTTATTTGAGAATAATTGGAGATTGAGTATCACTCTTCATGTACCAAGGATTATTTTGATTAATGGAATAAAGGCCAAGGTTTTATTTGATACTGGTTCATTGCATACTTTTGTGTCGCCAAATTTTGCAAATGTCTTAGGTGTGGAGCCTAAATTGTTTCCAGGCAAGGTTTTGTCGGTGGCAATGCCATCAGGTGAAGAATTGATTACTGATCGATATTACGAGAGCTGTGATATCGAGATTGGCGGGAAATTATTCGGCATTGATCTGATTGAGCTGCAAGGCTTAAGAGTGGATATGATCGTGTGGGCATTGATTGGATGGCAATATATGATGCCACAATTGAATGCAAGCAGAAAGAGGTGTTAGTGAAAGCACAGGTGGTCCCGCAGTGACTTTCCAAGGAAAGAAGAAGATTCCGAAGGTGACTGCAATAGTATCCAAGATGGCAATTTCAGATGAAGTCCAAGGCATTCCGATTGTCAGAGATTTTCCTAAGGTGTTCTTGAAAGATTTTCCAGGATTGCCGCCGCAGAGAGATGTGGAGTTTTGCATTAATTTTCAGCCGGGGAGTGCTCCGATTTCTAAGGCTCCGTACAGGATAGCACCTGTAGAGCAAGACGAAGTGAAGAAGCAGATTGAGGAGCTATTGAGCAAGGGGCTTGTTAGGCCGAGTTCCTCACCGTAGGGTGCGCCAGTGTTGTTGGTCAAGAAGAAGGATGGGTCAATGAGGATGTGCATTGACTATCGGGAATTGAATAGGGTGACTATTCAGAACAAGTATCCACTTCTGCGGATTGATGATTTGTTCGACAAGCTTCGGGGAGCAGCTGTGTTTTCGAAGATTGATTTGAGATCAGGGTATCATTAGGTTCGAGTCAAGGAGGAAGATGTGAGTAAGACAGCTTTCAAGACTCATCATGGGCTCTATGAGTTTTTGGTGATGCCATTCGGGTTGACGAATACGCCAGCAGTGTTCATGGATATGATGAATCGGGTTTTGAGGCCATTTATTGACTCCTTCGTAGTGGTTTTCATCGACGATATTTTGGTGTATTCGAAGTCGGAGGAGGAGCATTCTATGTACTTGACAGCGGTATTACAGAAATTGCATGAGCATAGCTTGTATGCCAAATTTTCAAAGTGTAAGTTTTGGAAGTTTGAGGTAGCTTTCCTTGGTCATATCCTTTCTAAGGAGGGAGTGGCCACTGATCCTCAAAAGTTTGAAGCACCAACGTCTGTGAAGGAAGTCAGAAGTTTCTTAGATTTGGCTGGTTACTACAGGAGATTCATCCAGGGTTATTCTCAGATTGCAGTTCCTTTGACAGGTTTGACTAGGAAGAATGTGGCATTTTCATGGACTGATAAGTGTGAGGCGAGCTTCCTTGAGTTAAAGGAGAGGCTGACTACTGCACCTATCTTAGCTTTGCCACAAGCTGGGAAGGATTATGATATCTTCAGTGATGCATCTCTCAGAGGTTTGGGTTGTGTCTTAATGCAAGAAGGCAAGGTTATTGCTTACGGTTCGAGGCAATTGCGTCCGCATGAGAAGAATTATCCGACGCATGATTTAGAGCTAGCAGCTATTATCTTTGCCTTGAAAAAGTGGAGGCATTATGTTTATGGTGAGAAGGTCAACATGTACACTGACCACAAGAGCCTCAAGTATATTTATCAACAGAAGGATCTTAATCTTCGGCAGAGAAGGTGGTTGGAAGTTTTGGAAGACAATCGTCCTGAGATCAAGTATCATCCGGGCAAGGCAAATTTGGTAGCTGATGGACTTAGCAGGAAGAGAAGTTTATCAAGTTTGATCATTACTCGAAGCGAGTTGGCAGCAGAGATTGATCAGGCAGGTATCGAGGTGGTGCTGCAGAGTTTAGGGGCATCTTTGGCTCAATTGAAACTGCAGCCTTCCTTGAGAGAGAGGATTGTGGAAAGTCAGAGATCAGATTCAGAGATTCAGAAGATGCTGCAACAGGTTTCAGAAGGCAAGCTATCAGAGTTTCGTGTCCAAGATGGAGTTCTTTGGATAGGTGAGAGGTTGTGTTCCTGATAATGCAGATTTGAGAGAGAGTATCTTGCAGGAAGCACACAGTACCTTGTTGTCAGTACATCCTGAAGGCACGAAGATGTACACGGACATCAAACAGCACTTTTGGTGGTCTGGTATGAAAAGGGATGTGGCAGATTTCGTGGCAAGGTGTCTGACTTGTCAGCAGATCAAAGCAGAAAATCAGAGACCTGGAGGTTTGTTACAGTCGTTGCCCATTCCGGAGTGGAAGTAGGAGAATATCAGTATGGATTTCATCACAAGTTTGCTGAGGAGTTCGAAGGGCAATGACTCGATTTGGGTTATCGTGGACCGTTTGACTAAGTCGGCTCACTTTCTAGCCATGAAGATTACTTGGTCATTGGAGAAATTGGCTGAGTTGTACATTGGTGAAATTGTGAGGCTTCATGGAGTTCCTATGTCGATTGTTTCCGACAGGGATGCAAGGTTCACCTCAAGGTTTTGGAAGAGCCTACAAGCAGCTTAGGGCACCAGAACTGATTTCAGTACCGTGTTTCATCCACAGACTGATGGTCAGACTGAGAGGGTGAATCGAGTGCTAGAAGATATGCAGAGGGCTTGTGTTATGGATTTCGGTGGTAGCTGGGAGAGATACTTGGCATTGGTTGAGTTTGTTTATAACAACAGTTACCATGTGAGTATCGGGATGGCGCCGTATGAGGCTTTGTACGGGCGGAGATGCAGGACACCTGTTTGTTGGTACGAGGTTGGCGAGAGGCAGATGTTTGGTCCTGAGATCGTACAGCAAACATCAGAGCAGATTGAGCTGATTCGCAAGAGGTTGGTTGAGGCTCAGAGTCGGCAGAAGAGTTATGCTGATACTCGACGAAGGGACTTGGAGTTTGAGGTTGGGGATGCAGTTTTTCTCAAGGTGTCTCCGACCAAAGGAGTGATCTGGTTTGGTAAGGGATGCAAGTTGGCGCCAAGGTATATTGGGCCATACAGGATCGTGGAGCGGATTGGCAAGACAGCATATAGATTGGAGCTTCCAGAGGAATTGGCACAGGTGCATGATGTATTCCATGTGTCATTGTTGAGCAAATATGTGCCAGATCAGAACCATCAGTTGGTAGAGATTCCTGAAGGTCTACAGGTGAACTTGAGTTACAAGGAACAGCCTGTTGAGATCACTGACCATAGGGAGAAAGTTCTTAGGAGCAAAGTGATACCTATGCTCAAGGTGCTGTAGAGGAATCAGCAGTTCGAAGAGCCTGCTTGGGAGCCAGAGGATCGCATGCAGAAGGATTTTCCTGAGCTTTTTTATATGATTGTATCTTATTTATGTGATGGTATTTCTTTGGATGATTGTACTATTGGATTGAGTTTCATTTCTTTTATTTGATCATGTCCTTCTATGTGAATGTTTCGAATCATGGTTCATTTATGAAATTTCAATTTCGTTGTTCATCCTTATTTTGGATCCCATTAGTAGTAGTTCTAAGGACAGAACTCTTCTAAGGAGGGAGTAATGTAGTACGCCGTATTTTTCAATATTATTTTAAAATTTTATAAATGAATTAAAATGATTTTTTTGAGATTTAATAAATATTTTCTGGAAATTATCTTTTTACACGTGCAAAATACGTGCAAATATTTTCTTGAGATGTTCAAAAGCCAAAATTTCTTTATGGAAAATCATCATTTATTATTTGGTAATTATTTTAAATTTTTCCAGATTTTTCTGATATTTATTGGATCTATTTGCAAATATTAAGAAAATGAAGGATCTTTTTGCAAATTGTTATTTTGACGGGTGAAAGTGCAAAAACTATTTTCTGGACTTTTCAAACAGTGCAGACGGGAAATAAGGAGTTTATTTTGCTTTTAAATCTCAATTTAATTGATTTTATCAAGTTTCCAAGTATAGGGATCTATTTATGTAAAGTTATATTTTAAAGGGAGTTATTTTGCAAATGTGTCTAAAACCCCTAAATCCACTATTTCCGGCCTATTTAAAAGAAACACAGCCTTCATTCACTGCACAACATAAAGTTTTATTATTTTTTTTTGGAGGATTAAGAAGAGGATCTTGGATTTTGCAAAAGAGAAGTTTTCTTTAGGGATTTCTTCATTCGAAGTGAGTGACATGTTTGTTTTGCTTATGTATTTTGCATGTAATTGCTTTGTTGATTTGTTATGTATGTGATTTGGTACAATTTGGTTGTTTGATCTATGAATGTTTAATGGATCTTGGATGTTGAATCTTATTGCTAGAAAGCATGTTTAGGGTTTGAATATAAATATGCACATTATAAGTTGGATGAAAAATTGGATCTTGTGAAACCCTAGTTGTTTGTAAATAGGATTGTATGTGGGTAGTCGTTCTCTTTTGGGTTAATGTTGGATTGAATGAATATGGTGAATTTTATGCATGAATCTAATAAAGGTGAGACCTTTTTATGATTTTGAGTATTTGGTTGAATACAAATTGGACATGGTGATGTTATCAATTAATTATGGTTGTGAGTTGTAGTAATTCAGTTTTGAGGAATTTGAATGGAAAGTTATGAATCAAGAGATCATATCTTGAGAATCAAAATTTGAGAAACTAGTTGAGTTGAGGAAATATACCCAAATTAGGGATTCTTTTGAGATTTTGATATTTATATGTTTTGTATCTGAATACGAAGAAATTTCAAAGAGTAATTGATTTTTAGAAAACTCTATTTTGATGATATGCACAATTTCATGTTTGATTGAAGGAAATAAACAAAACTTCTATTTTTATAAATTCAAGTAGTTTTGATTTAGTTTTATGGACCATTATATGTCCTACAAGTTGTATTTGATCATATAAGAAATAAGCTTTTCGTAGAAATCATTTTCATAAAGTAAAACTACGTATCGGTTGAAATGTGCACAACCAAAAGTATGCAGACTGTAGGTCGACAGTCGACTGGTATGACTTCTCAGTCGACCGATACAACCCGGCTGCTATGTTCTTTAGTTTTCTTGAAATTTCCTTCTGGACAGTCGACCTATACCTTTTACAGTCGACTGGTTCCACTTAGAATTATTTTTTAAAGTTATTGTAATTTTCGTCTCTGGACAGTCGACCTATACCCTTTACAGTCGACTGCTACACTTAGAATTATTTCTTAAAGATTATTGGATTTTCGTTCTGGACAGTCGACCGATAGTTTTTATAAGTCGACTTATAACACTTGGATTATTTTCTTAAAACCATGGAATTCTCTTTCTGGACAATCGACTTACGTTTGTTATTAGTCGACTGGTACTGATGTATTTTTATATTTTTGAATGTTCTTTCAACTGATTTATTCTCTAAATGTTTTAATCTATAACTTACTATTCTATACTTTATCTTCTACTGAACATATGTTTTCAAGTTGTTTTGACTGAGCAATTCATATTGGAAGATTGGTTGGATATTGAGTGTGAGTCTCTAGAGGATGTGTGTGATCCTAGTTTACCGGCAGTTGAGATATTTATGTTTAGGCCTGTTGAGCCATTTAGTTGATCAGTTGTTGAGTCAAGTCCGGTAGGGTACACCAACTCTAGGAAATTCGTTAGGTAATTAAACAACCAAAATGATAAGGACAGGCACTAGTGGTGATATGATGAACGAGAACATGGGTTATGGACCTCAGTATGGCTTGCGGTGTGAGATAATCCCCGGAATTATCCAGGTGTGAGTGAAATAGTCTCCGGAATTACCTGTGGTGTGGGATTGATCTCTAGAATTATTGGGGTCGAAGCGACGCACATGTGGTATTCGTGTGATGAGGTGTCATTGCTTGCGGTGTGGGGTATTCTCGAAGATTCCCAGGTATTAGTGAAATAGCCTCCAGAATTATCTGTGGATAGAGATTGACCTCCGGAATTATCGGGGCTTGGGCTAATACTCACAGTGTATCTTTATCTCGTAGTAATCAACGTGTTAGGATTAGTTGCATAGCGGGGGATTAAACCCTATAATGTGGAGACGTTAAGGGCTTGCACCGGACCTATGTAGAGTGGGATGCATAGACTCCGACCAGTACGCATTAGAGAGTCAGCATATAGACTTGATGTTTTCTTGATTTGGTTTCACGCATGTGGTTTTCCTGTTTTCTACACTTGACACTTAGTTTAGCTTTACTTGAGGTTTACATGTTTCCTTGCTATGACATATTTTATGTATCATTATTTAGTTATGTTGTTGATAAATCCATGCTTTACTTATGTTGCTTGTTTATGTCACTCACACCTTTATGGCTGACCCCTTTAGTTTTGGGGGTTAGGGTTATCTCTAGCCTCATATTTACAGGTGATTTCTTATAGCTCGGATTCGGATGCTTGAGTTAAAGTGATGTAGGGACTTATGTAATGGTAAAAGAAAGTGTTGTAAAGAAAAGAGAATTTGTGCTTTAAGGTGTATTGTATTCCGCTGTGCTATGTAAATGATTATTGTAACGAAAGTTGAAAAATTTTATTGGTGTTAAGTTGTGTTTAATATTACATTGAAGTTGATGTTGGGAATTGTGCCACGTATTTTCTAAGATATTATATTAGAAATTCGGGGCGCTACAACCAAGACCAATTTCAGTACTGCCTTCCATCCTCAAACTGATGGGCAGAATGAGAGGGTCAACCGGTTATTGAAAGATATGCTAAGGTGTTGTGTGTTGGACTTTGGTGGCAGTTGGGAGAGGCATTTGTCTCTGGTGGAATTCTCCTACAACAACAGTTTCCAGGCTAGTATCGTTATGTCACAGTATGAAGCCTTATATGGATGGAGGTGCAGAACACCGGTGTGTTTGCATGAAGTGGGGGAACGACAGATGTATGAGCCGAAAATTGTGCAACAGACCTTAGAAAAGATCGAGTTGATCAGGAAGAGGTTAGTCGATGCACAGAGCAGGCAGAAAAGTTATGTCGACAACCGGAGGAGGAGGAGAGATCTGGAGTTTGAGGAAGGTGAATTTGTCTTCTTGAAGGGGTCTCCAACCAAGGGAGTGATCTGTTTTGGAAGAGGAAGGAAATTAGCCCCGAGATACATAGGCCCTTATAAGATATTGAAGAGAATTGGAAAGACAACTTATCGGTTAGAACTACCAGAAGAGTTAGCCCAAGTACACAATGTCTTCCATGTGTCTATGTTACGAGGTTATATTCCGGATCCAAGTCATCATTTGCCCGAAGTGCCAGAGGGTCTGCAGTTGGATTTGAGCTCTACTGAGCATCCAGTTGAGATTGTGGATCAACGGGAGAAAGTCTTGAGAAATATGACTATACATATGGGCAAAGTTGTATGGAGAAATCAACTAGTTGAGACAACCTGGGAATCTGAGGAGAGGATGTTGAGAGATCACCCTGAGCTTTTTAATCTGTAATTTTCATTCTTTTGTTTTTCTCACTCTTTAAGTATAGTTCCGAGGACGGAACTATTCTAAGGAATGAGTGTTGTAACATCCCGGAGTAATTTTAGAATAAAATACATTTTTATCAAATTTTGCACGTGAAACTCACGTGTGTTTCACATGCAATTTTATTTCATTTTTTGTTATAAAAATTCTTTCTAAGTTATGCACAAAATATTCCTTTATTTATTTTGTCTCTTTTATCATTTTCCCTTAATAAAAGATCCGTAGGCCTAAGAGATTCATTTGAGCCCACTAGAAAAGGAAGCCCATAAATAAATCCTTTGTGCACATTGGGTGCAACCAATACATGTCATGTAACAAACTAGTAACAACTAATAAATAAAAAATATTAATTGAACAAGAAAGAGTGTGCACATGGGGTGCACGTGCACATGTTGTGCACCCCACATGAGTGGCCGGCCTTGGAGAGAATAAGGAGAAAGTGGGGGAGTGTGTGTGTGAGAAGTCGGGATCATTCTCCACCACACAAATGTCCTATAAATACATACACCTATTCATTAACATTTGTACTAAAAATAATCAAAACAAAAGAGAGAAAAAGAAAAAGAGAAGGAGGAAGGCCTGTTTCTTGAACCTTGTAGTTGGAGTTGCAGTTTTGTGCAAGGAGGAGAAGATGAGCAATTTGTGTGGAGCTGAAAGCATTTTTTCTAGGAGTTTTTCTACATTTTGCAACATAAGAGGTGGGTGTCTATTCTTACTTTCTAGATAATATAGAAATCATGTTTAGGTATTTTGTGATTTATTTTTCTAGTTTAATGAAGTTCTACTAATAATTTGATGAATGTTGTAGTGATAAAGATTGCTAATGGTAGAAATTTGTAAAATTCATTGTATGTTAATGAGAAGTTACATCATTTAATTGGTAGATTATGATTGGGAAAAATTAAGTAGAGGCATGTGTAGAGTTGTTAGGCACAAACACTCAATATGATTAAATTACATAAAATTTTGTCTCTTACAAAAATTGTTGAATATGTGTATGAAATGTGAATGAATAGAAATGAAAATTTTGAGAATCATTTTGGGGAAGAAACAGTAGTAGTGGTACAAAAGAAAAGTTGCATTAAAATTAGTAGGACAATTAACTAATTGCATTTTATGTTATAATTCTTATAAGAGAAAAAATGAGTAATTTGGAAAATTGAAATTAATTCTCCATTAATGTGAATGAAAACAATAAGATAAAGATTTTTGGATATGTACAGATACAAATTAATAGTATTAATTTGAATAAAAGAGTTAGTTGCTAATAAATCAAATATTTATGTTTATATGTTTCAAACGAATAAATTTGTATATAAAGTGGGATAAATACTCTTAAATAAAATTAAAATCAGCAAAAGAGGAATTCTGGAGTCTAGAACTTTATTTTTGTAATATTGATTTTGGTAAAAGAATGGAAATCAAAAATAGTTGAAAAGGTAGAAAATGAGATTTTACAGATAGTTGATACTTAACGAATATAACCCCATACTATATCAGTTTGGCATTGGCCTTAATGGCTAGGGCGTGCGCGCGCGCTGTGGTGCTGTCACGTGGCGCAAGAGCTGGGGTTTGGGGTTTGGGGTTTGGGTTTGGGGGTCTCGGGTTCAAACCCTCATATGCACAAAATGTGTATTTTTGCATTTTTTGGAGTTTTGGGACTTTTAAAAATCTAGAAAAAAAATTGTATAAATATTTTAAAATAATATAAGAACATCTAAAAAATATTTCTCACTGTTTTGCTGCATAATTGGGAGTTTTAAAGACATTTTCATCAATGTTTTAAGTTGAGTCCAAGTTGAAAATAAAGAAAATGTAGATATAATTAAAGATTTTGTAAATTGATTATAAAAAAAGCAAAATACAAGCTAAGAATGAAGGAAAGTTAGGAATAAACTTTTAATGAAATTGTGCATTAGAAGGTGATGAAATTGATTAAAGAAATTTAACAAATTGGAGTCTAATATGAGAAAAGATTGTGTAGACCTACTATCATGAAAGTGACTAGTTGATTGATTAATTAAAGAGTATTTTTTTATAAGAAATTTGATTGAGAAATTTATGTAGAATGTGAATATAAGATATGGAATGTGTTGGCAAAAGATTGAATGAAAGAAGTTTAATGAATAAGAATTCAAATGTGATAAAGATAAATTGTTGATAAAGATGTTTATATTGAGGTTAGATATAACAAAATTAATCTCTACAACGAGATGGTTGTTGGAATTTAGAGGTTAGGTGAGACCCTTAGAAACCAGCATTTATGATTAATGAAATTTAAGAACTAATCAGTGTGGGTTGAGTATCTCTTGAGAAGTAGCCAGTTTGGGTTGACTGTCTCTCGTGTTAGTTT
Organism: Hemerocallis citrina; assembly: GCA_017893485.1. NCBI lineage: Eukaryota > Viridiplantae > Streptophyta > Magnoliopsida > Asparagales > Asphodelaceae > Hemerocallis > Hemerocallis citrina. The sequence continues at coordinate 231,923,266 of CM030361.1, read as the reverse complement.
AAGTCCAGGTAGGGTAATCTAGCTCTAGGTTGTGATGATTCTTCTAAAACTACAAACTTAAGGACAGCCACTAAGGGGAGATGTGATGAAATATTGGCAAACACGGGTATGAGGGCCTAAGTTGGTCTGCGGTGTAAGATGGTTTCCCCGGAATTATCCAGGTGTGATTGAGAGTTGTCCCCAGCTCATCGGCGGTGTGGGATTCATCTTCGGAATTATCGGGATCGAGGCGACGCCAATGAGGTGTTTTGGGACTATGGAAGCATCATAGCTTGCAGTGTGAGATGGTTTCCCCGGAATTATCGATGTGTGATTGGGAGTTGTCCCCAACTCATCGGCGGTGTGGGATTCGTCTCCGGAATTATCAGGGCATGGGCTTAATACTCACTGAATAGCTAAACTTTACCTTAGTCACCGTAGTAGTAATTCATAGGGAGGGATTCAACCCTTTAATGTGAAGTACGTAGGTGCTTGCCCTCGGACCTATGTAGTATGGGATGCATACAATCCGAACAAGTATGCATTAGTGTCATCTTAGCGTAAATATTTGCATTAGGCATTAAGACATTGCATACACTGACATGTTTAGGATAGTCACTCTTTTACACTTTAATATGCATTCAAGTGTGTGGTTGCTAAAGTTAGTGAGTTGCTATATTACGACATAGAGAGGATTGCCGTGTATATTATTGCATCGGTTGTATGTAACTGACGTGCCCACAGTGTTCAATGAAGGGCTTGGATTGACAAAGACTTAAAGATGAATTTGAAGCTATAGACTGTTTTAATATTAATGTTCAAATTGTACATGTGTTATATTATAATCTTTATTTTTCAGCTTCATTAATGTAAAATGAACAGTGTTGTACAAAGAAAAGTTTTTAAATTCCTTGTAAAATTGTACGAAATGAAGGGAAGATCCTGTTGTGCTATGAATTACCTATTTTGAAATTCGGGGCGTTACACACAGTGCTCGGGTTGGCACCGTGCAACACGGGGTACTGTGCTGACCCCAAACCGAGCCCCACCTAACCCTAGGTCTAGGGTTTAACCCCGAAACCCTAACCCTTGTGCTTCACACCTTCAAGCACATATTTTCAATGGTTTTTAGCACATAATTGATGTATAAAATTTCTAGTATTCAACTCATCAAGAATTTACATCAAATTAGTAAATAGCTCATGAAAATTTCATCTTTTAATTACTCAAATCATATTTCTTGAAACATATAATAAGGTATGCACCTCTACAATAACGTATAGGTCCATTGTATCTATTTCCATAAATAAAACTTGATCTTTCATGCATAGAAAACTTTATTACTCAAGAACAATTTATTTTAGATCAACATACATTCAAGATTCAATCTTTATGTCATATAATCAACAATCTCATATCAAATATACATCTCTACAAGTATCTCATAACAATTACCACAATCATGCCTACATACAACCATAAATCACAAAGATTCATCCCTAGCATGATACTACACATCCATGAGATAAAAACATAACAAGAGAGATAGAGTGTTACCCACCTCTTGTAGATTTCAAATAAACTCCAAAAGTCTTCTCCTCCCAATGCAAAAGACCTCCTCAAGCTCCAAAATCAACAAAAATATCCAAAAACAAAAGATCTTCTCAACCTACTGTTCATGCCTTTTTTTATATGACCGAGTTCAGAATTTTAGGGTTTTTGACGAAGTTTTGCACTTAAGTCCCCCCACAATCTCAAAATTGCATAATTAGTTATTTACTTAATCTTTCCAAATCAAAATCCAAAAAAATATGAATAAAACCCACCCATAAATCCCTCTACCAAAAATCGGCCCCCAAATGCAGCCAACATATTTATTTGAATTTCAATTTTGGCTCCAAACAACTTTTTACACAAAAGTCATCTTCTTTCGAATTAATTGCAAAAGTAGTTTCTGTTATTCAGAAAAAATCCCCAAAATTAAAATTATATCCAATTATAAATAAGATAATTAATTTAGAAACTCAAAATTTTAAAACTTGCATTTCAAAAATATTTACACGTGTTTTGCACGTGCGAAACGATATTTTCACAAAATTTCAAAAAATTAGATAAGTTAATTTAAGATTTATTTATTAATTCAAAATATTATATTTAAAATTTTTGGGATGTTACAAAACATGTTGTTTGAATCCAGCAAGCTTGTAGAGGCAACTCGAGAAGTGAGTTGGATGTCATACCCGATGCTTGAAGGTGAGCTGGTTGCAGGAGAAGATCTTTGGACGAGCTGTGCTCCAGAACCATCACATGGAGTTAAGGATTTTCTTGTGAGGCTCGGAAGAGGAGCTGAGCACGGAGCTTATTGATGAGGGTTGTCGAGTTGAGGGAGTAGCTCCAGGGGCGAGCTAGGCCCTAAATTCAGTAAGATTGAGTCAAATTTATCTCTAGAAAAGAGCTGGTCTCCGCACATGCTTGTTGCAAAATTTAACCAGTAGTGGGAAAAGTGTGAATGGTCGTTTCGAGCCCCGAAACTGCATACTTGTATGTTGTGAGGGCAATTTCTATAGCGCCCCGTATTTTTAATATGATATCTCAGAAATACGTGGCAAAATTCCCAGCATCAACTTCAATTATAATAGTCAACATAGCCCAAAAATACAGATAAAATTTTTCAACTTTTATTACATTAGTCTATTACAAAACACAGCGGAAAAACAACACTTTGAATTACAATCTTTCTTTTACAACACATTCTTTCACAATTTACATAAGCCATAACATCAATTCTATCTCATGCATCCAAATCCCAAGCTATAAGCACCTACTTGTAAGACATGAGGCTACAGATAACCCCAACCCCCAAAACTGCAGAGGTCAGCCATAACGGTGTGAGTGACATAAAATAAATACATCATAAATAAAACATGAAACATAGTATCATAAACAACATGTATCAACAGTAAGAATAAATGATATAAGAAATAATAATAAATAAAACATGAAAACATCAAGTGAAACTAGACAAAGTGTAAAGTGCGGAAAAATAGGAAACAATATGCATAAAACCAAGTCAATAAAACATTAATGCTATATGCTGACTCTCTAATGCTACTTCTCGGATTCTATGCATCCCACTCTACATAGGTCCGGTGCAAGCCCTTATCGTTCTCCACTTGATAGGGTTTAATCCCTCATTATGCAACTAATCCTACTATGATGACTACTACGAGATATAGATAAACTGTGAGTATTAGCCCACGCCCTGATAATTCCGGAGGTCAATCTCTATCTATAGATAATTCTGGAGACTATTTCACTCACACCTGGGAATCTTCGAGAATACCCCACACCGCAAGCTATGGCGCCTCATCACACCAATACCCCATGAGTGTCACCTCGGCCCCGATAATTTCGGAGATCAATCCCACACCGCAGGTAATTCCGGTGACAATTTCACTCACACCTCAATAATTCCGGAGATTATCTCACACCGCAAGCCACACTGAGGTCCATGACCCATGTTCTCATTTCATCATATCACCATCTAGTGCATGTCCTTATCTTTTTAAGTTAATTATATTAATTCACAAATCTCGTAGAGTTGGTGTACCCTACCGGACTTAACTCAACTGATCAACAATCAAGCCTCAACAGGCCAAACCACAACTCTCAACTGCCGATATTCTAGGGTCCCACACACCCTCTAGAGACTCACACTCAACCATCAAAACCAAACTTTCATTACAACTCATACTTATTTAGAAAACGTCTCAAAAATACTATAATCTGTAGCAAAATGATATTTAGAACAGTAGGTCATTAATCCAAAAATATTAAAGAATCAATCGTTTTAAAAGAACATCAAAAAATCTCAAGAAAACGTCAGTCAGAGCAGTGGCAGTCGACTTCATACTATAGTCAGTCGACTGTCCCGCGTAAAAATCCAAAACCTCGAGAAACACTAATTAGAACAGTGACAGTCGATTGTATAAAGTTGTCAGTCGCATGTCCAGCATGAAAATCCAAAACTTCAAGAAAACGTAAATCAGAGAAGTGGCAGTCGACTGTATAAAGTGGTCAGTCGACTATCCAGCGTGAAAATCCAAAACTTCAAGAAAACACTGCATCCATGATCGCGACAGTCGACTATTGGAAATAACCAGTCGACTATCGTACCTACAGACTGCAGTTTGAGTTTGTGCATGTTTTAACAAATACGGTGTTTTACTTTATAAAAACTGTTGGACCTTGTAGGCAAGGCAAATAACACTAAAGGGGGGTGAATAGTGTTGTTTAAAAAATAATTAAGAAATTGAACTTTTCGGTCTGTCCAGTCGACTTATAAAGAGAATATAGTCGACTGGGGCGTCAGATAAGAAGAGTATTTTATACAAGTCTGATCAGTCGACTTATAGCGGAAACTCAGTCGACTTACCAGACAGGTGTTCGAAGAGTATTTTATACAAGTCTGATTAGTCGACTTATAGAGGAGACTCAGTCGACTGGCCAGACAAGTTTTCGAATAAAACACAGAAAAATTGAAATGCAATTGAAGAAAATACAACCACAGAGAGAGTTAACCACAGAGTACACAGCGATGTATCCTGGTTCGGTCCTCCCGACCTACATCCAGTCCCCAAGCAACTCACTTGAGTTTTTCCACTATTCTTAAAAAAAATACAAGAATACCCTACGGCGTTTGACAACAACCTTGTCAAACCCGTAGACCTCTCTCACCATTAGAGAGAGCACACCCACTCTACAACCTAGAGTGAAAACCCGACTCTACAACCTAGAGTCATACTCTCCAACCGAGAGGACCACTCTCACAACCCGAGAGTGAAAAACAACAACAAAAGAGTTACAACAACCTATAACCTTGTTTGTGATTTGTGTTTTTTGTTTGGTGCCTAATAGGTCAACTTCTTAAATCAGTCTAAAACGAATTCGATGTTATACTAGAGTCATTTTCAGAGAACCAAGACTTAGAGAATATGAATGCTTTTTAGAATGCTTGTTCTTTTCAAAAACAAAAGCTTGAAACTTAAGAAAAATGCTTGGAACCTTTACCAAGCGATTTTTACACTCTATTTATAGAGTTAGAATCGCTGGACATTGAGAAACAGTTGCACCAACTGTCAACCAACAAAAATAAATGTTTTGAATTTGAAAAACAAGTTTTAAAAACAGAAAACTGTCGAAACGGCTTGAATTATCGACTGGGTTGCCATAATAAGTCGACTGGTCAGAGCTTGTGTGAGTTCAGACAGTTTCGTACTAAGATAGTCGACTGGTTCCGAAGAGTGGTTGACTGGTACTCAACAGCTGATCTTATTCAAGCTTGTTTCGACCTTTTAACTTTTGTAAAACACTCAATTATTAAAAGATATGTGTGAGTGTGTGTGTGACAAGGCTATTACAACTAACTAAGACTCAAAGAATAAAAATTATAATTGTTATAAGACACTTGATACAAAACATTTGAAGCACTTGAGTCTTATCTTGAACTTGAGTCTTTGACTTGAGCTTAAGCCATTGTCTTTTTGTCTTGAAGCTTGCTTGATCAAATGTGACTTGAACTTAGATCTTTGTCGTTTGATCGATTCTTTTGAAAGCTTCATTGGATCAACTTAGCCTTTGTGTATTGCACCATGGTATTTGTCTTTGATACATCCTGCAATATATATAGGTGGTAGCACAACTTTGCATTGTGTTGTAGTCATCAAAACAAAGAATCAACAATCTCTTCTTTTTTAATGATAACAACACAATAGCTTACAATAATAATAATAATTAAAAAAAATTTCCCTAACTAATGTACAACATGCACAAGTTAAAAATATGCACAAAACAAACACATATCCTTTTCTCCCCAAAACAAACACATTTTTTCTCCCCCGTTTGTCATCAACAAAAAGGAAGGAAAGAAACAATAACATAATGGAAAGCATTGCATAAAGAACAAACACATTGCAAAAACATAACAAATTTAGACAAAGGAAATTGAAGTACATAGTTTCAAATACTGCATAAAAGAAAAATACATAAAACATAACAAAAAAATTACAACAAAAAAAAAAATCATCAAGTCAGTCTTCGTCATCGTCATCAGTACCATGGGAGGCAGGAGGAGGAGGTGGAAATTAATGAGTGAACAAGTGGGTTAGGTGAGCAAGACTGGCCTCAAGGGTATCCTGACGATCCATGAGATAGTTGACAGAATGATAAAGACTCTCAGGATCCGAAAAAACAGCTCTAGGACGAGATGAACTAGAGGCAGAGGACCTACGACCTAAAGTAGCTAAAGGAATAGGAGGGACATTCCTTCAAGGAGACCTAGGAGGAGAGTAAAGAATTTTCATATGAGCTAAACTCGCAAGATCAAAAGACTCATAATGAGTGACAACACTAGACTCAGAAGTAAGATCAACTTCATAGAAGTTGAAAACATGAGTAGGTATTGCACCAAAAGAAAGGAAAGAAGTGTGAGCCTTATGAAGACGAATGAAAAAGACTCGACTCCAATTTATTTAGATATTGCCAAAAAACGCATAGACAGCTTGTTGCAACTCGTGGGAAGATTGATCGTAACTCCCCATTTTAGGGATAATGTTATACGAAAAAATTCTTGCAACTAGCTTAGCAAGCGGTGTAATTAATTGATTAGTCATTGGGGGACCGCGATTTGGCAAATAGATTTTTGAAAAAATAGAGTAGTCATCCATTTCAATTTCCCCTAAATCCAACCCTTCATTAGGAATACTCAAGATAATCCTTAATTTTTCAGAAGTTAGTCTCATACGAATATTTTTTACCGTAGTAGTAAAAAAAATTCCGTTACCATCCTCAGAAGTGGCAACTCTCATATTTGTATAAAACAAATATATAAGTTGTGGATAGTAATAAGGTTGATTAATAAGGGAACGCAAATCAAATAACCCACATTGTTCAAACAATGGGGCTAAGGGGAACCTATCTAAATCATGAAAATTGACAAATCTCCCCGGAAAGATAGCAATTTGACATATAAGAAAGAATTTCTTAACAAGGTTGGGATTTCTAAGATATTGAAGGTAATTGCTAGAGGATTGACCTTCCTCAACATTAGAACCACGAGCTCTCTTTGGAGGCATGATTCAACTCTAGAAAATTTAAAAGGGAAAGAGGTCAAGAAATTATACCCAACAACGAAGAAAGAAAGAGAAGCACAAAACTTCAACCAACTCGAAAAAGACTTCGGCAAGTGAAAGGTACTCGAAATCTGAACACAATCTTCAAATTTTTAAGCACCAAAGCACTGAAATTGCCAAGAGAAGGTAGCAGCCGACTTCTTCTTCTTTTTGAGAGAAAATGTGAAAAAAAAGGAAAGTGAAAGAAGAGGGGTAAAAACTAGGGTTCTGCTTAGAATAGAGAGCTGTGATCAAGACTGGAGTTAATCAAAGAATAGGATCAGCCAATGGGTAAGAAAGGGTAAAGAGAGATGCCTAAAAAAATACGTCGTTTCGAATCAGAAAGACAGACTGATGTCACGACAGTCGACTGATTTGGAGGAACATTCGACTTAGTCGAGAGCAAATAAAACAAACGAAGATATCAAATAATACTTCTGTCAGCCGACTAGGTACTGTACACAGTCGACTATCCAGAGCATAAAATTCAGCCAAAAATATATAAACAAAAAGTACTTGGTCAGTCGACTGAAAAATAGTTTTAAGTCGACTTACACAAGATTAAAAAAAATTAAGAAATATCTTAAAAACTGCAAATTCCTAGTTCTCTTCTTAAGGTGATAAAAGTGTCTTCCTCAAGTGGTTTAGTAAAGATATCTGGTACTTGTTTATTAGTAGAAATAAAGTCTAAAGATATATCTCCCTTTAAAACATGACCACGTAGAAAATGATGTCTGATATCAATGTGTTTCGTACGTGAATGTTAAATCAGATTTTTAGATAAATTAATGGTACTGGTATTATCACACATTATAGCAGATTTTGAAAATGAAATACCATAATCTAATCGGGTTTGCTTCATCCACAAAATTTGGGCACAAGCCAAACTTGCAGCTATATATTTAGCTTCTGTAGTAGATAGGGATACCAAATTTTGCTTTTTACTGCACCAAGATACTAGTGAGTGTCCCAAAAAGTGACACGTTCCATTAGTACTTTTACGATCAGTTTTACTGCCAGCAAAATCAACGTCACTATATGACAAAAAGTTGAAAATTATCGGTGTGTGGATAAAATAAACCATACTCAGATGTGCCTTTAATGTATCTTAAAATACGTTTCACAGCTTTTAAGTGAGACTATTTAGGACTCGACTGATATCTAGCACACAAACATATACTAAACATAATGTCTGGTCTACTAGCAGTTATATATAAGAGTGAGCCAATCATACCTCAATAGAGTTTTTGATCGACACTCTTACCTAATTCATCTTTGTCAAGTATAGTAGTAGTAGTCATAGGTGTGGTCTTACTACTTGTGCTATCCATGCCAAACCGTTTGAGTAATTCCTTTACATATTTTCCTTGATTAATAAATATGTCATTTGGTGACTACTTAATTTGTAGTCCAAGAAAATAACTGAGTTCACCCATGTGACTCATCTCAAATTCATTTTTCATGGTATTAGCAGACTCTTGACATAGACTACTATTAGTAGAGCAAAAGATTGTGTCGTCTATATATATTTGTATGATTAGAATATCGATCTCTATTTTCCTAATAAACAAAGTAGTATCTACTTTACCTATTTCAAAACCAGTTTCTAATAGAAAAGTCTTCAATCGATCATACCAAGCACGAGGAGCTTGTTTAAGACATATAAAGCCTTTTTCAATTTAAAAATGTGGTTTGGAAATTGTTCATGTTCGAAACCGGGTGGTTGCTTAACGTAAACATCTTCCTTAATAAAACCATTAAGAAAAGCACTTTTAACATCCATTTGGAAAAGTGTAAAGTTCATAAAACATGCAAAAGATAATAAGATCCTAATTGATTCTAGTCTAGCAACAGGAGCATATGTTTCATCAAAATCTATGCCTACTTCTTGATTATATCCTTGAACAACTAATCTAGCCTTGTTCCTAACGACTTGTCCTGATTCATCTAACTTGTTTTTGAATACCCATCTGGTACCAATTATAGTATGGTCAGGAGGTCGTGGAACTAAATCTCATACATCATTTCTTATAAATTGGTTTAATTTATCTTGCATGGCATTCATCCAAAATTCATTCTCACAAGCTTCTTGTATATTTTTCGGTTCAAAATCCGACAAAAAAGTCGTATGAGAAATCATATTAACATAAGATCTTGTCTGAAAACCACATGAGATGTCACCAATTATTAAGTCATGAGGATGATCTCTAACTTCAACAAACGATTTTGGTAAAGTTTGAGTCATCACAACAGAATCAGTCGACTTGACTAGTCCATCAGCCGACAGATTCACATCAGTCGACTTGATTTCCTTATCGGTCGACTTATTCGCTAGGGTAGTTTGCTCTAGTGATTTAATTACGTTATTTAAAGGTGATGAATCAGTTTCATCATCTTCAATAATAGTAGATGAAGTCAGAGATTCATCAATTGAAACATGCATGGATTCTTCAATAGTCAAAGTTGACTTATTGAAGATCCTATATGCCTTACTCCTATTTGAGTATCCAATGAAGATACCCTCATTAGATCTAAGATCAAACTTATCTAAATTATCTTTAGTGTTTAAAATGAAACACTTGCAACCAAATACTTTAAAGTAAGATACTTTAGAAATCCTATCAAAAAATAGTTCATAACATGTTTTCTTAAGCTTAGGCCTAATCAAAATTCTATTTAAAACATAATACGCTGTTGAAACAGCTTCAGCCCAGAAGTACTTAGCCAAATTACTTTCAACAAGCATAGTACGTGCACACTCCTGCAAAGTCTTATTCTTTTTTTCAACCACTCCATTTTGTGGTGAAGCTCTAGGAAATGCAAATGAATGTGTTATACCATTCTTGTTGCAATATTCTGAAAATGTTTCATTCTCAAATTCTCCACCATGATCACTTCTAATAGTGACTATGGTTAGAGATTTTTAATTTTGAATCCGTTTACAAAAATTTTCAAATACTTCAAAGGCATCATTCTTATGTTTTAAAAAGAAAACTCATGTGAATCTTGAAAAATCATCTATTAAAATAAATACATACCTACTTTTATTTAAAGTAGCGACTTTAGTAGGACCAAATAAATCCATATGGATTAATTCGAGAGGCCTACTAGTAGAAATCATTTTTTTTGTCATAAAAGTAGATTTGATTTGTTTACCTAGTTGACATGCATCACATAACTTATCCTTTTTTATAGGATAGTCTTGGCAGTCCTTTAACTAGATTGCATTTAGACAATTTAGCAATATTTTTCATATTCACATGGCCAAATCTCTTATGCCAAATCCAAGAATCATTGTTAGAAGCTACTAAGCAAAAATCATTCGAAAAATCATTTGATTTTAAACATAACTCATAAATATTATTTTTCCTAAAGCCTTGAAAAATTCCATTTTGCATGGTAGAATCATAGATTAAACACGCATCTTTTTCAAAAATAATTTTATATCCCTTATCACACAATTGGCTTATACTTAGCAGATTATGCTTAAGACCACTAACAAGAAAAACTTCTTCTATATTAAGGATAGTGTGCTTATCGACCATGCCTATTCCAATAACCTTCCCTTTGTTGTTGTCACCGAATGTGACTGTTCCTCCATTAATCTCTTGTATGGAAGATAGGAGGTTGGCATGACCAGTCATGTGCTTGGAGCATCCGCTGTCAAGTATCCAACGTTCTCTTTTAGGCACCTATAAAAAAATCATTGTGAATATGGTACCCTTTTTATTGGGCCCGAAAGGGATTAGTTTTTGGGAAACCAAACCCAAAATGAGTTTGATTTACCACCAAATGCAGGAATATAATCTACAGAATTACATACAGTAGGAACATATGAATTTTAGTAAGTAATTATATCTTTTTGACTCAGGTTGACTGAAACCCATATATTTTTGCTCTGTCCAGTCAACTTTATCGAACCTTTCAGTCGACTGTTACTGAAATCCAGTCGACTAGGAGGTGAAATAGGTCGACTTATCTGAGATTTTCGTCTCTTTGAATAAGACTCTGAACCTCTGGACAGACGACTGAAATTGGGGTTCAGTCGACTGGTCTGAACTACATAATTACTTTTTTCATTGAAAACAACAGTTTTTGGTTTTTAAAAAAACTCATATAATTTATTCTTAACACTAGAAATAGATTCAGCCTTATTACTACTAGTGTTATTAGAGACATGATGTTTTTCAAGAGACTTTTGAAAACCAAGTCCATATCTCTTGTTAGTTTGAACTTGATTTTGGAGAACTTCATTTAAATTCTCCTTTCCTTTGTTAAATTTAGATACATTCTTGGATATCTCTTTATAAATTTATTTTTAAGAGATACAAGATCTATATCCAAATTAGAAAGTCTATAATTTAAAGACTTGACTTCAATATTTAAGTCAAGATTCTCTTGAGAAAGTGTTTGATTAACTTTCTCTAAGTTTTTAACTCTAATTTTTTCTTTCTTAAATTCTTGAAAAATCTCATTAAGAGCATCTAATAAGTCATTTGAATCAAAGTTATCACTTACTTCGTTTTGTGTAGCCATAAAGCATACATTAGCAACTTCGTTTGTCTCTTCATTTTCTTCTTCCGATGAAGAGTCGCTATCGTCCCAAGTTGCTTGATACGTCTTCTTGTTCTTTATGTACTTGTTCTTTGTGTACTTGTCCTTCTTGAAGTTGGAAGCCTTTCCTTTAGATTTTGCATTCTCTAGTGGGCAATCCTTCTTCATATGACCTGTCTTGTTGCACTTGAAATAAGTTGGAAGTTCATTAATATCATTAGATTTGGAATTAAATTTACCTTTCCTTAGAAACTTTTTGAACTTTCTCATGAACATGGCTATCTCTTCCTCATCCTCTTCTTCATCTTCCGAGTGCAACATGGCCTTAAACGCGAGTGTCTTTTTCTTTGATTATTGAGGTTCTAGATCCTTCTTGCGTTTTTCAAGTTGAACTTCATATGCCATAAGATTTTCCATAAAATTCTCAAGAGAGAGTTGTGTTAAATCATTGGTCTCTTCTATGGTGGTGGTCTTCTTCTCCCATTCGGGGGTTAAGGCACGAAGAACTTTTTTCACCATTTTGGGTTGAGTGTATGTCTTTCCAAGAGCCACAAGAGAATTTGTAATATCCGTGTATCTTGTGATCATATCTGACACATTCTCATTCTCCTTCATGCGGAACATCTCGAACCTATGAACAAGAACAGATATCTTAGATTCTTTAACTTTATTAGTACCTTCATGAGCTACCTCGAGTGTGTGCCAAATTTGATACGCCATTGTTGCATTGGATACACGATTGAACTCCTCCTTGGTAAGAGCACAAAATAGAGCATTCATCACCTTTGCATTGTTCGTTGTTCGCACTTCATGTCATCATTCCATTGTGTATAAAGAATTGTAGGAGTAGTGTACTCGGTTTCTGTCATGTTCCATATCTCATAGTTGATGGACTGAAGGTAGATCTTCATTCTACACTTCCAATAGTTGCAGTTGGTTCCATCAAATAGGGGTGGCCTTTGTATGATTGGCCTTCTTGGTATTGGCTTGCATTAGAAGTAGTTGCCATTGCACTCAACCAGGCTCTGATACCAAGTGTTGGATCCTGTAGGCAAGGAAAATAACACTAGAGGGGGGTGAATAGTGTTGTTTAAAAAATAATTAAGAAATTGAACTTTTCGTTCTGTCCAGTCGACTTATAAAGAAAATACAGTCGATTGGGCATCAGATAAGAAGAGTATTTTATACAAGTCTGATCAGTCGACTTATAGTGGAAACTCAGTCGACTTATCAGACAAGTGTTCGAAGAGTATTTTATACAAGTCTGATCAGTCGACTTATAAAAGAGACTCAGTCGACTTACCAGACAAGTTTTCGAATAAAACACAGAATAATTGAAATGCAGTTGATGAAAATACAACCACAGAGAGAGTTAACCACAGAGTACACAGCGATGTATCCTGGTTCGGTCCTCCCGACCTACATCCAGTCCCCAAGCAACACACTTGAGATTTTTCACTATTCTTGAAAAAAATATAAGAATACCCTACGATGTTTGACAACAACCTTGTCAAACCCGTAGAACTCTCTCACCACTAGAGAGAGCACACCCACTCTACAACCTAGAGTGAAAACCCAGCTATACATGTGTAAATATTTTTGAAGTGCAAATTTCCACTTTTGAATTGCTGAATAAATTCTCCTATTTATAATTGAGTATATTCTAAATTTTGGAATTTTTCGAATGAAGAAACTATTTTTGTAAATACCTTAAAAGAAAAGAATTTTTGTGCAAAATGTCGTTTGGAAGTAAAATTCGAATTTAAAATTTTTTTACTATTTTGATAGGCCGATATGGCAGTGGAGAAATTGGGGGGAGAGATTTTATCCCTCTAATTTGATTTGATTTGATTTTATTGAGTATATATATATTTATGCAATTTTGGGATTGTTGAAGACTTTATTACAAATATTTTTCCTAGAGAATAAAAAGTCAGGAAATTTATTAGGAAAAAAAAATCTAATCTATAATAGTAGATAATAATTCGAAATTTTTCAGATTTTTATGAATAATTTATGACATGTTTGCAAATATTTCAAAGTGAATGACCATTTTGTGAAATTACCACTTGGGGCAAAATCCGAAATTTGAAGACCCTTGGCTGCACATGGGGGGCCGGTCAAATTAGGAGTGTTAGGGGAGATTAAATCTTATCCTAATTAATTTAATTAATTACTTGATTTGGAAGATCTATATGTGTGTGTGTGTGTGTGTGTGTGTGTGTGTGTGTGTGTGTAAATACCTATTTTTGGAGGGGGGGCTTTGTAAAATCTGCGCAAACCCTAAATCTGGATTCCCGACCTATACAGATAGCAGCTACTTTCTTTTTCTTTTGTTCACAAAATAATATTTTTCCTTATCATTCCTGGAGCTTTGGGTGCTTGGATCTTGGATTTTCACAAGGAGGAGGAGGAGCTTTCTTTCTTATAGTTATTACTACTTTCGATTGATCTTCTTTGAGGTGGGCGGTACTTCTCATCTCTTGATTTGTTATATGCTTATATAATATGATGATGATTGATTAAATATGATATAATATATGATTATAAAACTTGATATAGATCCATTAGAGAATACATCTCAGTGAAAAAGTAGTCAAAATAACATCTTCATGAATATGAACCATAATTGAGATGTGATTACCATGTATAAATTAATTATTGATGCTAGAGATTGGTGATGCATGAAAGAACTTGTTTTAACACTTGTATGATCATGGAGTTTATAATAATTAATGGGTATTTGTTATGAAAATTTATAGACCATTGAATACACACAAATTCATTGCTTAATTGATTAAAAAGTTACAATTTTTATAAGAGAATTCGTTGTTTTAATGAGAATTAAATACATGTTTTAGATTCTAGAGTTTTGATAGTTGTATGATGATGGATTGTGTATTAAATATTGGGTTTTAATATTATAACTTAGAGATTATTATGAACATACAAATTTTTAATTGATAAAGATCTAATTTTGGGATTTATAAAATTGATTAGATGAGTATAGATTTAAATTGTAGATGATAGATGTTTGTAGAGATAATTAGAACTTGTTATATGCTCTTATATTCGTGCTTCATTGATTTGTAAAGATTGAGATTTTCCATGTTTATTCGTTATTTTGATTATTAGAAACTCAAGTTTAATATTAGGGTTTGAATATTTGTAATAGTGTTAAATTGGATTTTGTTGGGTTCAGGTTTACTGTTCATGAGGTGAAAAATAACCGAGTTATTGTGTTAGGGTTTGGGGGTTACATGGTTTCGGGTTTGTACAGGGTATAGGGACTGTATAGTGCATTTAATATATAAATGTTTTAACGCCTTCTAAATCAGTGGAGGCACATGGGATTACTGGCTAGCCCACGTGGGCTTGGGCTCTGTGTTGGGTACTGGGTGGCACGGGTTCGAGCCCGAGTAAAGCCCAGTTTTTTTTTTTTTTTTTTTTTCTGTTGAGTTTTTTAGATTTTGTTTTGTTTTCCTTTTTTTCCTTTTCTATTGAGTTTTTGGAGTTTTAAAGCTTTTAGAATAAAAAGGAAAAGAAAAGGTGTTGGGTGGAAAATTAATTTAATAAAATTTAATGTTATAAACTTTTTATTCTAAGACATCAATTTTTGGGAACACATAATTTCATATTTTAAGAGATAAAGTTCCAAACATTTTTTTGATGGATTGTTTCAGTTTTAAAAGAATTAAAATCCTGGAATTTAATGTTGGAGTTTTAAATATGGAAAGAAATGTTATGAGTTGGAATGAAAAATGTTTTTTTGTGATTTTAGATTTATTTCTATAAATGAGACCAAACAATTATGAAAGTAGTTTGTCATTAAATTGAGGAAAGATGATTTTATGGTAATCTATTTGTCGGTTAGAATTAATGATTTATGAGTTGAATGTGAAAAAAATAGAGATGCGTTAAGTTAAGATTAATGTGATGTTTTAGATTGTGGAGGCTCTTTATAGTCGGGCGGATGTATTCCGGGGCTATAGTGGCAGTCGGGCGGATGTATTCCAACACTGTGATTGTTCAGAGATTTATTTATGGATAAAATTCAGTTTGTCGAAACCAAATTAAATTCAGATTGTAATAAGTAAAGATGGAATGAGTTATGAATAAATCGTTGTGAATATTCTAAGTGTTAGGGTTAACTTAGAAAACCCTAGAATGTGGACCGATGTGATGTTCTAGTTGTGTGGGTTCTCTAGTGGCTGAGCAGGCCCCAAGATAGCGACAGGTTGTGATTTTTTAAATGTGGGGTTTAGCCAAGAGGGGCTAGTGGTCTTAGTGATGTTAATTTAAGTTCGGTAGGGTGAGCTAGCTCTAGGGAGTAGTTGTTCATGTTTGAATCTAAGGACAGACACAAGTTGGAGTTGTGATGAAACTTGAGTAAACGTGAGTGGGGGGCTCTATATATAATCGGGTGGATGTTTTCCGGGACTATAGTTACAGTTGGACAAATGTATTCCGGGACTGTTTGTCATGCGGAGGAGACATGTCTTAATTATTTCCAGGGCTATGAATGATCGGGCGTGTAACTACTGTTTCCGCTGTTTTCATTTTCCCCCTTTTGTAATATTTTATTTGTAATTTAATAAAATACTCTATTTTTCCTTCTTGATTATTTTAATTAAATTTGTTAACAAAAATTTTACGTTCTTCTTGATTAAGCTATTCTTGTTGATCCTATTTTTTTTTACTTAATTGTGGGTATTTTTATTTGAACCATTTTAGATCATCTCTTATTGAACCCTAAAACCCAATTTCTATTGTTCTTGACCCAAAACTGCTATTATTGGATCCTAATCCACTAACCCAATATCCTCATTATACCCTATAAATATAATCCTATTGTAAACCTCAAAAATTTGCACAATACAAACCCTAAGAGCCACCTAACCTCTCTCCTCTCTCCTCTCTCCTTTCTCCTCTTTCTTTGTCCTCCCTGTTTCTCTCTCCCCGACTGAACCCAATCTCGTTCACCCCTTTCTTGTGTTTCTTCTCCAGCCAACCTTCGACGACCCCATCGCCCTCCTAGCACCGCTGACCTCCCGTTGACGTCCTGCTTCCCTCTGCAACCCCAGACCTCCTTCTCCTCTGCCCTCGAACACACAGCAGAACCCCCTGCCTCTCCCCTTGCTCTGAATCACATCGACCAACACTGTAGCTGTAATGCCCCGAATTCCAAATAAGGCTGAATTCGAAATTCCATAGGATCTTTACACTTCTCTTCGTACAATTTTACAAGGAATTAAAAACTTTTATTACATCAGAGTTACATTTAAACAGCAGAAGCAAATTACAACAATTACATGAATGAAATAAAAAACACTTGAATAATTCTTTAAGCATCAATTCCTCCTTAGTCTTTTTCATTCACTTTATCCTGCATAGAAATTGTGGGCACGTCAGTTCATTCAACTAACGCTAGGATATAATACATCAATTTCTCTTACTTAGAAAGCACACACTTGTCATAAAACAAAACTATGGGGACTATTCTATTGGTGTCGTGTATGAATGTGCACTTAGTCCTTAATGCAATTATTTATGTTACATGACACTAATGCGCACTTGTTCGGATTCTATGCATCCCATACTACATAGGTCCGAGGGCAAGCCCTTAATCGTTCTTCATCTTGTAGGGTTGGATCCCTCATCATGACTTAAACTACTACGGTAACTATAGTAAGTATCCTATATGTTCTATGAGTTACGAGCCCATATCTAGATAGCCTGGAGGGAAATCCCACGTCATGACACGACGCATCGTGTAGAACCTATGGACAATTCAGCCTCCGTCATAAGACATGGCACCACCCGTAGTCACCAAACACCCTACAAGCATCGCCTGCGGTACGAAATCCTGGAGATGTATCCACATCATGACACGACTCATCGTGTAGACAATCTGTGAATACTCTCACATCGTAGCTCCAAGGCCCTCACACTCGTGTTTTTCTCTTACTTTCATCACATCTTCATTATATATCTAATCCTTAATTATTTGAATCATGAATAAAATCAACACCCTAGAGTTAGCACTCCCTCTATACCGGTCTTAACCATCAGTTCAACAATACGACCCAAACTTGGTCTTTCATTTCAATATTTCATCTCAAAAGAATTTATTCCATGTCGGTATAAGGACTTTGCTACACTCTAGTCTTTAATCTCATTTCATGTTCATAAAAAAATTGAGTAATCACACTTACAAATTTTTCTCATAATTCATCATGATTTTCCATTTCATTTTCTTGCACAATTTTCATGTATAAAGTGACGAAACCATTTTTTAAGCATACCACGTTCATTATAGATTTCACAAAATTCCTTTACTTTCATAATAACATTCTTTCACTTATTAAGCCAAACTCCCAATTATCTTTACTTAAAATTTTCCAAAACACATCTCATTTAAAATCTCTATTCAAAATTTCCTCTATGTTCAACAAATATTTGTATCTTTAATTACAAAAGAATCATATCCAAAAATCGTATTAATTCTTCTTCTCAAAATTCTAGTCATAATAGGTCAAGTGTTATAGAAATACTTTTCAAGAAGTCTAGGTATTTTTTATAGTAATTCAAAACTCAAAATCAACAATCAAGACAGTGACAGTTGGCTATTGAAAGATGGCCAGTCGACTGTCCTGCGAGACTTCAAAACTCAAATAACCAATAGTCAGTTCAGTCGACTGTTGAAAAATGGTCAGTTGACTGTCCTGCGAAACTTCAAAACTTAAGAACCAATAGTTAGGATAGTGGCAGTCGACTGTGGAAAGATGACCAGTCAACTGTCCTGTGAGGAATTAAAACTCGATGACCAACAGTCAAGACAGTAACAGTCGACTGTTGAAAAATAGACAGTTGACTGTCCTGCAGACTAAATCCGAAATTTAATACTTTACTGTTGACTCTAGTTCGGTCGACTGTCGATTGCACCAGGTTGCAGTTTAAGGTGGATCATGAATGTATTTTCGACATTGAAGCAATTCTTTTTAAACTAATCTTTTTACCCACAAACTTCCCCTCATTCATAATAAGTTCATGTAAGTTTTTCTCTCTTTCATTCTTTACAAAAATTAGCTCTTTCAATTAGCCTTATTTCACAAATTACTCGTTTTGTTATATTTCAAAAGATAATATAGATAATAAATCAAGTGACTACAACACTACATGCATATGACAAAATGAAACACACTTTTATCGCAATTTAATCTATTTAATAATCCATTAATTCACATTCTACACCTTTATCCTTAAGCACATTTCCTATATATTGTATCTTTCAATTCATGCATAGATAAAGTTTCTCAAACATCATAATTTACCCATTTTAGCATGCGAATAAACTACCAAGCCATCATAACACATACTCATTTGCACATTCTAAATTATTCTACTAACATTTCATGTAGATTAATTGGTGTTCTTTTCTTATTAATCTCCTTAAGCAATTGTATGGCAATCTTTTCTACTCAATTCTAACATAATCAAAATTTCAATCCTAGCATAGTATCTAACTAGAAGCCTGAGAAATCACCCACCTTTTTGGAGAAAAATAAATAGAAAGCTCCTAGAAATCTCCTAGAACACGCGAACGGATCATTCTCCTCCTAGATTGTGCCACCAAAATACCTCCTCCTCCTTGTGCTAGATGGAAACCGAGCTCCTCTTCTTGCTTCTTGACGTAGGCCAGCCTCCACTTGGAATGAACACACACACAAATCTCTCACTCTTTTACTCACAAGGTGCTCTCAATCTTTTTCTCACAACTAGTTCTTTTCTTTCTTTCTTTCTTTACCAATTTTCTAATGTATTACATGAAGGGAATGAGGGGGGTATTTATACTTTTTTGAAAGTAAAAATGGATGGCCAAGATTGATGTAAATGGTTATAGATTAGGGGCTAGGATGTATTAGGGAGTTGTAGCAACCACCCATGAACACAAAACCCCCTCATCCACTACTCCACCTCTCCCATGCTCTCTTGCTCCATCCAGCCAACCCCCCATGCACCAAGGCACGTGCTAGTGCAATGCACGTGTCACCAATAGTACCCCTAGTTATTAGTTGTACATGATTAATTAATTTAATTGGTTACAAAACTAGTCTACCTTACATGTTGTGATAATTAAAAGAGAATTAAATTAGTGGGCTCAATCTAGTGGGCTAAAAAGTTTATGGGCTTCTAATAAAATAATTAATTTAATTAGGGTGGGTTAGATTTAGACAATTAGGCCTAGAGTTAAAATAGGCTTTTCAAGTTAAAAAGAGAAAAATTAAAATACTTGTTTATGATAATAATTTTTAGGGGAAAATGTACATAAATATACACGTGCAAGACACGTGAAATCAACCAAACTCTTATTATAATTAAAAACTCGAGATGTTACAGTAGCGCCGCCCCTGACGCTCCTGTCCCCATCGCACCGCCGCCTGCGACGCCGACGACCCCCGCCAGCGATGCCGTCAGCCGCTGACGTTGCTGCCGCTCCTCTACTATTGTTGTTGCTGGTCTTGCTTTGCTGTTGATTGGGTTCCTCTTTGTGCACGTATATCGCACGTGTTATTGTGTGTTTGTGGGTTCGTTGCTTCGGAATCCTTATCCCATTATTCTTGGTATTCGATTTCGTCTATAAGGCAAGTCACTTTTCCCCTTGAATTGAACATCGTATCAAATTCAAGTTTTATTGAAATTCTTGCAAGTAGATCCCGTTGTTTATCATATTATATGTTGTTCATCTCTTTCGTTTGGTATATTGAGGGTTTACACGAGCTAACCCCAATTTACTTGAATTCGTGCATCTATTGACTCCAAGATTGAATCTTTCATGTGTTCGTATAGAATTGATAATAGGGTTATCCATATAATTGTCTCACAACTAATCTATTGTAGAAACAATTGCTAGGTTGTATGTTTGATTGATCGATTGATGTTTGATTGATAAAAAATTAATGCATGTATGTGTTCTTAATTTTATTTACCATGTTTTTATACCCATCATGCTGATTATGAAGTTTATCGACTAACAGAATTGATACCCATCATGTCTAATTAATTTGTTTCATGAAAAAGACCCAAAAATGTGTATGTCGCTTGCTGGCTGTATCTTGTACATTATTTTCGACCTAGTTTATGATCTTAATATAAATTACTTTCTGAATAAGAATTGTAGCCTTATCTTTCTAGTTTCTAGAACATCTTGAATTTCTGAATTCGAAGTTGTGTAGCAAAAGTTATACTCATTTTACTATAGCTATATTTTTATTTTCAGATTTTCATATTCTTGTACGTTTCATGTTTAAACAGTAAAAAGGTTGATCAAATGATAGAATTTTGCTCTGATAATGTAATCCTTGTTTTCCCAAAATTGTATTTTTTTCGTATATTTTCTGTATTTAAAATTCTTGTAAATTATTTTTTCGTTTTCGAATTCTTTTCGTTAAAATGTATTTTTGAATCTTCCACTAAAGTTTATCTTTAATCAATAGTTTATTTGTAACTATTTCCTATGATTTTTTTTTAATACAAATCTTATTATTTAAATTGATACCCTGATTTCTATTTTCGATATTATTACTGTTATTTTAGCACTATTATTATTTCTATCATGGCCTTATTATTATTATTGTTATGAGTGTTATTATTCCCACTATTATTTTTATCTTTTACCCTTGATTCTCAATTTAAAATCTATTTCTATTGATAATTATATTGTAGTATTTCAAATAATTTTCATCTTGTAGTACAAATATATTTTGTTATATAATCCTACTTTTTATTTATTACTTTATCTATTCGATTGGATCCTTTATTTAAGTCATATTTAAAACCTATATCTTATTAATACCCAATTTAAACCTACTTTTAAAACTACCCAAAACCCATATTTACTTAACCCATTATCTTTTTAATTATACCCAACTAAACCCGAACCAAACTACCCATTATCACTTATCCTACCTGTTTAAACCCAGACCCGTTCTACCCTCTCACCCTATATATTGACCCTGTTAAACCCTAACCCATGTGCCCCTTCACCTTCTCCACATACACCCGCCGCAACCTATCTTTTCGCTGCCCTCTCATCTTTTACTTTTCGTCCTCCAAAACCTCCCGCTCTATTCCTGAACCCATACTCCCCGTCACCCCTATACAGCCGCCAACCATCTCTTCAACCCATCCCGGTGCTCTTCCCCTCCCATCGCGATGCCTTCAGCGACGTCGCTCAGCACCCCCGCCTCCTGTCAGCCCTCTCATCCTCCTCTCTTGCGTCGCGCTCAGTCAGCGACAGCCCCCATGCTCCTCCGAAGACAGCACCAGTGCGACGAATGTAGCGCCCTCTCACCCGCGCCTCTGCACCCCTATGCAACCCCGTCCTCTGCATTGTTCTTCCCTCTGCTGGCACCAGCAGTCGGTGCCGTCATGTCGCACGCCACCTTGCCGCCTGACCCTGCGTCGGCCTTCCCCGTCGACAGAACAGCAGCCACATCTCATAGCAAATGCAGCGGCAGTGTCACACCCCGAATTCCAAAATACGACTGAATTCGAGTTCCACAGGATCTTTACACTTCTTTCGTACAATTTTACAAGGAATTTAAAACTTTCCACTTTACATCAGAGTTACAAGAAATCTTTACACTTTATATTTTACAGCAGAAGCAAAATTTACAACATTTACATAAAAGTACAACAACATTTGAATAATCTCTAAGCATCAGTTCTCCTTTAATCATGCCATTATCCTGCATACAAAACTGTGGGCACGTCAGTTCATTCAACTGGCGAAATATTATACACGGCCATCCTCTCTATGCCGGAAACAGTATAACGATTCTCATTTCTTAACAAACACAAACTTGTCACAAACAAAGCTAAAAGGGATTATCCTATTGTTGTCGTGTTGTGAATGTGCACTTAGTCCTTAATGCAATTATTTATATTATATGACACTAATTAGCACTTGTTCGGATTCTATGCATCCCACACTACATAGAGCAACACAAATGTAAGTAACTTACATTTATCAGCCATCTTAGAAAAAGGGATACTATGCGCACTTGTTCGGATTCTATGCATCCTACACTACATAGGTCCGAGGGCAAGCCCTTAATCGTTCTTCATTTTGTAGGGTTCGATCCCTCACCATGACTTAATCTACTACTGTAACCACGGTAAGTATCCTAGATGTTCTCTGACTTACGAACTCATGTCTAGGCGCCCTAGAGGGAATCCCAATGCACTGACACATGACTCATCATGCAAGCATCCTGTAGTAATTCAGCTCCTACCATAGACATGACACCACCCGCAATCGTCAAACACCTCACGAGCGTCGCCACCGGGACGGTACTCTGGAGCAGTATCCACGCTCTATCATGACTCATCAAGGAACATCCTGTGAATACTCTCACGCCGCCAATCCAATGGCCCTCATACTCAATGTTTTTCTCTTACTTTCATCACATCTTTACTATGTATCTAATCCTTAGTTCAATTGAATCATGAATAAAATCAACTCTTAGAGTGTAGCACTTCCACTATACCGGTCTTATCCATTTAATTCACATGACCCAAACATTGATCTTCTTATTTCAAATTATCATTTTCTCATTTCTTTCATTTCCGGTATAAGGCTTCGCTATACCCTAATTCTCAATTTCTACTCATAATTACAATGTCATGCTCATAAGACCTTTTCATGATTAATCACCATTCATGTTTCAAAAGCATAGTATTCATGTATTCACATTTTTCATAATTCATCACAAGCAATAATTCAATGCATAGATACTTGAAAAACTGAAATTCTTCTAACATGTCATATTCACTAGTTTATAAGCTCACAAAATTCTATTTCAATCCATACCAATTTCACAGTTCGCATTTTCAATGGTTTCACAATCTCACACCTTTCATTACCCAAAATCTCATTTTAAGCTTCTTAAACAATCCCTTCAATTTCCTTTATATCAAAAGTTAATAATCAAAATAAGTTCCTCTTTGTAAAAACCGTCTCAAATCTCATTATACTAAGACATAGGTCATAGAAATTATCTCACAAAAAGAATACAGATTAACTTAAAACTTCGAAAAAGTCGACTGTCACAGATCACTAGTCGGCTATTCTACGATGTTTTTAAACTGAAAAATAAAAATGTTCAGGGCAGTCGACTGTTAACCATGACCA
Source organism: Hemerocallis citrina (assembly GCA_017893485.1). Taxonomy (NCBI): domain Eukaryota; kingdom Viridiplantae; phylum Streptophyta; class Magnoliopsida; order Asparagales; family Asphodelaceae; genus Hemerocallis; species Hemerocallis citrina. The sequence continues at coordinate 231,899,368 of CM030361.1, read as the reverse complement.
GTCGGCTGTTCCGCTATGATTTTTAAATTAAAAAAATAAACGATCAGGCCAGTCGACTGTTAAATGTGATCAGTCGGGTGCTCTGCGATGTTTTTCAAGTCTAAAAATATATTTTCTTCTCTTTTTGAAACATAACTTTCCAGATCACAATCTATTTAAAAATTTACGGTAAACCCGTATTTCACAATGATCATTGGCTTTATAAGAACTTCTGTTTTATTAATACTCATAATGCATTCGATCATTTGTTTGCAAAAATACATTCCTTTTCATTTTATTTTTTTTCTAATGGCATACATAGCAAATGGGAACTTTCATGATATCTATTACCAATCATTTCTTAATAATTTATTCTACCAATTCATCTTTAACACACCATTCTACATTAGCACTTTAATCCATAAACATGATGTTAGTCTTTTACTAGTTAAACCACATGGTTCACTTTTAGGACATATTTTGCATACTAATATTAGAAATAACGAGAACATTCACTTTACTCATAATTAATAAAGATAGTATCAATCAACACATATTTGCTAATTTCTCAATTCCCTTCTATTTAGGCAAGCATGCATTTTATTTCAACTAGTAATTCATAATAACAATTCAATTTCATTCCCTAGCATGATTTCTACTTTAGAAGTCATGAGAAACACCCACCTTTTGAAGAAGACCAATAAGAAATCTCCTAGAATCCCCTAGAATGCGAGAGAGTGTCTTCTCCTCCTAGATTGCGATGCACGAGCTCCTTCTCCTTGCTCCTTGCCAAAAACCAAGAGCTTCTTCTTGTAGGGATGGCCGGCCTCCAATGGGGGAACACTCACACTCAACTCACACTAATATAAATCTCCTATGTAATTGTTCTCTTCTTTCAATAGATTACTAGTGTAAAATACAAACAAATCGGAGGATTATTTATACTAATTTTGAAGTAGATTGGAGGGCTAGGATTCAATGGATGGTTATAGAATGGAAGGCTAGGATAGGAGTAGGAGTTATAGCAACCACCCACACACAAATAACTACCCATGCACACAACCCACTCTCCCATTCCTTCCAGAGCATAACCGGCCCAAAATAAAGTGTGCATTGCACACTACGTGCTTCGCACGTGCCACCTAGTACCCCCTATTTAAAAGTTGTACAATTTAATTAATCAAAATGTTCACCAATTATCTCTACATGACAAGTGTGACCACTTAATTAATTAATTGGATTGGTGGGCTTCATAAATAGTGGGCTTAGGTTTGTGGGCCAAGGCAACAAATTAATAATTAATTAAAGTGGGCTAAAACAATTAATTAGTGTTTTAGGCTTTTGGAAATAGGATTTTTAGAAAAATAAAGGAAAATAATTGTTCATACAAAAATGAGATTTCATACAAAATAAATAAATAATATACACATGAAGTTTGCACATGCACAACACGTGAAAAATAATGTTTTTATAAAAATGAAGTTTTAGGGTATTACAACACTCCCTCCTTAGAATAGTTCCGTCCCCGGAACTAAAATTAAAGAGTGAGAAACAAGGCACAATAAGAAAATACAATCAAACAAAAAGCTCAGGATGATCCTTCATCATCCTCTCCTCAGATTCCCAAGTACCCTCTTTAACCAACTGGTTTCTCCAGACTACCTTGACCATCGGTATTGTCTTATTCCTCAAGACTTTCTCCCGATGATCAACAATCTCAACTGGGAGCTCAATGTAACTCAGATTCAATTGCAAACCTTCTGGAACTTCGGGCAAATGACGACTTGGATCTGGAATGTAACCTCTTAGCATAGACACGTGAAAGACATCGTGCACCTGAGACAACTCTTCCGGTAACTCAAGCCGGTAAGCAGTTTTCCTGATCCTTTCAATATCTTATACGGGCCTATGAATCTCGGAGCTAACTTTCCACCTTTGCCGAATCGGATCACGCCTTTGCTGGGCGATACCTTCAGAAAGACAAAGTCACCAACCTCAAACTCAAGGTTCCTTCTCCGGTTGTCTGCATAGCTCTTCTGCCTACTCTGAGCATCCACCAACCTCTTCCTGATCAGATCAATCTTTTCAGAGGTCTGCTGCACAATCTCAGGCCCAAACATCTATCGCTCTCCAACTTCGAACCAATAGACAGGCGTCCTGCACTTCCTGCCATACAGAGCTTCGTACGTTGCCATCCCAATACTAGTCTGAAAACTATTGTTGTAGGTAAACTCCACCAAAGGTAAATGCCTTTCCCAACTGCCTCCAAAGTCTAGTACACAACACCGAAGCATGTCCTCAAGAATACGGTTGACTCTCTCGGTCTGCCCATCGGTCTGGAGATGAAAAGCAGTGCTGAAATCCGTCTTGGTACCTAAAGCTGTCTGAAGACTCCTCCAGAAATGCGAAGTAAACCGCGCATGTCGATTAGACACAATGGTCAACGGAACGTCATGAAGCCTAACGATCTCACCAATATACATCTCAGCCAACTTGTCCATCGAAGCAGTGAGTTTCGTCGCCAAGAAGTGAGCGGATTTGGTTAGTCGATCGACTATGACCCAAATCGCATCATTGCCTTTAGGACTCTTGAGCAAACCCGTGATGAAATCCATGCTGATGTTATCCCATTTCCATTCCGGAATAGGTAATGGCTGTAAAAGACCTTCGGGTCTCTGATTCTCAGCTTTGATTTGTTGACAAATCTCACACCTCGACACAAATTCAGCCACATCCCGCTTCAAACATGACCACCAGAAATGCTGTTTAATGTCCCTATATATCTTGGTACTCCCAGGATGTACAGACAAAAGAGTAGCATGTGCCTCCTGAAGAATACTTTCTTTCAAGTCCGATTGATTCGGAACACACAGCCTCTCATCAAACCACAGCACTTCATCCCTGATTTGAAATTCAGGCAACTTGCCAGCACCAACCTGCTCCATCATCTTCTGAATCTCTGCATCTTCCTTCTGACTTGCAATAATCCTTCCATTCAGCGTCGGTTGAAGCCTCAACTGAGCTAAAGATGATCCCAAACCTTGCAGAACAACTTCAATTCCAGCCCGATCTAACTCCTCTGCTAGCTGCCTCTGAGTTGTAATCAAGCTCGCCAGACTGCTTTTGCAGCTAAGTGCATCGGCAACAACATTATCCTTCCCAGGATGATACTTAATCTCCGGACGAATGTCCTCAAGTACCTCCAGCCATCTCCTTTGCCTTAGGTTCAGATCCTTCTGTTGATAGATGTACTTCAAACTTTTATGGTCTGTGTACATGTTCAGCTTTTCACCATACACATAGTGCCTCCATTACTTTAAGGCGAAGATAATTGCTACCAACTCCAGATCATGAGTCGGATAATTCTTCTCATGCGGTCTTAGTTGCCTAGACCCATAAGCGATTACTTTTTCTTCTTACATTAAGACACAACCAAGCCCACGATGTGAAGCATCGCTGTAGACATCATATTCAACACCTGCTCTAGGCAAAGCCAAAATGGGTGCAGTAGTCAGCTTCTCTTTCAACTCCTGAAAACTTGCCTCGCACTACTCGGTCCACTCGAAGTTCACATTCTTCTTGGTCAGACCAGTGAGCGGCACGACTATCTGGGCATAGCCCTGGATAAATCTCCTGTAATATCCAGTTAGTCCAAGGAAACTCCTGATTTCCTTCACTGTAGTAGGCCTTGCCCAATCTCTTACTGCCTCTATCTTCTGAGGATCAGTTGCCACTCCCTCCTTAGAAAGGATGTGACCTAGGAATGCCACTTCAAATTTCCAGAAATCACACTTGGACAACTTGGCATACAACTCCTGCTCCTGAAGCTTCCTCAAAACTGCCGCCAGATGCTCTGTGTGCTCCTCCTCCGACTTGGAGTACACAAGAATATCGTCGATAAACACCACGACGAAAGAATCAATGAACGGCCTCAGAATTCTGTTCATCATGTCCATGAAGATTGCAGGCACATTCGTCACTCCAAACAGCATAACTAAGAATTCGTAATGCCCGTGTCGAGTTCTGAACGCAGTCTTATGCATTCCTTCAGCTTTCACTCGAACTTGATGATATCCTGATCGAAGATCTATTTTGGAGAAAACAGCTGCTCCTTGTAGACGATCGAACAAGTCATCAATTCTTGGAATCGGATATTTATTCTGAACAGTGACCTTATTCAGCTCTCGGTAATCGATGCACATCCTCATCGAACCGCCTTCTTCTTTACCAAAAGTACCGGCACTCCCTAAGGTGACACACTCGGTTGAATAAAGTCTTTCCCTAACAGTTCCTCAATCTGCCGTTTGATCTCATCCTGTTCCATAGGTACCATCCTATACGGTGCCTTGGAAATAGGTGCACTCCCTGGCTAAACAGATGCTGAACTCCACATCACGATGCGGGGGTAACCCAGGCAAATCTTCCAAGAACACAGTCGGATGATCCCGAACCACAGGAATCAGTTGCACCTCTGCAGGAATCCCTCTCTTCTGGATGATAGCAGCAACCAAATCTGAACATCTTCTCTTCCCTTGGAAAGTGACTTCAGGTCCACCTGGAGCCTTCACCGTTACAGTCTTGGTCTTGCAATCGATATTCGCACTGTACACTGACATCCAGTCAATGCCAATGATAACATCGACTCCCAAAACATTTAGCTCGATCAGATCGAACCCGAAAATTCGATCTCCAATCACGATCTCGCAGTCAGCATAGTACCGATCAGTGGTTAGAGTCTCCCCTGATGGAGTAGCTACTGCTAAAATCTTGCCTGGAAAAATCTTCGCCCCTGCTGGTACGGCTTCTTTTCGGTCTACTGCATTGGTCCATTGCAGACGACATTCTGCAGTTTGGGCAATGAGACTTGTAGTGGTCTGTCTCTCTACAGTTGAAACAAGTCACTGGAGGTCTCACCCAAGTATTCCCGGGTCTCCCTGCCACTTGAACAGTGTTCGCACCCGTAGGCTTGAACCTTTGAGCCGGTGGCTGTCCCCTGACATTGCCAGCAACTGCGGGCCTCTTCCCCGCATTCCAGTTGTTCCTCCTATTCTGAACAGCGTGGAACTACTCCATGTCCGCTTCTGTGGCTGCCGCTCGTTTGACCAGCTTGTCAAATCTCCTGATACCGAGGGGTATCATCCTAGACCTCAAGCTCGGCCTCAATCCATGCTCGAACTTACGAGCCTTTTTTGCCTCATCCATCACCAATTCGGGATCATACCTTGAGAGCTGAGTGAATCTGGTCTCATACTCCCTAACCGACATGCCGCCCTGCTACAATGACAGAAACTCCATGACCTTCTCCTCCTGGACATCTGAAGGAAAGTAATGACTGCAGAATTCCTCCAAAAATTCCTCCCAGCCAAGAACAATACCTCTCATCGTCTGCTTCATCGACTGACACCACACAGCCGCATCCTTCTCGAATTGCAGAGTCGCCAACTTCTCCTTGCTGCCTTTCAGGGTCTCCAGGACTTCAAAGATAGTCTCTACCTGACGGATCCAATTTTCAGCCACGTCAGGGTCCGACTTCCCCTCAAACACCGGTGGTTTCATCTGCTTGAACGATTCCACGAGTTTGATTGCTTCGGGTACTGGATTCACAGGCCCCCTTCCTTGGTTCTGATTCATGGCCATGGCATTGAGTGTCTAATAGACCCTCGCTAGTTCCATTTCCAAGTCCACACCTTCTCCGTTACGAGCTCGTCTTCCAGCCATATTCTGATGCAAAAGATCCATTAAATTCGAAGTATAAAACATGAACTTTTATGTCAACTTTTCATTTTATTGAATTTCAAACTTTATACATTCGAATTTAAAACATTTCTGACATCAAAATGAAAGCAGTATATGACACAACGATCTAATTCCTACGGTTCCTCTTAGCTTCACGAAGCTCTCCCCGTAGTTCCTCCACTTCTTCCTTCAGTACATCGGTCATATTTTTCCTCTTCTCGAGTTCCCATACACGATGACTGAGAACTGCAAAATCGTCCTTGCGCTTTGCTAGTCGAGCCTCCAATAGTCCGAATCTCTCCCACAGAGTTTCTACCTGCCTCTGAAGAGATATCACAAAACTACTTGGAACTAGTTCTTCTTCGTCAGAAGAGTCATCAGATGAGTCTGGAGGTGGAGTGATCTCTCGAGACTCAGGCCATTCCTCTTCCACTTCTTCGGGATCTTCCTCGTCTGAATCAGCTTGTCCGGGGTAGTAATCTTCCTCAATAATATGCCAATTGTCATCTCCAGCTAGATTGAAGTGATCAGCCATCTTAGAAAAAGGGAGGAAGAAGCATAAATCATAGAGCAACACAAATGTAAGTAACTTACATTTAAATCTCTAGACTCAACACACACTCTAATGTCCACTTCTAGGGTGTCGTTTCTTATAAATTTGTACTACTTAGAAGCATGCTCTGATACCACTCTGTCACACCCCGAATTTCAAAATACGACTGAATTCGAGTGCCATAGGATCTTTACACTTCTTTCATACAATTTTACAAGAAATTTAAAACTTTTCACTTTACATCAGAGTTATAAGAAATCTTTACACTTTATATTTTACAGCGGAAGCAAAATTTACAACATTTACATAAAAATACAACAACATTTGAATAATCTCTAAGCATCAGTTCTCCTTTAATCATGCCATTATCCTGCATACAAAACTGTGGGCACGTCAGTTCATTCAACTGGCGAAATATTATACACGGCCATCCTCTATATGCCGGAAACAGTATAACGATTCTCATTTCTTAACAAACACAAACTTGTCACAAACAAAGCTAAAAGGGATTATCCTATTGTTGTCGTGTTGTGAATGTGCACTTAGTCCTTAATAAAATTATTTATATTATATGACACTAATGCGCACTTGTTCGGATTCTATGCATCCTACACTACATAGGTCCGAGGGCAAGCCCTTAATCGTTCTTCATCTTGTAGGGTTCGATCCCTCGCCATGACTTAATCTACTACTGTAACTACGGTAAGTATCCTAGATGTTCTCTGACTTACGAACTCATGTCTAGGCGCCCTAGAGGGAATCCCAATGCACTGACACATGACTCATCATGCAGACATCCTGTGGTAATTCAGCTCCTACCATAGACATGACACCACCCGCAGTCATCAAACACCCCACGAGCGTCGCCACCGGGACGGTACTCTGGAGCAGTATCCACGCTCTATCATGACTCATCAAGGAACATCCTGTGAATACTCTCACGCCGCCAATCCAATGGCCCTCATACTCAATGTTTTTCTCTTACTTTCATCACATCTTTACTATGTATCTAATCTTAGTTCAATTGAATCATGAATAAAATCAACTCTTAGAGTGTAGCACTTCCACTATACCGGTCTTATCCATTTAATTCACATGACCCAAACATTGATCTTCTTATTTCAAATTATCATTTTCTCATTTCTTTCATTTCCGGTATAAGGCTTCGCTATACCCTAATTCTCAATTTCTACTCATAATTACAATTTCATGCTCATAAGACCTTTTCATGATTAATCACCATTCATGTTTCAAAAGCATAGTATTCATGTATTCACATTTTTCATAATTCATCACAATCAATAATTCAATGCATAGATACTTGAAAAACTGAAATTCTTCTAACATGTCATATTCACTAGTTTATAAGCTCACAAAATTCTATTTCAATCCATACCAATTCCACAGTTCGCATTTTCAATGGTTTCACAATCTCACACCTTTCATTACCCAAAATCTCATTTTAAGCTTCTTAAACAATCCCTTCAATTTCCTTTATATCAAAAGTTAATAATCAAAATAAGTTCCTCTTTGTAAAAACCGTCTCAAATCTCATTATACTAAGACATAGGTCATAGAAATTATCTCACAAAAAGAATACAGATTAACTTAAAACTTCGAAAAAGTCGACTGTCACAGATCACCAGTCGGCTATTCTACGATGTTTTTAAACTGAAAAATAAAAATGTTCAGGGCAGTCGACTGTTAACCATGACCAGTCGGCTGTTCCGCTATGATTTTTAAATTAAAAAAATAAACGATCAGGCCAGTCGACTGTTAAATGTGATCAGTCGGGTGCTCTGCGATGTTTTTCAAGTCTAAAAATATATTTTCTTCTCTTTTTGAAACATAACTTTCCAGATCACAATCTATTTAAAAATTTACGGTAAACCCGTATTTCACAATGATCATTGGCTTTATAAGAACTTCTGTTTTATTAATACTCATAATGCATTCGATCATTTGTTTGCAAAAATACATTCCTTTTCATTTTATTTTTTTTCTAATGGCATACATAGCAAATGGGAACTTTCATGATATCTATTACCAATCATTTCTTAATAATTTATTCTACCAATTCATCTTTAACACACCATTCTACATTAGCACTTTAATCCATAAACATGATGTTAGTCTTTTACTAGTTAAACCACATGGTTCACTTTTAGGACATATTTTGCATACTAATATTAGAAATAACGAGAACATTCACTTTACTCATAATTAATAAAGATAGTATCAATCAACACATATTTGCTAATTTCTCAATTCCCTTCTATTTAGGCAAGCATGCATTTTATTTCAACTAGTAATTCATAATAACAATTCAATTTCATTCCCTAGCATGATTTCTACTTTAGAAGTCATGAGAAACACCCACCTTTTGAAGAAGACCAATAAGAAATCTCCTAGAATCCCCTAGAATGCGAGAGAGTGTCTTCTCCTCCTAGATTGCGATGCACGAGCTCCTTCTCCTTGCTCCTTGCCAAAAACCAAGAGCTTCTTCTTGTAGGGATGGCCGGCCTCCAATGGGGGAACACTCACACTCAACTCACACTAATATAAATCTCCTATGTAATTGTTCTCTTCTTTCAATAGATTACTAGTGTAAAATACAAACAAATCGGAGGATTATTTATACTAATTTTGAAGTAGATTGGAGGGCTAGGATTCAATGGATGGTTATAGAATGGAAGGTTAGGATAGGAGTAGGAGTTATAGCAACCACCCACACACAAATAACTACCCATGCACACAACCCACTCTCCCATTCCTTCCAGAGCATAACCGGCCCAAAATAAAGTGTGCATTGCACACTACGTGCTTCGCACGTGCCACCTAGTACCCCTATTTAAAAGTTGTACAATTTAATTAATCAAAATGTTCACCAATTATCTCTACATGACAAGTGTGACCACTTAATTAATTAATTGGATTGGTGGGCTTCATAAATAGTGGGCTTAGGTTTGTGGGCCAAGGCAACAAATTAATAATTAATTAAAGTGGGCTAAAATAATTAATTAGTGTTTTAGGCTTTTGGAAATAGGATTTTTAGAAAAATAAAGGAAAATAATTGTTCATACAAAAATGAGATTTCATACAAAATAAATAAATAATATACACATGAAGTTTGCACATGCACAACACGTGAAAAATAATGTTTTTATAAAAATGAAGTTTTAGGGTATTACAGGCAACCTCCTGCAGTGACCAACAGCAACACCTCTGGTGTTCCTCCCGAACGCCAGCAAGCCGGTGCTCCCCCTGCGTGTCGTCCCCTCGTCGGCGCTGCCGCCGTGTGCCGCCATCGATGGTCGCTAAGCCAGTGCAGCCCCTTAGCTTTGGTTGATGTTTGTTTGGTTTTGATCTTGTTGATCGTGAGCCATTGATCGTTTGATCATCTTGATCATGGAGGGTATGATCATCGTTGTTTGGAGCCGTTCGATTGGATCGTGATCTCATCCATCATCTTGAGGATCACTTTGAATTTAGACCATTGGATCTTGATTATCATCTTTGATTGTGGACCGTTGGAGTGCTTCATCATCATCTTGGAGTTCTTTGATCTCTTTGATTGTAGACCGTCCGATCGTCGATCTGACCTGATCATTATCATCATCATCAAGATACTAATCACATCTCGATCTTGATCTTGATCTTCGATCAGAGTCGTCCGATCTAATCCGATCGCCTTGATATCTTGATCCCTTGATCTCAGCCGTCCGATCGTGTTCGTGGGTTATTTGTTCTTTGGATTCGTGAACTTGTTCGTGTTCGCTTGTTCCTGATTTTGTGTTCATGCCTGGGAATATGTTTTCGTTATTCTTGCTCTTTGCTCCGTTGGATTCGTCGTCCTTCAGGCAAGTAACTTGTACTTTAATTCATTTGTTTGATACAAGTCAAAAAGTTCACCTATAGTGTAGTTGGGTCTAGAGACGACTCTTATTTGTGTTGCATGATGGGTTTTGTCTCTATTGTGAAAACTTGACCATAGGTGACTCACGACACAATCTTGACATGAATTAACTTAGAATTTTCCCGTTCTTGATTTGATCATGTATGTGTGATTTTGGAAGAATTCGTGATTTGGTTGAGACCCATGTGATATTTTCGGTATGGACATGTTAATAACCCTAATTCATTATGTTTAGACACTTGGTAGACTCGATTTCATGTTTGGATCATTTTTCTTGAATCTATGTCGATTTTGTTTTCAAGGGAAAAATCTGTATTTTTGTCACTGTTCTGTTTTGTTTGCTGTTTTGGACTGTGTTAAAGTTAATATCTTAATTTCGGTATAAAACATGAGTTTTAGAGAATTTCGTCCCCCTCTGACTTTACTTGATTTTGTTTTCGTATAAGTGAGTTATGACTGTTTTACTACAGACGTATCGATCTTTTCCAGATTTTGTTTTTCGATAATTTTGATGACAAATCATTTTAAAGAACTATACTACATATATTATTTTAATCCAAAACTTTGGTCAGTATTTCTTTATCTATTTAGGGATTACCCAGAATTTTGGTGAATTTTATTGATAAAGTTTTATGCGTTGTGTCATGCTCGCTTATGAAATCTATACTTGCTGTATTTTGTTCGCTGATCTGTAAAGAACCTTATTTTCACTATGATTCCTTTTACTGTATGAAAAATATTTGTGAAATATGAAAGTTAGTATATTTTATCTATTTTCACCTCCCTTTGGCAGATTTGGATTTCATTTTACTGGATGCGAGATACATCAATTTTCGTACAGCAGTGTTGGGACTTCCAGATTTTCCAAAATGTCGTTTCTCGATGTGTTCTTAAATTTGATGACTAAACTAATTTTACTGGAATATTATGAAACTTTATATTTTGATTCTAGACATATAGGGAAATAATCCAAATTTTTCGTGGATTTATTTGATGAGTTTTGATACTGTTTTCTTGACTTTGAATTCATTTTCCTGATTCCTGGCTGAACGTGTTTTCTGTTTTCAAATCAGTTTTGAGTTATGATTTTCTGAAACACTATATGACTTAATTATATTCGTTGGATTCGTGTGGGAGCCTAGTTTCCAGATCCTTTGACGGATCCAGATTTGCATTTCTGTAGCAACAGAATTCACTGTTTTAGTACAACACTGTCATACTGTCCTGAATATGAACATACATTGTTTTGCTCATTTATGTGACTGTATATCATCTATGATTATTTATTTGTTTCCCTGAACCTAATGCTGATTATACCATGTTACTTAGATACTATTTCATGCACTACCATGTCTGTTGATAACCATAATAAAAGTAATCAAGCCGGAGTTTATGAGAAAGATCTAGTAGTGGAAAAGCATAGAAATGTGTACTTAGAAGGGGGCCCGTGCTTTCCATATGATAATCTGTTATCTGTTATCTGACCCTGTCTACATTACTTCTTATATGAAGGTGTAGGGGAGAAGAGAACCATTAGGTTCTATCTGTCTGATCTATTATTTGATATCTGTCTGAACCCAGAGTACACGGCACTATATGATCCCCTACGAAATCTACAAACGTAACTGATTTGAATGTAGTAACCATATGATAAAAGGATGGCACATGAAGTGCTACCTAGTTAGTGATTAATACAAGACTTATAAAAATATGTATCTGTGTCTGAAATCTGAATCTGAATCTGTTATATGTATCGGCTATCTGTTATCTGATTATCTGATTACCTGTTATATGTCTGACATTATCACTTGACACTATTATTTGACACTATCTGTATATCTGTCTGTATGCCTTTTGACTTTGATACTTGACACATGTTAGTATACCATGCTAGTTGATTCTGTTATACCATGCTAGGTCTATTTCTACTATTATTTAGATTTGTTTAGTTTTCCCCATGTACTTGTATCCTATATTATAAGTGGCCCGTAACTTGCAATTGACGGGTACTTGTTTTTCTTTTTCCTTCTCCTGCAAATTTACTATTTGCAGATCAGGATAGTCAGCTTCCAGTTGGCATTGGCGAGATGATGTGTTAGTGATGGAGTTTCTGCTTTATTATTATTATTATTTGTTGCTTGAACATGAATAAAAAATTTACTTGATTACTTGCATATTTATTTGTATTTGGGCGATGTGACCCAGGATATTTGACTCGTTCAGAATTTGATTATTTGAGATTATCATTTTTTTGGTTTCAGGTAATTTCTATTGGTATCTTGTTTCAATTATGCATGGTGGTTGATACTTTTGCTTCCGACTCTGATTATTTCTGTGATATGTTATAAAGATTCTTGAACAACTTATAGATGATGAAAATCATTCGCTGGGCTTTTGTTACGTATCCGTATTCCGTATTCTTTTTGGGAAGCGGGGCGTGACAGATAATTTCCATTTTCTTAGTGATCATGTTTAGGAGTCTAATAAATATTTTTAATGAATTTAATATTGGAATTTTGCTGATTCTAAAATTATAACAACCTGATATCGAAATTCTGCCTGAACATATAATCTGTAAAGAATGTTGTGTTTAACCTAGCTACTGTTGTCGGTTATGAACTTTAAATATGCGTTGGAACCGTGTGGAAGTCTAATTTCTAGAATTTCTAACGGATTCAGTTTTCAAGTTCTAAAACAGAGGAAAACTGCATTTTTGTACAGACTACTCTTGTTCTCCATAATTTTATATTCCAGTTTTTAGTAGTTTAATTAATCTTATATCATTGTATTGCATGAATCGAAGTGTGTATGTTGCATTGCATGATCCTAATGTCCTAAGGTCATCATTCTAATTGTCCTATTTTATGTTACCATCTTATTATTCCTCTATTGTCACTATTGTTCATCCAATGTCTCGAATTGAATATTGCATTGTTGCATTAATAAAATAATTAACAAGCTGGGGTTTAAGAGATTGACTTGAGTAGTGAATAACATAGTACTGTGTCGGCCAGTGTTTATCGATTGATTGTTGAGCGCTGACTACGGCACTCCAATCTTTCGTGTATTGCATCAATGAATCGTATCAATGAATCTTATCAAGGTATCGTATCAGTGAATCAATGAATCATCGTGATGTATTGTGCAACAATATTGTATCGTATCAGTGATTATCGTACCGGCACATGATCTATAGAATTGACCACTTAATCTAAACGAAATTGTATGTATACATCGAACCTGTGGTATGGAACATATGGGACACAGTAGTACTTGCATTAGTTAGGATTATAATGATTAATAGACATAAGGATTGACACATCATCGACATTGCATATTGTACATCATTGTTCCTATTGATATCGAATATTGTCTAAGTATTATTGATACCACTAAACATTGTTATCGATTATTGAATCATTGTTTATATCATTGCATCGACTGTTCTAGTACGAAACTAACTGAACTTATTCAAACTCTGACCAGTCGACTCATAACGGCAACCCAGTCGACTGTCCAAGTCGTTTTGACAATTTACTGATTTTAAAACTTGATTTTTCGAATTCAAAAATTTTATTTCCGTTGGTTGACAGTTGGTACAACTGCTTCTCAACGTCCAGTGATTCTAACTCTATAAATAGAGTATAGAAATCACTTGGAAAAGGTTAACAACTTATTTTCCAAGCTTTTTTTTCCTCAAGTTTTCAAGCTTTTGGTTTGAACAAGAAAAAGCATTCAAAAGCACTCACTTTCTAAGTCTTGGTTCTCTGAAATCAGTCTAGCATAACAGTGATTTCGTTTTAGACTGATTTCGAAAGTTGACCTAATAGCCATGCATAAAATCACATCCACAACAAGGCTATAGGTTGATTATAAACTTTTTTGTTGTTGTTCTTCACTCTCGGGTTGTGAGAGTGGTTCCTTTCGGTTGGAGAGTAGGGATCTAGGGTGTTGAGTCAGGTTTTCACTCTTGGTGGAAGAGTGGGTTGCCTTCTCTAGCTGTCAGAAAGGACTACGGGTTAGACAAGGTTGTTGTCTAACGCCGTAGGGTGTTCTTGTAACTATTTCTAGAATAGTGGACAATCTCAAGTGGGTTGCTTGGGGACTGGATGTAGGTCGGAGGATCGAACCAGGATACATCGTGTGTACTCTGTGGTTGTATCTCTTTGAGCTTGCATTTCATTTTCTTGCTTTTTAAGTTCTCTGTGAAACTTGTCTAGACAGTCGACTGTGTCTATTTGTAAATCGACTGGTCAGACTTGTACTAATTTCTCTGAAAACTTATGTGATAAGTCGACTGGCTCTTCTATAAGTCGGCTGATCAAACTCGCTTTAAAATACTCTTCTTAATTGTCACCCCAGTCGACTGGTTTATCTTTTCAAGTCGACTGGTCAGAAGAAAAGTTTAATTCCGCAATTTTTTTATAAAACACTATTCACCCCCCCCCCCCCCCCTTCTAGTGTTTCTTGCCTTGCCTACAGGATCCAATAGTATGGTCATAGCAAGCAAAATATCAGATCCAAATGTTATCTTTAACATCAGTATTAAAATAAATAACTCTACAGAATTCACATAAAACCGAATCTGGAATTTCTAACACATCTATAGCAAAACAGCAATAACTCATAACTCACAAATCGAAACTGAGATCTGTCAGAAATTCTGAAAAATAGACAGCGAGGTCTACGATTTATATTCACAAATTAAATTAATTTACTGACCTCAACATGGTCTAAAATACTGAAACAAAACGAGTCAACAGCAAAAACAGAAATTTTCTCTTGCATTAAATCAAATAGTTCAAGTGGAACACATCCAAATTATAACAAAATACAAAACATGGTATCATAGATGTCCAAAACAACATGGTATGGGTGTCTAACAAGTCTACCACAAGATATTACCTCTAACACATCAAGCATGCAAGATTCATACAATATATCGTGGATCACGAAACAACATACATACATGCATCAAGTATCTAGATTATTCTAAATTATTCCCATGTCGTGTGTGTAACAAAGATAACTACGGGTGGATCAACAAATGGAGACAAGATCTAACAAGGATTTTCATGAGGATGAATCTAGAATCAAAAGTGGCACTACAGGCAGTATTTAGTACTTGTATATACAACAAAAAGAATACAAGTTACTTGCCTTGAAATTGACGACGAATTTGACGAGAAAAAGAAAATAACGGGAATAGATTCCCGGGCACGAATATAACACGAGCGGATCACGAACGAACACGAACACACGATCACAAATCCAACGCTCGAGATCAACACGTGCACACAAACCAAGGCAAGGCAGCCCGGGGGAAAAGTGAGTGCACTGCGTGAGGGATGACGGTGGGACAGCAATGGCAAGGGCATCGGGAGTGGGACAGGCCAATGGCTGTCGCCTAGCTGTGGGCTGTGATTGCTGCTGTCGACGGAAGGAGGAGGGGAGAAGAGGGGGATCGAGAGGCGGCTCTGGGCTGGCGTGCAGTGCTCAGGAGGAGGGCAGCACAGGGAGTCGGCATGGCAGCAGTGAGCGTTGTTGCTGCTTGGGCTAGCGCTCTGGAGAAGGCATGGCAACAGGGGACACCGGAGAAGGGTTAGGGTGTAGGTCGAGGGGTGCACACAGGGGATGAGGGAGAGATGAGATCGGGAACAGGAGGTAGGGGGTGAGATTGGGATGCAGGGTAGGGTAGAAGAGAAAGAGCGGCTAGGGTTTTGAATAGATGATTAGGGTATAAATATAGGGTGAGTATTATTAGGGTTTAGAGTAGCAACAGGTTAAGGTGCTATTGGATTTCGGGTATTAATTAGGATCCAATAAGGGATTAGGATATAGGGTTTCAGGGTTATAAATAGGATCCAATAAGATAGAAACAACAATAATGATTGGGCCATGAACAAATAAATAATAAAATAAATAAAAAGAAAATAACCCGATCAACCAGAGATGAAATAATAGGCAGACAGATTCAGATCAAGAGGATCAAATCACAGGCGACAAAACAAAAGATGAACTTATATTGAGAAAGCATATCAAATATACGGTTCAGAAGAAGAGAAAAGTACAATATGAATAAATACCCAAAAAAGATAAATACATCCAAAAATACAAGAAAAGGGAAAACATGGGTTACATTGCATGGCGAGGGATTGAACCATATGAAGTGGAGAACGATAAGGACTTGCACCAGACCTATGTAGTATGATATGCATAGAATCCGACAAGTATGCATTAGTATTCATCATTTGCATTTGTGTTTCTTGACTTATTTTATGCATTCTTGTTTTCTGTTTTCATCTCATACACGACACTTAGCCTAGCTTCACTTGTTATTTTATGTTTCATTCATTGTTGTTTCATGTTCCATCTGTTATTATTGTGTTAATATGTTTCACTTGTTGTTCTACTTATTATTGTTATGCATCATTCATTACTCCTATATTATATGCATTAAGGTTGTGATTGTGAGATCTAGAAGTATCACTATTACTATAGTGACGTCAGTTACCTTCAACTAACGTGCCCACTCTTCAGTTTATTTCACAGGTTTTGCAAGTGAGTTGCCCAAGTAAAGTGGAAGCTTAGATTTGAGATGATTAAAGTTTTAAGTGTTGGGTTGTGTTGTAATAAATGTATTAAATTTTTCCTCTGTGCAAATGTAAGAAAGAACAGTTGTAATAAAAAGTTTTAATTTTCCTTGTATTTGATACTGTGTTTATGATTGCAGTTGATGTTTTTTTTTATGACACGGATAGAGCCTTACGGTTCCAGCCTCAAAAATATATTGCAATAAAAAAAGTGTAGCATACAAAGACCCATTTTATAAGAAGTAAAACAAGGATAAAGAACAAACAGAATTAAAACAACAATCAGAATAGATCAGTAGGAAAACAACGAAGCAAATGAATAAGACCATACTACAAGCAGTAAATATCCGACCGCTAACACGATCCTAGGCAAATCAAAGCAACACCGCCCCCTCCCAAGCAGGCTAAAATGAGAACAACCTACAACACCTCCCACTATAGCACTGGCAGAGGAGCATGCCGCCAAAAATGGGCTGGAATCCAGCCTAAAACAAACAAACATGCACGGTCGCGGAGGGGAGAGCGAACCAAGCCAAAACGAAGGAATCGGCATCCAGAAACTGGCTCGCACCTCCATAAGCAACACCCACAAATGAACAACTCGAAGACGCCACCAAAAAGCGCGATCCGCGCTGGGCCAAACCCCAAACTCAAACAAGGAGTAACAAGAACCAGAGAAGAGGCACATAAAGTCTGCTATCTCATAGAATAGCAGTAACAACCAAAGCAAGACCACGCAAAAACACCCGCACTCACTGTAGTGTAAAACCAGAAGAGGGGTCCACAAAAAGAAAAGTAAGTGCACAAAATTAATCGGACAAGAAATCAGCTCCAACTTGAACAAAACAAGCAACCAACCTCTAAATCTACGATATGCCCAAACTGATAAAAAGAACAAACATAGACACTAGATAACTCAACACTAAAAATAAAAGCATGGTAAAATACGCCTCCCAGGCTGGGGCAAACCCAACCCAAAACAAGACAGAACCACCCAAAAATCCACAGCAGCGAAAGAGTAGAAGAGGATCAGCAGACGAGCAAGCCTGAAGCCACCAAAAAAGTGGAAAATAACAACTGAGAACCAACAGAAGAAGGCACCCTAATGGGATGCAACCAAAAGCCATCCAATGAGGGCTCCCCATAGGACATCAAACAAAAGCCCCAGGGTGCCCCCAAATCACCACCAAAAACCCCGATGAACCTTAACACCTCAAAACCAGCAGAAATGTCGAGCACTCGGGCCAAAGGCCTGGCCACCCACAAAGAGCTTGGCCACCAATTCAAGGCCAAGAAGATACCAACCAGAACCACAACCTGCTGGCACAAACCAAAGAGAACCCAAACAGTATGAAACCAAACACAAGAACAAAACAACTTCAAAAACATAACAACATAGTAATAGTAAATTCTTATACATCCCCGCAGACTGACAGGGTAAAGGCCACAAACAACACAAAAACCCTCCTGACAAAGGCATGCCAAGAAGAACCCAAATGGTCCACCACACTGACCACCGAGACCAAAGAGAGGATGTAATAAGACGAACTCAAAACACGTATCGCGCTGAACATAAGACAGCAGAACAAAATGGATAGCAAGAAAACAAACCGAGCCAAACGACCTGCTTCAAAATTGAAACAGCAGGCCCTCCAAGAGGAAGGCCCCAGTCCAAAACCACTACCTCAGGTTTGCAAAGAAAATGGAACATCAATTAATTAAAAGCTACAAAAGAAAAGCACGATTTAGAACTATTAGAACTATAAAAACTACCTCATCGAGACGATTTAAATGCAATGCAGTCACTTTATCCAACATTAAACTGGAGGGCCAAAATTTGGAATAGAATAAGAACTCATCGATAATGCTATCAATCGTGGAAGTGGACTGAGAAAAAATATGTTTGTTCTGTTCCGACCAAATAACCCAAATAATTGCCATAATAGAAAGAACCCACGATTTACGAAATCCTTTCCTGAGGGATGGATACATCAAGCAAGAAGAGAATTTGGAGGGGAAACACGGCACTTGCCAGGCAATTATTGCGATCATCCAAAAAGGTTGAATAAAAGAACACTTAAGGAAGAGATGATCGGCATCCTCATGATGAGTAGAGCAAAAAACACATAACTGGCCTACCGTCAGGTTCATCTTGTTAAGCACCTTAACAGTAAGAAGCTTATTATTCAGCGCTAGCCAGGTTAGAATTTTAGATTTGAGAGGAGCACAGCTGCTCCACAATGGCTTAGCACTCGGGGAAACAATCCCACCGAAATTCAGAAATTTGTAGAAGGATTTAACCGAATAGTTATCAGAGCTGGTCCATCTCCATTTGAAGTCTTCAAATGGGTTTCAGGAATAAAGGTTAATACCATCAAAAAGCTCTTAAAGCTCAATTTGAAGAGGCGTGGGAAGAACATCCGAGAATGGAATAGACAAGAACTTTTGGTTATTGATAATAATAACATATTCAGACACCATGGCAGAGGGGTTGTTCGCCTTCTGATAGAGCTTAGGAAACGCAAGAGCGACCTTGATGTTGCCAAATAATAAACCGAGCCAGAATCTAGTCTTTGCGCCATTAGCGCACTGATGTACTAACCCACATTGAAATGGACTGGCTACTTTCCAGACACCTCTCCAGAATGAAGAGGATTTACGAGGAAGGGAGGGGGAAACTCCCACATATTGGTACGGGAAAAACAATTGGAAGAGATCATGCGCGCCCAAGGCAGCTGCTCTCTTTTTAGAAATCTCCATAACCATTTGCCTAAGAGGGACAAATTTTGGTGTCTGAGATTAAGAACTCCTAAACCACCAGCTGCCTTAGAACTGCAGATAAGCTTCCAGTTGCAAAGATGAGTACCAGCTTTATACAAATTCAAACTAGAATGATTGCAGTTGATGTTGATTCTAGAAATTGTGCCACTTATTTCTAATTTTGTTTATTGGAAATTCGGGGCGCTACACCTCTGGACGTGGGGCGAGCCTGTTGAGGAGGTGATTGTTCAGGTTGAGGCTGCTGAACTTGTTGATCTGGTTGTGGGGGAACATCCTCAAGTGGATGAGATGAAGGAAGAAGGGTGGCTCTTCGGCTTAATGCCGCTGCCTTCCCTTTTTCCTTTGGAGGCATAACTGGAAACTACTTTCACTAACGAGTTTGGTCGATTGCTTTTTCTGATTTCCACAGACAGTGCCAATCTGTTGCTGCTAATTTTGGTGTGGGAGCAAACAGATTATTTGTGAATTCTTTTGGAACCAATAAATGCTAATATTTTTACTACTTGCTGATGTTGTCCGTCATCAACGCTGCTGCTGACCTGCAAAAAAATTCGAAACACCGAGATTGATCCCTCCGATGAATCCTCCGAAGCTCAAGTTAGTAATCTGAAGGATTATGAAATATTTTTTTGGAGAAAAATACTGATTACTTTTTTTATGGCGGGGGTAGAGGGGGTATTTATAGTCGTCTTTGGAACCAGTTTTGAGATAATCGTTTATCTCTACTTCCTGGTGTTTTTGGATATGAAATATAGTTTAAATTCCTTCATGATAAGAGATTTGGTTTAAACCTTCTCGTACGGATAACCATAAATTTAAATAACTCCTTAAATGATCTGGATTTATTTATAATAAGGTGTCACCCTAACCCAATAAGGCAGACCCGTTTTTGAGTTATTGAGCTTGGAAAAGACCTCATTCCCATTTTTGAACCCGTTTGTAGTGAAAATTATCGTTTTACCCCAGAGAACTTTGAGATTCGAGTCCAACTTGAACATTCCCAATTTGGTTATATTTTTGCCCATATCATATGGTAACTAATAACAATTGAGTAGATGAATTATTAATATAACTCTCACTTAAAAATGAATGATTAAGATTAGATTGTTGAATGAATGTCTACCAGGTTGTCTACAAATGACAACATCAACTCTCCTATTATAATAACTAGTAATATACACGTGCGATGCACGTATTAATTTTTTTAAAAAAATTAAAGTAAAAACTCTGATTTACACGTGCGATGCATGTCTTAATAAATAAGATTATATATTTTAACAAGTAAATGTGAAGAGTATAATATGAGAGTTGGAGTTGCACGTGCATTGCACATAAGTAGATAGATTTACAACTCTAAATCTTCCATTATAATAGTTATTATATATTATATTATAGATAATTTACACATGTGATGCAAATTTAATATATTTATAAAAAAATTAAAGTAAAAAATATGATGTAGTGAGGACTCGAACCTGAGACTTCCTTTATATTAGTTATGCACGTGCAATGCACGCATTGGTAGATTTACAAATGACACTAAGGCCTTCTCCCATTATAATATTAGAGATTAGAGATTAGAGATAGAGATAATTATTATATTATATCTTAAGCTAATAGGACTAACCCCTCCCTCCTTTCTCTATTTTGAAATAGAGAAAGGAGAGCAAAAGTAGGAGTTCAAACTTATCTTACCACGTGCAGACCGCACCTTCAACTTAATAAAATAAAACTAAAAAATCTACAAAACACAAAAAACTCTTCCTCTCCCCAAATCCCCCCAACCCATCCTCGCCCAAAACCCACCTGTTACCGTTCGTCGTTCGCAAATCCGCTCCAATCCAAACCATTGCCGTTCGCCGTCCACCAACCCATCCAAATACAAGTCATCCCCGCTCGTCTATCCTTGCCGTCGTCCCTAGCCCAAAACTCATCTGTAATCGTTAGCCGTTCGTCAGTCCGCCTAAATCCAAACAGCAGTCGTACGCCATACCCAACATCCTCGCCGAGACTAAGGTTTTCAAGAAGTTGTAAGATCCTCTCTTATTTTGGTTTATATATTTATTATTTTTTAGAATATTAAGAATTTGAGATTAATGTATTGATCAAGTTGTAACATCCTCTCTAATTTTGGATTGTATATATAGTATAATTATTTGCTAAAGAGATGAAAATATTTGATGAATCTAAGAGTGATGTCTAAAGATCCTTTGGTTTATCATATGCGGCTTCGTCTTCCCATGTTAAATTCTTCAATATTATCTCTATTTACTATATGCGCTCATCCTGTTTGATAAAATGCATGAATGAACTAAAATATGTTAGTTATAGGAGCCTGCTGTGTGGTGGGGGCATATGGAACCCAAGTTGTTGGGTTTTAATTTTGAATTTGATTAGGGATTTATACACTAATCTTCGAAATATAGGATTTAGTAAGATGCTTATAGATGTGGGAAAGTTCAAATCTGGGTTCGGGATTATCTTGATTACAATTATTTTCGCATTTGCGGTGGTGCACACGAGGTGTTTGTGAAAATATTCAAAATACCTTTATAATTATTTGGCATTATTTTGATTCAATTTATTCATTCAAATTACCTTCTGTTAGGTGTTATCTTGCCGACGAATTTTGGATGACTGACGAATGTGGAATAGAAGGTAAAAGTCTACTACTTAGCAATTACATTTTTCGTGTTCGATGATTTTCTCTGTGGTGGTTTCTCAATGCTGATGAACTTTGTCCTATACTATATCTTTTGATTCATGCTCCAGTTTTTTGGCGAGTATCTGTTGCCATTATGTAGGCGTGCAGAAAGGGGCTGCTTCATCATGTGCATTGTATTAAAAGGATTGATGTAAGTCTCTTAAGCTCAAAATAATACGTATGTTTATACTTTTTCTGACTAGCATTAGCACCTTACCAAAGTTTATTGAGGGTGTTTCCAAAAAGAAAATCTATATCTTGATTAAAGTTGCTTTACTGTTTTACTTCAGTTTTGATTAAAGTTGGTTTCTTTTGCTGCAATCTCAGTAATTTTTCTACTCAACATTGATCTATGTTATAATTACTGTATTGGATTCTTACTTGATAAACACTATATATATATATATATATATATATATATATATATATATATATATATATATATATATATATATATATATATATATATATATATATAGATCCATGTTACCTGTATCCTATTAGCACATTACATTACTTGATTCTGTTCATAATTCATGCTAGTTCTCTTTCATTATCATGTTTATTCCATGCTATGTAGTTTATTCTTTCCCATGTACTTGGGCCTGCACTACAAGCGGCCCATAACTTGCATTGACGGACATTTTGTTTTCTTTTTTCCTCTTCCTGCAATTTATTAAATTGCAGATTTTGGAGAATAGTTGCCAGATGGAGTTGGTGATATGAGATACTAGCTACTGGAATTTTGCTATTATTATTTCTTGTTGCTTATTTTGAACAATTGTATCTGTTACTTGGATTTATTTGTATTTGGGCAATGTGACCCTTGATTTTGACTTGTTCAGATCTGGTTATTATATATATATATATATATATATATATATATATATATATATATATATATAGTCTTCATAGTTTATCAAGTAAGAATCCAATACAGTAATTATACCATAGATAGATCAATGAAGACTATATATATATATATAGTCTTCATAGTTTATCAAGTAAGAATCCAATACAGTAATTATACCATAGATAGATCAATGAAGACTATATATATATATATATATATATATATATATATATATATATATATATATATATATATAATCGTCCGATCAAATAATGTTAAAATTAATTATTTTTTAAAAATATGCATACTATTATATATGAGGTTTATTCCATTGCAAACGCTACTATAGCGTTTGCAAACGTGCAAACCACTTAACCCGCTATTGCCAATAGTGGGTTAAGGCCAAACACATAACCTGCTATTTGGCAATAATGGGGTATGTGTTTTTCCATAACCCGCCATTGGCAATAGCGGGTTGTGTGGTTTGCACGCGTTTACACAACATTTGCGTTTGCAATGGAAGATAGCTCATTATATATATATTAGGAAATAGAGTCATTCCTCTATTAAAATAGAGCAAAGAGAGGAAAAGTAGAAAACTAGCATGTGGTAACACATGAGAAAAAAAGAAGAAGAAACGAACATGTACTAACATGTGCAGTCAATTTACAAAATAAAATAAAATAACATAATAATAAAAATAACCACTCACCTTCTAATGTTGATTATGTTTTATTTGAGAGGGAATAATTTAAGATGAAACACTTGATTTGAGAGGGAAGGCACTTGAGAAGCACACTGTGGAGAAGGAGATAATAGAGTACACCAAGGAGGAGTCCAAGAAGAGCCACATCCCCACCTATTATTGCATTGTAAGCTCAACTTCGGTAATTATTCGATTTTTTTTCTTTGTTTTATAAATATAGAATGATGTTGGTTGATTTGAAAATGTGAATTTGTTAATTTGTAGATTTGTCATCTTTTAATTATATTGTGATCGAAATAGTTAAGGGGTATCTCTAAATTTAGGGATCTAGGGTTTAACTATGTCTTAGTGTTGTGTTTGTGTTGAATAGGTTCACTTCTGTCCTTTAATGAATTTTATGTTTTTTTTAAAAAACTAAAGTTACTATGCATGTACATGATAATAAAAGAATATGAAGTAATGAAATCTCTCTTGGTGGTTTCAAAGAATATGACCGAAATAGATAAAAATATTATTATTTGGGTTTTCCAGACAAAAGTAACACATGTTATTAAATAAGATAAACGGGAAAAAAATCACAGTACATATCATCATTGTATTATTTAAGTTCCATATAATTTTATGAGTCTGTTAAAAGTAAACTAGTAATAATATCTCTAATATTATAATGGGAGAAGGCCTTAGGGTCATTTTGTAAATCTACCAATTTGTAAATCTACCAACGCGAGCATTGCACGTGCATAACTAATATGAAGGAGGTCTCAGGTTCGAGTCCTCACTACATTAGATTTTTTACTTTAATTTTTTTTTAATATATTAAATATGCATCACACATGTAAATTATTATATATCGATCTATCCATCTTTCTATAATATAATAAATAATAACTATTATAATGGATGAGTTGGAGTTGTAAATCTACCTACTTATGTGCAACGCACGTGCAACTCCAACTCTCCTATTATAGTCTTCCCATTTACTTTTACTAGTAATTTACACGTGCAATGCACGTGTTAATAATTTCAAAAAATAAAAATAAAAACTCTGACGTAGGGAGGATTTGAACTGGAAATCTCCTTTATATTAGTTCTATAGGTGTGTTGCACATGTTGGTAGAATGGCAAAATGACAAATGACTCTAAGGCTTTCTCCCATTATAATACTAAAGAAAAATATATAATCCTATTTATTAAGATATGCATCGCACGTGTAAATCAGAGAGCTTTTACTTTAAATTTTTTTAAAAATTAATACGTGCACCGCACATGTATATTACTAGTAATAATAATATAATATCTCTAATCTTATAATGGGAGAAGGCCTTAGTGTCATTTGTCAATCTACCAGCACGTGTATCGCACGTGCATAACTAATATGAAGGAGGTCTCAGGTTCAAAGCCTATGTCAGATTTTTACTTTAAATTTTTTAAAAATTAAACATGCATCACATGTGTAAATTACAATCCATCCATCCATCTATCTATAATATAATATACTAGATTTGCCCGTGGCCACGTGCCTACGACACGTCTTCAGAACGATACAGCATATGAAAAACCTTGTAAACAGTAAATCAACAATTATGTAGCTGAAGTTTGAATAGTATGACAATAATTAGTTGTAAATAAAAGTCCATGTTTCCATTAGTATATGGTGAAAAATAATTATAAATTGGGATATAAAAGTCCATGTTTATATATATATATATATATATATATATATATATATATATATATATGTAGGAAAATGCTCCATTGAAAATGCAAATGTTGTGAAAACCCGTGAAAACAACCTAGGACAACGGCCTAGGTTAATTATAAACTAGGTCGTTATTCCCGACAACAGCTTAGGGTTGTTTTCACGTTTTCCACGCTGCAGTACATTTTCAATGGAGCATTTCCCACACACACACACACACATATATATATATAGAAAGAGAGAGAGAGTCCCCTTCGGTTGCACACTACTTTTGGTGAGCACTCCGTGAGCACTCACGAACTAGAGACCCTATGAAAAATCCGAACCGCTCATATTGTTCTATATGTCTTAAATTTCCTAACAATAAAAAATCAAGTAATTTGAAGTTCCTTTGCCCATCCATCAAGCTGTTAGAATTTTCAGCCATACAATTTTGTGATGATATAAATCATGGGCAAATGAACTTCAAATTACTTAATTTTTTATTGTTAGACTATCTAAGGCATATAGAACAATATGAGCGGTTCGGATTTTTCATAGGGTCTCTAGTTCATGAGTGCTCACCAAAGTAGTGTGCAACTGAAGATTTCTCTCTCTCTCTCTCTCTCTCTCTATATATATATATATATATGAGTCTTCTTCCGTTGCAAACGGGTCGGAAGCGGGTCTGTTCGCACAGACCCGTGCGAACTTTGATCTGGACCGTTGGATCAAAGATCCAACGGCCCATATTTTTTTTTAATAAAAATTTGCCTTAACCCGTCGTTGGGGATGACGGGTTAAGGTAAAATTTTATTTAAAAAAATAGCCTTAACCCGTCCTTCCCAAGAACGGGTTAAGGCTATCTATATTCATTTGTATTTCCATTCAGTTTGTCTTCTTCAGTGATTTATCTCTCGCTCCTTCTTCTTTCTTCGACGAACCCAACGGCAAAAAAAACCCTAGCTCTGAAGAAGACTTGATCGACATCTCCGTCTGCTCCCCCTCCTCTCTCCCAACTCCAAAGATCGAAACCCTACTCTTTCATCCCCTCTTCGAAACGGAATACAAACCCTAGTTCTCCTCCGAATCGATCGTTTGGCTTGATTTGGACCTATTTTGTAAGGTATAGACTATTTTTTTACCTCAACAATCTATATTTGAGTTTATTTTTAAATTTGTGTATACTAAAAGATTTAGATAGTGGGGAAAAATTTATTTGCCTTAGTAGATTTTAGATGTAGAATCGGGTTGACTTCAGGTATATTCAATTGCCGAATTCTGTTGCTTGCGTTAGTAATTTGTAGAATTACAATTGTATATACGAAATTAGTTAGAAACTTTTCAGTGCGGTTATGGTTGAAAACCCTGCAAACGACCGTAAAAAAATACGAAACTTTGCGAGTAGGTTCGTCTCACGTAGTACAAGCCACCTCAATTTGTAGAAACGAGTTTCGACTCACGGTTCGAGAGATACGGCTACGTATCGATTTTGGTTGAAAAAAACCAAGTAAAGCGGTACACGACCGTATCTCCCGAACCGTGACTCGAATCTCACTTCTACAAGTTCGGGTGGCTTGCCCTACGTGAATTTGACCAAGTCGGAAAGTTTTATAATTTTCGGATGCAGTTTGTATTGTTTTCTTCAATTCCTCGCATAAGAAGTTTTTCACTTAGAATTTTGTAAGTGCGGTTAGAGTTGAAAACCCTTCAAACGACCTCCAAAAAATACGAAACTTTGCGAGTTGGTTGGTGTCCACTATGAGAAGCCAACCCAAGTTGTGGAAGCGAGTTTCGACTCACGGTTCGACAGATACGGCCGTGTATCGCTTTCGGTTGAAAAAAAACCAAGTACAGCAGTAGACGGCCGTATCTCGCAAACGTGACTCGAAACTCGCTTCTACAAGTTCGGGTGGCTTGCCCTATGTGAATTCGACCTAGTCGAAAAGTTTTATAATTTTCGGATGCCGTTTGTGCAGTTTTCTTCAATTCCTCGCATGAGAAGTTTTTGACTTAGAATTTTCTAAGTGCGGTTAGATTAGAAAACCCTTCAAACAACCTCTAAAAAATACAAAACTTTGCAAGTTGGTTGGTTTCCGCTATGAGAAGCCAACCCAACTTGTAGAAGTGAGTTTCGACTCACGGTTCGAGATATACGGCCGCGTATCGCTTTTGGTTGAAAAAAAACCAAGTAAAGCGGTAGACGGCCGTATCTCGCAAACCGTGACTCGAAACTCGTTTCTACAAGTTCGAGTGGCTTGCCCTACGTGAATTCGACCAAGTCGGAAAGTTTTATAATTTTCGGATGCCATTTATGCGGTTTTCTTCAGTTCCTCGCATGAGAAGTTTTTCACTTAGAATTTTGTAAGTGCGGTTAGAGTTTAAAACACTTCAAACCACCTCCAAAAAATACGAAACTTTGCGAGTTGGTTGGTGTCCGCTATGAGAAGCCAACCCAACTTGTAGAAGTGAGTTTCGACTCACGGTTCGAGAGATACAGCCGCATATCGCTTTTGGTTTAAAAAACTTAATAAAGCTGTATACGGTCGTATCTCGCAAACCGTGAGTCGAAACTCACTTCTAAAAGTTTGGGTGGTTTGCGCTACGTGAATTCGACCAATTGAGAAAGTTTTATAAATTTTTGATGCCGTTTGTGCGGTTTTCTCACATTCCTCGCATTATAAGTTAATGACTTTCAATATTTTTGTGCGGTTAGAGTTGAAAACCTTGCAAACGTTCTCCAAAAAATACGAAACTTTGCGAGTAAGCTGATCTCACTCAACACAACCCACCTCAACATGTACAAGTGGGTTTCGTGTTACGGTTCGAGATATAGAGCCGTGTATCGGTTTATTTGGGTTTTTTTACAACCTAAACCATCTTACACGCCCGTATCTCTTCAACCGAGATTTGAAACTCACTTCCACAAGTTGGGGTGACTTATACTACGTGAATTCAACCAATTTCACCTTCAGTCCTTTTTTTGTTTTCATTCGTGCATTTTTTCCCACAATCTCGGTATGCTTGTTTTGTTGTCATTTGTACCAACAACATTTTAAATTTTTTGTCAGATAGATAAATGGCTAGAACAATGCAACCGAGAAGCCCGTCCGGTAACACTAGTGCCGCACCAACTACTGAGGTAAGATTGATTATTATTGGTTTTAAATACGAATATGTAACATTATCTCAATAATAGCATTTGTTATCTTTATTCGTGTAGGTTGATGGCCGTCAATCCACATCTGCTGAGGCAGGTCCGTTGTCCTCGATTCCCATTACATCACCCGGACCCGTGGACACAAGCATACTCACCTTGCAATCCAAACACCGATCCGAAGCCGTGTGGAATGAGTCCGATAAAAAATGTAATTTCTGGAAGCACGCAGTTTTTCCTTTCGACCCCCATATCACGCCGTACTTGGTGGAGGCCGATTTCTACGGAGCAAGATTCATAAGTTCAGTGAAGCTAGATCGGCCACTACTTACAGCTCTAGTCGAGCGATGGAGGCCAGAGACCCACACATTCCACCTACCAGTGGGTGAGATGACTGTGATCCTACAAGATGTGGCAATGATAACTGGACTACCAATAGATGGGGTTGCCGTGACGGGGAACATGGACTTCGATCGAGTTGAAGTTGTTCGTGACTTACTCAGTATCGACCTGCAGTTGATAGTTCTCCAAAGAAAAGAGGCCGTTGAAAAAGAAATCCTCGATAATGTGCCCACAAATTTTGATGAAGATTTATTGTATGAAAAAATAGAAGTTGTGAAAGATAAAGCAGATGCTGAAGTGATGGATGAAACTTTCGATGGTAAATCACTGTACATCAGCTGATTAAAATTTCAGTTCGAGGAGGAATATTTGGCCCCCGATTCGGACGAGCAAACCCTAACGTACTATGCACGTGCATACATTTTTAGTTTGATAGGGGAGTGATCTTTTCGAACTCATCCGGATCAACCGTGCCGCTAATGTACCTGCGGTTGTTGGAGAATTTCCGGTATGCGGGTCATTTTAGTTGAGGGAGTGCGGCACTGGCACTACTATATAGGAATTTGTGCACATGTTCTTTAGGTAGCGTACAGATGGGTGGCCCAATAGTGCTACTGCAGATTTGGAGTTGGGAACGCATCCACATCGGACATCCCCGTATTGTTCAGGTTACACCGGATTGGTTGGCTAACCCGGGGGCAGCGGAGTTGTTACCTCCTCTAGGAGCATATTGGGCGGGCCGGCACACGTGGATCGATAACCCACGCCAATCTTTAACCTACTACAGAGATGAGTTAGACAACCTGCGGGACGAGTTCGTCAATTAGGAACCGTACTCGACCACCAGGTTGCAACGGGTTCCTCCAGTCTGCGTAGACAATGCCATTTGGTTGACAGCTGCACCTCTTGTGAATTTTGGAGTTGTCGAGTTCCAGTATCCTGATAGAGTCTTGCGGAAATTTGGATATCAACAAAAGATTCCCGAGGTCAGGTCATATGATAAAAAGTTGTACGAGGTGAGGAGAACGGGACGAGTGCCCAACTTCGATTGAGCTGATTACCATCGTTACCATGTAGCCAACTGGAACACCATGCGGCGGCAAATGACACCGAATATGATGTTCGTCGCGATACCGTATGATGGCTCCCTCCAGCAGGCATACATGATGTGGTACAAGCGAATAACACGGTTATATGTTTCTCCAAAGGCCGTTGTACCAGCTGGTGTGCAACTTCCGATTCCCCCTACCCAGGCAGAACTAGCTCCAGCATATTCCTCCTTCCAGCCGATGTACCAACCAAGGGCTGAGACATATCGAAAAATGGTTCGTCAAATTTTATATAGTTCGTATGCATGTACTGTAATTAAGTGATGCCGTTAAGTATGATTGATGTTTAAATTGGAATTTTTTACCAAATGTAGATTGAAAATACTTGGGAGAACGTTCGAATAGCTGCTCGCGTCTTGAAGACTAGGATACCTGAGAGCTTTAAGGAGGTAATGCGGGAGATGCTAGCGCTGTGCCGTCGTACTCTTGAGGACGCGGGTGAAGGTCCACAACTTGAGGCATATTTGAGAGCCAACTTGCCAGCAACAGGTTCTAGGTGAAAACAAACTGTGCCTAGGCCGGGAATTCGCATTGCCGAGCCACAACAACTACAGGAATAGCCAAATCACGAAGATGTTGATGAGGATCAGTGGTCGGATGATCCCTGAGCCCACTCAGACACAAGGCAGATGGCGAAATCCTCAAAGGAAGCGGAACCCTCCCGATCAATTCACACCAAGCGCTCGCAAGCCGCGTGGTCGTAGACGGTAGTCTCTAATACTCTGTAATAGCGTATCTTTGGGTTGGTGATTTTGTTATTGCAGTAACTAATGTATAGTTTGTTTCTATGTTGATAAATTGTTGTAGGTGAATACTGGGCATGGTGTGCAAGCCAAAGTGGACAACGCCTTCATTTGTAATTTTTGTATTTTGGACATGTGCAACTTGATATGTATAATTTTTGTGTAAATTTTTGAAAATTGAATTCATTTCAATTAATTATGTGGTTTGGTTGACATTGTACATTTGTACGCCTTCAAATTTCTTGTGAAGATATCTGTTGTATTATTTACATTGATGTGATGTTGTAGGTGAATTTGTGAACAACATTTGATGAAGTCGTTTCTGTATCAGAAAAAATGTACACAGCCAAACACAAACAAAAGTGCTGCACAAATATCTATACTTAACAAGTTATTGACGATAACGGATTATTTGAGCTTAACACGTTATCACTAAGGACGGGTTAGGTAGAGAGATATTGACAGTCCTTTAGAAGCCTACAGACCACTTCTTAATAAAGTTCTGCTAATATGGCTCTTCTTAACCCGTCATTATGAACAACGTGTAATGTGACCTTAACCCGTTCTTCACGACAACGTGTTAGGTAGAGCGATATTGGCAGTCCTTTAATTCCTACAGACCAAAGTACTGCAAATATCACTCTCTTAATCCGTTCTTGTGAATAACGGGTTAGGTTAACTTAACCCGTCGTTCACAAGAACGAGTTAAGTAGAGACTTATTGGGAGGACCTTATCCAAGTTTTCAAAATATACTGCCAAAATCTACTTACTTAACCCGTTTTTTATGAATAACGGGTTAAGGTCACTTAACCCGTTGTTATGAATAACGGGTTAGGGAGTTTGAAATTTTGGGTTTTCTACAAATTTGTCTTCACTCTTTGCGAGAATTGTCTCCTGAACTGTGCAAAGTGATATTAATATGCCCATAATTGTTTATATTTTTTATTAATTTCCATTTACGTCCACGTAACTAACCACTATAAATTTGAACTTGTTATAGGTGGTGTAAAAGTTCAAAAAAATAAATTATGAGATTTCAAACCAAGGGTTAGGGTTAGGGTTAGGTTAAGATAGGGTTAGTGTAGGGTTAGGGTTAGTAGTGAGTGTTTGTTTTTTGTTTTGATTAATTAGGTTAATATTTGTAGATTCCCACATTTAGATTTTACTTTGCAACATGTGGAACCACATGTACAACATGTCAATAATCTTAACTTGTAGTACAAGTCGTTAACTTGTAGTACATTAACGGGCCGTTCTAAATTCCTAGATTAATGAATCCATCCATCCATCAGTCAATCAATTTGACGCTCCCGCCTTGCTCTCTCTTTATCATAACCACACGTAATTTCTGAATTTCATTCAAATCCCCCAAATCTCGTAGTTGTGAACAAAATAATCCAAAACCCTATAATCTCTCTTCAATCGTCAATGGAGTTTACAAAATCGAGATGGAAGTACGGGAATGAAGGTTCAAATCAGGTATAATCAAATATATCTTCCCCCAAGCCAGCCTATACTCAGACTCAGCTCACCCATTAATTCTGCTTCATCCCTTTTCCTCATCTTCCCGTCTCTATCTTTTTCATGTCATCAATGGCTTCCAAAAAACTATTTATTGTTACATGTGGTTTTTCTGGTCTACACTTGGTATTTTCCCATATGTAGGCTACATGTGGGATCTACATTTGGTTATGTACTTTAGGTTTGTCCCATATTGAACTTGTTGTACTACTATGAGAAAAAGATCTTGTGGCGTGGCGCTCTAATAACGCGTTCGTGCTTTTCCATTAGGGATACCATCATCATCACAGCGAGATTCCACATCTGTATTGGTCTTTTTGTACATGCATGTGGGGATCTACATATGGTTTTTCCTATATATAGGCTACATGTGTGGATCTACATGTGGTTTTTCTCTCATATAGGCTACATGTGGGATCTACATATGGTTTTTTTCCCATATAGGCTACATATGGGGATCTACATATGGTTTTTCTCCCCATATAGGCTAAATGTGGGGATGTACATGTGGTTTTTTCTCCATATAGGCTACATGTGGGGATCTACATGTGGTTTTTTCCCCATATAGGCTACATTTCTACAATTTAGAGTGTAGGCCGTTGTCTCCACCAAATAAGTGGTATTTTCCTCTAAGCCAAGTGACACCACAAGCCAGAAAACTTTGAACATACACCTAAGTGGGAAAAAGCACCAAGCTAAACAAGCAGAACTCAACACCCGCCTACTATTATTGCAGACACTTCAATATGGAAAAAACCTAAACTACATAACCACATGTACATCCCCACATGTAGCTTATATATGGGAAAAACCCTATGTACAGATCCAGTTCTTAATGGCCAATTAATTGGATCTGATGGCGTGACACATCTGGTTAGGTTTTTCCAATTGGGATATCAGCATGTGGGGATCTACATGTGTTTTTTCTATGTATAGGCTACATGTGTGGATCTACATGTGTTTTTTTATGTATAGGCTACATGTGGGGATCTACATGTGGTTTTTTCCTCATCTTCCCATCTCTATCTTCTTCGTGTTATCAATGGCTTCCAAAAAACCAACAAATGCTACATGTGGTTTTCTTCTTACATGTGGGGATCTACAGTTGGTTTTTGTAGACACGTGGGGGATCTACATTTGGCTATGTACTTTAGGTTTTTCCCATTTTGAACTTGTTCTACTACGAAGTGAAAAAGAGTGGAGATCCTAACCCTACATTAACCTTAACCCTAATCGCTAACCTCAACCTACTAACCCTCGAATAACCCTAACCCTAACCTACAATTTTTTTTAATTGTTTTTTATGAAACAAAATACTAAATTAATTTGTATTAATTTTTATATTCATTTGATGATGTCGATTTTATATTGGTTATTTACGTGGTGAGGAGAACCCTCGAATAACCCTAACCCTAACCTACAATTTTTTTTAATTGTTTTTTATGAAACAAAATACTAAATTAATTTTTATTAATTTTTATATTGATTTGATGATGTCGATTTTATATTGGTTATTTACGTGGTGAGGAATGGAAATAAATAAAAAACAAGATCTAACCAAACCCCTAACCCCCGCTAACCCTAACCCTTCCCGTTAACCTACTGTAATCCTATTCTAACCCTACAAAGTACTCTAACCCAACCAAAAATTATATCTAACATAATTGTTTAAGCCGAATTCGCTGAATGAACGTAAATGTTTTAAAAATTTGTTTATTTACAAACAAAATTTTAAATCGCGTAACGAGCATCTATGGAAAGCTGATTATATAAAATTTTATGAGCAGATTTTGGTATGGTCAAAGTGGTATTTGAATAATTTATCATAAATTGTTTTCATTAAGTGAACTACTTTATATGTTATATTTACAAACTTGTTTACACTTTTTTTTTCATGCGATTTAATAATCTTCAGTACTGCCGATATAGGTACACTTAACCTGTTATTTACTATAACGGGTTACATGTACTTAACCCGTTATCGTCAATAACGGTATAAGTTAACGTATATTAGCAGAACTTCGCCATCTACTTATGCATGTAGCCATAAACTTATGCAAATATAAGTGTACTTAACCCGTCGTTGGTGATAACGACTTTTGTTAACTTAACCCGTTATCCATAACAACGGGTTACGTTGACAAATATTGGCAGTGGTTCATCATGTAGAGACCAAGTATTGGCATAGACCAAGTATACTTAACCCATTCTTGGTACCGACGGGTTAAGTGTACTTAACCCGTTGTCACCAACAACGGGTTATGCAGATGTAATTTGCAGACATGGTCTGTATATTTTGAGATGTGTATCAATTTGGTGGAAACAATTGCCGTCCTTGCTGCTGTTTTTTGGAGACTTGTATCATACTTTTTGATTTTTGTATCAGTGTGAATTGAAGTGTATCGAGGATTTAACCTTCTTGTCTTCTTCTTCTTCTTGTTTTGATCCAATCTTGTTTGATGGGCATTGGTCTGTACATGATAGCTGTCATGTCATGCACCCCTCCTTCTAATCTTCCCTATAATTGAGCATATTGAGTTCATAACTCAAATGAGAATGAACTCAATGTAGAGAAGAAAGGGGAAAAAATAGGGAGGAGACACTTCAAATAAGTCATTCTCCAAAAAAATTATGGGGAGCCAATCTTTTCTTCTTCTCTTCAAGATAATCTTTTCTTCTTGAAGGGGGGAAGAAGTTTGAGTTATAAAAGAAATTTGAGTTCAAAGATGGTCGCCTACAATTGTTGTTCTTGTGTATGAAGATGCAGGAGTAGAGAGACTTGTGCATGAACATTTCAGTGTACAAGTGCATGCTCGGTTTCTCTCAAGGGGTAGGGAGGGCCGCCTACTCTGCCTTTTTTTTCCTTCATTTCCCTTAGTCTTCTTTTTTCTAGCTTTTAGATGTGTTTGCATAAGTAGCAATTGTCCTCCTTTCATACACATTCGTTCTCTATTGTTACACAGAGTGTAAAAATTCTCTGCTTCGTAGGACGGAGTAGTGGTGGGTGCCACAGTGTATTCATGCTACTTTTCAGCTTCTTGGCATGCACACCTCACAATCGTGCAACAAATAGTACAAATATGAGGAGTGCGTGTCAAGAAGTTGTCAAGTTCTTTGAATATACGGTTACACCCACTACTACTCTATCCCACGAAGCGGACAATTTTTACCTCTGTGTAATAGTAGTGAACTAAATTGTATACAGGGGGGATAACTTCTACTTATGCATTCAAAAAAAGGCGGAGTCAGCAGTCCTTCCTATCACTTTGAGAAGAAACCGAGCATGTACTTGTATACTAAATTAACCAAAAATTTTGGAGTAGAGTGTCAAAGGATGACTTTGTAATGTCAATTTGCTTGAGTTATGTACGCATTCTATGTGTCTTCAAACAACTTGTTCTTGCCAGTTTGTAATGTTTGATATATGAATAAATTTGTTAGGTGCAAATGGCTTGTTGTGAATGAACAAATTTGTATATGTATCAACAAAAGAAGATATATCCAACACAGACGAAAGTTCATTAACATATTTGTTGTGAATGAACAAATATGTATATGTATCAACAAAAGAAGATATAGTCCACAAAGTGGAAAGTTCTGTAAATAAATCTCAACCTAACCCGTCATTGGTAATAACAGGGTTAGGTGATATACAACCGTCAACGCCAATAACGGGTTAAGTTGAGAGATATTGGCCGAACTTCATCCTCTACATGTGAAGTATTGGTTAAGGACTGCCAATATCTATCTCCTTAACCCGTCATTGATAATAACGGGTTAGGTGATATAAAACCGTCAACGCCAATAACGGGTTAAGTGGAGAGATATTGGCCGAACTTCATCCCCTACAAGTGAAGTATTGGTTAAGGACTGCCAATATCTATCTCCTTAACCTGTTATTCAAGATGACGGGTTACGTTATCGTAACCCGTTATCCCCAATAACTGGTTTAGTAGAGAGTATCTGGCAGCATCTTTTCTTCAATAATGCATACATTTTCACAATTTTCCACAATATAGATATATCATCCAGAAAATACACAATCTCCCACACAAATAATAAATCTGTTCACATTGGCATCCAGACAATTTTCATTACCAAAAAATTCACAAACAGATCGAGTTGCCCAAATTGCACACATCTTCAAAATTCACAAATTTCGACATAAATAAACATTCGCTACCCAAATACAAGATCAAAATCCATAGCAACATATGTCGTTCACAAATACACAAAATAAACTGACATACAGAGATTACACTCTGATTAAATACATCATTAATTTAGTTGTACCAAACAGATACATTCAATTAATCACATATATACAATCAAAAGTAACGAATTTTTCAATGCATTGCTTCTTTCCATTGGGCGCGTTTTTTTGTTTCATTCCGGACCTACACCAAAAAATAAAAAAAATAAAAGTTAATAATCGAGTCGAAATTAATAATTATCTGCACAACAAAATAAAAAAATTAAGCAATTATTCGGTGATTATCTTGAAAGTTTGATTTAACATACATATTACTAAAAACTCCCTAGCACGAACCTTCACCTTCATCATCATCACTTTCTACAGCGTTTGGAGCTTCTCCATTCCCTACCGATCCACTAAATAAGGAAGAAGAATGAGTTAGTACCGACTACAACAAGTTTATATTCATTGAGTCCAATTAACAAATACAAAATCTCTGATAATACCTTGCTACATTTTTTGGGCAATTCCGTGAATCGTGACCTATGACACAAAGACATGTCCTGCAAAGTCTTGGTATCTTCGTTTTTTGGCCTTCTCTTATAGACTTCAACTGTTTCCCTTTAGGCCTCCCCTTTGTGGTGCACTGCACAGGGTCACCTACATGTTTATGTGCATGTACATGTCCATCACTCTCAGGTTGTGCGCTACCTTCGTGTGGTGTGCTGTTCACTGAATCAATGTTAGCAAAGCCTTCGATTCCCTTGAGCATGTGGTCGAGCATGTACTTATATCCTCGCTCTGAAGAACAACCAAGATCGACCAAATGTCTTGAGTGCATAGTCAGTTCACAATAACGAGAGGCAAAATTGTCGCCCATACTATTGGGAACCGGTATACTGCTTCTTCTCAGTTGATCCCTGGTCCATCGCCTACAAATATATTGCTCGGGTAGTACGGTGTGATCTGTGAACCGAATAACTGCCAGTAGATGTTTGCAGGGAATGCCTACGAAGTCGTACATGGAACAAGGGCATTTAGCAATTTCAGTGATTTTACAATAAGAAATCACCCTCCCCGGTTCTGAATTTCCACAAACTGTTACAGAATAAGCTGCACTATCCGGTGTATCCATACTCGCAATTAAACTCACATTAAATAATAAGCTTTTTACAACTTCTTGTTGAAATTTGTAGAAAATCTTCAAAGTGTATATTCCTGCCATTTGTGACTCCAATGCCCATTCGGTTTTCAATTTTGGCTGCTCCTCGCGATTACGATGTGTTTCTTTAAGTTCATCGTGTCTTTGTTTTACTAAGAGTCGGTCAAAGATGACGGCAAATTCATATAACGAGTACTTTTTATGAGTATGGTGCTTCAAGGATGAATGTAGCGATTCGCTACGTCGGGTACTCAACATGCCCCCCCAAAATGAGTCTTTTGCGTACACGGGAGCCCATTTTTCGCGGATCCCAAATTTTTCCTTCAACCATTTGTTATTCTCCAGTTTGTACTGGGAGATCAAATTTTTCCACTTATGTTCGAATTCTGTTTTAAATTCCGCTATATAAATGATAGTCTTCAAAGCATCCCTGAACTCATCAACGTTATTCGGCATGCGCACTTCATGCGGTAGCTTATCCAAAATATACCAAATGCAATATCTATATGACGTGATTGGGAAAACTTTGGAAATTGCAGAAGTTATCCCACGGTCCTCATCTGTCACGATGTTGATCGGATCAGTGCCCATTGCTTCTCGCCACTTTTCAAAGAACCACTCAAATGAGGTTGTCTTCTCATTGGGGATGAACCCACAACCTAGGAATATTGATTGCCAATGATGGTTGAATCCAACAAATGGTACGAACAACATCCCGTATCGGTTTGTGTTGTAGGTAACGTTAAAGCAGAGAACATCCCCGAATACTTCAAAATTCTTTCTAGCGATACCATCCACCCAAATATAATGTGACAATCGCCCTTCGGGATCACATTGGTAATCAAAATAGAATAAAGGATCGATCTCCTTTTTGGATTCAAAAAACTCAAGTAGCATTTGTCCGTCGTGTCCTTTTAAACCCTCCATCTCGTCTCTCCTGAGATTTCTGATATCGGTTTCAGTGAAACCAATTTTCTCATTACCTCCACTTGCACCTTCAAAGAATAGCATTTGTTTGCATACAGGGACATTAGCTTCGGTAAGTTGACTAATTACTTTTTTATCTGTCTTAGTCAATTCACGGTTTCGATATAGCAAGTGACGTCTACCGGGTGAAGTAAATTCGTGATTGTATGCTTCATTTAACGAATAAAGAATCCACGAATTACTTTGTGAATTACTTTGTGGGTTTAGTTTGACACGAACGAAAGCTTTGCAACCCGTTCTAGAAGTTGTACCTCGTCTAGTTTCATTATGATTATTCGGTGACTCTCCGGCTTTATTACAAACATATGATTTATCCACTACATCGTTTCCCTTATATTTATTTTCACCCTTACGCATAGAGAATCCCGCACATTTGCAATATAATAAATAAAATTTTTCTGCTTCCTCAAGAGTGGGAAATGTCTTACCAATCTCCGGTTTTTGGGTGCTCGTCAACATGAGGAAGATACTCGCCAATTTGTTGTGCACGAACAAATTTCTCTCCAACAACAGAACTTCCTTCGAAACTGTCCATACCTAAGAAACCGTGAAAAGAAGAACAGTTAGGGGTACTAAACCGTTGTACATGGTGTTTTTATAAGTGCGCAAGCCACCACAACTTGTAAAAGTCAGTTTCCACTAACGGTTCGAGAAATACGGCCGTGTATCACTTTATTTGAGTTTTTTTCAACCAAAAGCGATACACGGTCGTATCTCTCTAACCGTGAGTCCAAATTGACCTATACAAGTTCTGGTTGCTTGTGCTACATGAGATCAACCAATTCGCAAAGTTTCGTATTTTTGGGAGGTGGTTTGAAGTGTTTTTAACTCTAACCGCACTTAAAAAATGTTCTGACTCAAAAACTTCTAAAAAGATAAACTTGAGAAAACCGCACAAACGGCATCTGAAAATTATAAACCTTTCCGACTTGGTCGGATTCACATAGGGCAAGCCACCCAAGCTTGTAGAAGCGAGTTTCGAGTCGCGATTTGTGAGATACGGCCGTATACCGCTATACTTGTTTTTTTCCAACCGAAAGCGATACGCATCCGTATCTCTCGAACCGTGAGTCGAAACTCACTTCTACAAGTTGGTTTGGCTTCTCATAGGGGACACTAACCAACTCGCAAAGTTTCGTATTTTTTGGAGGTGGTTTGAAGTGTTTTCAACTCTAACCGCACTTACAAAATTCTAAGTCAAAAACTTCATGAGAGAAAGTTGAGAAAACCGCACAAACAGGCATCCGAAAATTATAAAACTTTTCAACTTGGTCAGATATACGTAGGGCAAGCCACCTGAACTTGTAAAAGCGAGTTTCGAGTCACGGTTTGCGAGATACGACCGTATACCGACTTTAGTTGTTTTTTTTCCAACCGAAAGCGATACGCGGTCGTATCTCTCGAATCGTGAGTCGAAACTCACTTTTACAACTTGGGGTGGGTTCTCGTAGGGGACACCAACCAACTCGCAAAGTTTCATATTTTTTGGAGGTCGTTTGAAGGGTTTTCTAATCTAACCGCACTTAGAAAATTCTAAGTCAAAAACTTCTCATGCAAGGAAGTTGAGAAAACCGCACAAATGGCATCCAAAAATTATAAAACTTTCCGACTTGGTCGGATTTACGTAGGGCAAGCCATCCGAACTTGTAGAAGCGAGTTTCGAGTCACGGTTTGCGAGATACAACCGTGTGCCGGCTTTAGTTGTTTTTTTCCAACCGAAAGCGATATGTGGCCGTATCTCTCGAACCGTGAGTCGAAACTCGCTTTTACAACTTGGGTTGGCTTCTCGTAGGGGACACCAACCAACTCGCAAAGTTTCGTATTTTTTGGAGGTCGTTTGAAGGGTTTTCAACTCTAACCGCACTTAGAAAATTCTAAGTCAAAAACTTCTCATTTGAGGAATTGATAAAAACCGCACAAACAGCATCCGAAAATTATAAAACTTTCCGACTAGGTCTAATTCACGTAGGGCAAGCCACCTGAACTTGTAGAAGTGAATTTCGAGTCACGGTTCGGGAGATACGGCCATGTACCGCTTTACTTGGTTTTTTTCAACCGAAAGCGATACGCTGCCGTATCTCTCGAACCGTGAGTCGAAACTCGCTTCTACAAATTGGGGTGGCTTGTACTACGTGAGACGAACCTACTCGCAAAGTTTCGTATTTTTTTACGGTCGTTTGCAGGGTTTACAACCATAACCGCACTGAAAAGTTTCTAACTAATTTCGTATATATAATTCTAATTCTACAAATTACTAACATAAGCAACATAACTCGGCAATTGAATATACTTGAAGTCAACCCGATTCTACATCTAAAATCTACTAAGGCATATAAATTTTCTCCCAATTTCTAAATAATTTACTACACACAAATTTAAAAAAAACACAAATATAGATTATTGAGGTAAAGAAATAGTGTATACCTTACAAAATAGGTCCAAATTAAGCCAAACAATCGATTTGGAAGAGAACTAGGGTTTCGATTTCGTATCGAAGAAGGGAAGAGAAGGTAGGGTTTCCAACTTTGGAGTTGGGAGGAGGGGGAGCGGACGTAAGTGGGTTGATTTGGGTTTTCGACGAACGATTAGGGTTTTTTTGCCGTTGGGTTCGTCGAAGAAAGAAGAACGAGCGATAGAGAAATCGTCGAAGAAGACGATCTGAATGCACCACTAAATAATTTTAGATAGCTTTAACCCGTTCATGGGAAGGACGGGTTAAGGCTATTTTTTAAAATAAAATTTTGCCTTAACCCGTCATCCCCAACGACGGGTTAAGGCAATTTTTTATTAAAAAAAATATGGGCCGTTGGATCTTTGATCCAACGGTCTAGATCAAAGTTCGCACGGGTCTGTGCGAACAGACCCGCTTCCGACCCGTTTGCAACGGAAGAAGACTCTCTCTCTCTATATATATAGAGAGAGAGAGAAATAATAATTAAATAAATAAAAGAGTTGTTTGGGGGGAGTAAATCAACAATTATGTAGCTGAAGTTTGAATAGTATGACAATAATTAGTTGTAAATAAAAGTCCATATTTCCATTAGTATATGGTGAAAAATAATTATAAATTGGGGTATAAAAGTTCTTGTTTATATATATATATATAGAGAGAGAGAGAGAGAGAGAGAGAGATAATTAAATAAATAAATGAGTTGTTTTGGGAATTTGAGAAACATAGTTAAATAAATAAATGAGTTGTTTTGGGGGATTTAAATTTGAGTTTTGGGGAAAAACTTTTGGAGGAAAAAATATGTTTTGTGAGGTTAGATCTTGGCCTTTGATTTTGGGGTATTGAAGGAAAGCCATTTGATAGCTTTTTTTGTATTTTATATATATTTACTTACTATTTAATGGAAGAGTTTATAAAAAATAAACAATTTTAAATAATTTTTTCGTCACAAAAGAAGCACCATTTTTTTTACCAAACAAACACGTGTATCGCACGTGCAACTCCAAATATATTTTCAACACGTGCATCGCACGTACACATTAAAGTTTTTCCTTCTTAATTTAAAAAAAAATACGTGCATATTTTTTTAAATTAAGGCATTTATCGCACATGCTAATTACTATTGACTTACGTGTATCGCACATTCAACTCCAACTCTTTATCAAAACGTGCATCGCACGTGAAAAATACTAGTAATAATAATAATATTATAATGGGAGAAGGCCTTAGTGTCATTTGTCAATCTATCAATGTGTGTGACGCACGTACATAACTAATATGAAAAGGGTTTCAAGTTCGAGTCCTTACTACGTCAGAATTTTATTTTTTTAAAAATAATAATAAGACATGCATTGCTAGTACATAACTAATATAAAAGAAGTTTTAAGTTAGAGGCCAGATTACGTCGTAATTTTTACTTTAAAAATTTATATATTTATTAAGACGTGCATCGAATGTGTAAATTGTAGTCATTATTATTAGAGAATTGAGAAGAAAGATTAGAGATCAGAAATTTTGTCAAACCCTATATTTTGAAAGCCATCTTTTTTATGTGTGCATTTTTTAAGTGGATATTTACTACTAGTTAACTAATAAATATACTGCATAACAATCGTGTGGTGATTGACGCATCTACCCCCAGTGTCTATCCTATAAGTTTGGCCTTCCCCTCTTCAATCCATCCCCAATTTCCTAAATCCCTCCAATCTACAAATCGAGGGTTCCCCCAAATCTCAATCAAAATCGCAATGGCCGAATCGAAGAAGGCGATCACTCTCAGGAGCTCCGATGGCGAAGAATTTGAGGTCGACGAAGTAGTGGCCATGGAATCCCAAACGATCCGTCACATGATCGAGGACGAGTGCGCCGAGAACGGGATCCCACTCCCCAACGTCAACAGCAAAATCCTCTCCAAAGTCATCGAGTACTGCAAGAAGCACGTCGACTCTTCCTCTTCGTCTTCCTCTGCTGCCAAGTCCGACGACACCACCAAGGTCGTCGACGACGAGCTCAAGGCCTGGGATGCGGACTTCGTCAGGGTCGATCAGGCCACCCTCTTCGATCTCATCCTCGTAAGTCTCCTCCATTTTCATTTTTCCCTTTCGAATTTTGCAGTAGATCTAATAAATGATTGTTAATCGGACAAGAGAAGTTACTTTTTTGTGATATTGGGTGTGGGTGAGTGCTGGTCCTCTTCGTATGTATGTGAAGAGACTAAAAAAATTGAAATATCTTTGAAGATTCGTTGCAGGGATTAATTCTTGCCTAAGATATCGTAATTGGGTAGTTTATTTGATTATAACCACCCTTTTCTAGAGACATATTATATGTAGGGTTGAGCTCTTCCGGGAGCACAAGGCATTGCTTGTTAAATTAATGTTTGTTGTTTTATTTAAGATTTAGTTACTTGCGAAATTGTATCATTGGTTATCCTATTTGGTAATTTATATGATTCGTTAAAATTTTCCTTTTCTATTTATTAGTAAGAATGTATTATCAGACTATACTGCTTCTTTAACTACTACCACAAATCCTTTCATCTGAAGTTCTTGCATCAGAGTGTTATGATCCAAATTTAGTCCCACATCGGTTATATGGGGAATCAATGTTGGGTAGTTATAAATTTGGGCTCCCTCCCTTTAACAGATAGCTTTTAAGAGTGAGTTCTCCTAGGTTCCTAACAATTGGTATCAGAGCCAATCCCATGCTTCTTAATTCGCTCTAGAGGCTAGATTAAAATTACTGGTAGACCCGGATCGGGCCAGTGTCGCTAGAGTGAAAGCCGCCGAGAGTCGGAAAGGGCTACCTAGAGGCTAGATTAAAATTACTGGTAGGGCCGGACCGGGCCAGTGTCGTTAGAGTGAATACCGCCGAGGGCGGCGGGTTATGGAAGCGTGGTGGAATGTTATGATCCAAATTTAGTCCCACATTGGTTATATGGGGAACCAATGTTGGGTAGTTATAAATTTGGGCTCCCTCCCTTTAACAGCTAGTTTTTAAGGGTGAGTTCTCCTAGGTTCCTAACACAGAGGCAGGCCACAGAAGGATTCTTCTCCATTCAATTCTATTCATGGCTCCCATTTTTGTAAAAAGAAATAAAAATAATTAGCATATCTTAATAGTTAACTTAAAAAATTTAAAAATTTTGAAGTAAACTATCAGACAAAAATTAAAATTTTTTGAAGTAAACTATTAGACAAAAACTCAAAAAGCATCTCTCTTCAAAAAAACATATTATGAGTTTTTCTCTTCAATATTTTACTTCTCTTTCTTCAAAAAAACATATTGCCAAGCCTCTTTTTTCTTGCCATCTTAAATCCAGGGTTTTATGCTGGATGGTAATATTGTGCCTTTTGTACCGAAACT
This sequence comes from Hemerocallis citrina, assembly GCA_017893485.1. Classification (NCBI taxonomy): domain Eukaryota; kingdom Viridiplantae; phylum Streptophyta; class Magnoliopsida; order Asparagales; family Asphodelaceae; genus Hemerocallis; species Hemerocallis citrina. Next base: position 231,854,837 of record CM030361.1, on the reverse strand, counting down.
GTTCTTGCTTACCTGTCATGGCACTAAGGTTCCACTGGCTCAATGCGTTTTCATAGTGATGTCTTTTCTAACACAATCAAATATGTAGCTGACTTAATCTTGCACAAATGTGATTTTGGGTTTAATTGATCTTCTTTAGGATTCATTTTGTCTCCAACTTTATGCCAGCCATCAACCGCCGAGCACAGCCCTTGTGTTTATCTTCGTTTTGAATGCTAACGAAGGAATATGATTTTAATCACAACAATCTTGGTGTAGTATAATAGTATCTATACGAGGAGTTCTTCTATTATGACTGGAGGGTTGGGGTTGTGTATCCGTGTGGGTTGGAGAACATGTACATTACAAATGCAAATATTACAGGTCGTCCATTATCATTAGCTTCTGTAGTGCTTATTGGTTGATATACTCAACACTCCATTTCCTCAATTCTCCCAAATATGCAAATTGTTTTGAGCCACTTCATCCTTCCATGCTCTTTAATTTAATTTTTATTTTTTAACATACTAAAAGGTGTCCTTTCAAATTATTACTTCTCCATAAACAGTAAAACCTGTGTATTTTATTTGCTAGTCATCTACTTTGCATTTAATGTCAGTTCAACATTAGTTAATATCACACCCGTGCTTTATTATTCCAAATTTGTCAGATTTTGGTTGCCCCGTATATAATAGTTAATATGTGAATTTGGTATAATATAGTGGATATGTACATCTAATATAGCAAATGAGAAAATTTTGTTCTGTAAGATGTTTTAAATATCAAAGATCTATAGTTGTACGTTCCTAATGGATGATCCGCTTTAAAAATATCATTTGTATCCTCCTCCCTCTCTTTTACATCTATGTTTGCGTCCCTCTCTTTTGCACGTATGCTTGTTCTGTGGTTCTGTGCGTGCCTTCTTTTAAAGTGGATCAGGGACTAATATGGGTTATTTGTGGGGGATTAGTATGAAATTTTAATATTTGTGGGGGATTTGTGTGGGAAGACCCCTTTATATTTTCATATTGTCCAATCATGGTCCCTTCTAAGGATCCTTCATTGAATTATACATTATAATTGTATGACTTGTCATCCATGATTGAACTTTCTCCTAATTTGAGATAGCTTTTTATTATGAACTCTTCTAGATAATGAAGCCTTATATTTCAAAATGGCTGCTGTTCCTTTCTGAATTATACTTATGAAAAACATTTACATTTCAAAGATTTTTGGTTATTTTTCTTATTGGAATTGCTCCCCGAGATGGATGCTTATATGGACATTAGATATCGGCTTTTAAAAGGGGGTTTTCTCTTGATAACATCAATCCAATTGCATGAATGTGAGATAACTGAAGGAAAACCATTTTGTGCTAAAAAATTTCTTTTTCATTTCCAAAGAATATCTATTAATAGGTAGCTTTTACAGTGATGACCAATAGGTCAACTTCTATTTGTTTCTCAGCTGTGAGGTAAGTTTATATGTATCAATTATTGTCGAACCAGTAATCTAGTTGTAATCTATGGCATAATAATTTGTTCGTTGGTTAGTGCTAACCTTGTTTATACAGTCTAATTGCATGAGAGATGCCTGATTAATCTTTATTTATTGGTTGGCTTTCTTGATCACATTTCTATTTCCAAGTCTCGTTATTACAACAGTGTTATTGCAACAGCGACTCACTTTCTTTTTTCCCTGTCTTATATTGCAAGTTTGTTACACATTATTATGCTTTCATGAAGAAATTTGCAGTTCCCTCAGGTATTTAGGAATTATTATTCGTATGTTTTAGGAACTATTATTTTGTTTTGTTGGCATAGAAGATTCAGAAATAAACAAACTCATTTGTTTATTAAAATTGTCCAAAGAATCATTATGATTTTGTTAAAGTCGTCCTAAATCCTAATAAATTGGAGATGCTCTAATCATGATTATTTTTTTAGTGAAGAAGCTCCTTTCCTTAAGTGACTGGGTTAACTGAAGTATTAAGTTGAACCCGCCACCGACACTGATTGGTGCTTTTTTGTTGACAGTTACTTGATTTGTTTAATTTTTATCATAAATTATAGAATTAAAATGCTTGTCTGACCATGATCATTACTGTTTGTATGTTTTAGAGTGTCCCATAAATGCATATCTTACTGAAAGGTGCATATATTTGCTATTATTTCTGAATTATAACAGTTTTATGCCTCTTCTCTTGTCTAGAGAAATGTGAGACAAATGATCACCGGAGGTTTTTTCAGTTCGGTTCATGCGAGGTGAATGCTTGCAATGTGAATGTGTTGTCTTAATCATAGTTTAAAGGATCGGCCGATCCCGACGGATCCGGCAATCCGGATCGGTTTTGGAGAAGACGATCACTGATTTAAACTTAACCCTAAATAGAGAATTTTCAAGAATATTAAAGGATTAAATTTTACCAACATGTAATGCAGATTAAGTGAGAAATTAAAACTATTAATTGGTTTGATGAATTTTCAAGATACGAGTTAAGTTTAACAAACCCAATTAAAAGTTCAATTCTATCAATCAACAGTAATACTTAATCATTCTTAGCTTGTATATATTCAATAAAGATTTGTACACTAATAGGCAAGTAGAACACACTCAATATTTGTGGTCGACAGTTAAATCAGATAATATTCTAGAGGCGATAGATGATATCACAAATAATGAGAATGGAAGAAGTTACCGGGTTCGTATACAGTGTTGTGATGCTGCTGGATTTGAATCTGGATTCTATACAAACACCAAACACCAAAGCTATCCAATCGAAAAGAATTAGATCCGACTGATCCCCTTCTTGTTGTGTGTGCAGAAGGAGGTCGACGGCGGCAGTCGGGGTTGTCGAGCGGTGGTTGCGGACGTCGATGTTGGCGGTGGCGAGGGGCTGCAGTCGACGTCAGGTGGTGGTCGGCGAGGACAACGGCGAGGGTGGTAGGCGGGCTTCGGTGGACGGGCGTGGAAGGTGGAGCGATAGGGGAATTCGGGATGAGGGCGACGAAGGTGGTCGGCTAGTGATTGTGGTGGCGTCGATGTTGGAGGCCAAAGGGAAGCAGCATGGCGAGGTTCGGTTTGGAGGTTGAGCGGGGGACAGAGGGCGATGGGGGGGGGGGTTGTTGGGTTTGGGATAAGAGAACAGGAAGGAAAGAGAAGAGAGAAGGTGGGATTTGATTTTTTTCCCGAAACAGACCACTTTTTGAAACTAATTCTCAAAATAAACCACTTTCCAAACTAATTCCCAAAATGGACCCCTCGTAGTATCGAACTGCGGTCTCTTCTGTAACATGGTCGTAGTTCCTTACTGCAGCCTACATACATACCAAAAATCCAGATTCCAAAATTTGGTTTAAAATTTCTCAAGTCCAAAGAAGTCCAAGAGATATAACTTAGGCCGCAGTTGGGTATTGTAGTTGACAACTGCGGCCTACGTTATTTTAATTTTTTTTGGATGTTTTAGATTTCTTGCACATTACCGATCAAAGATTCAACTCTCTGGACATTTGGAAGTTTCCACAGTCGCAGTTCCTAACTGCAGCCTCAGTAAAAACTAGGTCGTAGTTGGAAATTGTGACTGTGAACTTCCAAATGTCCAGTGAGTTGTCTACTGTCTGGAAACTTTAAAGTTTCACAGTCGCAGTTGCCAACTGCAGCCTCAGTAAAAATTTAGTCCTATTTTGGCTATTTGTGCTGATGTTTTTAATGTGTTGAAAGTTGTCTATGTTGAAATGTGTATCAATGCCAAATCAATGCAAAATGCCAAAGTGGTCTATTTTGGAATGTGTATCAATGCCAAATCAATAAAAACTGCCAAACCTGACTTGTTATGTGTATCAATGATGTTTATGTCAAATCAATGCAAACTGTCAAACGTATTATTTTTAAAAAAATTTAAAATAACTCAGGACGCAGTTGCCAACTGCAGGCTTAGTATTGCCGATGCCGCAGTTGCCAATTGCGGCCTCACTGATATTGGCTTCTGCCGATACTTTTTATGTGCTAATATTGGCTTTTAGGAATGTGTATCAATGATGTTTATAAAAAATCAATGCAAGCCAAAAGAGTATTTTGTTGGAATGTGTATCAATGATTCACATGCCAAATCAATGAACAATACCAAATCAATTTAAAATTTATCTTTAACTCCTATATATACAAGAGAAGTATTCTCTTGAACATCATGTTTCTCTTGAACATGATTGGGGGGGGGGGGGAGATGAAAAAAAAAGAGAAATTTTGGAGATGATTTTTTTAATGTGAGTAGTAATGGATCATGTATTCAAATATGTGAGATTATGTTGAGTTATGTGAGTTTAAAGAGGGAGATAGATGCATGTTCATACTAGTATACTAGTACATTCTGGGTTTCCCTCAACGGGTTGGGAAGACTTCTCATTCTGCGTATTTTCTTTCTTTTGTAAATGCATGAGTAGCAGCTTTTTCTCCCGTTATACACTTCAATGCACCACCATTTGACAGTGCAGAAATTCTTTGGTTTGGAGGATGGAGTAGTAGAGGGTGTCACAATGTATTCGTGCTACTTTTCAACTTCTTGACATGCACCACTCCTATTCATGCACCAAATAGCATAAATAGGAGGAAGTTGTAAAGTACTATAAATACACTGCTACACCCACTACTACTTCAACCTCTTAACGAGAGAATTACTGTCTATCTAATGGTGGTGCATGGAAGTGTATGTAGGGAGTACAACTGCTACTTCTGCATTAAAAAAATGCAGAATCAGTAGTCATTCTTGCCCGTTTGAGAAGAAACCTAACATGTACTTGTATACTAAAGTGATTATTGCCTCTAATCAAATCTATATGTAATCAGTTTGTAATGTATGCATTACTGTAATTTCAATTGAATTAATGGAATCAGTTTGTAATGTAATTAGTATGTAATCAGTTTCCAGCATTTATAAAAATTTAAATAACGGAGGCCGCAATTGTCAATTGCGGCACACGCATTATCGAGGCCGCAGTACCCAATTGCGGCCTCAGTTATCTCTCTCTTTGACTTCTTTGGACTTGAGAAATTTTAAACAAAGTTTTGGAATCTGGACTTTTTTGGTATGTATGTAGGCCGCAGTAGGGAACTACGACCTTGTTTCAGAAGAGGACGCAGTTCGGTATTGCGAGTGGTCCTATTTTGGGAATTAGTTTGAAAAGTGGTCTATTTTGGGAATTAGTTTCAAAAAGTGGTCCTATTTCGAGAAAAAAATTGCGGGGTTTTAGGGTTTAATTAATTTGGGGATTTTGGGGTATAGTTTTAGAATTTATCACAAACCCTAATACTTTATTATGACTTCTCAAACTCTAATAATTATCTCAATTGTCTCACACAAAGGATGGATGGAGAGCAATAACTGAACACAATAATCTTTTTAATCAATAATATCATATTTTCTCATTATTCTCTAGGCCTATATATAGGCTCAAAACAAATTCAAAACAAATCTCAAACAAATCTAAAATAAATCTCAAACAAATTTCTCAAATAAACTACATATGGTTAAATCTCAAAATAAAAATAAAACAGATTTGATGTTCTCATCATTCTCTCTGGGTGGGAGAGGGCTCGACCCAGTCGAGTCAAAATCAGTGATCCTGTCGTGGTGCTCCAAAAGATCTGGATCCAAGCACGGGAGCTCCTCACGATTACTCCAAGTGTCATTCGACTTCGGCTTGTTCTTTCAACTCACCAAATACCTATGAATACCACCGTCTCTAGTAGAGATTATCTGATCATCTAAAACATTATCTAATTTGTTTATCGGTGGGTAAATAGTATTAGGTAGAGGGAAAATGTGGAAATCTCACCAATAGGCTGTAGGGTAGGCTCATCTATAAGAGAATTTTCAGGGTTAAAGTTTGGGCCTTCATAGAGTATTAGATCCTCAATATTGAAAGTCTTACTTATGCCAAAACCTTCAAGAAGGTCAACGACATTGGCATTATCATTGATTTTATGCAGAATTTTAAATGGGCCTGCAGCACGTATGTTCAATTTCTTAAAGGACTTAGCTGGAAACCGTTCCGGACGAATCTGAATCATCACTTCGTCACCAACATCAAGAGTTTTAAATTTTCTTCTAGTATCTGCTATTAACTTGTAGTTAAAATTATTCTCATTAATTTTATTGAAATTTTCTTTGCAAGTCATGAATGCGATATGAAAATGTGGATGCAAACTCTAAGATGCTATAATGTTCTAACATAAGGATAAAATCTATAGGCTGCCAAGTGACTTGAGAAATAATGGGTGCCTCAGTACATTCAATGGGTGATTGTATCGACCGAATACAGTGGAGAGGCTGGTCATCCTCTTTTTCACCGAAGTCATCATTTACATGAGGTTCATAAGTAAACTCATTGTCAGGCTCATCAGCAATGACAACAGTACCTTCTATAATGTTGATCCTTCTGTGGCTGGGACAGTTGTCAGTATCATGGCTGTATTTCTTGTATTTATAGCACTTAGTAAGAGGATCAATCTTAGAACATTATCTTTCAGTGTTATTACCCATATTGTCATTTCTATGTGAATAGGAATTTGAAGTAGGTTTGCTTGGGTAAGACTTGTTCGGGTGCTGAGAAGAGGGGGCTCAGGTCTAGAGGGCTCAGTAGAGGTTATTCTAGAGGAATGATCTCTCGAATCGCTGACTTGTAGTGAAAACTTGCTGTAAGGGAATCCATATCGAGAAAAATGGCATAAGCTGCTGCTAATGAATTCACATTTCTATGAATTAGCTTGTTCCTAAGATCGGTTTGTAATTCATCTCTGAACCTAGATAGGGTTTGTTCTTTGCTCTCTTTACTTAAGGCATTGCACCGAATAAGGCAGTCATCAAACTTATCAATATACTCTTAGGTGGATTTGCTTCCTTGATAGAGCTGGTTTCACGAATCTAGCAATTGGGTGTGGAACGATAACGACATATATCTCTCAGTGAGCTTACCTTTTTTGGATTCTTAAGTGGATATGGGTGTCAGGCCTCGGCCTTTGCGGGTGTGTTCAAGATTGATCCAATGTTGTTGAGCTTTACTAGTCAATTTTATTGTGGCAAATTTAATCTTCAGGGCCTCGCTCATGTCAAACCACACAAAGTAGTGTCTATGGCTCGGATCCAATTGAGATAAGCTTGGGGTTCCATACGGTCTTTAAAGTGGGGAACGTCAGCCTTGACGTTCTTGTATTGTTCGTCAGGGTCGCGATCTTGACGACGGCCGTCACGATCATTCCCTTGAGGGATCTGACGATGAAGCTCAGGGGAAACGTTTTGATTCAATTTCACTTTCTCAAGCCACTGATTGATATTGGCAAGAATTGCTTGAATGGCCGCGAGGGTAGTGAAAATATCAGAGTTGTCCATTTCAGTGCAAGGAGGGCTCGCGAAATTCTAGGGTTCCTAATTGGGTGGTTTGGGAGAGAAAAGAAAGGCTCTTCGGGATTTGTGATGGTGCTGCGAAGACGCATTCATCAACCGTGAAAACTAGGGGTCGTGGAGATGTGTGTTTGCTAAAATTTGGGAAAACATGTCTAAATGCACCTAAGTTTTTTTTTAAAATTTAAAATCCGAAACAATCTAAAAGAAAGAAAGAAAAATAAATGACTCTAAATTCTAAAACGATCCTAAATGAATGCAAAAATTAAGACTAAATGATGCAAGAACTAGGGTTTTGAAAACCTTCTTGAAAATTCTCTATTTAGGGTTAAATTTATCAATATGTAATGCAGATTAAGCAAGGTTGTAAACGGCGTTAGGCGGTGGCGGTTTGGTCAAGGGGTGCCTAGGCGGCTGATTTTTTTTGTTGTCGATTTTGTTAATTTCAGCTCATATTCTTTAATTTTAAATATAATTATGCAATGGAATTGCAAATATTCATCATGTTCTTGTGTAATATGTGTAATTAAAGCGTGTTTATGCATAAAAAAACTTTCTCGTGCAATTAGTGTCTAAATATGTGCAATATGTACAATTAAAAAAACAATTGTCCAATTATAATATGTGCAATATGCCAATATGTGTAATATGTGTAATATGTGAAATCTATCACCAATAATACTAAAAAAAGTAAAAACAATTCCACTACTATTAAAGATCCATACATAGTTTATAATAAATTAATAGTAGTTTTTTGTGTGTTATTTTATAGTATTTAAAATAAAAAAAAATAGAAAATGCCTGGGCGTTGGACATTAGGCGTCCGCCTGATCAGCGCCACTGGCGCCTACTCAACAAGATGACCGCCTAATCGCCTCCGACCGCCTAGACCACCGCCTATGGCAAAGACGGTTCGTTCTCCTCCACTTGAGCGCCTAGGCACCGCCTAGGCATCTGAGGTGGCCGCCATTTTAGAACACTTTGAGAAATTAAAACTATTAATCGGTTTGATGGATTTTCAAGATATGAGTTAAGTTGAACAAACCCAATTAAAAATTCAATCCTATCAATCAACAGTAATACTTAATCGTTTTTAGCATGTAAGATATTCAATAAAGATTCGTACACTATTAGGTAAGTAGAACACACTCAATTTTTGTGGTCGACAATTAAATCAGATAATATTCTGGAGATGATAGATGATATCACAAATAAATGAGAATGGAAAGAACTTACCGGGTTCGTATACAGTGTTACGATGCTGCTGGATTTGAATTTGGATTCTACCCAAACACCAAACACCAAACACCAAACACCAAAGCTATCCAATCGAAAAGAATCAGATCTGACTTGATCCCCTCTTTGTTGTGCGTGCAGGAGGTCGATGGCGGCAGTCGGGGTTGTTGAGCGGTGGTTGCGGATGACGTTGTTGGCGGCGGCGAGGGCCTGCAGTCGACGTCATGTGGTGGTCGAGCTCATGTATACAAGGGAAATGAGGTGGTTTCAGATGTTTTGTATGTCTAGAGTTGTTAATCGAGCCAAACGAGCTTAGGTTTGAGTTGTTAAAGCTTGTTCATTTATTTAATCGAGCCTAGGATTTTTGTTCAAGCTTGTTTGATTAAATAATCAAAATGAGCTCGAGCTCGAGCGTCCGTCGCGCCTAAGCCGAGCTCGATCCTTTTCAAGTTTTTTCACTTGTGTAAGGCATCACTAGTAACATCTACTTTTCAAAAATATAATTACCAAGTGTCAATAATATTTACAATAATTATATATTTATATTAATTCTTTGAATATTTCAGAAACTAGAATTTTCTTATATTGCATTGATTCAGATATGTATTCTAGAAATTATTTACATAGAGAAAGAGAAAATTTAGATCGTACCATTACATACATGCAAGTAATTGTTAATTATAATTGAAGCAAGCTCTGAACGAGTTTTTTGAGCAAATTTTGACCTTCGAGCTTCTAAAGCTTATTTACAGTCGTAGGGAGGTTTTGTTGCATTAGTTTGTGTATTTGTTTAAGTAAATGAAATGAACCATATTAATAAATCAACCCGTTGATGTTAGTCCTAAGAAAACTTGAATAAACACAGCCTAATGAGCCTAATCTGGGCGAGCTTAAGCCTAGATCGAGTCAAGTCTATTGAAGCTCTAACCAAGTCGAGCTTGAACATGAGCTGAGCTCGAACCGGTTTGTGCATGTTCGTTCACTTATTTAAATGAACATTAAATTTTAGTTCAAGCTTGTTTATTTATAACCAAACGAGCCTGAACAAGCTTTTAGTTGGTCGAGCTTGAGTTCAGATTCGAGCTCACCAGCTTATTTTACAGCCATGTGTATCACACACATTTGGGAGAAGACCGAGAGGTCTCCTTCCCACCTTAGGTTATAATATTACATATTATATATTGTTACTGCTTATTTTGGTGTGGTAGCAAATAAATAGTTTATATTTCGAAGGAAACTACTAAAGATCTGACCTTTAATTGTCGCCGTAAAAAGTGGTTCGATCTTTCTGTGATTGAATCTGGATCCTTGAAAGAGCATGTGGATCAGGATCTGACGGTTTTTGACGCGGCCAATGGACCTGCAAAAAGCCTGAAACACCGGGATTGGTCTCGGCGACGGACCCTCCAATGCTTAGTCAGAACTAGAGAGAGTTTGAGAGTAAAAAGAGAGATTACCTTCTCACTAAGGGAGGGGGGAGGGTATTTATTAGTCTGGGAATCAGTTAGACATAAATCTGTTATCTTCTCTACATTCTCTCCCCCCAAAGAGATAATATTAGTTACTCTCTTGTTGGGGATATGAGATTCGACCTACATCCCTAATGAACTGGGTGTCTCTTAGTTGGCTGGCCTAGTCACTTTTGATGGGCTTGAATGCAGCCCATTTCTTGTTAAGTGAGCTTGGAGAAGAATCTGTTAGGGGGGCTCATTACTGTTAATCTGCCTTTAGAAGTTTTAAGATTTGTGCTGGAATTTTATCACCCTGATTTGTTGTGATTTTTACCATTATCATAAGCCTCTACCCCTAGAGGACGATTTTCTCGTTTTTCGGGTAGTAGTTTGCCTTGTTTGAAGGTTTGGAGTGCTAGTGATGATGACATCGGTTCAAGACGATTTGGGCGCTTCTATCAGCGTAGACATCGTCTAGGACAGCTGCTTCATTAGCTTAGAATTTTATTTCAGTACCATATTTGTTTTTGGCAATTATAGCCATATGTAATCTTTCTTTTATGCATTAGAATATTTCTGAGATTTTAGAATATTTTGAGATTTGTATCAAGATTTGTTTTGAGCTTATATGTAGGCCTCGAGATTAATGAGAAGTTATGCTATTCTTGATTAAAAAAATTGTGTTGAGTTTTGCTCTTCATCCATCTTTTGTGTGATACAATTGAGATCCAATTATTAAGGTTTATGATAAATCCTGATGAAATTTTAGGGTTTATGATAAACTCTAAAAATACCACAAATCCCCAAATTAAAAAGATCCCCAAATACCCAATTAAACCCAAACCCTAATCTCAATTAACAACCTCTCTCCAATGTTCTAAAAGTCGCTAGGCGGTAGTCGAGCGGCCAATGGGGGCGTAGTGCCTAGACCTTGTAAGCGGGGATTAAGCGGCTAGGCGCTATGCGGTTATATTTATTTATTTATTTGAATATTTATTAATTTATCGATCTTTTGGTTTTGTTTTGTTGTTATCCATTCTTTTTATTGCTACACATTCTTACTCTTGAATTTTCTCCATATAATTGCAGGAAAACTTTACAAAGTCGAATCAGTATATTCTTGTATCGATGAACATGGAGAATACATCCAAGATTACAGCTCCTCTTTAGTATATGTGCATATTTTTTCAGTCGAATCGGTGTATTATTGTACTGGTGGACATGAAAATTCATATCTATATAATAAAACACAAAGAAAGCTATCAAGTGGCTCTCCTTCAATCCCCCCAAAATCAAAGGCCCAGATCTAACCTCACAGAACACATTTTTTCCCAAAAGTTTTTCTCCAAAACTCAAATTTAAATCCCCCAAAACAACTCCTTTATTTGTTTAATTATTTCTCTCTCTTTCTCTATCTCTATGTAAACATGGACTTTTATTTACAACTAATAAATTGTCATACTATTCAAACTTGAGCTACATAATTATTGATTTATTGTTTACAAAGCTTTTCATATGCTGTATCGTTCTGAAGACGTGTCGTAGGCACGTGTCCACGGGCAAATCTAGTATTTAATATATCATATCTGCCATTTACACATTTTATTTCTAACCTACTTTATTTTAAAAATCGGTTTTTGTCCTAAGCGGGTCTAGACCGCCAAGACCCGCCTAAACCTGCCTAAGACCCACCTAAACCGATTTTTTCTCGCCTAGACCTGCCTGTTTCCATAACCCGATTTTACAAACTTCTTAGGCCCCTTAGGCGAGGCGTTAGGCGGCTGCCTAGGCGCCGATTTTTAGAACACTGCCTCGCTCTATCTCTCCTTGAATTTCTCTCACCCTAATTGCCGCCCCCCCTCCATCAGCCTCCTCATCTTCCCCGCCTGAAGCCACCAGTCGACCGCCCTCGTCTGTCCTCGCGCAAGCCCGAAACCCATCCGCCATCTTCTCGTCGAGTTGCCCTAGATGCTCTCGTTCGATTTCCCCCCATCCACCGCTCGAACTCATGCACTTGTCTCCCACCTCTGCCCTTCGTCTCGCCCCACTCCGTCGAAGACCCCAGAACCCATCGACTGCCCCCCAGTCGCTCGCCACACTCTGGCGACGCCGCCAACCCTGTGCTTGCTGCCATTGCGCCGATCAGCCAACAAACAGCCCCCGCTTGCTGTCTTGCTAAGCTGCTGCTCCTCTCTTGCTGTTGTCAACCACACGGAGGTCCTGTCTTCGTCTTCAACATCAGTAAACTTTTTCCACGTTTCAAATATTTGTGTTATACTGTCTTATCATCTCCATTATATTATTTGATTTATCTGTCGTCCACAAATATTGAGAGGGAGCATTTCTACTTGCTAATTAGAGTACAAATCAATATTGCATCTTTTACTTGCTAGAACGCTGATATAATTATTGATTATTAGAACTGAATTGTTAATTGGGCTTGTTAAACATAATTCAATTCTTGAAAATCCATCGAATCGATTAACTGTTTTAATTTTTAACTTGATCCGCATTACATGTTTGGTAAAATTAATCCTTTAAGATTTTTGGAAATTCTCTATTTAGGATTACGTTTTACATCAGCTAGCTCGGTTTTCATGGGCGATTGATGATACTTGGAACTTGTTCGAAACTTATGGAGGTGGTGGATATTTTCCTGTACTTTTTCGATTGTTTTGGAATTTTTAATTTTTTTCGAATTAATAATTGCTTTTCCGATTTTTAATTTGATTATTCCTTTTTAAAATAATTTTTCTTAATTATTTTTCAGATTTTAAAGTTAAATTTCTGGATTTTTAATTATTTTTGGGGTTTTTTAATGTTTTATTGAGCCGACGCTATTTTTGGAGAGATCTGGATCAGCCATCATATCTTGGCCTGCCTGCTGAGTGAATGGAGGGGCTGTGGTGAAGCGGTGACGTGACTCGACCTTGATCACACGCGTGCTCGCGTATCTAGGTGATCAGATGGCTGAGAAGCGGAGCAAGGGAGGGGCTGTGATGAAGCGGTGATGTGGCAAAATCCCGTGTGCTGATCACGCTCGTGCTCGTGTATTTGGATGATTGGACGGACGAAAATTGAGCGGAGGTGGTACTTGGTCACCTGACGAATTTGGGCGACCAAAGAAGTGGATCTGGGTTTAGGTGGTGGAATTCGGATCGAACCGCTCCATTCGCGCCCGCTTGCACGCATCTTGGAGCTATCGGAAGGTGGTGGAGGGCACTGCAAACACCCCTCGACGACCTAGGGTTTCGGAGTTGCGGCGACATACTACTATCTTCGTCAACTTCGACGAACACCTTGTCGACCAATCCGAGCGTCGACCAAGAGCTTCTTCGTCGACCAATGTGTGTCGACCAAGTCTTCAAGTCCTCCATCGACCAACATCTTGTCCACTAATTAGAGCGTCGACCAAGAGCTTCTTTGTCGACCAAAATCTCCTCGTCGACCAACGTGTGCGTCAATCAAGTCTTCAAGTCCTCCGTCAACCATTGCCTTGTTGACCATGCTTTGCCGTCAAACTAGGGTTCGGTTGACCTAGGGTTTGGGCGACCTTGGGTTTTGGTTAACTAAGAGTTCATCCAACTTTCTTTGGACGTTTGGGGAGTGACAGTCATGTGCTCCAACTCTTCCTCCTCGATGCTCGGCTTGAGTAGGATATCGATGAGGACCGTACGGTCAAAGCCCATCGGAAGATGAGGAGGCTAGCTTGTAGAGGGAGATGCGAGTGACATTGGCTTCTTTGAATGCTGCTAGGAGTTCATGCGGTCGTCTCTGGCTTCATAATCTCCTTGGACCTGGTTCACAACTTGTTGAGAGTCGCTAAACACCTCGACTCTTGTGCACGTGCTTTACTTGCTAACCGGAGACTGACAATTAGTGCTCGTCTTCAGCCTCATTATTGGAGGTGAAGTTGAGGTGTAGTGAATATCGAAGTGTGAACTCATCGTGGCCGAGCAAGATAATTTCGGCTCCACTTCCTTCGAGGCAAGAGAACCCATCAACGTATACCTTCCTGAATGGGGGGTTTTCTTCTACCTAAGGTGAGTCGGGAATAGTGATTTCAACGATGAACTTGGCTAAAGCTTGGGCTTTGATTACCGTTCTCGGACGGTAGCGAATGTTGTGTTGACTTAGTTCGATGGACCACTTTATTTGCCTGTCAGAAGTACCTTCCTTACATAATAAGTCGGCTTCTTTACTGTCTTCTTCTCTGACCAAGACGGCGCAAAGAGTTTGGTCTGAAGTAACCGGGTAGAAATAAAGGATTTCACCTGGCTCAGGCTTGCCCAGGAGGGGGGATTGATGAGGTACGCTGAGTTGTTCGAAGACGACTTGCTGTTCTTCTCCCCACTCGAAACCTTCTGCTCCTCGGAGAACTTTGAAAAACGGGAGGCATTTCTCTCCGAACTTAGAGAAAATCGACTGATAGCGGCTAAGCACGCCGTGAGCTTCTGCACTTCCTTGATAGTGGTTGGGGGAGACATGTTGTAGATTGCTGGGAACTTTTCAAGATTGGTTTCGATTCCCCTCTGGCTAACCATAAGCCCAAAAACTTACCAGCGGAGACCCTGAAGACATACTTGGAAGGATTCAACCGCATGTTATGCTTACGCAATTCTCCGAATGCTTCTTGGATATCGGTCACAGTCTTCTTTTTGGAGAGTTTTGATTAACATGTCTATGTAAACCTCTATATTCTTGCCATTTTGACTTTTAAATATCTTATTTACCAGACGTTGATAGGTGATGCTGACATTTTTCAGGCCGAAAGACGTGACCGGTAGCAGTAGAGACCTTGATCCGTTATGAATATGTCTTTGGGGTGTCGGGTGGAAACATTTGGATCTGATTATATCCGGAGAAGACATCCATGAAAGTTAAGAGCTCATGACCGGACGTGGCGTCGATCAACGCATCTATGCTTGGGAGAGAGAATGGGTCATTCGGATACACCTTATTGAGATCGGTGAAGTATGCACATTTTCAATTTGTTGGCTTTTTAACCATCACCATGTTTGTTAGCCACCCGGGGTAGCTGACTTTTTGGATGAAGCGTGAGGCTAAGAGTTTGTTGACTCCTTTGACCGCGTGCACCCTGTCGTGAGCAAACTTGTGGCGCTTTTGTTGGACCGATTTGGCATCCGGGCTCACACTAAGGTAAGGTGGTGTATGACTAGATCCCCAGATATTCCTGGCATGTTAGCTGCGGTTCAAGCGAACAAGTCTTGGTTCTTCCTTATACAGGCAATGAGTTAGTCAAAAAGTTGCTCTTTGAGTTGAAGTCTTGCTTATCTGAAAACACTTTATCCTCTTGAGAGAAAATGATCTCTTCCAATTCGTTTATTGGCTTAGAGCTTATGTGACTCCTTTCTATCTGTAGTTTGATGACGTTGAGTGAAAGAACCGAGGCTTCCATTGTGGGGGTGTAACATGCTCGTGCTGCCTTTTGGCTTCCTACAACTTGGTGTACGCTAGCTGTTGTGGGGGAATTTCATTTTCATGTGGAATGCGGAGACAACTGCATGGAACACAGCCAAGCCTGGACGGTCAAATACAGCGTTGAACGCAGCTTTGACATTAACTAACATAACGTCTAGTGCCTCTGTTCGAGTAGCGGGGGCTTTTTCTGCTGTCACATCAAGTGTGAACCTCAACTTGAACGGGGGCAACTGAGAACCAGTGGAGTGTGTAGCCGGCTGGCTTGAGTTGGTATTAGGAGAGCTTGAGACTGTTCGAAAGTGTCCATGAAGAGAATGTTCACAGAGCTACTGTTGTCTACAAGGATGCGTTGCACTTAATGATTCACCATGCAAAAGCATATAACCAATGCATCGCAGTGAGACGTCCTGACGCCCTCATGATCTTTATCAGAAAAAGACATAGGGTAATGCGTTGCACTTATGCTTTTGGCAGGTAGGATGTCATGCACTGAGTTCACCTCCCCAGTGTTCTAAAAAGCGGTCTAGGCGGCCCTACAACGCCTCGCCTAGGGGCTAGGCGTTTAAGAAAATCGGTTAATGGTTCTAGGCGGTTAAAAGCGGATCTAGGCGGGCTAGACCCGCTTAGACCCACTTAGGACTTAATTATTAAAAAAAATGGATCCCACTTATTCCAACCCGACCCGCTCTAATACACTCAAACCCCTTAAATTTATCTTCCTCCTTTAAATCCCTCGTAAAAAATCCCAAATCAATTCTATTCTCTAAATCCCTAAATCATCTTCTTTAAAACCCCCAAATCACCTCTTCTGTTTCCCTCCTCGCAGTCGGAGGCTCACAGCTCGCAGCTCGCAGCTCGCAACGCGCTTTAATTTCGACCTCCTCCACCTCCCTCTTCCTTCGCCTCTCTCCTCGCAGTCGTTGCTCGCAGTTGTCAACACAACCTCCGCTTCTCTTCCCCAGTCACAACTCTCACTCACTCCGTCACTCAGTAGTCAAAACTTCCTCCTCCACCTTCCTCCTTGCAGTCGCAGCTCGCTTCAACTTCAACCGACGTCAGCACAACCTCTCTCCTATCTTCTTTAAAGCCAAGTTGTCAACACTACCACACACTGCCTCTCGCCTTGCTTCACCTCCAATGTCAACACTACGTCTTCTCTCTCAAACTTCTCCGTATGCAACCCCCCCCATCCCCGACTCAAGCCTCCCGCTTCCCTACACTATTTGCTCCTTGGACTGGAACAGCCGAACAAGTAATTTCCACTACTGTTCTTCGTCATAGATTAATACTAGTCTAATAGATGAGTATATGACTATACAAAAAAAGAAAAAGATTAATAATAATACACCGATTTGATTTTGTAAAGCTCATCCTGCAATTGCATGGAGAAATATCAAGAGTAATAATTGGTAACAACAAAACAAAACACAATGATAAAATATATAAGTAAAACTGCCTAGCGCCTAGCCGCTTGCGCTCCGCTTACAAGGCCTAAGCGCTAGGCACCCATCGGCCGTCCGACTACCGCCTAGTGACTTTTAGAACATTGCACCTCCCTAATGAAGGCTTTGTGAGAGTTGGAACCTCCCCCCATCTGCCCTCCGTGAATGGAGTGAAAAATGACCATGCGTTCTGAGTCTTGGAATTTGGAGGGCTTCTCTCGATGCTTATTAGTCCTCCGTGTCGGAGTGGTTTTGGCATTCTTTTGTTGGACGAATTGGGAGAGGTAGTCTCGGCGAATCAGATCTTCAAGTTTTTCTTTGAGGGCTTGACAACTGTCGGTGGCGTGTCCATGGTTTCTTTGAAATGCACACCACTTCATGTCTCTTCTCTTGCTAGCTGTGGTCATCTTGGGGGGAGGGCGAATTATTTCGTCATTTTCAACTTCCACGAGGATGGTTGATAAGCTTCCGTTAAGGGGAATGAACTTATTGAAGTGTTGTGCTGGAGGAGGGCAGCGTTGAGCTGCGCCGTCTTTCTGAGACTTCCTCGTCCTTCCTCGTTGGTATTCTTTTGTTTGCTCCCAGAATATGGATCCTTCTAGCCTTGAGGATAAATGACTTCCTCAGCTCCGATATACTTGTCTATAGAAATCTTTAGGAGGCCTTTTCTCGAGGGAGGCCTTCAGATCTTTGCGAGCGACGTGGCTGAAGGCGACAACCGTCACTGACGA
The DNA here is from genome assembly GCA_017893485.1 of Hemerocallis citrina. Taxonomy (NCBI): domain Eukaryota; kingdom Viridiplantae; phylum Streptophyta; class Magnoliopsida; order Asparagales; family Asphodelaceae; genus Hemerocallis; species Hemerocallis citrina. The sequence continues at coordinate 231,837,160 of CM030361.1, read as the reverse complement.
GTCCAGGGAGGCAATGGACCTTGCCTCGGTTGTGAAGCGCTTGGTAAAATCGTCCAGCAGATTTCCCTCTCTTTGCTTTAATTTCAACAGAGCATTTGTTTTATCAGCCTTGTGGTTGGACAAAATGTGCTATGAAGAGCCCCTCGAGTTGGGCGAAGAAGAATATTGACTCTGGAGTAAAGCGGGAGTACCACTCCCTCGCCGATTCCTTCAAGGTGGTGGGGAATGTTCGACACAGAAGTGCATCGGTGGTGTTGTAGATCATCATGAGACTTTTAAAACTTTCAATATGGCCGGCAGGGTCAGATTCACCATTGTCAGATTCAAACTGAAGAGTTTTGAAGTTCGAAATTGGTGCATTGAGGATAGATTCGCTGAAAGGAGGCCGACTGGGGCGGTAAGCTCTGCTGTAGCGGTTTCCTTCATGATTTATCTGCCCCTAGCGATCCTCCAATTCTCGGACACGACGATGGACTTGGTCGTCCCTCCCCTTGGACCTAGTTGTGAGTCAGTGGACTCTTATTTTGATGGAGTAGATTGGCGGCTCCACGAGTGTCGACATTGATCATGGGTAGCTCAAATGGCTTGAAGGATATTGTGCTTAAAGTTTTCACGTTTTGGCCCTTGTGGCAGGGCCTCCCTTTCTTTGTTGCTCTTGGGATGCTTTCGACTTTCATAAGTCAGGCTTCCTTCTTCACTACGCCCCCAATGAGAGGAGCATCTTGATTTCTACCTTGAAGGAGAGTTGCTTTTTCGGTTCTCTTGATGTCCTGGACGGGAGGCCTCGCCCCCGACACGCATTTCGTTCAAGCGATTCCAGAGGTTTGACTCTTGTTGCTGGGAGTTGATCATGTGTCGGATGTCTCTGGACCTCTATTGTGCCCCGGGAGGTGCTGAGAGATGAGAGGCGGTATGGACCGAGACGCGGTCATGTAGTGGGTGTTGTTCATAATGCGGTTCATGACGACTTTGTCGGGAGCCCCCCGATATATTTTCATTGAGAGGAGCTTGATTAAGTTGTTGGGGCTGATCTGGCTGATGATGAGGAATATGGTCCTCTACACGAGGAGCTTGTTGACGAGGGGGGTTGACTTGATGGCTTGAGGCCGCTGTTCTCCCTTTTTCTTTTGGTCGCATGATGGGATAACTCGGTGTTTCTCACGACAAGATCGGTTCTGAGATACCAAATATTTTTGGCAATAGATCAGTTACAGATTTGGTAACTGATTTGGCCGATACCGATCCCAAATACCAAATATTTTTGGCTACTCTATATCGTTCGTGATCCCGAGATTTTGAACCGTGATCTTAATCTTTTATGGGATGCGTAACTGATCTGTATTGTAATTTGTTCTGATATTTATGGTAATTTGTTCCACAAATAATAGTTTTGTGGATCGAAATTCCTAACAAAGAATGTTACCGTCCAAATTTTTCCACATCTTTTCAGCTATGTTGTTCCCTTGCTAGTGCAGTTGAATGCGAAAGATAGAAGGTTATTTAAACTTCAGGCAATAAAATATCTGAAGAAAATTATATACTCTAAATGGCAATAAAATATCTTCATTATACATGGAAAATGAAAGTTACAGAATACATACCTATTTGGAATTCATAATATTGAAAGAAGAAAAAAGATGAGCAGGAAGAGCAAGAGAAACAAGAAAGAAGGGAAAGAGGGAATGCAGCGGAAGAAACAATATTGAAATCATCCTCAACCCTTGAGTACCATTTTTAGTTGGTTATCATTTGTTAAACTCATCTATGATAGACAAGGAGAGGAGTTTTCTTCCAAATCCTGTCAGTTACTGGAATGATAAATTTGATTAGTGATAGTGACTTCAGTATGTATTTTATGTAAGATCCTACTGTAAAATATGTCTTAGGGGTGTTTATCTTTTGGGACATTTTGAGTCATGCTCCCTCCAAATAATTGATTATTTATAAAATTGTTGCAAGTTATTTGTGGGATAATTTGGATAGTGGGTCAGAACTATTGTCCTCGTCTTCACTAAAAAAGTCATAAAGGAAAAAAAGTTTGAGTCAAAAGGAAACTTCTCTAGTGCCTGCTATATGACTGTTAATATTTTCCTTGTTATCAGTAAGCAGCTGCATGATTTGAGAGAAACGGTTATGGTGGTTTGGGGACACACAGCGAAGATCGAGAACCGCCCTTGTTAGGTAAATTGATTGTATGAAAGTTAGGGGAGCAAACATGGGTAGGGGTAGACCCAAACAAACTTGGGTCGAAATTATCAATAACGATTTGAAAAGTGTTAATTAGACAAAGGAGGTAGGAAGGATTCATGTAGCCAACACCAAAATTGTTGGAGGAAGGCTGTATTGTGGTACACTTGTAGGCAGCTACATGTTAGTTGCTTGTTGATAACATCACGACAGATGATGTGGATTCACTGTATAAGATAAAATGCAGAAAAGGGTAATGGTATCAACTTTAGTTATGATTGTTCATGTCCAAAATTTAGGTATTGATTTTCAATATTATCTTTCTGTTTTCTGCTTTTATCATTTTATTTGTTAGATGTGTTGTAGTACTCTTAGTCTGTTGTTGTCCGTGTACCAAATATATCATAATCCCTTCTAGATTATTGTTTCTTATATTATTTCTTGTTTGCCTTAGCTTAATTAAAGACTGCATAACTAGTAAAGTAGGGATTGCCTACCTTACAATTCTCCTTCCAGTAACTACAAGTCCCTCTACTGTCCCGAAACATCGGAAGGTTGGTTAAGTTTGTGTTCTATACAAACTCCATATCATTTGAGCATGACAAAAATGGCTAGGCAAAGATGACAGCGTGATGATGCTCATACCTGTAATTATATATGTGAATAGGGTTGGCATTTGGGTCGACCGGACTGAGTCGGGTCGGACCCGTCCGGATTGAAGGCTGATTTGGGCGGGTTCGGGTCGGGTCGGTGGGTTAACCGGACCAGGGCCCGGCCGGGTTCAAAATTGAAAATTTTGAACCGGCCGACCTGCGAACCCATTAGGGTCGAACCCGTTTCGGGTCGGGCCGGGTCGCGGGTTGGCCCGGTTTGATTTTTTTTTGTTTTGACAACTTCACTTTAAATAAAAATTATAATAAGTATAACTGTATAAAAGTGAAAAAATACATATATTATTGATTATTCATTTCATTGTTGCTTCTCTTTGTTGAAAAACTTGATTTAATTGAGATTGAATTGAGTAGTAGTAGACTAGTAGTAGAGAGTAAGGTGTGGAAATTTTTAGATTGAATTAAGGAGGTTATTTATAGGGGGAAATACAAAAAAAACAAAAAAATATATTAAAAAGGACTAAAAAATCCACGGGTTGAACGTTTGACCCGAACAAACCCGCGGGTTGCGAGCAGGTTTGACTTGGTCAACGGGTTGGGCGGGCCGGGTCGAGCGGTTTGAGTTCGCAATTTTTTCGACCTGGGTCGACCCGGGTCAACCCTCGCGTTCGACCCGGACCCGAACCGGATTATAGCAGGCCGGGTTCGTGTGGGCGGGTCGCGGGTCAGTCCGGCCCGGTTGCCATCCCTATATGTGAACATGCTTGGCAGGTTCCATATTCTTGATATGTCAGCTTGCATTTTTCCCTCATTTAATTTTCTTATTCCATTTTTTTTTTTCGTTCGAACAACAATTATTTTATTCATACTTTGATGAAGGATTGAAAGAATCAATTTCTGACCATCTCCATTTCCTTTGTCTTCCAGGCTGCGAACTATTTGAACATCAAGAGCCTACTGGACCTTACATGTCAGACTGTGGCTGATATGATAAAGGGAAAGACTCCAGAGGAGATACGCAAGACTTTCAACATCAAGAACGATTTCACTCCTGAGGAAGAAGAGGAGGTTCGCAGGGAGAACCAGTGGGCCTTCGAATGAATGTGTCATGGTTGCCTCATTCCTGGTAAGTTCATTGGTGTCTGGAGGGATTCTTGGGAAAAAAAGATAAGTGAGCAGCAATGGATGGGAATTACTACTACAACTACTACATAATTACTTTATGGATTGTATTAATGTGAATATGGCTGGCTACCTTACTGGCCGATGATGATGACTTCAAATTGCATTTAGAATTTCCGTGATGCATTAGATATTAAGCTTCTGATGGTTGAATATTAATAAATATTAGATGGTCTGTTGTGTCTTCTTATTGTTGAGTTGTAAACTTGTTCGCAAACTAACAAGGAGTGCCCATAAGCTGCTGGGTTATTACCAGGAGTAACTAACAAGGAGTGCCCATAAGCTGCTGGGTTATTACCAGGAGTTCGAGATATGTGGTGGATGGGAAGTGAGCGGCTGATAAGGGTGGAATATTGGATGCAGGGATGGTTACTCATATTTCATGGATGGAACATGAATGCCAATTGGTGGTTGAGATGTATTGTACGGTTTTCTGGATCCTATCTAGGTCATATATTTGGGGCACAGTTTGACTGTCGAGGTCCTGAAGGAGTTTGTGGACCACCTCTAACAGCTATATGTGTGGAGTAACGGAGTGTTATGTTTTTTGGCCAAGAGTTCTTTTAATTGATTAGTGATTGGAATTGCTAACTGTACTATTTGTATTAAATACTTTGTCTACTTAGTACTTTTGCTTTGTTTATATACTGTGACTTAGTTTAGTCGGAATTGCCTTTAGATGACAGATAAATTTCAGTAACCATCGTTTTTTGCAGTTAACAAACATTCAAGTTTGTCTTGACTCATCTTTTAAATTAGCAACCAAAGTTACCAAAGAAATTACTTCGGTACTAAAGTCATGATGCCGTTGAAAATGTGATAAATGACCCACTTTGACCTATCTTAAATCTTTCTTCTCTCCTACTGAACACAAAATCTGTAAGTGCCAGTGTTCACTGTTAGACCTCTGCGTTAGTGGAATTTTTTTCCAAACTGTTCCACTTTTTGAAAGTTTTTTTGTAAACTGCCTTACTTTTTTTAAAAATTCTCAAAATAGCCTACTCGCTTTCTGAAAAAGCGAGTTTGGCTAAATTCTCCTCGCTTTTTCAGAAAGCGAGTCTTAGGTTTGGGTTTTGAACTTGCTTGCACTTGTTTTCTCAAAAAGTGAGGGGATTTATTCCAAACTCGCTTTCTGAAAAAGCGAGTGTCGATTGGTTTGGTTTTGCATCGGCCTACACTCGCTTTTTCAAAAAGCAAGGGGATTTATCCCAAACTAGCTTTTTAAAAAAGCCAGTGTCGATTGTGTCTTTAACCTCCAAACTCAAAATCAGATCTCACTTTTCTTAAATTCTCTATCTTCCTCCTCTTGTAACCCCGAAACCTTAACCTATCTCTCATCTCATTTTCGTCAAATAACCTCAAAAATTCGTCGATTAACCCATAAAATTGCTATCAAAACCCTAAACTCATCTTCCGAAAGATCTAAATTTTGTAATTTTGATATACTTGAAGATGATAGCAACTTCAACTCTTCTACCCAAATATCTATGGCTATATCCTTTCGAATAAGCTTGTGAAGGTATGATGCATATTGGCCTATTATTTTGTTCATTTTCATAGGTTTTGTTTTTGGGTAGATAATAACTCGTATATTCGTATAAATATACGTAGGTATGGATTACGATATTCCTATTTGGTTATACTTTGGTGGTGAAATAACATGATCCAAAGATTGGTTATTGTTATAGTGTGGTGGTTCCTGATATAGTTTGGGTACCTCGTACCATTACATTGACAGAACTAGTTGAGAAAATTTATGAAGTTACTAATTGGGATAGGGATCAATGTACGGATGGCATTCGGGTCGACCGGACCGGGTCGGGTCGAACCCGCCTGGTTTGGAGGTTGACTTGGACGGGTTCGGGTCGGGTTGAAGGCTTAACCGGGCTGGGCCGGGTCGAGGAGCTGAAATGGCGACCCGCCCAACCCGTGAACCCTTTCGGGTCCAACCCGGGTCGGGTCGGGTAGCGGGTTGGCCCGTTTAGATAGGATTTTTTTTTTTAATTTTTTATTTTTATATAATAATAATAATAATAAACATTAAAAATCGTAATAATAATAATAAGATTGAAAGAGTGAAATTGCCAAAAAATATTGAAATATTATTCATATGATTTCAAGTTATACAAGTTTCACAATTTCTAATAAGAAATAAAGATTTCATAAATTTATTTTATACACTAACATATTTCTTATATACAATTTCAATTTACTTCAATTTTTCTAATTTGAAATAACAAGTAAAGATTTAATACAATTTTTTTTATCTATTTACAATTGTCTTCAAGTTGATGGCCTTTAATTTGTTGTTGTTGACTTCTTATTGTTGGTCTTGAATTCTTCATTTTGGTTGCTATTGATGTTGTTGTTGTTGTTCTTCCGGTGAGTTGTTCCCACTTGTGGACGTAGATAATGCTTTCCCTTGTGTCTTATCATCAGCCTTCAGCCAGTCTTCTGTGCAAACGAGCATCTCTAACGAGTCGGACTTCAAGCGATTCCTGTAATCGGTTAGAATCCTGCCACTTGAAGAAAATGCACTTTCAGAAGCAACTGTAGAGACAGGAGGAGTTAGTAGATCTTTAGTCATATATTTAAGAATATATAAGTGTGTTCATGGTCTTTCCACCATTGTAAAATATCTAGTGGAGAAGTAGAAGACTCAGAATCTTATTGGTTATACCAATTTAATTCATTTGGTTGATTAGTCCTAGGTTTTTTGGATTGAATTTGTGCAAATAAATTAAATATTCTATCATCAAATTTACTGTTACCCTTACCTTGGGAAGTAGCAGAAGAAGAACTAACTACAGAAGTTATACTACTAGAAGCAAAAAATCTATCATAATAATCATACAAGTTATTTAATGTAGAATCAAATTTAACTAAAAAAGAAGCGCAATCAATTTTTATTTCTACATCCTCCCCAAGTAATGCAAAAAATATTTCAATCAAACTCTTCGTACCTTCTAATTTGATACAAGGATCCATAACGGTAGCAACACAAAACAACATAGGAGGAGGATTAAAATACTTCAAAAAAATTTTGTATGCAGGTTTTACAATATCACCAACAAAAGCATCATTTAACATTTCGTTAAAAGTTTGCATCATAGTAACTATTGAAATAAAAATGTTACTAGAAATAGATTCATATGATTTTGAAAATTTTAAAATTGCGGTTTTAAAAGGTTCTAAAAATTTCAACAAAGATTCGGCAAAAAACCAATCGGTGGGAGTCATTTCAAAATTTGGCATATTTTTTGCGATACAAAAATCATTTATACATGCTTTATATTTGGTAACAACATGTAGTAAATCAAAAGTAGAGTTCCGTCGGTGTTTGACATCCTTTGGAAATTTTCTAAAATGTACATTTGAAATCCTACACCAATTTTTCCATTCTTGAAATACGGTGCCACTTAATGCAATAAAATGTACACAATTTTTAATTTTAAGTATATATGCATCGACTATTTTTAATGCATCTTGAACACATAAATTTAAAATATGACATGCACATCTAACATGAAAAATATTATCAGATGGAGGGTTTAATGCAGATTTTAAAATACTAATTGATGCATAGTTGTTAGATGCATTATCAAAACTAATACACATAATTTTATTGCGAATATGAAAAACATCACAAATTTCTAAAATACGGTTTGCTATTTCAACGCCACTTTGGGGATAGGGCAACGCGGCAAGTGATATGATTCTTTTTTGAAGAATCCAATCATTGTTGATCCAATGACAAATTATTCCCATCATTGGATTATTGTTGCAACCCGTCCAACAATTCGAAGTTAAACTAACTCTACAAGTTAAACTCCATAAAATTGCAATTAAAGCGTCCTTCATTTCATTGTACACTTTAAAACAATCCGATTTGCAAGTATTTCTCGGGATTGTTCTAAAATGAGGGTGCCATTTGATTAAAATTTTCCAAGTCCCTACTCTCGGGATAGGAAAATGGTAACTCTTCCTTTATTACAAATCGGGCCATTTGCCGACGAACAAGATCGGGATCATAAGGGTGGCTATCAACTAGACCGGTCCTAGGGTGGATTTTTTGTTGGCCGGGTAGGTCAACAAAAAGGTTTTTATGGTTATTTAGGATGTGTCGCTTAATTGTACCCGTGCCATCACCCCTCTTGAATTTGTATTGCTTAGAATATGTTTTACAAACTTTCAAACCTATACCCGGAGTTTCTTCGTCTGGGATAAAATCGTAAAGTTTATGCCAATCACTACTTTTCCTTCTACTATTCCTACCACTAGGGGGTTGTGTTGTTTCGGTTGGTTGTTGTTGTTCTTATTCTAATTGTATGTCTCCTACAAACTCATTGTGTGTACCCCATTGTTGGGTAGGATGATCATGGTACTCTTCGGCGGGCTCACTATGTGGGACAATTGGTGGCCTACGGGAAGTGCCGGTGGAATTTTGCCCACTTTGGCTACGACTGCTACCGCGTGATCTAAACATGTTTATATGTAGTAGTGTATGTAAAAAAAAAAACTACACAATGTAGTGGCGATAAGTTACAAAAAAAAATCTAGAAAATAAGAGGGTTGTGAGAGAGAAGATTAAAAAACCAACAAACAAACAAGATACCAAAAATTATAACTACAAAAAAAAAATGAAATTGAAGAAGAGGGATATAAATTTTTGATACCGTTCACCGTGGATACGCGTAAATAAAAGAACCCGTAAAAATAAGAATAGAAGTAGAAGTAGAAATCCGGAATTGAAGAGTCGAGGAGAGCTTGGAGGAGTATAGAAGACTTGATCACTTGGAGTTGGAAGAGAGTTGAAAACTTGAAGAACGTTGTTGAATTTTGACTTCGAAACGATCGGAATTTGATCGTGTATATGACTTGCTAGCTTCTTTGTTCAATTGTTCACAAATTCAAATAAATTGAGTAATAATAGTAGAGAGAGTAAGAGAGAAATATGTGATTTTTTTGTTTGATTTTAGGGGGTATTTATAGGGTTAAAATAAACAAAAAAACACAAAAAAAACCAAAAAACCCCAAAAAATGGCTAAAAGAGCCGTTAACAACGGCTTTGTTGTACAGTGCTGCATTTCGCTCCGCTTGTGACCCGTTGGACCCGTGAGTCAACGGTTGACCCGGCGCGGGTCGAACGTTTGACCCGTACAGGTCAAACGGTTCGCAACCCGCGGGTCGACCCGCGGGTTGGCGGGTGGGTCGGCTATTTTTAAATGGGTTATCGGGCTGGGTTATACGGGTTGAACATGTGGATTTCGCGATCCGGGTCGACCCTGTTAAGGTTAACGGGTTTGACCCAAACCCGAACCGAGGTTTCGCGGGCCAGGTTAAACGGGCGGGTCGACCCGACCCGTTTGCCATCCTTAGATCAATGGAATGTGAAAATTTTAGCTCGATACGTAGCAGAAAAATGAGATGGCCAGTATTTTATGACAGTGCTCATTTCTACTGATAATGCTATGAAGTCAATGATTGCTAGGACACTTGATTCCAATTGTACTTGGTCTGCATTAGAGTTATATATTCAGCAAATCCAAATTTTGAATGCTCAGCCACATGATATTCCTTGTTCAAGCTTCTACGGGTAGTACCGACACAGCAGATGAGGTCTAATCCCGTTCAAACTTCACAAGAAAAACACTAGAAGAACTTTAAAAAATACAACAAAACTTAAAAATTTACAATTGTACGAAGAGCCGATGCCTTCGGTTGGAACATAGGCAAATTCATCGAATGTTGATCTGCTGGTTCAGTTGCCGGTTGACGAATGGGGACTACGACACCTGCAGGAGTCTGCACTGTCGAGGATATATAGCATCTCGTCATCCTCCCATACCGGCCCATGTAATTCGCATGCACTATTCGATCAAACGGAGGAATGTCACCAATGATTTCGTCGAACCGGTGCTGATTCTATCTCTCAACATATGTAGAAAAGCTGGCGGCCCAATTATGTCTGGATTGTCGACCCATTCCAGTAATAGAATGCATATCGGCATTGAATGGTTCGGCAACAGGAATCATTTGATGTAGACCAAACTGACGTAACACTCTATTCACATAGTAGAACTCAACTGTGCCGAAGTTGATTAATGGTGCTTTAGTCAACCACAGATCGCGCTTGAACAAGCAAATAAGCGGTAGTCGAGCAACACGCGCCTCCGTGTAGGGCATCCATACGACGCAATTGTCTACCAAGCTGTTCAACTCATCACAGAAGTAGGTCAGGCACCTGTTAGGGTTGATAGTCCATGTAAGATTGCCGGACCAGTACACACCGAGTGGAGGTAACATGTGCTGGTCCTCGGAAAGATGGACCCAGTGGGGTGATTGCCTCTGCACTACAGGCCGACCCACGTGAATACGCTCCTAACTCCAGACTTGTAACAATATCATTGGTCCATTCATCTCCACCGAACCAAGACTACACAAACACAAACTTCTATAGAGGGACGATAACGCGACACTACCCCAACTGTACTGTTCGACTCGTCCCAAATTTGCAATCAATGAGAGGTACATCAAGGGGACAGAGTGTCCGGTCGAATTTAGGAACATCACGCCTCCAAACAGTGTAAGAATGTAGGCCCTGCAGTAGCATTGAACCCATCATTAGTGGAATCTTCATTCAATCGGTCCTTGAATGTGTCCTTCAACCACTTCAACCGAATAAATTTTCCATTAACTGCTCCGGCTTCCACTTCGACACCGAGGTACTATTCCACTAAATATATCGGGTCGAAGTCCATTGTGCTGGTCACTGCCTGCCCATCAAAAGAAAGGCCGGTGAGTACAGAGACGTCCTGCAGTGTCACTATCATCTCCCAAACTGGTAGGTGAAAGGTGTGTGTGTTTCAGGCCGCCATCTCTCAAGCAGTGCGGTAAGAAGAGGCCGATCACACTTGTTGGAGCTCATCAATGCAATACCATATAATCCACAGTCCCTTAGAATCTTGTGAATCCGTGGGTGCATAGGTAGTGGATGCCCCCCCCCTAAATGTACATTCCTCCGATTCACCTTCCCACACATCCTTCGAACGATGTTGCGACTGGAGAGTAAGGAGTGTAGGGTCGAGGGGACCTGGACCTCCGAGAGGAATATAAGATGATGAAGGGGCTGAAGAAGAAGTACCCGCCACATTTGGATTAGTTGGGACCTATATAACAACAACAATTACATCAACAGACCGATATAATATTTTATTGTATGATAATCAAACTAATCAAATATAAATAATTATAAGCTTACATTAGTACGCTAGGTACCACCATGACGACCACCACGTCCACCGCGAGGAGGTGGGCCAAAAGAAGTACGTGGTCCATCGCCGTGAGAAGGTCTACTACTAGATCCTTCCTCCACATTCCCCATCGTCCGTGCCATTTATAATAAAATAAAGTATACTACAACTAAATGTTAGGGTTATATACTGAAAGCATCACTTTTGTATTAACTTTATTTCCTTATTTTTTTTGAATGAGAATCATATGGGCATATGTTTGCATATTGTGTTTATTATAATATTAATGCAAGTGTCTGATATTCTATAAGGTTGATAATATGGTGTGAGGTGACACACAGATGATCATATTATCAGTTCCCTATGGAATATATAAATAGTTTACAACCTAGACGGACTTGGACAATCCATTGGAAAGGTTGTAGTGTAATCTGGTATTAGTCTGTCTTGACTATAGGTTTACACTAGTACACTTTGTGTGTATTGAACATGACTACTTGAGGTTGTTCTCTTTGTACTGACTACAAAAGAGAACAAACACCTCTGTTATTATGGATGCTTATGCTCTTAATCCAGATATAATAACAGACATGTATATGCAGTGTGCATTACTTTGACTCATAAAAGAGTGAGATTCATTATGGATCAACAACCTCTATGAATTGGGTAATAGCATTGTATGTATGATGGGCTATTGATTGTAAAAGGAATCCATGTCCCAATACGTCGGGTTGATGATGTCCCCTTAAGGAGCTCATAAGGATTGTCATGTAAACCCTGCAGGTGGATTACATCCGACATGACAAATAAAGTTGAGTGGTACTACTTAAGGATAAAAGATGTTGATCAATATAGTTGTCAGTAACTTAATTTGATCGATGGACATTCGATATCTTAACATGGGAAGTTGAACGAGCATATAATAAAAGGAGTCCATAAATATAATTTGGGATTAGGAAGGTAGTGCAACAATAGCTCTTTAGTGGACCGAGCTATTATTAATGGGCCTGGGTTGTGTGTTCGGGCTGAACACGGGATACCCAGATTCGTTAGGAGACCTAACCCTAATTTCTCCTCATGGTCCCTGCCGTAGCCTTATATATATCCTCTATTCTCTGGCCGTCATTCACAATATGAAATATAAGATTTTTTTCTCAAAACTCGTGATTCACGTAAGGAGAGAAAGAGAGATCAGCCAAGGAGAAGAAAGGCTGGGAGATCGTCGCCCACACGACGTCCAACCCGAGAAAGGAATACGTGCAGAAGATCTTGGGGTCGCTGTCGTCTTCTTCTCACCGCAGGTATAATTTGTGAACCCTAGATTCCGCTATATAGGGTTAGATCACATTTTTAATCTGTTTATATTTAACGATCGATACGCACACCAATCCGTAGTCCTGGGAATCATCTCAGTTCCATCAATTTGAATCATCTCAGTTCCATCAAATGGTATCAGAGCCGGTATTGGATCTGCGTATTGATTGTTACATCCATGTTGTCCAATAAAACTTGTGTTGTATGATAGTCGGTAGATGTATATCTGTTCTAACTCGGTTTTGCAGGCATCTTAGATCCAACTATTATGGTCCAATGCATGTTTTGTTTGTGTTGTTGTTGTTTTGTGGATGTAATTATTGTGTTGTTGTTGTTTTGTGGATGTAATTAATATCACGAGGGTTGATCGTGCTTATAATTTTAATTTTTCTATCTAGATTATGTGTGAACTCCTTCGGGAGGCATAGGATTGATGTAATTTTAATTTTTCAATCTAGATTATGTATGAACTCTTTCGAGAGGCATAGGATTGATGTAATTTTAATTTTTTTTTTGATCGATCGTGATGGCGGTGGTGGCTGTTTCTGACGCCGGAGGAGATGCTGTTTTTAGGCAGTCCGGAGATCGACAGATGATTTTTCGATGAAGAAATCGGCAGCCAAACCTTTAAAAAAAAAAAAAACCCTCAGGAAAGATGGCCATAATAGTTGGATATTTATTTTCAAATTTATTGCCATTATTGCTTGTTCTGATTATGCATGTTTATTATTTTGTGATATTTTTTTGAAAAACCAGGATCACATTAATAATGGACAACATGGACATAAATTAACTAGTAGAAAAATCCTCATTGTTAAATAACTAAGTGGGAGAGGGAATTCATTTAACATGAATCCCACGGTCTCCATTGCTGGTTTGTAGGTGATATAATTATACTTGCGTGTTGGCTTTAGTGCTTTCCTCCATATCGGATGAGTATAATTATGGATCACCAGTACAGACTTCCTTAGGGATAATGGTAGAAAGTTACCTAGTATGTGTTCACTTCTCCATCTGAAGGAACTCAATACAAGATAATGGACTTAGTATTAAGCAATGGTATACACTTAGATACAAATAATGGTATCCTCCCCATCGGAGTCACTGCTATTATTTGTAGGACCAGAGCAAGACCAACAGATTAATTTTATTTGTCATAAAGTTGTGTTGACATGATAGTAAAATTAATAGGAAAAACCTACTTGAACAAATATTGAATTTGTATACGTCCACACTATCGTGGCATGCTAAATTCATGGTGTTTAAGGTGTTGGTGAATTTTTTTTATTGTTTTGAGGAAATCAATATTTAATTTATTCAAAATGTTTTGCCCTACATAATTTTTTTTTATGTGATTCTCAGGATTTCAAAAATGGGTTCTTTCAGTCCACTTATGGTGATTCTTAAAGAAAACAAACTTACTGGCCCTAATTATATTGACTGGAAACGTAACTTGGATATTGTCTTAACTGCTGAAGAGTACAAATTTGTACTCAATGAAGTATGCCCACCTAAGCCTGATGCTAACTCTGATGAAGAGGTCAAAGAGGCTTATAAGAAGTGGAATAAGGCAGATGAGATGGCGCGGTGTTACATTTTGACATCTATGTCAAATGTACTGCAGCATCAGCATCAGGCCATGGCCACAGCTTATGATATGATGTACAACCTTAAGGAACTCTTCGGACATCAGAGTAGAGCAGCTAGGCAATTTGCTATGAAGAGTTTGATGAATGCATCTATGGTTGAGGGGACACCAGTAAGGGATCATGTTCTCAAGATGATGGGTCATCTAAATGAGATGGAGATCCTTGGTGCTGAAATCGATGGGGAAACCCAGGTCGATATCATTCTCGGGACTCTGCCTAAAAGTTTTGACTCGTTTTGTCTTAATTACAACATGAACAAAAGGTTGTATACTTTGTCAGAACTTGCAAATGAACTACAGGATGCTGAAGCTCTCTTCAAGCAGAATGCCCATGTTTATGTGACTAAAAAGGTCTCTACTTCTAAGCCGAAAGGTGGTAAGAAGAAGAAAGTTCAGAAACAAGTAAACTCAGCAAAGAAGGGCATGGGACCTCAAGGCGCTGTGAAAAAGCCGAAAGGCAAGTGTTTCAAGTGCAAAGGGTCAGGACATTGGAAGACTGACTGTCCACTTCTCAAACAAAAGAACAAAGAAGGTATATCTCATTTACTAGTTGTTGAAACATGTTTAGCGGTGCTATCTACCGGCACCTGGTGTGTAGATACAGGAGCCACTAATCATGTCTGCAATACATTGCAGGGGTTCTAGAAAACCATACGGCTCAGTGATGGAGAGATATGCTTGTTTATGGGTGACGCTACAAGAGTAGCGGCCGTTGCAATAGGAGATGTTATTTTATCTTTTGGTAGAAATAAGTCTTTGACATTGAGAGATTGTCTTTATGCACCTTCACTAAGAAGGAATTTAATTTCTGTTTCTATGCTAGTTAAGGATGGATATTCAGTTTATTTTAATAACAATATTGTTATTAGAAAAAATAAGCATTTTATCTTTTCTGGTGCATTGGTTGATAATCTATATGTCATTAATCCTATTTCGCCCACAATGCAACTTATGGAAATGAATAATATGTCTTCTAACATAAATAAGAGAAAAGAACCTTCTTGTATGAACCAAACATATCTTTGGCACTTGCGATTGGGGCATGTTAACCTAAGAAGGATTCAAAGACTGGTTAAAGATGGACCTTTGAATTCATTGGAAGTGGAGGCACTACCAGTCTGTGAATCCTGCTTGGAAGGTAAAATGACCAAAAGGCCTTTCAAGGCAAAGGGGTATAGGGCCAAAGATGTGTTGGAATTGGTTCATTCTGATTTGTGTGGGCCCATGACTGTCCATGCTAGAGGTGGCTTTGAATATTTTATCACATTTACTGACGATTATTCAAGGTATGGATATATTTATTTGATGCGCCGTAAGTCTGAGTGCTTTGAGAAATTCAAAGAGTACAAGGCAGAAACGGAGAAGCATCATGGAAAATGTATCAAGTCATTACGTTCAGATCGTGGTGGCGAGTATCTCTTTGGGGAGTTTAGGGACTATTTGTCAGAGGCTGGGATTACATCCCAATTATCAGCACCTGGAACACCCCAACAGAATGGTGTAGCAGAAAGAAGGAATAGAACTCTTATGGAGATGGTTAGATCAATGATGAGTTATTCAGATTTACCAGATTCGTTTTAGGGATATGCCTTAGAAACTGCAGCTTATATTCTGAACTTGGTTCCTTCTAAGTCAGTACCAATTACTCCCACAGAACTGTGGACTGGGCGTAAGCCTAGTCTGAAACATGTTCGGATTTGGGGTAGTCCAGCACACGTGGTGAATGGGAAAGCCGATAAGTTGGAATCTCGTACAGAAGTACGCTTGTTTGTAGGCTATCCAAGAGGAACGAAAGGAGGTTTATTTTATAGTCCTAAGGATCAGAAGGTCATTGTTAGCACCAATGCTCGATTCTTAGAGGAAGACTATGTGATGAACCATAAACCCATATGTAGAGCTGTTCTAGAAGAACTGAGAGGTGAGACACCAAATACTTCAGTACCAACAGTACAGCAGGATGGACCACCAGTAACTGCACAACGTGTCATAAATGTTGCACCACAACCGATAGTGCCTCGTCGTAGTGGGAGGGTTGTGATACAACCTGATAGATATATGTTCTTGGGAGAGTCGTCAGACTTTGTCCCTGAGGAACAAGATTATGATCCCTGTACCTACAATGAAGCACTCCAAGATAAAGATGCAGAGTCTTGGCAAAAAGCAATGATATCTGAAATAGAATCTATGGATTCTAATCAAGTCTGGGAGCTTGTAGAACCACCTATTGGTGTAAAAGCCATTGGATGCAAGTGGGTCTATAAAAGAAAAAGAGGATCAGACGGTAAGGTTGAAACCTTTAAAGCTCGGCTTGTTGCAAAAGGTTTTACTCAAAGAGAGGGTATCGATTATGAGGAAACCTTTTCGCCAGTAGCCATGCTTAAGTCTATCCGGATTCTTTTATCTATTGCAGCTCATCTTGATTATGAGATTTCGCAAATGGATGTCAAGACAGCTTTCCTTAATGGAAGTCTTGAGGAAGACATCTATATGAAGCAATCAGACGGGTTCATTGAAAAGGGCCAAGAGCATCTCATTTGTAAGCTCAAGAAGTCCATTTATGGACTTAAGCAAGCTTCCAGATCTTGGAACATATGTTTTGATCAGGTTATAAAATCCTATGGATTTGATCAATGTCAAGATGAATCGTGTGTATACAAAAAGTGTGACGGAAACGTAGTGGTATTCCTAGTACTTTACGTGGATGACATCTTGCTCATTGGAAACAATGTGAAGGTATTATCTAACGTAAGGGTATGGTTATCCAAACAGTTTGATATGAAGGACTTGGGAGAAGTAGGTCACATCCTTGGGATCAAAGTTCTACGAGATCGCAAGAAAAGGATGTTGGGCTTGTCCCAAGCTTCCTATATCGATACTATACTAACTCGTTTTAGCATGCAAAATTCTAAGAAAGGTTTCTTACCTTTTAGGCATGGAATTGCTCTATCAAAGGAGCAGTGTCCGAGGACACCTAAAGAGATAGAGAACATGAAAGCAGTTCCTTATGCTTCAGCAGTAGGAAGCTTAATGTATGCAATGCTATGTACGAGACCAGATATCTGCTTTGCCGTTGGCATGGTTAGCAGATATCGGTCTAACCAAGGACAAGAGCACTGGACTGCCGTAAAGTATATTTTGAAGTACCTGAAAAGGACTAAAGATTACATGCTAGTTTACCAGGCAGATAGTTTAGTTGCCTTGGGGTATACAGACTCAAATTTTCAGTCAGATAGGGATTCCAGGAAATCAACCTCAGGTTATGTATTTACTTTGGGAGGTGGAGCCACTATATGGAGGAGTATCAAGCAAAAATGTATTGCTGATTCTACCATGGAAGCCGAGTATGTGGCAGCCTCTGAGGCAGCCAAAGAAGCGGTTTGGCTCAGACACTTCCTATTGGACTTGGATGTGGTACCTAATTTGCCTAAGGCTATTACACTTTATTGTGATAATAGTGGTGCAGTTGCAAATTCGAAGGAACCACGAGCCCATAAGGCAAGTAAACACATTGAGCGCAAGTACCACCTGATACGAGATTTCGTAAAGAAAGGAAAAGTTGCTGTGATCAAGATAGCATCAGCAGACAACCTACCTGATCCCTTCACTAAGAGCTTACCAGCTAAGGCTTTTGATAGTCATGTTGAGGGAATGGGAGTCAGATGCGTAGCAGCATGGCTTTAAGTATAAGTGGGAGATTTGTAACAGTATACTGAAAAGCAATGCTTTGAGTATAAGTGGGAGATTGTTAGGGTTATATACTGAAAGCATCACTTTTGTATTAACTTTATTTCCTTATTTTTTTTGAATGAGAATCATATGGGCATATGTTTGCATATTGTATTTATTATAATATTAATGCAAGTGTCTGATATTCTATAAGGTTGATAATATGGTGTGAGGTGACACACAGAAGATCATATTATCAGTTCCCTATGGAATATATAAATAGTTCACAACCTAGATGGACTTGGACAATCCATTGGAAAGGTTGTAGTATAATCTGGTATTAGTCTGCCTTGACTATAGGTTTACACTAGTACACTTTGTGTGTATTGAACAGGACCACTTGAGGTTGTTCTCTTTGTACTGACTACAAAAGAGAACAAACACCTCTGTTATTATGGATGCTTATGCTCTTAATCCAGATATAATAACAGACATGTATATGCAGTGTGCATTACTTTGACTCATAAAAGAGTGAGATTTATTATGGATCAACAACCTCTATGAATTGGGTAATAGCATTGTATGTATGATGGGCTGTTGATTGTAAAAGGAATCCATGTCCCAATACATCGGGTTGATGATGTCCCCTTAAGGAGCTTATAAGGACTGTCATGTAAACCCTGCAGGTGGATTACATCCGACATGACAAATAAAGTTGAGTGGTACTACTTAAGGATAAAAGATGTTGATCAATATAGTTGTCAGTAACTTAATTTGATCGACGGAGATTCGATATCTTAACATGGGGAGTTGAACGAGTATATAATAAAAGGAGGCCATAAATATAATTTGGGATTAGGAAGGTAGTGCAACAATAGCTCCTTAGTGGACCGAGCTATTGTTAATGGGCCTGGGTTGTGTGTTCGGGCTGAACACGGGATACCCAGATTCGTTAGGAGACCTAACCCTAATTTCTCCTCATGGTCCCTGCCGTAGCCTTATATATATCCTCTATTCTCTGGCCGTCATTCATAATCTGAAATATAAGATTTTTTTCTCAAAACTCGTGATTCACGTAAGGAGAGAAAGAGAGATCAGCCAAGAAGAAGAAAGGTTGGGAGATCGTCGCCCACACGACGTCCAACCCGAGGAAGGAATACGTGCAGAAGATCTTGGGGTCGCTGTCGTCTTCTTCTCACCGCAGGTATAATTTGTGAACCCTAGATTCTGCTATATAGGGTTAGATCACATTTTTAATCTGTTTATATTTAACGATCGATACACACACCAATCCGTAGTCCTGGGAATCATCTCAGTTCCATCAATTTGAATTATCTCAGTTCCATCACTAAAAACAATCGTTATTAACTTTACCAAATTATATAACCTACATATATAACCTACATATATATAACTTACATATATACAATCATTATTAACTATATCCAATTTTTACCCCCAATTTTGACATATATCCACATTTTATCCACAATTTTTAACTACATATATCTACATATATATACAACATTAAAAAAGATTGGGTTTGATAAATATACCGCAAGCTTTACCCCAAATTTCGAAGCACTCCACCTCCACCGTAAGCTTCACCCCCAAATTCAAAGAACTCCACCGCAATTTCCCCCAAAATCGAAGCACCCCCAAATTTGAAGTGGACAACCGAACGAAGATGAGATATTGAAGAATTTCGTGAGTGATTCGACGAAATTTGGTGGGTTAATGGCTGAAATCAGATCAAAAAATTCTTGGGTTAGGGTTTCGTGACGAAGAGGAGAAGGTGATAGAGAAGAATGAGATCTGATTTCGAGTTTGGGGGTTTAAGACCCAAACAACACTTGCTTTTTCAAAAAACGAGTTTGGGATAAATCCCCTCGCTTTTTGAGAAAGCGAGTCTAGGTAGGTGCAAAACTCTAACCTAAGACTCGCTTTCTGAAAAAGCGAGGAGGATTTTGCCAAACTCGCTTTTTAGAAAGCGAGTAGGGCATTTTGGGAATTTAAAAAAAAAGTAGGGCAGTTTGGGAAAAACTTTCAAAAAGTGGGACAGTTTGGGAAAAAATTCTCGTTAGTGAGCAAGATGCTGTGCTTGCACCAAAAAATTTCAATGAGTATTTGTATGGGGTAAGCATGTGGCTATGATCTTGATTTTTTTTTTCTTATATGCCACTTTTAGAATTTTTTTGCACTTACAGGACAGTTGTCAAAGTATTTGCATTTGTGGACTCAACAACTAAACTCGTTATTCCAAACGGCGAGTTTAGTTGTTTCATGCTCGCCATTGGGACACGATGAGTTTACTACTATTTTTTTTGAGAAACTCGCCGTTCCCAATGACGAGTTCAGTTCAAAAATTTTTAATGAAGACTCGCTATTCCCAACGGCGAGGACATTCCAACAGCGAGTTTAGTTCAAATTTTTCAATGAAGACTCGCTATTCCCAACGGCGAAGACATTTACACTAGACTCGCTGTTCGGACCGACGAGTTTAGTTAAAAAAATATTCTATGGAGTTTTTTTTTTGAAAATTCACTAAGTACAACAGAATGTTTCACTCTCTGTAAAATTTCCTACATCCTCGCCATTCCCAACAGCGAGTCTAGTATGAATATCCTCGCCACTAGGAATGGTGAGTCTTCTTTCAAAATTTTGAACTAAACTCATTGTTCCCAACAACGAGTATAGTATAAATGTCAATCGCATTGGGAACGACGAGTCTTTATTGAAAATTCTGAATTGAACTTGCCGTTTGGAACGACGAGTTTTTCAAAAAGTTAGCACTAGACTCGCCGTGTCCCAATGATGAGAATGAAATAACTAAACTCGCCATTGGGAACGGCGAGTTTAGTTGTTGAGTCAACGAGCGCAAATATTTGAGCAACTGTCATCTTTCTGCAAATATTTTCAGAAAAGTATCTTATAATAAAAAATAATTCTATGGTCTTGTATTAAAATTTAAAACAAAAAAAAAAGAAAAAAAAATCAGTCCAAACTTCATTCTCCCCCACAGGCATAGGGTTGGCGATACCCAATAGCCCCATCCAAAATCAGGGTATGGATTCTTAAATTAGATTCATTTTCCCATTGAATTCAAATATGGAACCTTGAGGATCCAAACCCGATAACCCCGTGGATAATTTGAAATATGTATATTAGTATATGTTAGTTTAATGATACATTCCTGAATGCATATAGAGTTTGGTACTTAGATATTCGTTTATTTATTTATTTATTTTTTTAAAAAAAACCTAGTAGAAATGAATTGTTTGACATAGGCGATACAAGCATTAATATATGAGGAAAGGAAACCTCATATTTGTAGAAGGAAAAATTCTTTAAATAGAGTACTTATACTCATATGGTGAGACTTTACATGAACGATCTATACCATTCATTTTGTTTCTAGTACCACCAGACTTGTGTGTATAAATAATTTACTTGTTTGAAGACTTCTTATCTATCACACAATACAATTTTGAATGTTATTGAAAAACCATTTATTTTTCAACCACGTAAAGCATGGTAAATGATCTTCATTTGATATTTTATAGACATACATATTACGACATAAATATCAAAGTGAATGGTGATGATCGTTGATAAGGAGCCCCAACTTGTTATATTACTTTACATGAGGAAATCACTTGAGCATGTGGCGACAACATTCTTATTTCCTTTTAATAATAGGTGAAAATTTGTGTTTAGTTATCTGGATACGGTTAATCTTTTGATCATATGATTGTTGTTTGTATGTTTATTCGATTATTTTCAATATGCATTAACAAAACTTTCTATTAATTTTATACAAATTTTAATTCTTTTTATAAGAATTTTACTATTGTTATGGAAGAAATAATCAGTTCCAAAATCCAATTCTGAATATGAAAATTTACTTAATTTGGATCCCAAATAGATCCTTCATATTTCAGTGTGTTTGGATTTGCATATGGATCATGTAAGCTCTTCCTGAACCTGATCCGTTGCAATCCCTACTCCGCCATCTCCGCCTTTTCCTCTCTCATCGCTGCCCCTCACTCTTCCTCTCGAATACAACGAAAGTCAAAACCCTGGAAACCCATTCCTTCCTCCTCCTTCAAATGCATTCCCTTATCTTCTCTCGAACTCTTGCCCGCCTAACCTCTCGCTCTCCTCTGCTATCTTTTTCTCTCATCTCAATTGACCAGTCATGACAAGGGATGCACTTTTCTAATTGGCTGCATCAATACTCTTATCTTTATTGAAATCAGATTTGGGGAAAAATATATTTTCTTATTCATTGTTCTTCTAATGTTTTATCTCTTTATATATATAATACTTTCTTGGAGAAGATGTATGATTGACCGATAAGAAGATTAAGAAGAGAAGATTAAGGAAATCTATTCCTAATCAATTTGGAAACAAAATATACATCTCATATCATACCAACTATATTTTAACACTCCCTCTCAAGTCGGCGTATAGAAATTGAACATGCCCAACTTGTCCACAAATTTCAAGAAAAGCTGATTCGAAACGGCCTTGAAAAGAATATCTGCGAGTTGGTCTTCTGACTTCACCTTAAGATATCTCAATAATTTTCTCATCTAATCTCTCCTTGATGAAGAATCTATCCACTTCTACATGCTTCGTTCTATCATGTTGGACTGGATTGGCTGCAATATCACACGCCGCTTGATTGTCACAATACACCTTAATAGGCTCATTTGGACCACAACATAAATCTTGTAACAAGTTTAAGCCATAAAACCTCAGTTATACTCAGTGTTACTCCGCGATACCCAGCCTCTGAACTAGAGCGTGCAACAATATTTGCTTTTTCCTTCTCCATGTAAAAGGATTTCCTTTAACAAAGGTAAAGTATCCTGAAGTGAAGCGCCTATTATCAACAGACCCTGCCCAATCGGCATCATTATATGCCTCAACCTTCAAGTGACCATGCTTTGCAAATAAGATCCCTTTTCTTGGAGCAAACTTTATATATCTCAGAATTCTCATCACCGTATTCATATGTTATTCCCGAGGTGCATGCATAAATTTACTCACCACACTTAAGGTATATGAAAAATATGGCCGTGTATGTGCAAGATACATCAGTCGTCCTACCAATCTCTGATATCTCTCCTTATCACAAGGCACCTGATTAGGATCATTCCATAGTTTCAGTCATTCTTCTAATGGTGTATCAATAGGCTGACAAGCAGACATTCCTGTTTTCTTCAACAAATCAAGAGCATACTTTCTTTGAGACAGAAATATACCCTTTCCAGAGCAGGAAACTTCGATACCAAGGATATATCTCAAAGGGCCAAGATCCTTCATTTCGAACTTTTGTGACAAGTAGCTCTTTAATGCCTTTCTCTCCTCATGATCATTTCCACTTACTATCATATCATCCACATATATAATGAGAGCAGTAATCTTACCTTCTTTTCTTTTCAGGAACAAAGTATGATATGAATTACTTTGACAATATCCGAATGTCTTCATTGATTTTGTAAATCTTCCAAACCAAGCTCTTGGTGATTGCTTGAGACCATAGAATGCTTTCTTCAACCTACCCACTTTATTACTGTGTTAGACTGGTCTATTTGATCCGGGTGGTAGATCCATATAAACCTCTTCTGTCAATTCTCCATGCAACAAAAACATTCTTCACATCAAATTGTTCCAACGACCAGTCAAGGTTTGCAGCAAATGACAATAGAACTCAAACAGTGTTAACGTTTGCCACAAGTGTAAATGTTTCATCATAATCAATTCCATGAGTTTGAGTGTACCCTTTGACAACCAACCTTGCCTTGTATCACTCTATTGAACCATCAGACTTATACTTCATCGTATAAATCCATCTCCATCCTACCGGCTTCTTTCCTGCTGGCAGTTCGACTATCTCCCAAGTATCATTCTTCTTCAAGGACCTTATTTTCCTCAGCCATAGCCACTTTCCACCTTAGCTTGGCTAAGGCTTCCTGTACACTGTTAGGAATAGATACAACAGATAATTGATTCACAAATGACTTATTTGATTTAAACAATTGGTGAGTGGACACATAATGACTCATGGGATACTTGCCATTACTAGTGGGATCAGGCTCATAAGTAGGTTTTGGGATACCTTTAGTAGTACGATTCAGGAGTTCTCTTCATGGCGCTTCGAATAACGATGACGATTGATTTTAGGGTTCTGAAAGTGTTGGTGGTGGAGAGGACACTAGTGATGGCATGAATCCCGATGACAATTGCTTTTGGGGTTTTGACGGTGCTGGTGGTGTAGAGGACACTAGTGGTGGATGAATCCCGACGGCTCATCTTCGAGGAGGTTCTGCACCGATTGTAGTTCGTCGTGGATGTCTTCTCCCTCATCAAAATCTTTATCCGAGTGATTGTCATTACTTACATCCATATTTTCACCCATTGTATCCGATTATTTAGTCTGAATGGTAATCACTTCATCATAGGTAAGAGTTTGAACTTCACTTCGGTATCCCTCCTGAAGTTCAACCACAGAGGAAAAATACATCTCATTTTCATGGAACACAACATTCATAGTCACAAACATCCTTTGAGTTGGTGGGTGATAGAACCGATACCAATTCTAATCCTTTGCATATCCTACGAAAACACATCGTACATCTCGAGGAGTTAAACTTATCTCACTTATATTGATGAAGGTGGACAAATGCAACACACCCAAACACACGAGGTGGCAAGTTGAAGATTGTTGGAGCATTCACAACTTCACTTAATGCCTGAAATGGGGTGATAAAATTTAGGATACTAGAGGGAACTCGGTTGATTAAGTATGCAGCCGAAGCAAGAGCTTCCCCTCAATACATTAGTGGCATATTGCTCTGAATAAGGGAAACACAGACCATCTCGAGCAAGTGTTTGTTCTTTCTTTCTGCAATTTCATTATGTTGTGGTGTATATGAGCATGTGGTATGGTGAACAATTTCGTGTTCCACCAAATATTATTGCAGAGCTGAACTCAGGTACTCGCCGCCATTATCACTCGTAAGAACTTGTATCTGAGCTTTATACTGTGTCATAACCCACTTATGAAATTTCTGAAATAGACCATTAACATCACTTTTAGTCTTCATAAAAAAAATTCAAGTCATATGAGTACAATCATCAATAAATGTCACAAACCATTTTGCTCCTCCAAAGGTAGTATTTTGGATGGACCCTAAACATCAGAATGAATAATCATAAATGGGAAAGAACTTTTACTTAGATTTAGAGGGAAAGAGACACGGTGACTTTTTTGCGAGTTCACACACATCACACCGAAATGTTAAAATATCAAACTTCAAAAATAAACTTGAAAATAATTTATTTAAATGTATAAAAGAAGCATGCCCCAGACGTCGATGCCATAGCAAAATATCTGATTTCTTCTTCTCCCCCTTGGATCCTTCCACAGATAGGGCTTGAGTCAACTTGCTTGAACTTTCAGATTCTAAATTTAGGTATTAGAGCTTTCCGTGTCTAACCCCATAACCAATTGTATTGCAAGTCCGAATATCCTTAAACACACAATGGGAGGGCCAAAAAACCACAATACAATATAAAGCAATAGTTATTTTGGCAACAGATAACAGATTAAAATTCAAGAATGACACAACTAGTACATAATTTATGATTAGGATTTTTGTGAGAGATAAGAGACCCTCACCACTAATGGTGGTAGGATCACTATTGGCAGTGGACACACTGAATTTGGTGAATGGCTGTAAGGTTTGGACTTGTCTACTATCAAAAGTCATACGGTCGGTAGCTCCTGAATCAATCATCCATGCATTATTCATAACAAAGGTAGAAATATTAAATACCTTACCATTTTTACCTACATCAGTAACTAATGTAGAGGCAGATCAAATACTCTTTTCAGCTCAATCGGTATCTCCAGCGGCAATAGTGGGTTGATTGCAATTCCTCTTCCGAGTATCCCTGCTATGATCCCACTTATCTGGATAGCAGATAATCTTATAACAACGAGCTTTCGCGTGATCGATTTTGCCACAATGAGTACACTTTTTTTACTCGTATGGTAGTTTTGGTCCCATGGCGAAGAACAACAAACATGAACACAACAAGCACTACTAACAGTAAACACAAATCAAAGACCCAAAACAGGAAACACCAGAATCTACTAACAGTAAACACCGATCAAAGCTCCAAAATAGCAAACACCAGAATCTGGATATGATCTCCCTCTCGATCCAGATCTGGAGTTGAGGACTTTCGGTGTCAACGACAGTGGCTTCGGGCAGCAGTGAGGGAGACGACAGTGGTTTCGGGCGACGGTGTGGAGTTTTGACGATGACGACGGTAGCAGTGCGCAGACGGCGGTGCTTGGATCGGGGCTTGCTGATATGTGATCAGCGATGACCTCGAATTGAAGGGGCGCTCTTCGGTGGGAAGCGACAGTCACTGAGGATGGAGATCGGCAAGAGCTAGGCGACGGCGGTGCTTGGATCTGCAGACGTTGCGACAGTGGAGTAGTGCAGCGGAGCGGGAGTGGATTCGGGGTTCGCACAGTAGTAACTTCGAGGATCGGTGAGGCTGATGAACAGTGCCTCTTCTTCTTCAAGCAGCCTAAGATAATTTACGCTCTGATACCATATTAAAATCAGATTTGGAAAAAAAATATACTTTCCTATTCATTATTCTTTTAATGTTTTATCTTTTTATATATACAATACTTTCTTGAAGAAGATGTACGTTTGATTGATAAGAAGATTAAGAATAGAAGATTAAGAAAATTTGTTCCCAATCAATTTGGGGATAGAATATACAGCTCATATCATACCAACTATATTTTAACAATCTCCTCCTTGCTATTGTCATCTCTCCACTGTACCAAAAGACCCCAAAGTTGACTTTGTTAGAAAAATATCAATGGAATTATTACTATTATTTAAATAGCAACGATTCTTTGTAAAATAGTTACTTTTGGTCAACAATCGGAAACATCTGAACAAATATGATAATATCAACTGAACAGTTTAGAAAGGACCGGCTTTATGGAATGTCAAGAAAATCTATCCCAAGGAGAACAGATGCCATTCTCGTGCAGGCGAATTTTTTTCCTAAATGACCCTTTTTATGAAAGTATGGACACAAACGATCTGTTTTTTGAATTAATTCCATAAACGACCCACTCGCTTTTTGAAAAAGCGAGTGTGGTATAAACCATCACGCTTTTTCAAAAAGCGAGTCTTGGGGTTCAGAAAATTTGTAAAAGCGAAGACTCGCTTTTTGAAAAAGCGAGTGTGGTATAAAACATAACGCTTTTTCAAAAAGCGAGTCTTAGGGCTCAGAAAATTTGAAACCTAAGACTCGCTTTTTGAAAAAGCGTGATGGTTTATACTAAACTCGCTTTTTCAAAAAGCGAGTCTTGGCTTGGCGCTCATGAACACTTTTCCTCTAATCTCCATTCAGTCTTTGTTAACGAACCGTTATCCATACCAAATTAACACCTGTCACCTCAATCTTAAATTGGTCACCTCTTAGTTTTTGCTACACTAACTATATAAATTAATAATTATGGATTAGTTCATCAGATTAGCCCCATTGTTAGCCTCAATTGTACATACCCAAGCCTTCAAAAATAAGATCAATCTAATATCTCAGTGAACCTAGATGTTTGTATGCAACATTTTCTCCATCTCTTAATGTATGCAACCTAGATGTTTGTAATACCTTAATGTTGTCAGTATATGTTTTCCTTGCTCAGCAATCTGTTATAGACTTGGCATTTATAATTGTTAGATTGACACTAGTTATTGTTGAATATATTAGTATATTCTCTCTATATAAATATAGCGCGTGCATATGTTTTTGGTTTTGCTGATTGAGATAAAAGTCTTGAGATTTCATAAAATTTCATAAAAGTCTTGAGATTTTGGGTTTTGCTGATTGATGCTTTCTTCTCCAATATAACGTAATATATATAGTCTAATGGGGAATAAAAATAATGATAGCAACAATAAGAATAAGAATAAGAATAAGATGAAGAAGAAGGAGGAGGAGGAGAAGAAGGTGAGGCCGAGACCGAGGGAGGAGCAAATAGGTGTAGTTCGATCTGTAGTGGGCGATGATCCAAAGGAGAATGCCAAGACTCGCTTTTAGAAAAAGCGAGTGTGGTATAATCCATCACGCTTTTTCAAAAAGCGAGTCTTAGGTTTCAAATTTTCTGAGCCCTAAGACTCGCTTTTTGAAAAAGCGTTATGTTTTATACCACACTCGCTTTTTCAAAAAGCGAGTCTTCGCTTTTACAAATTTTCTGAACCCCAAGACTCGCTTTTTGAAAAAGCGTGATGGTTTATACCACACTCGCTTTTTCAAAAAGCGAGTGGGTCGTTTATGGAATTAATTCAAAAAACAGGTCGTTTGTGTCCATACTTTCATAAAAAGGGTCATTTAGGGAAAAAATTCCGTGCAGGCAGCAATAGCCACCAGTCTCCCAACAGTAAACAAAACCTCCGAACCACCGACATCTTCATTGCACAAACATTTCAAGAGAGATCTACATGATTTATGCAATATAATAGTTGGAAGATAGTGTTTGCCTGTTTGGTAGGAGAAATCAAATATTAAGTTCTTTGCTTTTCCTCTTAAAGAAACACTTGAAGTCCAGTTCACAGAGAAAATTCGGGAGATAAAAACTTGATTAAATCTCATAGTTCAAACTCTTTGGTACAACCTTTATCTAGGGCTCGTCTTGCCTACTAGTAACCCAGTTTTATTTAGAATCCACTATTTTTTACCTACCTCAATATGCAAATTTCATGTTTGGTAACAATGTGTATTCTTGTATTTTCTTTGTAGTAATTCTCATATTTGTTTGTAAGGAATTGAAGCCTTGAATTTTTACGGTAGATGAAGGAGGTAACTCGACTCTTTTTTTTTTTCATAAATTCAAATGTGAGCACCATATCTATTAAAACAACCCTAACAATCTCTCTGTCTAGCTAATTCACGCCAACTAGAGTTGAACTGGCTTATAGTAATTGATGAGTGCAATTTCTATATGATTTTTTATTTCTTTTTACGCATTAAAATTGTGAGTTCTCGTTTATTTTATTAAATTTTATCTTCCTTCTACTTAATTTTATGTATTTGTCTGTTTTTGAAGAAATGAGTTGGTTGTTAAGATTGTGAACTCAAATACACGAAGACACAAAGCTTAGGGTTGGTGAAAGAGAAGAAACAAAGCAATGCGAAAAAGTAGCAATAACAGTACATAGAACTTGCACGGCTGTTTTGAACAGTAAGATTGACGAATATTAACTTTTGTTCTAAGTTAAAGATGTCGGTTATCAAGTCTTTTTCAAAATGAGTACTTATACGTTACGAACAAAGTTCTGTAGCTCTCGGAAAATCAATTTTTCTATAGCTACGCGTAGAAAACAGTATGTTAGCGAATCGCTGTCGACCTCTAAACTCTCTGTTTGGAAACCAGAAAGACGCAGTCTTCTACGAAAAAATACAATCGACCGCGTCGGGACTGATGTTATATTTTGAGTGCGAATTTCGGGTCCAATGAGCTGTATTATGTATATCTTTTTAGGTATTCTTTGGGTGCTATATATATATGCGGATGTGAACTCTTCTAATATTGACAACAAGCAAACCCTCATAGGGTTGAAGAGTCAATGTTGGTTTCTCAATAGCCACAGCTGTTAGATAACGATGGTTAAATAATGACTATCAATTGTCCTTCAACTGATCCTATGAGCATCCACATCAATCTGATAGCCATTTGAGTTCCATTTTGAATTTTAGCAAGCTAAAGGATAATTTTTCTAAAAAATAAGAGGTTCGTTCTACACCTATGTTTGCCATTTGAGTTGCCAAATATGTATATAATAGTATATTAATAGTGTATAATAGTGTATATATAATTATAATAGTGTATATATACATAAATCTATATAATAAAACACAAAGAAAGCTATCAAGTGGCTCTCCTTCAATCCTCCCAAAAATCAAAGGCCCAGATTTAACCTTACAAAACATATTTCCCCCCCCCGCCAAGTTTCTCCCAAAAACTCAAATTCAAATTCCCCACCCAAAACAACTCCAATATTTATTTAATTATTTTTTTCTCTCTCTCTCCCTCCCTCTTCTATTCAAAAAATTAAGAAAATAAAAATTTTAAAAATAATAAAATACTAAAATACTAAAAAATAAAAAATTTAATAACTTTAAAAAAAATTCAAAAAAATTTAAAAAAACATATAATATGTTTTTTGCTGGACCCTAAAAGTTTCTCATATAATATGTTTGCTACTTCAATTAATTTGCTGGACCTCCAAAACTATTCTATATGATCAAACAAGGTACACCGTTTCGAAGACGTGCCGTAGGCACGTGTCAACGGGCAAACCTAGTATATATATAATATATTTATACACTATTATATATACATAAACATATTCAAATTTGGTGGAAAAGAGAAAAAAGTGCGGTGATGGGACATTTGGCAATGTCATTTGGTATGCCAAATTTTAGAAAAAAATGGCAATTCTCAAATTTGACAAACAAAATGGCATGCGGGTGTGGTTTTTTTTTTTGTTGCTATTTCAGTTGCCAAATATGAAAATGGAAACCTAAATGGCATGTTGGTGTGAATGCTCTAACAAATTTATTGCCATCATACACTGATATAGTTACCCTTGACATTATTTTTCACATGTATGGGGAGTTTGTTTTGGGTCTTTTGGGCTTGGATCATCCTGGTTCCATATACGAATCTAAAGTAGGTACAATTTTGCATTTGCTTATTTTAGATTGTAATAGCTTTCATACATGTGGACAAATCCACCCCAAAAGCACCGATTTAGGCTTTCATAT
Source organism: Hemerocallis citrina (assembly GCA_017893485.1). Classification (NCBI taxonomy): domain Eukaryota; kingdom Viridiplantae; phylum Streptophyta; class Magnoliopsida; order Asparagales; family Asphodelaceae; genus Hemerocallis; species Hemerocallis citrina. The sequence goes on along the minus strand of CM030361.1, from coordinate 231,806,423 downwards.
ACAAATTTTTTATTTTTTATTTTATTCTCTTGTGTTGGAGCCCACATTATTTCAAATGGAGGTAACATGTTAGGTTAGTGTACCCTACCTCGAATTTAATACTATCTTCCTCAACTCTATGGTGGTGAGCATGACATGGGAAACTAAGGTGACCAAATCTCAAGATTCTTTCACATCAAATCATACTAGTAACTGCACGTGCGATGCACGCTAGTATTATACACGTGTTTTGCACGTGAAATTTTTTTTTTGAGGGGATGAAAAGGGAAAAAAAACTACGTGATTTGCACGTGGGGGAATTTTTTTTTGGGAGGGAGGGAATGAAAAGGGGAAAAAAAAATTTTTACCAACACGTGCGTTGCACGTGTTGGGTTAAGGACTAAGGGGTTCTCCCATTATAGTATTAGAGATGTAAGGGGCCACTCTAAGATACTCAAAGTGAATGAGACCAATTTTTGGTTATCTGACTGCCACTTGAATCACTCTAGCGAGAAATACCTTTCCCAGGTGATCGTGCACAGTTATAGCAAGTTCAACTTCCCCGCACATACTAATGAGCATGGTTGAGTCCAACCATCTCATGTTCGATGTTTGGGTGCAGCATTATGAAAAACACCTTGACAACACTGAATGTGAACAAGACTATCCTGAATAGGATTTCCTATTGTAAACTCCTGTTATGAACTCCACTAACCTAAGTGTCTCTTCCAAACATTCCGCACCAGGAGAACCCCAAAATTGATTAGATAAAACACTTACACATCATTAAGTTTTATTGAAAATGAAATGCTTAAATTTTACAACATTACACTCTTAATATGATTATAGCATTATTCAAAAATCTAATCCACAATTTCCAATGCCCAACCCTGATATTGGAAAGTAGAACCAAATCGGGACCGTTCAAATCGGCGCAAATCTTAAAGCTCTCAGGGTAAAATAGTAATTTCACTAAAAATGGGTCTGTAAAATGGAAATCGGGTCTCTTTCAAGCAAAATAGCCTAAAACGGGTCTGTTTAACTGGATTGTCCTACCAGCCCAATAAGAATGGATCCAAATTGTTTAAATACGATTTAAACACATAATTATCCATAAGAGACGGTTCAAAAACCATGTCTCTTATCCTGAAGGGAGTTTAAACTCTTCTTAACCACTCTTATATCTTCATGAAGAAGAGATAACTGATTCAATAAAAAACACCGGGAAGTAGAGATAAATCATTATCTTGAATTGACCAAAGCGACTATAAATACCCCCCTACCCCCACCAGAAACATGTATTCATTATTTTATCCACAAAAAGCTCTCTCATAGTCTTCTTGATTTCTGACTTGAGCATCGGAGGGTTTGTCACCGGGGCTAACCCCGGTATTTCAGACTTTTTGCAGGTCAACGGAGGCGATCACCATCATACGAATCAAATCCTACAACACAAACGAGTTAGATCGAGAATTCAATCACAGTCAAAGGTAGTTAACACCATTAAAAGTCAAAAGGTCACTTTTTGATTGTTCCTCAAAAGAACCCATAAAAGCAGCAATATATTGGCGTTATCTGTGGGAACAACAAAAAAGGTTCTGACCCAGAATTTGCCGGTAAAAACTACTTTCAGCCATGCCACCTAAGGGGAGAGGGAAGGCGGCGGCCTCAAGTTGACGAGCCAACCCTCTTCCTCCACATCCTCTTCTTGAGAACCTTCCTCCTGTTTTTCAAAAAGTACAACCTCAGCAAGAAGAGCTTCTCCTTCAGCAGGTTCCGCCTCCCTCCGGAGGAGTTGCATCGGGGGCTCTCACCAAAGCCGTCCCGAGCCATCTGCAAGACCCTTCGTTGAAAACAGAGGTTTAGTTTACACCTCGACCCCATCCACGTTGCCTCAACCCCATAACCCAATCTCCATCAGGTTATCATAAGCCGTCAGCTGGGATTTAACCTCCGAACCCGCCTCAACGAGAGGAGAACCCGTGACGAAGCCCCCATCCAGAATAGCAGGGATGTAGAGAAGTCTTTCTCCTCAAAGGCCACGATCTAGAAGAACCCCCCCTCCAAGGGGGCGGGGAAGAACTCCCTCTCCCAGAAGGCAAAGAAGATCCCCCTCTTTTAGGGGCAAAGAAGCCATCAATCCACCAAGGACCATAGAAGAACTACTCGAGAGAGGAGGCATCCAACTCCAACTAGAAGAACATCCCATAGAAGTGGAAGGGAGGAGGAAGTACCCGTCACTAGAGCAGAGATCCAAGAGTTCAAAGATAAAATTCTTCAGGCCCTTAACATAATTCATCCCAAGACTCGACAACCCAGTCCTCACCGCTCTACTCCTCCGCAACGTGAAGAGTCCCATGGGACCACCAGATCCGATCAACAAGAGGATGCTGTCCTCCGACACCTCCGAAAGATGGAAGACCATCTAGCACTGCTAAAGCAGGAAGAAGAAAAACATGAAAGGAGATACCGTCCCATCTCCAAGAAGATCATTGAGGCTCATGTCTCTGTTAACTTTAAGATTCCAAAATTTGAGTCATACAATGGGGAGACCGACCAAGTACACCATGTTGAGAGTTTTAAAACTCTCATGATGACCCACTAAGCATCTGAGTCCCTTTTATGCAAAATTTTCCCAGCAACTTTGAAAGGCTCTGCATAAGAGTGGTTCTCTCATCTCTCTCCAGGATCTATATTTTTCTTCGACCAGCTTGAGGAGCTCTTCCTCACACACTTCATCACCAGGTGCAAGTCAGAGAAGACCGGTGCTTCTTTGTTAGATCTGAAGCAAAGGGATGGAGAGTCCCTCAAGAGCTATGTCCAATGCTGCACGGTCGAGACCAGATCCATCCCCTCACTCGATTCTACAGTTGCTACTGCCACGTTCAGATACAATGTGAAACATGATGACCTCAAGGCTTTTCTTGTCAAAAGACCTCATCGAGACTTCTCCAAGCTCCTTCAAAGAGTCGAGAAGTACATCCGAGTCGAAGAGGTGATCTACCCCCAAAGAGCAGAAGATGCCTTCGTCCGGGAACAAACGAAGAGGACCAATGAAGATGAACCACAAAAATCCCAGAAGGATACCACGGACCAGCACCGCCTGCCTCCCATGCCTCGCTTTAAGAAGTACACCCCACTTAATGCCAACACATCTGCCATCCTCATGGAGGTTGACAAGGATGAAATCCTTCGACCTCCCCCCAAGATGAATGTCCCGAGCAAGAGAAGGGATAAAACCAAGTGGTGTGCCTTCCACAAAGATCATGGTCACCTCACAGATGATTGTCGAGCCCACAAGGATGAGGTTGAAGCGTTGCTTTGACGAGGATATCTTGACAAATTTGCACAAGTAAACGACACTGAACCTCCACTTGTGAGAGAAGGCCAACAAGCGAGTAGAGAGGCAACTGAGTTCCAGGGATTGGGACGGATGGAGATATTTCATGTTATTCATGGAGGACCTATAGGGGAGCCTCTTGCTCCTCAAGGAAAGTATTCATGTGAGAGGTAAATTTAGTGCATTACATCTAGCCTCCAAGAAGCCCAGGAGCCAGTATCACATTCTTGGATCGGGACTTGAAAGGTATCCGAACACCTCATTGCGACGCACTCGTAATCAGCATATGTATGGAAAACTATGAAGTGCGCCAAGTTTTAGTCGATAACGAAAGCTTAATCAACATCCTCTTCCTGAATGTGTTCGAAGACCTCAAGCTCAAGTGGGATTGCCTCAAGCCTATCGGATACACACTTCGTGGATTCTCTGGAGCCCTTGTAATGATTGAAGGAATCGTTACTCTTGACGTAACCTTAGGAAAGGCTCTAGATATTTGCACAGAAGCACTAATTTCATGGTGGTTGAAATGAAGTTTACCTACAATGCCATATTCGGTCACTCGGGGTTAATAGCCCTCCAAGTGGTTGCGTCGGCATACCACATGAAGATAAAGTTCCTCACGGTTGTAGGAGTAGAATAAGCCAAGAAGCTACTCACTGCTACAATGGGGGGCTTGGTCCTCCCCCCGACGCCTTAGAACCCCACCTCAATATGGGACAAGCCAGCTCCGAACCTACAGACGAACAAGCAGAACTCCTTTTCTCCGAAGAAGGTCAATCTAAGTGTTTCCAGGTGAGCAAGACACTTCTCCATCAAGTCAAAGAGCAACTCATCGCCTACATCATGGAGAACTTAGGCCTTTTTCGCTTGGACATCAGAAGACATGCCAGACATTTCTGAAGATCTAATTATGCATTGCTTAAGTGTAAATTCGGAAGCCAAGCCTATCTAGCAGAAGCACCGCAACTTTGCACCCGAGAGGCAACAAGCCATCACTGGAAGAGGTTGAGAAGCTCTTAGCCGCCTGATTCATCCAGGAAGTTAGCTACCCTGAGTGGCTAGCAAACGTTGTAGTTATCAAGAAAGCCAATGGTAAGTGGAAAATCTGCATTGACTTCACCGTCCTCAACAAAGCATGTCCGAATGACCCCTTCCCTCTGCCGAGCACAGATGCCTTGATAGATGCCAACTCAAGCCATCAGTTATTGAGCTTCATGGATTCTTTTTCGGGATACAACTAGATCCGAATGCTTCAGCCAGACATTCCGAAGATATCCTTCATCACCAATTAAGGGCTCTATTGTTATCGAGTTATGCCATTTGGGCTAAAGAATGCCAGAGCTACATATCATCGCTTGGTGAACCAAGTTTTTAAGCAACAGATCGGCCGAAACATGGAAGTGTATGTGGATAATATGCTTGTAAAGAGCCTCAGAAAAGAAGACCATGTAGCTGACCTCAAGAAGCATTCAATGTACTACGGATCAACAACATGAGGCTGAACCCTTCGAAGTGCGCCTTTAGGGTCTCCTTGAAGAAGTTATTGGGGTGATGAGTCAGAGAGGAATTGAAGCCAACCATGAGAAGATCAAAGTCATCCTCGACATGTCTCCCCCAGCAACAATCAAAGAAGTTCAGAAGCATACAGGCCACCTCGCCACCATAGGGCGTTTCCTCTCCAAGTCAGGAAAGAAATACCTCCCTTTCTTTAAAGCTCTTCGGAGAGCAAATAAATTCGAGTGGGGGAAGAGCAACAAGCAGCTTTTGTAAATCTCAAAGAACACCTCACCAATCCTCCCCTCTTAAGCAAGCCTCACCAGGAGAAATCATTTACCCCTACTTAGCCACTCGGATCAAACCCTCAGTGCTAGGTTGGTAAGAGAAGAAAATCGGGTGCAAAAGCTAATTTACTACAAGAGTAATGTGGTCCATGATGCCAAGCTCCGGTACTCGAAGATAGAGAAGATGGCCTATGCTATACTGCAACCGCTCAGAAGCTCAGACCTTACTTTCAAGAACACTCCATATGAGTCCTTACCGATCAACCACTCAAGCAAGTCCTCTACAAGCACGAAAGCTCTGGAATACTCATGAAGTGGTCTATTGAGCTAAGCCAACATGATATCACTTATCGCCCCAGAACCGCAATTAAGGCCTAAACCTTAGCCGAATTCATAGTCGAGAGTACAATCTTTGATCCTCTTGAGGAAGAAGACAACCCCCCACTTTGAAATGTGTATGTGGACGGGTCTTCTTGCCATGAAGGGAGCGGAGCCAGGTTTATCTTGATCGGTCCTGATGAGTTCATTCTCCAATACTCGCCGTGCCTCAGTTTCCCAGTTTTTAACAACGAGGCTGAGTATGAATCCCTGATTGCTGGCTTCCTTCTAGCAAAGAAGTCAGGGGTGCAAAGAGTCAGAATATTCAGTGACTCCCAATTATTAAATGACCAAATCTGAGAAGAATACGGGGCTAGGGATGATCGTATGGTCAAATACTTGACATACGTGAATAAGATTATGTCCACCTTCAAAGAAGACGAAGTCACTCGCATTCTGCGAGAAGAAAACGGACATGCAGATGCCCTCTCCAAGCTTGCCTCCACAACATTTGACGGACTCGACCACACTGTGCTGATTGAAGTCCTACTCAAACCAAGCATTGAAGAAGAGACACTAAAGCTCATGCCTATAGCCCCTCAAGCACCCAAAGATTGTTGGATCTAGTCGATTTCCTCGAGAAAGGGATCTTCCCTGGGGATACAAAATAATCAAGAAAGATTCGGGTAAGGGATGAAAGGTACGTACTCGTAGAAGGTATCCTCTATAAGTGCTCCTGGAAACTGGCTTCACACTTATCGGTCCATTCAAACTTCTTGTCCTTTCTGGTCAAATATGTGAGGGGTACCGCAATCTTGGCATAATCCTTAATGAACTTCCTGTAGTACCCGTCAAACCCAAAAAGCTGCTAGCTTCCTACACTGTCCCTGGCTGAGGCCATTCCTTCACCACCTCTATCTTTTGTGGGTCAGTGGCCACTCCCTTCTTAGAAAGGACATGGCCGAGGAAAGCTACTTCCGACTTTGCGTACAACTCTTGCTCTTGAAGTTTGCTCAGAACTGCAGACAAATGCTCGGCATGATCTTCCTTGGTCTTTGAGTACACCAAAATGTCTTCTATGAAGACCACCACAAATGAGTTGGTGAATGGCCGTAGGACTCGATTCATCAAATCTAGGAAGACGGCTGGTGCATTGGTCACTCCAAATGGCATGGCCAGAAACTCACAGTGCCCATGCCGTGTCCTGAAAGCTATCTTGGGTATGTCTTCCTCCTTGACACGGACCTGATGGTAACCTGACCATAGATCTATCTTTGAGAACACTATGGCTCCTTGTAGCTGATCGAATAAGTCGTCGATCCTGAAAATTGGATATTTGTTTTGGACCGTGACTTTGTTCAATTCTTGATAGTCAATACACATCCTTGATGACCCGTCCTTCTTCTTGACTAATAGTACCGGCGCTCCCCAAGGGGAGGCACTAGGCCTGATGAGTTCCTTCTGCAGTAATTCCTCTACTTGCTTCTTGACTTCATTCTGTTCTACGGGTGCCATACGATACGACGTCTTCGATACGGGTGCGCTGCCTGGCTGGGTCACGATACTGAACTCCACATCCCTTGGCGGGGGTAATCCTGGTAACTCCTCCAAAAATACGAGTGGAAAGTCTCGTACAATGGGTATCCCCTTGACTTCCTTTGGCACCTTACTCCTGGCTGTAGCCACCAAAATCTTCCTATTTTTCTTCTTCCCTTGAAACACATTCTCCGGTTTCTTGGGTATGGCTAAGGTTACCTTCTTCCCTTTGCAGCTTTGTGCTTAGACATCCAATCCATCCCGATTATCACATCGGTTCCCACCAAACCCAACTCCAGCAAGTTTATATTCAAGGTTTCTCCTCCAACCTGGATCTTACAGTCCATGTAACATACATCGGTAGTGAGAGTTGCCCTTGATGGTGTAGCTACCATTAGGGCTAACTCAGGGGTTGCCTCTTGGGTGCGACTTAACTTCTTCGAAAAAGACTTTGACACAAAGGAGTGGGAGGATCCACTATCAAACAAAATATTGGCTTCCATTCCATTGATTTCCAAACAGCCTATTACAAAAAGAGTTACATTTCTTTCAACTTCCTTTTTCCATAGTTCAAAATACAAAGCCAAGAATAAAAGTTACATCCCATTCATACCCAAAATCACTCCTTCATCTTCTCCGGCATCTTCTTCTGTGAGTGCAAAGATGCATCCCTGTCGAAAGGGCTTCTTCCCTTTGTTGTTGGTCTTCGGGGTGGGGGTAATTGCATTGTCATTCCTTCGCAGCTATGGGCTGTCTGTTCTATAGTGCCCCATCTTTACACAATTATAACAGGTGACGGGAGTTGGCTGAAAATTTTGCTTCGGGCACCGGTTCCTCGTATGTCCTGCCTCTCCACATCCATAGCACTTTACCGTCCTACTTGCACCATTGTTTACCTTTTGAAATTTTGGGCTGGGCTCTTGCTTCCTGAAATTTGCGGTTGGCATCTGTTAGGGTTATATACTGAAAGCATCACTTTTGTATTAACTTTATTTCCTTATTTTTTTTGAGTGAGAATCATATGGGCATATGTTTGCATATTGTGTTTATTATAATATTAATGCAAGTATCTGATATTCTATAAGGTTGATAATATGGTGTGAGGTGACACACAGAAGATCATATTATCAGTTCCCTATGGAATATATAAATAGTTCACAACCTAGACGGACTTGGATAATCCATTGGAAAGGTTGTAGTATAATCTGGTATTAGTCTATCTTGACTATAGGTTTACACTAGTACACTTTGTGTGTATTGAACAGGACCACTTGAGGTTGTTCTCTTTGTACTGACTACAAAAGAGAACAAACACCTCTGTTATTATGGATGCTTATGCTCTTAATCCAGATATAATAACAGACATGTATATGCAGTGTGCATTACTTTGACTCATAAAAGAGTGAGATTCATTATGGATCAACAACCTCTATGAATTGGGTAATAGCATTGTATGTATAATGGGCTATTGATTGTAAAAGGAATCCATGTCCCAATACGTCGGGTTGATGATGTCCCCTTAAGGAGCTCATAAGGATTGTCATGTAAACCCTGCAGGTGGATTACATCCGACATGACAAATAAAGTTGAGTGGTACTACTTAAGGATAAAAGATGTTGATCAATATAGTTGTCAGTAACTTAATTTGATCGATGGACATTCGATATCTTAACATGGGGAGCTCAACGAGCATATAATAAAAGGAGCCCATAAATATAATTTGGGATTAGGAAGGTAGTGCAACAATAGCTCCTTAGTGGACTGAGCTATTGTTAATAGGCCTGGATTGTGTGTTCGGGCTGAACACGGGATACCCAGATTCATTAGGAGACCTAACCCTAATTTCTCCTCATGGTCCCTGCCGTAGCCTTATATATATCCTCTATTTCTCTGGCCGTCATTGATCATCTGAAATATAAGATTTTTTCTCTAAATTTGTGATTCACGTAAGGAGAGAAAGAGAGGTCAGCATGAAGAAGAAAGGTTGGGAGATCGTCGCCCACACGATGTCCAACCCGAGGAAGGAATACGTGCAGAAGATCTTGGGGTCGCTGTCGTCTTCTTCTCATCGCAGGTATAATTCGTGAACCCTAGATTCTGCTATATAGGGTTAGATCACGTATTTAATCTGTTAATCTTTTATGATCGATACGCACACCAATCCGTAGTCCTGGGAATCATCTCAGTTCCATCAATTGGTATCAGAGCCGGTATTGGATATGCGTATTGATTGTTACATCCATGTTGTCCAATAAAACTTGTGTTGTATGATAGTCGGTAGATGTAGATCTGTTCTAACTCGGTTTTGCAGGCATCTTAGATCCAACTGTTATGGTCCTATGCATGTTTTGTTTGTGTTGTTGTTGTTTTGTGGATGTAATTAATGTCACGAGGGTTGATCGTGCTTATAATTTTAATTTTTCAATCTAGATTATGTGTGAACTCCTTCGGGAGGCATAGGATTGATGTAATTTTAATTTTATTTTATTTTTATTTTTTTTGATCGATCGTGATGGCGGTGGTGGCTGTTTCTGACGCCGAAGGAGATGCTGTTTTTAGGCAGTCCGGAGATCGACAGATGGTTTTCGATGAAGAAATCGGGCAGCCAAACCTTTTTTTTTTTTTTTAAAAAAATCAGGGCGCTGCCCCGAACCCCGCGACCCGGTCCCGGATAGCTCCGCGCAAGGTCAGATTTGGGATTCGCACAGCCGGGGAAGAATCAGGAAAGATGGCCATAATAGTTGGATATTTATTTTCAAATTTATTGCCATTATTGCTTGTTCTGATTATGCATGTTTATTATTTTGTGATGTTTTTTTGAAAAACTAGGATCACATTAATAATGGACAACATGGACATAAATTAACTAGTAGAAAAACCCTCATTGTTAAATAACTAAGTGGGAGAGGGAATTCATTTAACATGAATCCCACGGTCTCCATTGCTGGTTTGTAGGTGATATAATTATACTTGCGTGTTGGCTTTAGTGCTTTCCTCCATATCGGATGAGTATAATTATGGATCACCAGTACAGACTTCCTTAGGGATAATTGTAGAAAGTTACCTAGTATGTGTTCACTTCTCCATCTGAAGGAACTCAATACAAGATAATGGACTTAGTATTAAGCAATGGTATACACTTAGATACAAATAATGGTATCCTCCCCATCGGAGTCACTGCTATTATTTGTAGGACCAGAGCAAGACCAATAGATTAATTTTATTTGTCAAAAAGTTGTGTTGACATGATAGTAAAATTAATAGGAAAAACCTACTTGAACAAATATTGAATTTGTATACGTCCACACTATCGTGGCATGCTAACTTCATGGTGTTTAAGGTGTTGGTGAATTTTTTTTATTATTGTTTTGAGGGAATCAATATTTAATTAATTCAAAAAGTTTTGCCCTACATAATTTTTTTTATGTGATTCTCAGGATTTCAAAAATGGGTTCTTTCAGTCCACTTATGGTGATTCTTAAAGAAAACAAACTTACTGGCCTTAATTATATTGACTGGAAACGTAATTTGGATATTGTCTTAACTGCTGAAGAGTACAAATTTGTACTCAATGAAGTATGCCCACCTAAGCCTGATGCTAACTCTGATGAAGAGGTCAAAGAGGCTTATAAGAAGTGGAATAAGGCAAATGAGATGGTGCGGTGTTACATTTTGGCATCTATGTCAAATGTACTGCAGCATCAGCATCAGGCCATGCCCACAGCTTATGATATGATGTACAACCTTAAGGAACTCTTCGGACATCAGAGTAGAGCAGCTAGGCAATTTGCTATGAAGAGTTTGATGAATGCATCCATGGCTGAGGGGACACCAGTAAGGGATCATGTTCTTAAGATGATGGGTCATCTAAAAGAGATGGAGATCCTTGGTGCTGAAATCGATGGGAAAACCCAGGTCGATATCATTCTCGGGACTCTGCCTAAAAGTTTTGACTCGTTTTGCCTTAATTACAACATGAACAAAAGGTTGTATACTTTGGCAGAACTTGCAAAAGAACTACAGGATGCTGAAGCTCTCTTCAAGCAGAATGCCCATGTTTATGTGACGAAAAGGACTCTACTTCTAAGCCGAAAGGTGGTAAGAAGAAGAAAGTTCAGAAACAAGTAAACTCAGCAAAGAAGGGCATGGGACCTCAAGGCGCTGTGAAAAAGCCAAAAGGCAAGTGTTTCAAGTGCAAAGGGTCAGGACATTGGAAGACTGACTGTCCACTTCTCAAGCAAAAGAACAAGGAAGGTATATCTCATTTACTAGTTGTTGAAACATGTTTAGCGGTGTTATCTACCGACACCTGGTGTGTAGATACAGGAGCCACTAATCATGTCTCCAATACATTGCAGGGGTTCCAGGAAACCAGACGGCTCAGTGATGGGGAGATATGCTTGTTTATGGGTGACGCTACAAGAGTAGCGGCTATTGCAATAGGAGATGTTATTTTATCTTTTGGTAGAAATAAGTCTTTGACTTTGAGAGATTGCCTTTATGCACCTTCACTTAGAAGGAATTTAATTTCTGTTTCCATGCTAGTTAAGGATGGATATTCAGTTTATTTTAATGACAATATTGTTATTAGAAAAAATAAGCATTTTATCTGTTCTGGTGCATTGGTTGATAATCTATATGTCATTAATCCTATTTCACCCACGATGCAACTTATGGAAATGAATAATATGTCTTCTAACATAAATAAGAGAAAAGAACCTTCTTGTATGAACCAAATATATCTTTGGCACTTGCGATTGGGGCATGTTAACCTAAGAAGGATTCAAAGACTGGTTAAAGATGGACCTTTGAGTTCATTGGAAGTGGAGGCATTACCAGTCTGTGAATCCTGCTTGGTAGGTAAAATGACCAAAAGGCCTTTCAAGGCAAAGGGGTATAGGGCCAAAGATGTGTTGGAATTGGTTCATTCTGATTTGTGTGGGCCCATGACTGTCCAGGCTAGAAGTGGCTTTGAATATTTTGTCACATTTACTGATGATTATTCAAGGTATGGATATATTTATTTGATGCGCCGTAAGTCTGAGTGCTTTGAGAAATTCAAAGAGTACAAGGCAGAAACGGAGAAACGTCATGGAAAATGTATCAAGTCATTACGTTCAGATCGTGGTGGCGAGTATCTCTTTGGGGAGTTTAGGAACTATTTGTCAGAGGCTGGGATTACATCCCAATTATCAGTACCTGGAACACCCGAACAGAATGGTGTAGCAGAAAGAAGGAATAGGACTCTTATGGAGATGGTTAGATCAATGATGAGTTATTCAGATTTACCAAATTCGTTTTGGGGATATGCCTTAGAAACTGCAGCTTATATTTTGAACTTGGTTCCTTCTAAGTCAGTACCAATCACTCCCACAGAACTGTGGACTGGGCGTAAGCCTAGTCTGAAACATGTTCGGATTTGGGGTAGTCCAGCACACGTGCTGAATGGAAAAGCCGATAAGTTGGAATCTCGTACAGAAGTACGCTTGTTTGTAGGCTATCCAAGAGGAACGAGAGGTGGTTTATTTTATAGTCCTAAGGATCAGAAGGTCATTGTTAGCACCAATGCTCGATTCTTAGAGGAAGACTATGTGATAAACCATAAACCCATAAGCAGAGCTGTTCTAGAAGAACTGAGAGGTGAGATGCCAAATACTTCAGTACCAACAGTACAACAGGATGTACCACCAGTAACTGCACAACATGTCATAAATGTTGCACAACAACCGATAGTGCCTCGTCGTAGTGGGAGGGTTATGATACAACCTGATAGATATATGTTCTTGGGAGAGTCGTCAGACTTTGTCCCTGAGGAACAAGATTATGATCCCTGTACCTACAAGGAAGCACTCCAAGATAAAGATGCAGAGTCTTGGCAAAAAGCAATGATATCTGAAATAGAATCTATGGATTCTAATCAAGTCTGGGAGCTTGTAGAACCACCTATTGGTGTAAAAGCCATTGGATGCAAGTGGGTCTATAAGAGAAAAAGAGGATCAGACGGTAAGGTTGAAACCTTTAAAGCTCGGCTTGTTGCAAAAGGTTTTACTCAAAGAGAGGGTATCGATTATGAGGAAACCTTTTCGCCAGTAGCCATGCTTAAGTCTATCCGGATTCTTTTATCTATTGCAGCTCATCTTGATTATGAGATTTCGCAAATGGATGTCAAGACAGCTTTCCTTAATGGAAGTCTTGAGGAAGACACCTATATGAAGCAACCAGACGGGTTCATTGAAAAGGGCCAAGAGCATCTTATTTGTAAGCTCAAGAAGTCCATTTATGGACTTAAGCAAGCTGCCACATCTTGGAACATATGTTTTGATCAGGTGATAAAATCCTATGGATTTGATCAATGTCAAGATGAATCGTGGGTATACAAAAAGTGTGACGGAAACGTAGTGGTATTCCTAGTACTTTACGTGGATGACATCTTGCTCATTGGAAACAATGTGAAGGTATTATCTAACGTAAGGGTATGGTTATCCAAACAGTTTGATATGAAGGACTTGGGAGAAGTAGGTCACATCCTTGGGATCAAAGTTCTACGAGATCGCAAGAAAAGGATGTTGGGCTTATCTCATGCTTCCTATATCGATACTATACTAACTCGTTTTAGCATGCAAAATTCTAAGAAAGGTTTCTTACCTTTTAGGCATGGAATTGCCCTATCAAAGGAGCAGTGTCCGAGGACACCTAAAGAGATAGAGAACATGAAAGCAGTTCCTTATGCTTCAGCAGTAGGAAGCTTAATGTATGCAATGCTATGTACGAGACCAGATATCTGCTTTGCCATTGGCATGGTTAGCAGATATCAGTCTAACCCGGGACAAGAGCACTGGACTGCCGTAAAGCATATTTTGAAGTACCTGAAAAGGACTAAAGATTATATGCTAGTTTACCCGGCGGATAGTTTAGTTGCCTTGGGGCATACAGACTCAGATTTTCAGTCAGATAGGGATTCCAGGAAATCAACCTCAGGTTATGTATTTACTTTGGGAGGTGGAGCCACTATATGGAGGAGTATCAAGCAAAAATGTATTGCTTATTCTACCATGGAAGCCGAGTATGTGGCAGCCTCTGTGGCAGCCAAAGAAGCGGTTTGGCTCAGAAACTTCCTATTGGACTTGGATGTGGTACCTAATTTGCCTAAGGCTATTACACTTAATTGTGATAATAGTGGTGCAGTTACAAATTCGAAGGAACCACGAGCCCATAAGGCAAGTAAACACATTGAGCGTAAGTACCACCTGATACGAGATTTCGTAAAGAAAGGAAAAGTTGTTGTGATCAAGATAGCTTCAGCAGACAACCTAGCTGATCCCTTCACTAAGAGCTTACCAGCTAAGGCTTTTGATAGTCATGTTGAGGAAATGGGAGTCAGATGCGTAGCAGCATGGCTTTAAGTATAAGTGGGAGATTTGTAACAGTATACTGAAAAGCAATGCTTTGAGTATAAGTGGGAGATTGTTAGGGTTATATACTGAAAGCATCACTTTTGTATTAACTTTATTTCCTTATTTTTTTGAGTGAGAATCATATGGGCATATGTTTGCATATTGTGTTTATTATAATATTAATGCAAGTATCTGATATTCTATAAGGTTGATAATATGGTGTGAGGTGACACACAGAAGATCATATTATCAGTTCCCTATGGAATATATAAATAGTTCATAACCTAGACGGACTTGGATAATCCATTGGAAAGGTTGTAGTATAATCTGGTATTAGTCTATCTTGACTATAGGTTTACACTAGTACACTTTGTGTGTATTGAACAGGACCACTTGAGGTTGTTCTCTTTGTACTGACTATAAGAGAGAACAAACATCTCTATTATTATGGATGCTTATGCTCTTAATCCAGATATAATAATAGACATGTATATGCAGTGTGCATTACTTTGACTCATAAAAGAGTGAGATTCATTATGGATCAACAACCTCTATGAATTGGGTAATAGCATTGTATGTATGATGGGCTGTTGATTGTAAAAAGAATCCATGTCCCGATACGTCGGGTTGATGATGTCCCCTTAAGGAGCTCATAAGGATTGTCATGTAAACCCTGCAGGTGGATTACATCCGACATGACAAATAAAGTTGAGTGGTACTACTTAAGGATAAAAGATGTTGATCAATATAGTTGTCAGTAACTTAATTTGATCGACGGACATTCGATATCTTAACATGGGGAGCTCAACGTGCATATAATAAAAGGAGCCCATATATATAATTGGGGATTAGGAAGGTAGTGCAACAATAGCTCCTTAGTGGACCGAGCTATTGTTAATGGGTCTGGGTTGTGTGTTCGGGCTGAACACGGGATACCCAGATTCGTTAGGAGACCTAACCCTAATTTCTCCTCATGGTCCTTGCCGTAGCCTTATATATATCCTTTATTTCTCTGGCCGTCATTGATCATCTGAAATATAAGATTTTTTCTCTAAATTCGTGATTCACGTAAGGAGAGAAAGAGAGGTCAACCAAGGAGAAGAAAGGTTAGGAGATCGTCGCCCACACGACGTCCAACCCGAGGAAGGAATACGTGCAGAAGATCTTGGGGTCGCTGTCGTCTTCTTCTCATCGCAGGTATAATTCGTGAACCCCAAATTCCGCTATATAGGGTTAGATCACGATTTAATCTGTTAATCTTTTATGATCGATACACACACCAATCCGTAGTCCTGGGAATCATCTCAGTTCCATCAGCATCGACTGCTTCCCTGTGTTCCAGTTCCTGCCTTGCTTTGTGGTGGCTGGTTCTGGTTCATGTCTTTCTCAGTTACTACTGCCCTCCTCACGAGCTTGTCGAACCTCCGAATGCCTAGGGGCACCACTCTTGATCTCAGGGTAGGCCTAAGCCCCTGTTCAAATCTTTCTGCCTTCTTCACTTCATTTTGTACTGTCTCGGGGGCGTAGCGGGACAATTAAGAAAACTTGGTCTCGTACTCCCTGACGGTCATGTTCCCCTGTCATAGATTCATGAATTCCATCACCTTCTCTTCTTGAACATCCAATGGAATGTAGTGCTGTCGAAATTCCACCAGAACGTCATCCCACATGATTAGTCCTTTGCCCAGTCTGCACTTGACGGACTGCCACCACACACCAGCGTCCTTCTCCAGGAAGATCGTTGCGAGCTTCACTTTGCTTCCTTCGGGGGTCTCCAATACTTTGAAGACAATTTCCACCTGGTGGATCCAGTCGTCCGCAGTGGTGGGGTCTGCCTGACCCTCAAAAATGGGTGGCTTCATCCTTTTAAAGGACTCCACCATCTTTACTGGGTCGGGGACAGCATTCCCCACATTGGCTACCGGGGCTACAGGTGGCAGCACGAAATCTCGTTGCGCCTCCATGAAGGTGGCCATCGCTTGATACATGCGAGTGAACTCGGTCTCGGCATTTAGGCATGCATTATTGGCCCCAACTCCTTCATTTCCTGCTCTGCCTCCACTACGCGTGCACCTCGACATCTAGATAAGAAAAATTAACACAAGGTGTCTAGAGTGATAAATATCATGACAGCACAAATAACCGCAATCTAGATCCATATAAATCAAAACATCATGCCCAAATCATTCATTAATAGCATCCTTAGTAGTTTCATTGAACAGTACATCAAAATAACACATCATAGCATAAAGACGGCACCAAAGTTTGCAAAAGATAACAAAATATCCCAAAATAACACAGTTCACATATCATAGAGGGTAATGGAGCTTAAGGAGACTGCTGCCTGCTGCGTGGCCTCACCTGGGACTGTAGCTGGGCTACCTAGGCCCTCAGCATCTCCATCCCCGCCTCGAGTCGTGCAATCTTCTCTCAGTGCTGGGCTTTGAGCTTCCTGATCTTACGAGTGGCCTTCACTTTGAACCGCTCGACCCTGCTCACGGCCTTGACAAGGTCCAGAAGCTCGATTCCACACCCTTGAAGTCGGTCTTCTAGCATGCCGTGGTGGTACTCGTAGATCGCAAACTCCCTCAGTACTCTCTCCATGGTGTGTTGCACGACGTCCGGCTGGAGAGGTGGTGGGGGAAGCTGTTGAGCTCCTGGGTGGTTCTTTGCATCGGAGAGCTGCCCGCCCTAAACCTCAGCTTCCTCTTTGGGCTCCTTGCCCTCCATCATCGGCTCCTCCTCCTCCATTATCGGTTCTTCTTCGTCTGAGGCCTCCCCTACCTCGAACCACAAGTTATGTCCTGGGGCATCGCCGTCAGCCATCCTGCAGGAGAAAACAAGGGCATTATTACAGATATAGAAAATTATAAAACATAAGTTGGACGTGCAACAATATGAATTATGATCACCAAATATCTATCCTAATCTAACCCTACAGATGCTCCCAAGTTTAATCTCCTGTGGTGTTGGACTACAATTTGAAGTAAGCTCTGATACCAACTCTATAGCATCCCAAATTCCTAACATAGGAACTCGTGACACTCTCTAGGATCTTCCTTCAAATGAGTCACAACACAACAAAATCACAGGAAATTAAAAACTTTTATTACATTAAATTGTTATTACAAAGTCCAATGATTGCAACAATTACAAATAATTGGTACAATATGAATGTACAATAAAAATTTGGACGGTAACTTCCACTTGGATGCTTCCTCCGGCTTCTACTTTCCCGTGCTCCCAACTTGGCAGTTCTGCACTGATAACTGTGGGCACGTCAGTTGATTACAACCGATGAAATGCTATACCCGGCTATCCTCTCTATGGCATAGTGTAACGATTCCAACCTCAACAACCACAAATAATATTTGATGCAAAGTAAAAGGTGATGTCAAACAAATATCGGTGTATGCCATGACCTAATCTAATGCACACTATGCACTCATGCTTCTAAAGCTAATGCACGCTTGGTTGAAGGATATGCATCCCATACTACACACCCCCCAACTAAACGAAGTTCTTCAATTTAATTTGGCTCGATCCCCCGCTATGCATCCTAACCTTGTGCTCTCTCCTGTTTCTGATTCTAGTGATGGTGAGGCTGCAGGCCCCTGGGTGACTTCAAGTCACTACTATTAATAGTGGTGTCCAATCCTTTTAGTTTTATCTGCTATGCCCGGGATTCCAGTCGCAGGCTTACCCTGGGACTGTAATTAAATCGGCTTACCTGATATGTTGCTGTATCTACGTTTCTCCGGACCTTACCAAAAGCTGATATATGGACACAAGGGCTCCGTTACCGAGTGATTAGAGCAACTCCCGATAGAGATAGAGTCTAACTCTCCGGTACATCATCTAATCCATCTATCCACATTGATCGACGAAGGATCTGATGGATATAGGATTTTCCCAACTCTGCTATGCTCATCCTTATACTAGAATAGAACTTGCAGTCCAGATGATGTCAACACTCCAAACCTCCTCAAAGATTGTTATGGATCATAAAGGCATTTCTGCCGAGACAGCGGAGCCCTCAACAGAGTTGTCACCACTCCTAGGGTAGCTCGGGGTCCCTGTCTGCATTAAACGAACCTAAGATTCGGTCGGGGGTGATGACGCTATGCGTCCCCCTGAAAGGCGAACACCCTCGCTAGTGCCTGTCCTTACATTCAAACAAGACTCGATCTAGTCCTACCAAAGTATCCATGCCACACCTTTCCATTAGTTAGGCGATCTATCTACCAAAACCAATCCCTATCTCAATACTCAACTTGCTTGCCATGATCAACTAGTTCAATTCCATTAGTAGACTCTCCCTAGTTAGTCATCTTTATCAAAATAGATCTCAACCCATTTCACAGTATGACTCAACTAGCCCTCTAGTCCGGTCCAAGAGTTGACTCGCCTCGGTCCACACTTGGCACGAACCACGACGAACCGACTCCGTCGATTGCTGCAACCGTCATCTACGCTTGGAGTTCGATCGCAACCTCAGCCCGACCAACACGTAGATCCCGCTAAACTTAACGCTCCACGATCCTCGACAAGTGGTAGCTCCAATCACAAACCATGTAATCCATCCATGCATGGTGAGTACGTCGGTGCATGAGTCATCTCCTCTAACGCGTTCGATGTACATTCCACCCATTTAGATTTGTCAACAAGACTAAATCTTAGGGTCTTAACTTAACCAATGTATCCCAACAAGGTGCACTATACTAGGAGTAAGTCATAACCCATTAATATTCAAAAATGGGTTCTAAGAGTCCTAAAAACAATAATTTAAGTTTCCAAACAGCAAGCACACACTTGGCATTCATGCCAAAATAGAATTATTCCCGGTCCCGTTCCCTTGAGAAAACGCGATCGGTCGCTCCCCATGCTTCTACTCAAAGTAGACAGCAAGCACAAGCACACAATGGGCATGAATCTCATCCCAAAGTGGCCTACAATAATACCCCAACGTCCAATACAATTTCCACTTCAAACATTGAACACCATTGTCTATATTGGGGTCTACAAGCAACTATGGGCTACTCTTAGCAAGAAACTTTAGGTCACTTAAGTCGTAACTTATACTCACATCCATGAAATGTTTCTTGACCTCAAACAACAACTCTAAGCTAGTGAAGTACAAGTTCAAACTCATCTTCACAAACACGGTGCAAACCAGTGAGCCTCTACATTTCACTGTGTTTCTGTCATCAGTTGCAAAAATCATACAAAGTCAAATACTTGTCCAAATCAGGATTTATTGGTCATTCAAGAAAGGTTTATGTGTCTACTAAAAGTTCCTAGTTATAAGGCTCTTTAGATAAGGTCGTTTAGACACTCTTACGGGTCTATCTTTAACAAGTATACAGACTTCCAGAACAACAGACCAGATCAACACAGCTATGAGATAAAATCTATTTAAAATAGCATATGGTGTAAGATCATCATGAAATTTTAGAATCTAGTTCTTGACATATGATGTTACAACACTCCCAAAAATCAAGTGATTATACCAAGTAGATTTCCAATTATGTCCTTTTGAATGTCATAAAAAAACAGGGCAGTAACAACAGTAGTTCTGTTCACTAAAATATCTAGCTCAGTTTTCATGATTTTATTGACACAGGGAAAAATGGTTCAATTCTCATGAAATTTGAAACATAGATCTTAAAAACATCCAAAAATGACATACTAAAATTTCAGATCATTCCCATAAGCATGCAATGAGATACAAGTCATTCTTTCCACATTAGTAACCATAAAAACTGCTTCTTTCTATTCTGACCAGCATGCAAGTTCGTAATTTATTTTAATAGCAGGAAAAATAATAAAAATCTAGAAACATTACTGAAGGTGTATAACACCTATAAGATCATCCTCTAAAAATTTCAGATCAAAATTCCAAGTGGTGTTCAAGCAATGAGCTACGAACTGACAACAAAAATTCAGTCTTTTTAACACGATTTTCTGTTTGACTACTTAACACAAAACGAGTTATTCAAGTTCATTCATAGGGCATGCATGTCATTTTTTTCAGTCATCAAACACCATTCAACCATCCAAAAACAAAACAAGAGATTGGAAATACCCACCTTGTTAGTAGCTTGTTCTTGCTTGAAGGCCCTCCTTCTTGACTCTTCTAGCTCCTTGCTTCCTTTCCTTTGCTTTGGGCTCCTTGTTCTCCTTCTCTTTGGCTTCTCTTCTTCTTCTCACCCCAAATCAGTAGCTAAGTGTATTAGAAATGGAGTTTGGAGGTATAGGAAGAGAGTAGGAGTTTGTAAGAGTGAATGGAGGAGTGAAGGGGGTTTTTAACAACACAAATGAGAAGAGAGTCATGGGCTAACCAGATTTTTAAGCCTATGGGGAAGATGAGAGTGTCTCATCAACTAAGAGATTGGCTCTCTTGGGTGGTGATGTGATGGGGTTCTTACAAAACTCATCATGGTGTCTTTTGGTTCAAACCCTAACCCTAGTCTCATTCCCTCTCTCTTTTTCCCTCCATATAGTGGCCGGCCAAACCCTATGGGCCTGATCCATATTGGTTTAGTTCAAGTGTTGTGGTTGGGTTTGTTTCATTTGGGCTCACAAGTCCAACTCAACATGTACATACATACATATATATATTTATACATATATTCTTATGTACAATGTAGGCTATTAGTGAGAAAAATAATTTCTTTAACCAAAAATTATAATTTTATAGCTAGTAGAATCTAGTTCGTATACAAGACGTATTCGTCAAAAATTTAGGGTTGTTTAGTGAGAAAAACAATCTCTTTGATCTAATACTTAGTCCCTATTGTTTCATGCATAAGCACAATTACATGAAAATAACTAGATCCATATTGCAGACTTGTTGATGAATTGTATACATGTTAGATTGATTTGATTGATGAATATATACCATGCCTCCGAAATTGTATTTTAAAAATAGAAATATGCATGTTGATACCTAGGATCACTTTGATTACCAATTTGCATGAAATATATGGTTGCATGATTTATTTATTGCCCCTTTTATGTTAAAATAAATTCTGGACTGCTGTGTGTTCCATTTTGAATCAGATTTTCAACCTTGTTGCTGTCATATTTTGAAATAACTTTCTGAACATGAAATTTAGCCTCTGATGTCTAGTTTACTCCTCTTTTTGCGTATTTGATTTCCGATGTGTAATTTGTTAGATATCATCATTTTAGTACAGCTGTGTTAGAACTTTCAGATTTACAAATGCATGCGTATCCTGCTGTTCTATAATTTATTTGACTTTGTTAACAGTAAAATAAAAATCTGAAATAAATCAATTTGAACCTAGACATGTGTAGGAATGACCCAGATTTTTTATAGATTTATTTGATGAGTTTTCTGACCCGAAACAAATAGGTGAACACAATTTACATCCTGCTGCCTGAACATAAAATCTGAATAGAATAGAGATTTCACCCTAACTTCTGTATCTTTTATGTGCCTTATTTATATTCGCTGGAACTGGGTGGAAGTCTACTTTCTAGAACATTTAACGGTTCTAGATTTGCTCTTTTGTTGTAGCAGTAATCCATGTTTTGGTACAGCAAGGTCATGCTGTCCTGACCATGTGATGTGTGTATAATTGGCTTGTTTGCTTCATGCTTTATCTGTAACGTATAGAATTAGTCACACTTAGTATCATACAACATTGACACCTTCTTGCATGCTTACATAGGATGAAAATAAACTAATAAAAAGCTGGGATATTATGGGTAGACTTTGTAGTGAAGAATCGGAAATTGTACTCCACCGGGCCCTACCGCCTGACCTGCCTGATAAACACCATCCCTGAACATAAAAAACTGCCTGATAAACACCGTTCCTGAACATAAAATATTGCCTGATAATCTCTGGGCCGAGTACACGATCTGTGAATTCACCATCAGTCTAAAACGTTTACTATGTGTTTGCACCAAACCTGTAGTATGGGATGCAGTAGTACGTGCATTAGACAAGCTAATAAAATGATTAATAACCTGCATACTTGATCTTGTGTTAAACTTGACTTGACATCACACATTACATGTGTGATTACTGTAGACCTTTGATATTTTTGCCTGCCTTTGCTTTGTTCTTTAACTTTGATCATGTCCCTTTTCATTGATATTCATGTTTTCTTTATCCTCTATTTTTCTCTACTTGCTGTCCACGACTTGCTCTAAAGACACTATTTTCTCTCTTTTTAGATCAAGAATTCACAGGTACCGAAGGAGCAATACCAAAAGAAATTGGTGAGCAAACTCTCTGAAGATCGAAGCTGGAGTTTAGTGCTTAGCTATCTTTTGTTATTTGCTTTTTGTACTGCTTTTATCATACTTTGTATTCTTGGGCTTTTATGACCCGAAGTTTGTTTTTATCCCAGATATTGGATTATTATTTGGTGAATTTATTCCATGATTATTTTGGAGTTTATTCTTTGTTTATGTGATTATATTCTTCCTGCTTGGTTGTTTTCTCTTGTACATTATTGAGTTAGACTGGTACAACTTATGGATGATGTATAATCATTCGCTGGGCCTTCGTTACGTGCTCGTATTCCCCTTTTTTGGGAAGCGGGGTCTGACAAGTAAAATCTGAATCTAAGGAAAACTGAGAATCATCATTTGCAAATTTGGAGAGATAATCATTCAAAGAAAAGAAAACTGCAGCAAAATAGAGTGTGAAAACCAAGTCATGACAGTCGACTGACATGCAACAGTACAAAAACTGCGGTCAACCGACAACAGAAAAATGGCGACAACCCCAGTCATGACAGTCGACTGTTGCAGCAAGTTCAAAAGAACTGCAGTCGACCGATGGCAGTTGACTGCAGGGTCGATTGACATGCAGTCTGCAACATCCATTCAATTTCGAAAATCCCTCAAACTGATATATGTATGTATATATATGAATACATGGTTGCATATGTTGAAATCTATAATATAACAGGTGCATCTTGGCCAATCTATCTCAGTTCATACATCAAACAAATCCATTCAAAAACTTCACAAATCTCATTTCCGAGGTCATAATATTGAATAGCGAGATTTTAAAGAAAACTTTTCATATGAACACTGCGAATACTACATTACACTCAAGATTCTTTCACATACAGAGATATGGGCATATATGTGTGTCGATATTGAAATCTAGTCACTTTGGAAAACTGATAACCATTCTTTGCAAATTTGGAAAAATATTCATTCAAAGAAAGGAAATACAGTAAAATAGAGAGTGGAAAAATCTAGTTTCGGCAGTCGACCGACTGCAGCAACACAAGAACTGCAGTCGACCGACTGCAGTCGACTGACATGCAGTCTGTGACAAACGGATCAACTAAATCGAAATCCTCTCATACTATATATATATATATATATATATATATATATATATATATATATAATAAATTACAAAGAAAGCTATCAAGTGGCTCACAATCAACCCCCCCTATAATCAAAGGCCTAGATCAAACCTCACAAAATATATTTTTCCTCCAAAATTTCAAACTCCAAAACCAAATTTGTTCCCCCAAAACTAAAAAACTTATTAGTTTATTACTATCTCTCTCTTCTCTCTTCACTTTTTCATATTTCTCTCTTTCTCTCTCTCCCATTCTTTCTATATTTACTTAGAAATTTAGATTTTCAGAATTTTAATGTTTTCTTTTGTACATGTTATATTGAAAATAGTAAATATCTCTTCAACTCCGCACTTAAAGTTCTAAGAAGTTAGATTTTATACCCTCATTTATAATTATTTTTCAACATATACTAATGGAAATATGGACTTCTATTTACAACTAATTAGTGTCATACTATTCAAACTTGAGCTACATAATTGTTGTTTTGCTGTTTACAGACTTTTCATGTTTTGTATCGTTCCGAAGACGTGCCATAGGCACGTGCCTACGGGCAAATCTAGTATATATATATATATATATATATATATATATATATACACACACACACACACACACACACACACACACACACACACACACACACACACACACACACACACACACACACACACGATGAAATCTACAATATAACATGTGCATCTTGTCCAGTCTACCTCAGTTCATCAATCAAATCCATCGTCAAGAATAAACTAAACATAATCACCACATATTAAAAATTTGGTATTTATCTCATGGAATCAATTAACTCTATTTAACTTTCATCACAATAGTCAACTCTTGGTAGAATCATTAATATATGTTTTAAAACAATCAAAGATCCACATAAAAATTTCTTAGCATGACATATACTCAACCATGATCTAAAACATATCAAGAGAGTCAAGAATCATTCACTAATTAGGGTTTTTATTCGTGAAGAAGTTATTTGACTACTTATTCATTGAGATTCACATATATGATGAATCTACATCATTTTGATAATCATACAATTTCTAACATGCACCGATTTGAACAATTCTTATATTCTACAATCATATAGCAAAACAAGAGATGAAAGCATCACCCACCTCAAAGAAGATCAATTTGAAGAACAATAATAGTAATAGAGAAAGGCGCCTTCCTTCTCATTGCAAAAATCCAAGATCCAAGTCTCCACTCCAAGAAAATAATGAAGAAAAATAAGGTTAATGTTCACAACAGGGGGAAGGACGGCTTCTGCTACTATATAGGCCGGGAGGGGTTTGTTTTTGGGGTTTCTACAAGATTTTTATAAAATATTCTTTAAGGAAATAACTTTACATATATAGATCCTTCAAAATTCAATTAGTAAAATCAATTTAAATAAATTAGAGTGAAAAATATTTTTCCCTAAATTCTCCTGATCTGGTCAGTCTCCAAGTGCAGCCCAGAAAACGGATTTTCAAAAATTTGCCCCCAAGTGACAATTTTACACAAAAGTCCTTCATTTTAAAATATTTGCAAATATGTCATAATTTATTCATAAAAATCCAAAAATTTAGAATTATTATCTACTGATAAATGTTAGATTTTCCAAGCAAATTTTCTGACTTTTTATTTCCCAAGAAAAATATTTGCACGTGTTTTGCATGGGTAAAAAGGTAAATTTCAGAAAAATGCTTAATAAATTACAAAAATTCATCACAAATCATTTATAAATTCCAAAAACATATTTAAAGTTTCTAGGATGTTACATACAGCCACTTGCCCCAAGCAAGTAGGTGGAGTGTGGCTCGCCGTTCGAGTGCTCCTGAAACAACCACAAGTTCAAAGAGACATAATTCACGGAGACAAGGCTCAAGCACTTAAAAAAAATTATTTCACTAGAACCATATGATTACAAGCTTTATTGAGGAACAAGTCTCTACACAAGTTTTATTGGAGATTAAGTTTTTACAAGATTACAAAGTCTCACTTAGCGCCATCTTTATTCTTTCGTGATAAAAGGGATGCTCCTCTTAAGAGACACAAGCGGTCTACAGTTTACAGCAAGCACCCAAGCACTATTCTTTTCCTTAACCATATGAGGGGATGTCCAAATCCGCAGATCAAGTCGTACCCTCTTGGCCTACACCTCGTGCTGCCCCTCTGATCGATGCCCCGCTAGACAAACTGGCCACACTACTTTGAGCATCATTTAGGTTTTGTGGGACCCCAGGCAAGCATAAATCTAGTTCATGAAATGATCTTCCTTGGGCACGCTCTTCACGAGAGCAAGCAGTGCTCCTATCATTGCCCCCCTCAAGGAGTTGCTTCAACTGATGAATCACTACCTCTTGCTCGACCAGCCTCTCTTTAAGAGAGTCATCCTTCACTTTAAATTTCAAGTGAGGCAAACTTACATACGTCGAACCACTTGGTTGAGTCCCTGCCAAAAACTCAAGAATAGTTCTTCTCAGATGAGCCACTTCTAAGCTTCTCTCAAGCACCACGTTATTCAGCTCGTCTCTTTCAGTAGTAGCCGAAAGTAAAGAGCGACGAAGGACTTTAAACATCGAAGACTTTCCAGCAGCTGCTTCTCCTGAAGAATGATCTTCCACACCAACCGAAGGTACATCTCGGAGGATCTCATCGTTACATATAGCTTCAGTATCCCAATGGGAGAACACCATTCTCAAGTGTCCAAGCTCTGTCTCTACTTTAAAAAGCCTCTCTCGTGAACAAGCGAGTCCCAGCTCTGTTACCTGAAGCATGGTACGAAGATGGACAATATTTTAATGAAAAAGAATGATAGATCACTCTAACGGAGGCAACCAAGCTTACAGAACACACAAAAATGCAAGAGCTCAAATCCAACACAAGACACAAAAGTATCAAAAAGATTTCATTGCAATATAAAGATACATCAAGCGATGGCCAATCTGCTATTAGGCATCCATACAAAGACAAAGCAAAAAAAAGTAAAACCAACTAGTTAAGAGAGGAGTTAAGGATCCAAGAGAGGAGTAGACTCGCGACCGATTTTCTCAATTGCCCCCAAGGTCATTATCATCGTGGTCAAGGGATACGCTACAATGTCCTCTTCCTCCTCCTCCTTCTCCTCATCTCTCTCCTCGTCGTCGGGAAAGACATCATACAAGGAGTACCCCGAACAGACGAAGCCAGGGTTGTGCGCTTTGACGTGCCGAAGAGCCTTGGCATACGCCTTCTTCATGTTCAGGGCTAGGTACCTGATGAGTGTAGTTTATACATGATTTTATTACTCTTATTACACACAAAAATTGTGAGTTCGCATTTATTTATTTGAGTTTCATCTTCTTTCTACTTAATTTTATTTATTTGTTTGTTGTTGAAGGAATGAGATGATTGTTAGGATTATGGTATCAAATACACGAAGTCACGGAGCATAAAGTTAGAGAAAAAGAAGACAAAGTAAAGTGAAAAAGCTGTAACAGCAGCAATTAAAACTTGTACGACTATTTTGAACATGAAGAATGAGGAATATGAACTTGTGTTATAAATCAAAGATGTTGGTCGTCGAGTCTTCTTCGAAACGAGTATTCATATGTTACAATCAGAGTTCTGTATCTCTGAGAAAGTTATTTTTTCTATAATATGCGTGCAGAAAATAACAAGTGGATAGTCGATCGCATACCCGACCGAATGACCAGTCGGCCGTGCAGTCGAGCGTCTCTCACTGTCAAAACCCTGTACACATGAAGGACATGAACGGTTGACCATCCGAAGTTGCATTCGACTGCGTCCACGCTGATGTTATATTTTGAATGCAAGTTTTGGGTCAAATGGCTGTATTTTTATATATCATTTTAGGTTTTTTTTGGGGCTATATATAGATGCTAATGTGAACTCTAAAAGAGGTGAAAACATATTGGAGGCTAAAAGATTTGGAGGAAAAGAATCATCACACCATTGGATAGCAAGAGCTATAGCTTTCGTCAAGATCGTCTAAAGTTCTTTCTTCTCTTCTACTTTTCATTGTGCATTCCAGTACTATGTTTGTTAATTGCAAATTTATTATCATTAACTAAATTTATTTTTCTACGGCTTCAATGTAGCTTAGTTTTGAGAATACAATTCTAATTTCTTGTTATTTGATTCTTCTATTTTTCCATGGTTGTGTATTTAATTTTTGTTCTTAATGCATACAATTGGTTGGCCAACTATTGAATGATATATTGAATCATGGAGAGACCGAGAGGTAATTTATGATTTAGAATTATAGAATTAAACACTATTAATTGAGCGGAATTAGAGATGATTTACCACGATTAATATGACTATAAAGAAATTCATACAACTTAATGAGTCTTCAATTAATTAAATTTGCATATAGATATGATGAATTGTTAGTTGGGGATATTTTTGGTATTGTTCGAGTGAAAACATTGAATAATTAGGGGATTTTGGTCTACAACTTGGAAAAGTAGAATTTCGTGTTACATGGAATTATGAATTGTGTGGGGTTAACTAGGTGAAATCAAAAGCCCTAGAACTAGTTTTGCTATTAATAAACAACAAAATTTTTAATCAGTTTAGTTATTTATGTTAGTTTTATTTAGTTTAGTTGTTATTTTTATCATATTTTCGATTTTTCAAATAGTAGTTAATTTAGTGAATTTCGGTACTCAATAAATAATTAGTCCTTGTGGGTTCGACACTCTTTTCTTTTAAAACTATACTACTTGTTGTGATTTGTACAGTTGAAAAATATCCGAACAAGTTTTTGGCATCGTTACTGGGGACTAATTATTATTTTATTGATATTGATAATTGCTAGATTGTTACTAATTTGGATTTTTCTTCTTCTTCTTCTTCTTCTTCTTATGATTTTTTTTATTTTTTATTTAGTTTCTCTATTATTTAATAAATATATTTCAGGTCATAAAAGTGTATCACCATGGTGAACAAGGATAATGAAGAAAATAAGGCTTTGAGAGACTATGCTATGCCCTCGCTTAATGGAGCAACATAAAGCATAAAGTGGCCGGTTATACAAGCTAACAATTTTGAGATTAATCCGACAATCATTCAAATGATTCAATAGACTGTTCAATTTAGGGGACTATCGCATGAGGATCCTAATGTTCACATTGCAAACTTTTTTGAAATTTGTGACACTTTCAAGCACAATTTAGTATAAGATGATGCAATTCAATTGAGACTCTTTTCTTTTTTACTAAGAGATAAGGCAATGGCTTGACTAAATTTTCTACTACCGGGTGTTATTATTAATTGGGAAGGACTTTCACAAAAATTTCTGGCTAACTATTTTTCGCTGGTGAAGACAGCAAAGTTAAGGAATGACATAACCACATTTACTCAATTTGAGAATGACTCTTTGTATGATGCGTGGGAGAGGTATAAAGATTTGTTAAGAAAGTGTCCATATCATGAACTACCAAAATGACTGTAAATCCAAATATTCTATAATGATTTGGGATGGTAGATGCAGCAGTTGGAGATGCACTTGTAACACCTCGCAAAATTGAGTTATGACAATTTTGCTCCACGTGTCTTACGCACATGTATTTTGTACCGTTAACTTTAATATTTGTAACATTATTAATATAAATGTCCTACGTATTTTGTATGTTGATTGTTTATGAATATTTTTCGGGTTCGTGAGTAGAATTTTGTCCTGAAATCATGATTATGTGTTGCTTTTAAATTCTTTTAGATGGTAAATAAATTTTGAATGCATGATGATTAATCTAAGTTAATGAGGAGATAATAAAAGTTTTTTTTGACATCATGCATTAAATTTCTTAGATTTTGTGGTATGAGAATGCCATGTTATACTAGCCCATTTGTTAAGTAGAAATGAATGTATTATATTGATAAATAAGTGTGAAATGTAAGTGTATAAATGATTGCTCATATTTGTATGTATGGATTATATTGATGTTGATGTGTAAATTAGATAAATACAATTGCTGATAATATGAACAATAAACTTTTCCATGATGTTATTCTCTGTAAAATAGAATTTGAATTGTACAAGTTAGGAATTTGCATTTTGATGTTAGAGTAATGTAAATGTAGTAAGGAGTAGTAAACCTATGGTTTATTTTTCCGAATAATTTTGACAGTGAGTGAGAATTGGGAACATGGTCTTAGCTTCTGGCTTAGGTTGTGGTGTACAATGTAGGTGGTCTTGGGATCAAGTCTTAAGACCTCCTTTTCTTTTTGGAATTCTTTAAATTTCTATAATTAGTACACAGAAACATAAATGACATTTTTATGAAGTTTCATACACTAACAGTGAATGAATTTCTTGGTTATTGGGTGAGTTTGGGTGCATAGTAGTGCTCAGATTCGATGCTGGTCAGAGCCAGTTTTGGGGATTTTTATTATTTTTGCTTCTAAATACATTTATTTTCATAAGAAAAAGGGTTTAAATAAATCTAAAATATTACTGGAATATTTTGAAATAATTATAAATATATTTAAGATTTAACTTGTGGTTAAAAATACATTTTTTGAAGATATAATTTCATTGATTGTTGACATTTTTTCCACAATCGTTTCGTTTTAAAACAAACAAATTTGGAATATTTTGAGATAGTTATAAAGTATTAAGAGAATTAATGGGTATAAAAAAAGAGGGGCGTTGTAAATTATCAATGTAAGAAATAAATTAAGAGTTATTTTTTTGGCTAAGATTTATCCATGTGGAAATTTTATTGAAATATTTGACATACCGGGTAAGAAGTGGCCTAGTTGTTGATATTGGTGAATTGAACGGAATATATAAGTGAATGAGAGATTTATAGATGAATGAATGAAATTTATATTTTTGAGATTATGGGTAACCTGTAATATCTCTGAAGAAGAGATATAAGGATTCTAGGGGCTGAGTGAGATCCAGAATTGCCGACATTATTGATAAATAAAAATGTGAGAAGTGGCCAGTATAGGCTAGCATTCTCAGTTGTTGTTTAGGTCCGTTAGGGTATGCTAGCTCTAGGTCATGATAATTATAACTGAACCACGGACAGACACTAATTGGAGATATGATGAAACATGTCACGTCCCGTTTTCTAAAAATATGGAATACAAGCATGTGACATTGGCCCAACCAATGACTTGCGTCATCCATAAGCTGTTTACCCATTTAACTCAACAATAATAACAATACAAACAATTGCGCAGGTAATAATAACAACCACATGAACAATATTGGGATAAACAATATGAAATAACCAAATATAATAATCCAACATTTAGAAACAAATAACAATATCCAGATCATAAGCCCAATACAATAATAAATCCAATCGCAATAAAAATAAGTCTCAATACAATAAGTCTAATACAATAATAATCAACTAGAAAGCAATAAATCTTTAGAAAGCTTGTTCTCCAATTCCGACAGGTAATTCTCCATGATCACCTGTGAACACTTCATCTAAAAAGAGAAGAAAAATTGTTCTTAGAGCAAGTCATGGACAACAAGTAGAGAAAGCAAAGAAACAATGGAATATCGATATAACAATGAATTCAATGGATCAATAGGAATCAATAACATGAGACGATAGCAATAATCAATATGAATGGTAATCGATTCAATGGTTATATACTATGATTCACTTAGTCAATAACAATATGCAATGGTTGATGTCAATGTAACCCTTGTTTTTCCAAAAATATATTTTTGTGTATTTTATGTATTTAAAATTTTTGCAAATTATTTTTTTCGGTTTTCACCTTCTTCTGTCGAATTGTACCATTGGATCTCTTATTACAATCTGTTTTGATCAATAAATTTATTTGCAACTATTTTCTATGATTTTTATATTATAATAAAAATTCTTATTTTGTTACTATTACTCTTATTAGTATTATTATTATTAATGTTATTGTTGACTAGTTATTAAAAATCCATTCTATCTACTAATTGTATAAATTATATTATTGTAATGCAAATTACATTTTATTAGAGACAATATTTTTATTTGTTACTTTATTGAATTTATATACCCGTATTTTCTTATTGGCTTTTTATAAACCATATAGTTTTTTCTTTATTGGATATCCTATTAACCCATTTTAATCACCCAATACCCATTAAATGACTCTACCCAAAACCCTATACCCCATCTGCATATACCAATACCAGTTAAACCCCATCCCCATATCCGCTTCTATCCTAACCCACTTCCCCAGACCCGTTAAAACCCAATTACACCAACCCAATATCCGTTTAAATCACCCATCTTCTAAACCTTACTTATAACCTATATTTATACCCGTTCGACTGTTCCTCTTCCCAAACAATCCCCCAACCGCCTTCTCTCCTCTTCGTCTATGCCCTTCGTTTGCCCCTGCTCATCTCCTCCCTGTTGCACGTGCCTCCGCAGCGACTCTCTCCTCCCTGTCGCACTCCACACCAGCTTGTAGCAACCCCCGATCCTCCTTCCTGTCTTCTTCCCAGCAGCAACCGCAACCAGTAGCCCCCTCGCGACCCCTCACTACAAGAAATTTGATATATACTAACGGACACCTGTAGTGATGGTCACTAAAATTGCGGGTATAGGCGTCATATACCTACAGACGTGCAATGAACTGTGGGTATAGGTATCCTATAGCTTTAGAGTTTTTAATCCGTAACTATAAGTTTTACCGATGGGTACAACACTGTGGGTATAGTCCTCCCACTAAAAAAATTGAAGTTAACACTAAAACAAATTTCCTATCCCAAACCCCATTGAAATTTTCATTTCCCTCAACCCCATCTAAATTTTCATTTCCCCTCTCTGATCTCTTTCTTCCCGCTCATGAACCCCAACCCCAATCGCCGTCGTAGACCGTCGTCCCACGTCGCCGTGACCCCCGTGCCCCCCGTCGTCGTTCCCCCGACCGTCCTAACCCCCGCGTCTCTCACAAACCCTAGCCCCGACCACCATGGGCCCACATCGCAGTCGCTGTTGCTGTTCCTGCCCCATCATGGGCCTACGTCGCAGTCGCCGTTGCTGTTCCCGCCCCATCACAGAGATCATTAACATCATCTTCCTCTCTCTCTGAAACCCTAGGTATGAATTTGAGATATTGATAATAGGTTAATTTGTGAATTTGAGAATTTGGGATTGTGAAAAGATTAATTTGGGTTTGTGGAATTGGGGAAAAATTATGGTTTCTTTGCTGGCATATGCAGTGGCTAGTCGTGAGAAACGCCTTCTTCAATTTGGAACAGATTAGAACAACGATTAGTCTAGCAAAACAGGAGGATGTTTCCGTCTCTATGGATTATTTGATTATTAGTAACAAATCTTTTGATTATTTGATTATTAGTAACAAATCTTTTGATTATTAGTAACAAATCTTTTGATTGTCATTTCTCTTTTAGAGATGCAAGGGTTATGTGGGATCAGAAGACTGGCCGTTCTAGAGTATTTGGCTTTGTTGCTTTTCGCAATCAAGAGGTACACTGAATCATTTGATTGTATGTGATCTAACTTAAATGCACTGGAATTGTGACATTTTTCTTCTTCTTTTTTTATCATACATTGTTTTAATATTTGCAGGATGCCCAGAGTGCCATCAATAATCTAACAGGTGTGTTTCTACTTCTTGTTGATATTTTACAGTTGTTGTTTGGCTCATTGTTAGGTTAAGCATTATGCATCAATGATTCTGGCTTCTACATTTATCTATTCATGTGAATTTTGCACTTTGGACACTCAACCCAACTGGACCTACCCACACCTTTCTGCTTGTTCAAAATACTTTTTTGTTTCTTCTTCTTTTACTAGTTCTTTTGATGTTGGCAAATTTGAGTTTATATGCACAATTTGTTCCATCCAGGTAAGTGGCTAGGAAGTCGTCAAATTCGGTGCAACTGGGCAACAAAGGGAGCTGGTCTCAATGAGGACAAACAGACCTCTGATTCTAAAAGTATGGCAGGCCTAGCAAATAGTTCAACTGGTGAGTGCATCATTGAAGTGATGATTGAATTTGTTTTAGATGCCATTGTCTCGTTGACAGTTAGTACTTGGAGAATTAGAATTATCTTTAGATGGTATGTGGTTTTATTACCAACGAAAGTATATTGGTACTTTTCAGATTATAATGATACAGGATTCATGACCAAGGAAATTTTATTAAACATGATATATTTATGAACTAGCCAACCAGTTTCACATTTTAAAGCAGTTATCTCATTTGCATGGTTTTCATGTAGTACCCTCTCTGACTACAGCAATGTTATGTTACCATGCATGTCATTTCTTTGGGTCTTTCTATAAGATGAATTTAAAGTGGTAATGATGAATGTTGGTAATATGATCATGCTCTTCTGCATGTAGGACGGGCATATAAGGGTTTTCAAGTGACCAAGTTTGGAAATCATTCTTAATCAACCTGATGCTCATACTACAGTGAAGGATCTGGATTTTAGGTTGGTGAATGTTGCATCCGTGTGTGTTTAAATAACGAGCTCTTTCAAGTTATATTTATACATTAGTTGCATTCTTTCTGAAGTAGAGTTTTTTGTCTTTTTCATTGTCGATTCATTTTTTGTCTTGGTCTCTCACTCAACTTTTGACACATTTTGCAGCACTGATGCAAGGTATCTTGTATCTTTGGGTAGTCCTGGCCCTAGGGTCTGGGATCTTAATTCAACAACCACTGTAGCCAATATAAAAAGAGAAGATGTGAGCACTTTATCTCACGACTAATTATTTGCCATAGTTCTCAAGTATTTGAGGTCCCAAATAATATGCAATTCCAGGGTGAAATTTTTGGCTTTTGCAGGTTCTGTCAGAGCACCACTGGAAATCAATTGTTATATATGACTGCAATGCAGGGTAAAATTCCTGAAGTGTTATGTTTCACTCTCCTTTTTTTTCCTTCTTTTTTAATGTTCTCATTTTTTCATACTATATTTGTAGGTGATTATGGAAAAATTATCTCTTGGAATGTCAACTCATGGGAAAGGTAAAAGAATTTTAATAAAAAATGAGAAACATAGACACGCACGCACACGCACATCATTGAGCACTACACTAAAAAATTGAGCTTGAGTGAGGAGTGTCTGTGATAGTATCTTTTCTGGTCTACTACCTCACTGATTTTCTCACATACCATAACTTCTTATTATTATTATATTTCGTCATCACGTTTTACCCATTTAGCTTATTTCTGATCTCTATACAAATGGTTCTCCTTGAGGCTTCTTGTGCTTGTCAAATCATAAATGAAAACATAGATTAAAGAGAAACGTTTAATTGAGGCTTCCAGAAGATTTATCATGAATAGAAGTTGCAACCAAGTTTGCTATTCAGAGGCCTTGGTTGATACTTGATAATGAGCATTAGTTCCCTAATATAGTAATCTTTGCATTAGGGCAGTTAGTATTAAGAAATTAGCTAGGAGTTTGAAATGGGAAGTGAAACAAGTTTTTGATGACTCATTGCTTGAAGCGGCGCGCTTTGCAAGCCAATAGGTATTTGGAAGGACTTATATGTTTTGTTTTTTTAGTATAGAAGGGTTAACATGTGAATTGAGGTTTTTGAAATTTTTGTCATTTTTCCTCTAGTGTTTCCTTTAAGCCATTTCTATGCAAGTTAACATTGGAAGTATTTCTGAGAAGATATCTAATGTCCTATGGTTTTTCGCTCCTTGTTGATAGTCCTCTTCTAACTTGTATTATGTCATCACAGGGAAAGAATCTTTGACTTGTATTATGTCATCACAGGGTGATGCTAAATCATATTTAGTTTGCAAGAAGAAGATGTCAACATCTCCTGAAATGCTTTGTAGCTTGTGTCCTTCCCCATTTAAGCAATTTCTTGAGATTGTTGTCAAAATGAAATTTGATGAAGAGCCAAATTATGCTAAGCTAATATCATTGTTTGATGGGTTAATTGGACCTAATCCGGGTATTAGGCCAATCAATATTGATGGTGCACAAAAGGTAATATGTACCTTCATATGGTCTGGATTCTGGAACGTATAAAATTTGTTGTAATCTCTAGTAGAACTTTGCACTGACAGCAGATTCTGTCAGGTTGGCCAAAAGTGAGTTAGGTTGATTGTTGATGATGATGATGATGATGGCCAGTTGAGGAAGAAGCTTCGGGGGGAGTTCCTGCTACTCAGTGGATTTCTGTGTATAATGCGAGAATACCTATGAAACAAAGGTAATTCTTGTGGTTAGTATTAGCTATAAAACATGCTCAGAGAAAAAAGATGCAGTTTGTCTGGATTCATGAGTATAGTCACTGCATAATTAGCTGTAGCATACCTTCTTGTGCAGATGCACATGCTAAAAATTAACTGATTGCATGTTAATAATTCTTAGGTGGGTATACTATCATGTAGTGTTTAGAGTTTGATTTCTAAATGCTTGGATTCTTTCCCTCGTGAGTGTGAATTAAAAAGGTTTCGAAGATTTTAGATATAGGAAGAAAAGAAGGTATTAGCTTTGCTTGTAACTTTGCTTGTCTGTTGCAAGTAATCTATTTTTTTTTTTGATATTGTACTTCACTCAAACTGATGATGCAGTCCTCTTCTCGACTAGTCTCTCCTCTTAGTACTATCTGGCAACGACCACATTTGGTAGGCATCACTCCCATTATTTGAATGTGTGATAACGAAAAAGAATATTGACTATTTGTTGATGACCAAAGTTAGATCTTTTTGCTTTGTTTTGTTTGCGAAGGGTTCTCAACAAGCGAGAAATGACTGAACTCGCTCAAAATGCAGCCGAGCTTGTGTTTGCCGACGATGAAGTGAAGAAGGTTGTAAAGGAGATTTGCAGGATGCTAAAAGAAGATTACTGCAAAGAGAATCAAGATCTGGTTGCCGTAAAATAAGAAAATTAGTGTCGTATCTCAAGTGAGGAGTCAATTGAATGTTATCTTATAATGCCATTGAATATGTTAATCGTAGTTTAAAGTATTGATTCCCATGTCTACACACATGAATTCAATTGTGTATTTGGTTATTAACTATTTTGTAATTTGACATCTTTGTAATACTTCATTAATATTTAATATGATTGAAGTTTAATTTTATTTAATTTTGTTTCATAAACACATTTATATATTTTATTGTGTATTTTGTTTGTAATTGGATTAATATTATAAATTAAAATATTAAATTATCATAAGCGTAATTAATAAGAAAAAATTGTGTATAGAGTGATGAGTATATATTCAAATAATTGGATGCAAAAATCATCGCTAAAACCTATAGCAATGGAGTTTCAACCGTGGGTATAGGAAAGCAAAAGGTGTCTTTAAAATCTATACCAACGGATACGAAATCGTGGGTATAACACCGAGGTTTTGTCCAACGGGTGAAAAAACCGTCGCTATAGGCTATAGTGACGGCATTTTGCCGTGGGTATAGCTAATTAAAAACGACGGAAAAATATGTCCGTTGGTATAGGTTTTACGGGCTATACCTACGGTTTTTCGCCTTTTACCCACGGATTTTTGCTGTCACTATATGTCAAATTTCTTGTAGTGCCTGTCGCGACACCACGCGACTACAGCCCGTGCCCTGCTCCATATTCACAGCACCTTCCCCCGGGCAGTGCTCTCTGCCCTGTCGCACAGCCACCTGCGGTAGCAACAACCTCCAGTTGAGCAACGCCAGACAGGACCATGCCACCCTGTGCTGCACCTCCTCACAACGACCGCCGACCACCAGTCCGCCAACCCTCGGCCTGCCTCCCTGAGCGCCGTGTCCCCTGGCCACTACCCATGGCCGCCGTCACCATTCCCTCTGCGGTGCCACAATAACTTCTCCCCCCGGGTGGTTCTCTTGTTGGGTTGCCGTTGTTTTGGTTGTAAGCATGGGGAGTTTTGATCTTGTTCATCCAGAGCCATCTGATTGGATCATGATCTACATCATCATCTTGGGTCTTGATCCTTGATCATGGGTCGTCGATCGACATGATCATCATCTTTGAATCTTGGAGTTCTTGATCTTTGATTGATAGCCGTTGGATCTGCATCATCTTAATCTCTTGTTTGATAGCCGTTTGATCATCCGATCTTGATCCACATCGAGATTCGTGCTTAGTTTTCGTGGTTGCGATCGTGATCTTGTTCGTAATCGTGGTTCGTGGATTCCGTTTCATTCGTTGAGTTCATGCCCTGGGAATCTGTTCCCGTTATTATCTTTCTCCCGTTGGATTCGTCATCTTCCAAGCAAGTAACTTGTACTCCAATTCATTTGTTTGATACAAGTCAAAAAGTTCACTTATAGTATAGTTGGGTCTAGAAACGACCCTTGTTTGTGTTTTCCTTGATGGGTTTTTTCTCTATTGTGAAAACTTGACCATAGATGACCCACGACACAAATCTTGACATGAATTGACTTAGGTTTACCCGTTCTTGATTTTGTTCATGTATGTGAGACTAGTTGTGGGAATTCATGATTTGGTTGAGACCCATGTGAAATACTTGGTGTGGACATTTTAGATACCCTAATTTATGATGTTTAGACACTTGGTGGACTCGATTTCATGTTTGGGTGTGTTTGGACCAATTTTCTTGAATCTATGCCGATTTTGTTTTCAAGGGAAGAATCTGTAGTTTGTTGTTATTCTGTTTTGTTTGCTGTTTTGGACTGTTTTAAAGTCAGTATCTTAATTTCAGTATAAAACATGAATTTTAGATAATTTCGTATATTTTCAAACCCCTTTAACCTTGCTCGATTTTGTTTTCGTATGAGTGACTTATGACTTGTTTAGTACAGAGGTGTCGATCGTTTCCAGATTCTGTTTCTGAGTAATTTTGATGACAAATCACTTTAAAGAACTATGCTACATATATTATTTTGATCCAAAACTTTGGTCAGTATTTCTTTACCTAGTTAGGGATTACCCATAATTTTGGTGAATTTTATTGATGAGTTTTATGTGTTGTTTCATGCTCGCTTATGAAATCTAACTTGCTGTATTTTGCTCGCTGATCTGTAAAGAACCCTATTTTCACTATGATTCCTTTTACTGCAAGAAAAATGTTTGTGAAAAATGAAAGTTAGTTCATTCTATCGATTTTCATCTTCCTTTGGCGGATTTGGATTTCGTTTCACTGGTTGCGAGATACTTTAGTTTTCGTACAGCAGTGTTGGAAATTCCAAATTTTCCAAAGTATCGTTTCTTGATGTTTTCTTAATTTTGATGACTGAACAAATTTTACTGGAATATTATGAAACTTTATATTTTGATTCTAGACATATAGGAGAATATCCCAGATTTTTCCTAAATTTATTTGAGAGGTTTTTATGCAGTTTTCCTGACTGAGAATTAGTTTTCCTGATTTCTTACTGAACATGTTTTCTATTTTCAAACCTGTTTTGAGTTATGATGTTGTGAATTACTATATGACTTATTTATACTCTCTGGATTTATGTGGGAGTCTATTTTTCAGATCCTTCGACAGATCTAGATTTGGATGTTTGTAGTAGTGGGAATAACTGTTTTAGTACAATACTGTCTTGCTGTCCTGAATTAGAAAACTAGTTGTTTCACCCTGTTATGTGTTATCTTGAACCTGTACTTGTTTATCTTGCACCCTGAACCTGATACATGTTTATACCCTGTTATCCTTGTTTTGTTTTGCGACACATAGATGCATACCTGATTATAATAATAACTGACCAAGCCGAGGTTTTAAGGGAAAGATCTAATAGTGGATAATTCAGAAACGTGTACTCAGAAGGGGGCCCGTATTTTTCATTTTGATTCATGTTGATATATGAACCTATTGCTGTATGGACTTGTTGGTTCATGTACCTGTTATCTGTTGTTGCATGGACCTATTGGTTCATGTACCTGTTACTGTTGCTGCACGGACTTGTTGGTCGTGTACCTGTTGCTTCATGAACCTGTTGCTGCATGAATCGGATAATTCGTATACCTGTTGCTTCATGAACCTGTTACCTGTCTCTGTTCTGATTCTTGAGTACATTGCCCTCTATGGTCCACTATGAAATCTAAAACGAAATTGTTTTGACTGTAGTACCATTGTAGTAAAAGGATGGTTGCATGAAGTGCTACCTAGATAGTAATCACTACAAGACTTGACACATGATACTTGAACATGATTACTTGAACATGATACTTGATCACATTACCATGCTAGTCGTTTATTTTGACATCACACTTATACCATGTTGCTAGTTAGTTTCCCCATGTGCTTGTATCCTACATTATAAGTGGCCAGTAACTTGCAATTGACGGGTACTTATTTTTCTCTTTCCCTTTTTCCTGTATTCGTTGAATTGCAGATTTTGGAGAACAGGTTTTAGATGGTATTGGTGACATGAAGAATTAGTGCTGGATCTTGTTATTATTATTTCTTATAGTTTGCTTGAACAATAATCGTATTCTTGTATTTGGATTTATTCTTGTATTTGGGCAATGTGACACAGGATATTTGTGTATTTCAAATCATGACTATTTGAGATTAATATATTTTATTTCAAGTATTCTTGTTGGTATTTGGTTCATATGTGCATGTGGTTGACCTTTCTGGCTTCTGACTCTGATTATATTGTAATATGTTGTAAAGATTCTTGAACAACTTATGGATAATGAAAATCATTCGCTGGGCTTTTGTCACGTATCCGTATTCGGTATTCTCTTTTGGAAAGCGGAGCGTGACAGTCAATAACACTGAGACAATTTTCGATATCACTAGGAATGATGATGTTCAATATGCAATATCGATGTTGTGTTAAATCTTAAGTCTATAAGACATTTTAATCCTAATAAATGCACGTACTACTGTATCCCATAACTACAGGTTCGATGCTTACAAATATTGTCGTTCAGACTATAGTGGTAGACTCTATAGCTTATGTACCCAGCAACGATATATAATAATGACCGATGATTTAATGACCGAGGTCCGAATCAATTGAGATACTATAATCAGTAATCTACAATCAATTGATGACCGATATGACCGATATGACCGATTTAACCGACAAATAGGGAAACACGGGCCCCTCCTTCGAGTACAGTCCCTATATTGTCCACTATTAAAATCAACCCTTAAACCCCAGCTTGTTAATTATTTTATTGATGCAAATAATACATTATGCAATTTAGAGACATCTGATGAACGATGGTAACAATAGAGGGACAATAGGATGATAACTTTGGATGAGACAAATAGAATAATGATAATAGTACATTAGGATCATGCAATGCAACACATACACTTCAATTCATGCAATATGATGATATATATACTTATATTAAGAAAAACTGGAAAACTAAATTCTTGACAGCAAGAGATCACTGTACAAAAATTAGTTTTTCCGTTGCTACATAAATTGAAAACTGAAACCGTCAGAAATTCTGAAAACCAGACTTCCACACGATTCCAACACATATTTGCAATACAAAATCCGACAATAGTAGCTAGGTCAAATACATCATTCTTTACAGGTTACATGTTTAGATAGAAAATCGATATTAAGTTGTTATATGTTTAGAATCAGCGGAAACTCAATTATAAATTGATCAAAAATATTCTTTTAGACTCCTAAACATGTTAACTATCATTCTGAAAATTATCAGAGCATTATTTTAATAGTTTAAACATGAAAACATACATGAATCTGAAATTCTGGAAATAAAACACAGCACTAGTAAAATTACCATAACTTTTGCAATACAACTCGGAATTCAGAGATTAAGATGTTTTAGACACTAAAGACATAGAGCTACAACTCTTATTCAGAAAGTTGTTAATTTTGAGATCAATTACTGGGTCGAAAATGTCAAACAAATTCCAGACAGAAAACAAATATATAGATTTTCAATATATTCATGAAATAAAGTGAATAAACATGATGCGTTCCACTTCAGTTAGTCAATAAACTTCATAATCAACATGGTAGGTATAATAGCATGGAAAACATCATTAAGAATTCACACATACACTAAATTAACCACACAATTCATCTATCAATCATTCAAGCAATCAACCTAGTATTCGATTCTAGAATAGTATCTTTATGTGATGACTATATGAACAACTCCTATTTTCAATACTATATGAATGCATGAAAGATTCGATCTTTAGAGTAAATAAAGGCATGAAGTCGAGAATATTTGGGTTAGCTCGTGTAAATCCTCAATATACTCAACGAAAGAGGAAGAGCAATATGCGATACGATGAACAATTAGATGTACTTGTAAGAATTTCAATAAAAACTTGAATTTGATATAAGATTCAATTCAAGAGGAAAAGTGACTTGCCTTATTGACTATTAGTCCGAATACCAAGAATAACGGGAAGAGAATTACGGAGCAATGACACGAACCGCGAAAAATACACGTGCACACAATGTGCACAAGAGACCAAAAGCAACAACAACAAGAGCAAAAAAGCAAGGCACACATCAACCACAGCGAGGGGATCAGGTTGCGATGATGGATGGTGGCAGGGCTGATGCAGTGCACAGCGATGGCTGATAGCGGGCGGCGGTGGATTGCGGCAACTCTGGGGAGAGGCAACAAGGCTGGCGATGGCTGGGTGATCGGCTGTAAGATGGCGAAGACAACAGGGGATGCGGGGGTGTTGGGATGGTGGGGGGTGATCGATGGTGGCGGTGCACTGCGGGGCAGGGCTAGGGAGCAGTACTGCGGTCGATGGGTGCTCCGATGGGAGAAGACGACGGGGTGTTAGTTGACTGTGGAGGTTGGAGGCGGCTGAGTTCGAGTATGGGAGGTGAGGGGCA
This sequence comes from Hemerocallis citrina, assembly GCA_017893485.1. Lineage (NCBI taxonomy): Eukaryota > Viridiplantae > Streptophyta > Magnoliopsida > Asparagales > Asphodelaceae > Hemerocallis > Hemerocallis citrina. The sequence goes on along the minus strand of CM030361.1, from coordinate 231,763,963 downwards.
GTTGAGAGGTGTGCAGTCTGCGAAGCAAGCACAGTCGCAGGGGTTTGGCTGCGCTACAAGGGCGAGGAAGGAAGGACTGTCGGTGATTGGGATTCTTTGGTGGAGGAAGGCAGTGCTGGGTTGCTAGCGATGGGGTGGATGCTTGGTGGTTGGCGACTGCAATCAAGGTGGAGGCGAGACTGTAGGTGGATGGAGATAGGGACGAAGGTGGATGAGGGAGGTGACGAAGATGACAATGGGCTCGGAAGATGAAAATGGGAGGTCGGAGAAGGTGAACAAGACGGGGGTTCAACAGCGAGAGGGTTTCAACAGTAAGGGTTGGGTTTGGCGGCTGGGTATTGGGGGCTGGGGTTAGGGTTGTAGGGTAGTGTATATATAAGGTTAATTGGAATATTGGGTTTTGGGTAGGATACAATAAGAGAGAGGCTATAGGGTTTTGGGTTGGGTTTAAATCCAAATAGATCAATAAATAATACAATTAAAAAGAATATAAATTGGGCTTGAAAATAAATTATAATTCACCAAGGAAAAACAGATCAAGTACAATAATAAAATAATTCAATAGATGAATTTTAATAAATAATCAAGAAATAAAAATTAATAATTATAATCATAATAATAATAAAATTATACAACAAAATAGTATTCAGGTTTAACGAATTCATTAAAATAATCCAACAATAATAATGTATTTGATTTAGGTTCAGATATAATTAGCCGATCAATAAGAAATAGAAAATAAAATTAAAATACACAATTATTCGAAATAATTATAATTTTCGATTAGAAAACTCTTTAATAAAAGAACCAAAACGAATTTAGCACAAAGTAAATTTTTAAATAATCAAGATATAGAAAATACACGGAAAATACTTATTAACGGGAACGGGGGTTACAAAACAAGAGCATCGTGAATATGAGGGCTCCACGATGATCCGTGGAGTGGGATTGATCTCCAGTATTCCAAGATGAGAGCGACATTCGTGGGATATTTGTACAATGAGGGCTTTACGATGACCTGCGGAGTGAGATGATCCCCAGTATTCCGGGACGAGGGATGAAATAAGCCCCAAAATGATCTGCGAAGTGGGATTGATCGCTAGTATTTCGGGGCGAGAGCCAATACTTGCCAAGTATCTAAATCTCATAGTAGTCATGGTAGTAGGTTGCATAGCGAGGGATTAAACCCTATATTGTGGAGTACGTGTAACATCCTGAATTTTATTTATAAAGAGTTTGTTGATTTTTTTACGTGTTCTGCACGTTTAATTTCATATGCATTTTTCTAGAAAATTATTTCTTTATAACATGAAACAATAATTATTTCAAGTCTTTCTCTTCATTTTCTAAAAAGCCTATTTTTAAAAGTCTAATAAAATCCTAGGCCTAATTATTTCTTTCTATCCCACTATAATTAATTAATTTATTTATTTATTAAGAGCCCATGGTTAATTGGCCCATTAATTTAATTTCCCCTTTAATTAGCCTAACTTGTAGTGTAGACTAATATAGTAGACAATTAAATAAATTTCATGAACAAAGTTTTAATGGGGGGTACTAGTATTGCATGTGCATTGCACTAGCACGTGCATGTTGCACTTTGGGGTGTAGGTCGGATTTCACAAAGAGAGAGGGAGTGATGGGAGTAGTGGGGAGGTGCTTGCTCCAACATGGATAGTTGCTATAACTCCCTAACTCATCATAACCCTTGATCCTTAACTATTTGGACTAATCCTAGCCTTCCATTTGCACTCAAAATTTGTATAATTACCCCCTTTTACAGTCTTCATACTTCCACCTAAAATTTGTAAAGAAAGAAAGAAAGAAAAGACAATTAGTGAGTAAAAAAATTAAGAGAGAGTTGTGAGTTTAAAAGATCGAGAGTTGAGTTTTGTGTGTTCCCCATCCCATTGTTGGCTGGCCTACCATTGGAGCAAGAAGGAAAGAGTTCAAACACCATTCAAGTTAGGAGGAGAAGTCAAATTGGTGTCTCAATCTAGGAGGAGAAGACTTCATTTGTTCATTCTAAGAGACTTTAGGAGTTTTGTTGTTTCTCTCCATTAAAGGTGGGTGATTTTCTCGAACTTCTAACTAGATACCATGCTAGAAAATTGTTTGATAAAATTGAGAAGAAAACCCTAATTAATTTAGCCATATGTTGTGAAAATGAGACAAAATGCAAATGATTTGAATGCTTGTTAAAAAGAATGCTAATTCATACAAATTGTGATTGTTATCTTATATATTACCATGCTACCATGATTTATATGTTTGATATGTGCTAAATTGAGAAATGGTGCTTGTATGATTAGTTAATTGAATGAGAACCATGGAAATGTGAATCGCCTAATTTGACTTGATAATGGCATGAAAAAGGAGATTTTATTGTAGTAATGATTGTATAATAATAACAAAAATAATAAAAGAGACCTATGGAAAGTTTGAGGGAAAATTATAAAGAAACTACACTTGTATGCGCATTTTCGAAATTGTAGATAAAAATATATGTAGAGAGAAAAATTGTACTTTTGTGTCACAAATTTAGTTTTATTTTACTGATATATTGTAAATGCATAAAAACTATATTCTGGAATTTTAGAACACAATTGGAGAAGAAAAGAGTTTAAAAATACTTGTTTTTATAAAATTCGAAAAAAAGATAGAGACTCGAATTATAACTCCTAAAACCCAAACCATATCAGGTTAGTCACTTGGACTTATTGGTCTTCGGGTGCACTTGAGTTCGATTACTATAGCTTTCGGGTTGGTCTTTGGTTGTGGGTTCGAAGCTGGGCAGAACCCTTTTGTTTTCAAAATCCTTTTTAAAATATGAAACCCGAAATTGACTTACATTTAATTAAGCCCCTTTCATATCATGTTGGCATCTTAGGCTTTTTGGTCTTCGGCTGCGCCACAGTGCGTTCACTGTAGTAGGGCTGGTGTGCCTTTGGGTCTCGGGTTCGAAACTTGGGATTGGGTTTTTCATTTTTTTAATATATTTTAATGTTTGTGAACTTTAAAAGTTTTGAAAAAAATATTCTAATTATTCTAAAAATATATGGACTTCATGAAAAATATTTCTACAATGTTTGGCTTAATAAAAAGAGATTTAGAAGCAAAAAAAAATTGAGTAGAGATAATCAAAAGAATCGCATAGAATTGATACTTGTATGAATAAAAATGTGATTACTTCCATGAGAGAATTCTACTTAAATTTATAAAAGATGATCTTGTATGAAAAAAAAAAATTAAAGTGGGTTATTTATGGATTTTTTTTTATTAATTTGTGCAAGTTATGCATTTTTTAAAGTTAAAAGAAAAATATAATTGTGATTCTTCTTGGACCAAATAAAGGAAGGAATAATTGTGTGAGAATTAAATGATTTTTTTTTTTTTTTTGAGATTAATCTTGAACGAGAAAGATATCAATCGAAAGAGAACTTTGTGTATGAAATTGATTCATAGGAAAGAAATGGAAATCTTGTGGAATTATGAAAAAGACTTTATGAGTATGAAAACACAATTTTGTGAATATGATGTGAAATTGAGAACTAGAGTGTAGCTAAGCCTCATACCGGCATTGAAAGAATTTGTTGAGATAAGATTTGAAATGAAAAGACCAAGATTTAGGTCGTGTTATATAAATGGTTAAGACCGGTATAGTGGGAGTGCTAACTCTAGAGGATTGATTTTATTCATGATTCAAATAAATTAAGGACTAGACGCATAGTGGAGATGTGATGAAAGTAATAGAAAAACATGAGTATGAGGACCATTGGATTGGCGGCTCACAGGATGTCCCATGATGCGTCATGAATAGGGCGTGGATACTACTCCAGAGTACCGTCCCGGTGGCGACGCGTATGGGGTTGTCTAGTGACTACGGGTGGTGCCATGTCTATGGTAGGAGGTGAATTGACCACAAGATGCCTGCATGATGAGTCATGTGTCAGTGCATGGGATTGTCTCCAGGGTGCCTGGACGTGGGCTCGTAACTCATAGAATACTTAGGATACTTACCGTAGTTACCGTAGTAGACTAAGTCATGGCGAGGATTGAACCCTACAAGATGAAGAACGATTAAAGGCTTGCCCTCGGACCTATGTAGTATGGGCTGTATAGACTCTGAACAAGTGCGCATTAGTGTCATATAATATAAACAACTGCATTAAGGACTAAGTGCACATTCACAACACGACATCAATAGGATAGTCCCCGTAGTTCTGTTTGTGATAAGTTTGTGCTTTCCAAGTAAGAGAAAATTGATGTATAATATCCTAGTGTCAGTTGAATGAACTGACGTGCCCACAGTTTCTATACAGGATAAAGTGATTGACAAGATTAAAGTATGCATGTTGCTTAAAGAATGATTCAAGTGTTGTATATTTTTGTATATGTAATTGTTTTTTTTTTTTGAGGGAAAAGGTGGAATAAAGCCACCCTGTTTCATTAATAAGATGTTAATATGTATATGTAATTGTTGTAAATTGCTTCCACTGTATAAGTGTATTATAAATGTAACTCTGATGTAACAAAAGTTTTTAAATTCCTTGTAAAATTGTACGAAGAGAAGTGTAAAGATCCTGTAGAAATTCGAATTCTGTCTTATTTGGAATTCAGGGTGTTATAGTACGCTAAGGGATTGCCCTCGGTCCTATGTAGTCTGTGATGCATAAATTCCGAACAAGTGCGCATTAGTGTTGTATCGTAAGTTTGAATGTCTGCATTAGTGTTTAAGTGCATAACATACACTGACATAACTAGGATAGTCACTTTTCATTTTTGCATTCAAGTTTGTGGTTGCTAAATTGAAGAATCGCTGTATCATAGAATCACGTCAGTTGTATGCAATTGACGTGCCCGCAGTTTTCTAGTTGCACGACCCGGATTAGCAAGCAACGTGGAGATGAGTTTGATACTGATGGATATTACCAGATTGAAGTTATTGGATGTTATAAATTGTATTTCTTTAATGAAATTTTTCGCTACGTATTGTAAATAATGACAATGTAATGAAAAGTTTTAAATTCCTTATATTTTTGTACGAAATTGAAGTAAAGATCCTGTTTGTGTTACAAATTACGAATGTTTGGAATTCGGGGCGTTACAGAGTGGTATCAGAACGAACTTCAATAAGTATTACCAAATTATAAGGGAAACAAAATTAGGATGGACATTAGAGTGTGTGTGTCTGTTTGGAGTCATGAATATTATAGTTATTGAATTTGCATTCATGATATTTTCATCGTATACATTGATGTGATAATGTATGCGTGCATGTTTTTATTTTGTATCACGAGTGTTATAGTTGGTTTGAACCTACATCCATGATACCTTATACATAGACTAACTTTTTCTTTTATTTTTTCTCCGTGTATTTTCCTCGTAGTATTTTTTCATCTTTAACGCTTAATACTCTTTCAAAAATTCTTTTCTTTTACTATTAATTAACTGCGATATTTATTATTTTATCTACCCTCTTTAGTCTTAATCTTTTAATGTCGTTTTACTCATTTTTCCTTCTTAATGTTTGTCATTCTTACTTTTCTGTGCTTTTACGTTACTCATTTATTTTGCTATTACTTTTACGTATTTTATTAAGTTTTAAATTACTACTTATTAAATTTTCATTGTGACTATTATTTTCTTTCATATTGTTTCTATTGTATTTCAAATTTTTGAATTTTTATTTTTTGCATATTTACATTCATTTTATATATGCTTTGATTTTACGATACTATAAATCTTTTCTTTTATTTGTCTTGTTTATTTCACTATATTTTAACCTGATTTTAATATTTTACTTATATAAATATAATATACTTCTACGCATTATAAATTTCCCACTTACTACTATTTTGTTTTTACAGCTTATATTCAATACCATGGTTATTACTTATTATTTACTACTTTTGTTATATTTAATCTTTTCTATTAATAACCATTTACTGATTTTATTGCTTTATTTTAGTATTTTCATACTTATACTTCTATTTTTATATCACTAATTTCAACACGTAACATCATACTTAATTATGCATTCAATATACAATTACATAAGGAAGACTACATCATTTCATTCACCATTTTGGTACAACCTGATGTCGAGAGGGCAAATATGCAAGTAGACGTCAATGGAAGTAATTTGCAACTGGATGTCGGGGAGGCAAAATCTGCAACTGAAAGTCCAGAAGGAAAACTGCAACCGGATGTCGTGGAGGTAAATCTGCAACCTGATGTCAAGGAGGCAAACCTGCAGCTTGACATTATTGAGGCGAACCCGCAACACAGAAGATTTACCACATTTACTATCTCACACTTTACTTCTATTTTTATATCACATTTTTTTACTAGTTTATACTATTTTATAATGTCTTGCAACCTATCCTATACTACTTCAAATTTATTATTCATAATACAGTTATACTTATATACTGATTTAATTAATTACCTTATTATTTATATTTGCTTATATATCTATTGTAACACCCATTCCCGACAATTAGTATTTTCCGTGTATTTTCTATAATTTAATTTTTTTTATAAATTCATTTTGTGCTAAATTCATTTCAGATCTTTTATTAGAGTATTTTCTAATCAAAAATCTAATCCATTTCGAATAGTGGTGTATTTTGACCTTATTTTCTATATCTTATTGATCAGATATTTACATTTGAATCTAAAGCATATATATTATTATTGAATCATTTTAATCTTATTATTATTGTTATTACTTTATTTACGGTTATTATCTAATTATTGTTATTATTATTATTATTATTGGTATTGTTATTAATATTAATATTTTTGTTACTATTATTATTGTAATTATTAGTATTATTGTTCTTATTGTCGCTTATTTATTCGTATTTTATTATTTGATTTAATGTATGTTTACATGTATATTTTAAAAACCCTATAGTCTATTTTCTTATTGGATTTAAACCCAAACCCAAGCCATTCTCTTATTGGATCCCAAACCCAATACCCAATAACCCACACTTTTCCCTATATATACAAATCCTACTCTGAAACCCTAACCCCTAACCTAACCTATACCCTAGCCCCTAACCCTATTCAAACCCCAGCTGCCAACCTACTGTTCATCCCCTAATCCTCTCCCCTGTTCACCTTTCCCCTACCTCCCTGCTTGCGTCGACCATCGCCACCCTGACTCCCTGAGCGCCTCCCGCTCTCGGCTCCACTCCTCCTCCCGTCTTCGTCTTCATCTTCGTCCCTACCTCCATCGACCTTCGCTCCTCGCCTGCTCCTCCGTCCTCCTAGCTGCTGCCATCTTCACCCCTGTCTCGTCGAAACCCATTGCCTTCCAACCTCCAGCTTCGTCTCCCTCCCCTGTTTCGTTAAGAACCCATCGTCCCTCGCATCCCCTTCATCGCCCCCGTTCTCGTCACCTCCAACCACCGCAGTCGCCCCCCTTATCCCCTTTATCTCACCCTTCCTCTGTTTCGAAACGAAACAGAGCTTTGCCTCAACCCATCATCATCTCAGTCTCCACCCTCATCCTCTTCACCCTCGACCACTCTCATCGCTTCGTCGCTCCACCTTGTCCTCCTCATCATCTCATCATCCTCCCCCAGCGTCGCCCAGACCTCCCTCCCCCGATCGCCTTCGCCTTCCACTTCTTCTCTCCCATGTTTTTGGCGCCAAAACCATTCACGCCCTCCTTCAGTCAATCTTCGGACGTGAGTAGATACTTTCTCTTTCGAGGTCCGGAAGTTTGATATCAAGATCAGAGCTTGTAGCTCAATGGCTAGGCTCGAGCCCCACCGTCGATGCGTTACCCCTATCAGCCGCCTTGCCGTGGGTCGCCTCTATCGTCATCCGCCTCAGTCACCGTGCACAGCCACTGTTGAGCGCTCCCTCTCTATCTGTCACTGTGGAGAAGAAGAAGGGGGATTGGTTTTGGTGTGTGCTGTGTTGTGGAGTGGGGGGATCCGATTGGAGTTGTGGGTGTTTGCTGTTTGTGGGGATTGGTTTTGGTGTATGCTGTGTGGGTTTTGAGTGAGAGTTGCTGTGTTTACTGATGCGGCTTGTAATGGAAAGAAGGGATTGATTTGCTTGGTGTTTTGATCCAATCAGGTGATTGACGTTTTGTGTGAGTGTTTGCACGTAGCTTGCACATGTTTCCGTGTTCGTGGATTCGTCACCAGGATTCTCATCCGGTTATTCTTTATATTCAAATTAACCGTCTAACAGGCAAGTCACCGTCCTCTTGAATTGCTAATTGTATCAAATTCAAGTTTTGTTGAAACTCTTGCAAGTAGATCTCTTTGTTATCATATTATCTATTGTTCATCTCTTTGTTGGGTCTATTAAGGGTTTACACGAGCTAACCCCAATATTCTTGACAACGTGCCACTTTTGACTCTAAAGTTTGGATCTTTCATGAGTGCTTACAGAGTTGATAATAGGGTTGTTCATATAATCTTCACACAAATAAATTATTGTAGAGACAATTGATAGGTTGTATGTTGTTTGATCGATTGATGATTGATTGATGATAAATTGATGTATGAGCATGTTCTAATTTTATTTATCATGTTTTGAAACCCTTCATGCTGATTGAGAAGTTTATCGACTAGTAGAATTGATACCCATCCTGTTAATTTTTTCATGAAAATACCCCAAAACCCTGTATATTGCTTGCTGACCGGTATATTGACTGTTGTTTTTAACCAGTAAATGATATTAAAATGAATTACTTTTTGAACATAAATTGTAGACTTATCTTTCTAGTTTGAAGAACATCTTGAATTTCTAAATTCCGAATTGTGTAGCAAAAGTTATGCCCGTTTTACTACAACTGTGTTTTTAATTTCAGATTCTCAGATTATTGTACATTTCATGTTTAAACTGTTAAAAGGCTGATCAAATGATAAAATTTTGCTCTGAAAATTTTTAGATTGTTGCTTAACATATTTAGGAGTCTAGAAAATATTTTTAATGAATTTGTTATTGAGTCTTTACTGTTTCTATGAATATAACAACATGATATCAAAATTCTGCTTGAACATGAAATTTGTAAAGAACAATGTGATTGACCTAGCTACTATTGTCGGATTTTGAACTTTAAATATGCGTTGGAACCGTGTGGAAGTCTAGTTTCTCGAATTTTTTACGGATTTTGTTTTCGAGTTCTGAAATAGCAAGAAACTGTATTTTTGTACAGACTACTCATACTGTCCAGAATTTCACTTTTCAGATTTTAATAGACTTATTATTCTTATATCGTATTATTGCATGAATTAACGTATGTAAGTTGTATTACATGATCCTAATGAATTATGGTCACCATTCTAATCGTCCTATTCAAGTTATCATCCTATTGTTTCCCTATTGATACTATCGTTTATTGAAATGTCCAATAATTGCATATTGTATTGTTGCAATAATAATAATAAATAATAAGCCGGGGTTAAGAAAAAGACCATAGTAGTGGATAATATAGATAAGTGTATTTGGAAGGGGGCCCGTGTTTCCCATGATTTCAAGTTATATGGAACTAAGTGCCACATAGAACTAAGTGCCACGTCAGAGGTTGACGAAGGGCACCTCTAGAATTTACGAGGGCCACCTCTAGAATTCATTACATGATTACATGATTTACGAACCTGTTTACTAGTTTTCCTGTTTACAAGTTATATGGAACTAAGTATCACGTAGAGCTAAGTGTCACGTCGTGAGATAATGGGGGCCACCTCTAGAATTTACGGGAGCCACCTCTAGAATCCATTACCTAATTACATGACATGATATGATTCCTATTTACATGATTCCTGAGTAGACAACCCTATAAAATCCACCACTAAGTCTAAACGTAACTTGTTTGTATGTAGCAACCATGTGGTAAATAGATGGGACGCATGATGTGCTACATTAGTTAGGATTAAAATAATAGACTTAAGAGTTGCATCACATCGACACTGCATATTGTTTATCATTGTTTCTAGTGATATCGAATATTGGCTAAGTATTACCATTATTGATTATTGATTACTGCTACCTAAAATCGCATCATTGTTTATAGTCAATGTACCGATTATCATGATATCAATTATTGTTATTGTCCTGTGTTATTGATTTCTATTGATCCATTGATTCATTGTTAAACCGTTATTCCATTGTTCCTTGCTTTCTATACTTGCTGTCCTTGACTTGCTCTGAGGACAATTTTTCTCCTCTTTTTAGATGAAGTGTTTGCAGGTGTTGATGGAGAATTACCTGATGTATTGGGAAAACAACATTGGTGAAGAAATTGATAGCATCGCCGCTTAATAAATTATTATTTTGTCATGGAGACTTGATTATTAGACTATTGTTATTTCATTATATTGTGGGCCTTTGACCCGACTGTTGCTATTTGTTTCCATATGTTGGATTATTATTGTACTTGGATATTATATATTGCTTCTTTTCAAGTATTATTGTTCATGAGATTATTATTATTACCTGCGCAATTGTTCTGTATTGATTATATTGTTGAGTTGATCGGATAAACAGTTTATGGATGACGTTAGTCATTCGCCGGGCCAATGTCATCTACTCGTATTCCGTATTTTTAAGAAGCGGGGCGTGACATCTATCATATATGTGTTATTATTATTTTATTTTATTTTTCAATCTATATTACTGGTTACTATTAACTATTTTGCTATCCTAATATTTTTTTTGTAATCTTTACATATGTTAGTATTCTTTTATTTTTATACCACTTCATTTTATTTTATATTTTATCGCTGACTTATCTTATATTTGGTTGCTACTCATATAATATACCTTTTATTATTTACACTTTTGTTTACTTTTTACATTTTATTTCTATACAATTAACAACATATATTATTTCAATTATATATTGTTACTTTTACTACTATTATATTTTGTTTCTCTAATTGTTTATAACATTCCTATAGTTCTGTTGTTTCGTCATATAGTTTTTATGCTTATTTACGTATAAAATATTATATGTGGATTTTCTTGTTATACTTGATAGTATATAGATAATTTGATGTATACTATATATTTAATTTTAAATCCTATATACAGTCATTAAATAACTTTTACAAATGAAAATTTTATAATATTACTTTTATATACATCATTAATTTATACTTATCTTATACAGTTTATACTTTTTAACTAAATTTAACACTCATATATTTTTCTCCAACAGTTTTCTCTTAAAATGCTACGTTCTTTTGATCTCATAACATATACTCATAGTTTAGTTTATGATTGTAATCTCTCTATTCTTCACGTTGTCTTTTAGTTAAGTTCTCTTTCCAGGAAATTTTCAAATTCTTATTAGCTATTGCTAACTAGTTTTCAATTATAATGCTCTTTCAAATTATTTACCAACTTACTTTACATTTCGATATTTTTTTGCATTTTGTTTTACTATTTATTTCTTTGTCACAATACTAATCTTCCTGTCATAGTTATTTTTTTAAAGCTACCTAATATTTATTTATGCTCTTAATCTACTTATTTTCAAATTTTCCTACTGCATTGCAATTTATCTATACTATTTCAATTCTTCTATTTTTCTAGCATTTTGTTCCTCAGTGCCTAAATTGTTTTACATTTATACTATGCACTATTCAGCTAAGCTTTCTATTTTTAATTTTACACCTTATATGTTTACTTTGTATTTTAACTGCGTTAATTTCCCTATATTTCTAATTATTTTTCTTCTTAACTCTTTTACTAATTTAGTCAAGAATCCCCACATTTAATTTTCTTTTCTTTCCAATTATTTTTTTTCTTCTTCTTACCTTTGTGTCTTTATTGCATTCACACTATGAATTTTATTTTTCTTCAAGTATACTTTTCATTCTACTTCTTATTACTTTCATTAATTTTGCTCACTAAGCTTATTAATAAGTTATTAAAGTATCTATTTTACTACGCTTCTCTTTATTCTTTCCAATTTACTTTGCTTTTCAATTTCATACACAATTGACTACTTAATTTATATTTTACTATATTGTCTAATACTTAACCTATTATCATTTTGTATAAAAATGACTTTCAATCTACATTATCTTGCACTATCATTTTTTTTTTGTCATACTAATTTTTCTAGTTGTTTAATACTTTTGTGTTTTGGTCCTTATTAATTTTTCTTATTTTGTACGCTTATTAACTTTGTATATCATACTTGACACTTATATTTTCTTTATTCTATACCTACCTTATATTAAGTCTATATTGTTTTCAACCTTATGTATTCTTATAATATATTTATTTTCCAAATTCTTTATATGGTGCGTTCAAGATACAATTTTTACCCTCCGAGGTCAGAACTATTATAAGGGAGGGGGGGGGGGGGGGAGTGCAATAGTTTTGCACTACGTGTGTTACACACATGTATTTTGTACAGTTACATGTAATATTCGTAACATTAATATAAATGTCATGCGTATTTTGTATTTTGATTGTTTATGAATATTTTTTTGTTCTCTCGAATTTATTTTGTACTTAAATATTTATTGATACGTACGTTGTACGCGTTTGTAGTGCATGGGTCGGTTGTATTTTTTTTCAAAATAAAATTAATGAAGTTTGTATGTTTTATTTTTATTTGTGCATAAAAACTTTTATTACGATTAATTTAAACTGATTTTATTAATCTATATTGAAATGTGTAACACATGCATTCATATTAAACTCATAAAATTTTTATGTGTAGTTTATGTGCACACACATCAACACATAGCTATCCCATGAAAACCCCATGCCTTGTCCATGATTAATGGCCGGCCAAGTCTTAGGAGGGAAAAGAAATTTTAAACTTGTGTTAAGGGAGATTAGTGGGTAGTTAAAAGCTCGTGAGTGGGTGGTTTTTAAAAATTCCCATTACCTCCTTCCTCTATAAAATATCTACAACCTAGCCATTGCTTAGGAAAAGAAGTTTTCATTTTTTTCCACTTCCAAAAAAATTCTTTACTGTTGGTTTCCATTGGAGTTCGGTTTTTCTTGGAGAAAAGGAAATTGGAGAGCTTGTTAGGAGTTCGATTTACTAGGAAATACTTCAAAATTCAAAAGGTGGGTGTTTTTTTAATTTCTAGTAGTTTTTTTAGTAGAATTTTGCCGTAAAATCATGATTATGTGTAGTTTTAAATTCTTTTACATGGTAAACAAATTTTGAATGCATGTTGATTAATCTAAGTTAATAAGGAGATAATAAAAGAAAAGAAAATTTGACATCATGCATTAAATTTCTAAAATTTTGTGGTATGAGAATGCCATGTTTTACTATCCCGTTTATTAAGTAGAAATGAATGTATTATATTGATAAATAAGTGTGAAATGTAAGCATAAAATTGATTGTTCATATTGGTATGTATGGATTATATTAATGTTGATGCGTAAATTAGATTAATAAAATTGTGGCTAATATGAATATTAAACTTTTCCATGATGTTATTCTCTGTAAATTAGAATTTGAATTGTACAAGTTAGGAACTTGTATTTTGATGTTAAGAGTAATGTAAATGTATTAAGGAGGAGCAAACCTATTGTTTATTTTCCCGAGGAATTTCGACAGTAAGTGAGAGTTGGGAACTTGGTCTTGGCTTTCGGCTTAGGTCGCTGTGTACAGTGAAGGTGGTCTTAGGATCGATTCTTAGGACCTCCTTTTCTTTTTGAAATTCTTTAAATTTCTATAATTAGTACACAAAAGCATAAAGTTAATTTTTGTGAAGTTTCTTACACTAACAGCGAATGGACTTCTTGGTTATTCGGTGAGTTGGGGGCACAGTAGTGCTCAGGTTTGACACTGGACATAGCTAATTTTGGGGATTTTTATTATTTTTGCTTTTAAATACATGTATTTCATGAGAAAATGGGTTGAAATAAATCTAAAATATTAGTGGAATATTTGAAATAATTATAAATAAATTTAAGATTTAACTTGTGGTTAAAAATACATTTTTTGAAGATATGCTTTCATTGATTGTTGGAATATATTCCACAATCGTTTCGTTTTAAAACAAACAAATTTGAAATATTTTGAGATAGTTATGTAAGATTTAGAGAATTATTGGGTATAAAAAATGGGGTGTTGTAAATTGTCAAAGTAAGAAATAAATTAAGAGTTATTTTTTTGGCTAAGATTTATCTATGTGGAAATCTTATTGAAATATTTAACATAGCAGGTAAGAAGTGACATAGTTGTTGAGATTAGTGAATTGAAAGGAATAAATAAGTGAATGAGAGATTTATAGATGAATGAATGAAATTTATATTTTAAGCTTTTGAGTAACGTGGAATATCTCTGAAAGTGAGATATATGGATTCTAGAGGCTGAGTGAGACCTAGAATTGCTAGTAAGTTTGATAAATGTAAATGTGAGCAGTGTCCAGTGTAGGCTAGCATTCTTAGTGGTTGTTTAAGTCCGGTAGGGTAAACTAGCTCCAGGTCATGATAATATAACTGAACCATGGATAGACACTAGTTGGAGATATGATGAAAAAAGAGCAAACGTGAGTATGAGGGCTCCAGGATAATCCGCAGAGTGGGATTGATCTCCAGTATTTCGGGATGAGAGCAATGCTCATGGTATATTTGTGCAATGAGGACTCCAGGATGACATGCGGAGTGAGACGATCCCCAGTATTTTGGAATGAGAGATGAAATAGGCCCCAGAATGATCTGCGGAGTGAGATTAATCTCCAGTATTCTGGGGCGAGAGCCAATAGTTGAAAAGTATCTAAATCTCGTAGTAGTCATGGTAGTAGGTTGTATAGCAAGGGATTAAACCCTATATTGTGGAGTACGCTATGGGCTTGTCCTCAGACCTATGTAGTATGAGATGTATAGAATCCGAACGAGTGCGTATTAGTGTTGCATCGTAAGTTTGAATCTCTGCATTAGCCTTTAAGTGCATAACTTGCACTGACAAAACTAGGATAGTCACTTTTCATTTTTGCATTCCACTTTGTGGTTGCTAAATTAAAGAATCACTTTATCATAGCATTACGTCAGTTGTATGCAACTGACGTGCCCGCAGTTTTCAAGTTGCAGGACCTGGATTAGCTTGCGACGTGGAGATGAGTTTGATACTAATGGATATTTCCAGATTGAAGTTATTGGATGGTATAAATTGTATTTCTTTTATGAAATTTTTCGCTGTGTATTGTAGATAATGACAATGTAATAAAAAGTTTTTAATTCCTTGTATTTTTGTACGTAATTGAAGTAAAGATCAAGTATGTGCTATGAATTACCTATGTTTGGAATCCAGGGCGTTACAACACTAATGAGCAAAACTCATGAAGTACTTATGAATTTTTAGAGTTGTTGACATCCAACAATTACCAATGGTTTTCAGAGAGAAAAATGCCTAAAAGAGCAGCTGGAGTTTTTGAACTTGAACTTGTTACCACAATGGCTGCACAAATTACTAGTTTATCAAAACGATTAGGTAATATGAATGTTAATGCAATTCAAACTAATATTGTTTGTGATCTTTGTGTAGGAAATCACTCAAGTATTGACTGCCAAGTTGGAAATCATTTTGCTCAACCAAATTTTGATCATGCAAATTACGTGTCCAACTTCCAACATCAAAATAATCCTTATCGAAACACGTATCCCGATGGAGAAATCACCTCAATCTTTCTTGGAACAACAATCAAGGAGCAATTAGACCACCTCAAAATTTTTTACAGCAAGAAAAGAAGCCGACACTTGAGAAAATATTCATGCAATACATGTAATAGACAGATTTGGTGAACAAAAATGTTGCAGCTACAACTACTGCTTCAATTCATAACCTTGAGGTTCAGATTGGTCAGCTTTCAAATATTTTTACAGAGAGAACAGTATGAACATTACACAGTAACACCATGACAAATTCTAAGGAGCATGTCAAAGTAATAATACTAAGAAGAGGGAGAACAATTGAGCAGCCACATGTACAAACTGTAGAACAAAATATGGCTGAAAAGCAAGATGAGTTTGAGCCAATTTTGGAGGAACAAACGCAGCAGGTGGCCAACCACCATTCTAAGGAGATTAAAAAAGCTTCCAACCCCACGGTTTTCAGGGAGTTTAATTCTGAAACTTATCATAATTCACCTTATGATTCACCTATCCCTTTTCTGCAAAGACTTAAAAAGAATAATCTCAAAAATTAATTCTCTAAATTTTTAAGTTTTTTAAAGAAATTATATATTAATATTCCTCGTATTGAAGCTTTAGAATAGATGCCTAAATATGCTAAATTTTGGAAGGATATTTTGTCAAACAAGCGGAAGTTGGAGGAGCATGAAATGGTGATGCTGACCGAAGAGAGCAGTGCAATTTTACAAAAGAAGTTACCTCCTAAACTGAAAGATCTACGGAGTTTTACTATTCCTTGTAATATTGGAAGTTATTTTTTTCATAAAACATTATGTGATTTAGGGGCAAGTATTAATCTTTTGCCTTCTTCGGTTTTTAGGAAACTTTGTATTGGAGAAGTAAAGCCTACTACAATTTCTTTACAATTGGCGGACAGATCTATCAAGTACCCAAGAGGAATAATTGAAGATGTTTTGAAAAAGGTAGATAAGTTCATATTTCCAGCTGATTTCATAGTGCTTGACATGGAGGAAGATGAACAAATCCTGTTGATTTTGGGGCGACCTTTTGTAGCCATGGGGAGAGCCTTGATTGTCCAACAAGAAAAACTTATTTTGAGGGTTGAGGATGAGCAAGGAATGTTTGATGTCTTTAAAATCATAGAGTTTCCGACCGAAGTTCACTCATGTTTTCTAGTTAGTGTTGAAGAGTTACCTGTAAAAGTGTGTTAATAAATTCAGCAACTCTTGAATCTGAGAAAGAAAAGATTTTGGAATATGATCTGTATTTAGAAGTTACACCATCTATTCACCTTTCTTCTCAGCTAAAATTCAAAGAGGTGGGGATATCAAAAACGCCATCTTCAAGAATGAAACGACTCAAACTCGAGCTTGAACCTATTCCATACATGAAGGGAATTATTAGAAAAGAGGTTCTTATGTTGGTGGATCTTGGCGTCACATAACCATATCAGCTACCATGTATGGCTGAAGACTTAAAACTTTGCGCTTCTTGGAAGGTTTTTTGATTTTATTTTATAGGATTGCATAAGTTTGGGGGTTTCCGAGCGAAGTTATTTTATAGACCTAGTTTGATGGCTGACTTTGGGCAGGATGGAGTCAGAGTCTGAAAAAGTGTTTCAAATATCAATTGAAGGAAATCTTCTTATCTTTCCAGTGCAAAATGAATAAGTGGATTTGGAAATCTACAACTCAAGATATCACCAAAACAATGAATGCCACTCATCCAAATTTTAACATGAATCAGTGGAGCAATTCTAAACTTTTCTCATTCTTTTTATATTTCCTTTTCTTTTCCCATTGAGGACGATGTGATATTTATGTTTCGGAGAAGGGGTTAATTTATATATATATATATATATATATATATATATGAAAATCTTCCATTGTGCTCCACCCTTCCGTGTGCACTCGGCCTTCCCGCCTTCGTATCGATGATCCGAACTGTTCACATTGATCTACACATCTAAATTAGTCTAAATATGTAAAATCAAATCATTTGAAATTCATTTGCCTATTTATCATGTGACTATAGAAAACAATGATTTTCAACCATACAATTTTGTAACACTTCGATGGATGGGCAAATAAATTTCAAATAATTTGATTTTACATATTTAGAATAACTTAGATATGTAGATCAATGTGAACGGTTCGGATAGTCGATACGAAGGCGGGAAGGCGGAGTGCACACGCTATGTGCACTATAGGTGGTGCACAACGGAAGACTTCTATATATATATATATATATATATATATAAAGGACTTAACTTAGGATTACCATTACACTTATTAAGCATACTTATTTTCTTTAGTATTATTGAAAATCAAAATTTCTTACAAAATTGTGAGAGTCATGTGATTATACATAAAAGAAAAATATGGTGCTTTTTCTTGTGATTATCCCCTTTGATCTACTCCTAAACATAGTTCAAGTAAATAGCGTGCTAATGATTAAAAAGTTTAATAAATAAAGGTTTATCTACTTCAATGTTTTGATTTTTTTAGTAACCAGGGGCATTCATCACCAATATTTACTTTTACGTCAAACGACAACTTGAAATATGAGTATGCAAAAGCACTTTAAGTGTGTGACTTGTTGAGTAACCAGGTGAACCCATCACAAATTGTAATCCCTATTTATGTTTTTCTTTATTTGTTTTTCTTCTAAATTTTTGCATCCGGATTTATTTTAATAAATTTTTGCTATTCCTTGGACTCATTTTTTGATCATCTGTATTCATTTGGCCTGAACCTTATAATTTTTTTGGTGCCCTGCTAAGTTTATTCTTTTGTATTTTGGGTTTATTTTGATCCATTATATTCATATCCTATTTATTTCTATCTATTGTTCTCTTTTTGGATCCTAAACCCATACCCTTTAACCCGTTAACCCGCAACTAAAACCCATCTAAATACCCTATAAATACCTACATAAACCTTAATTTTTAATCACCCTAATTCATTAATCTAATCTCTCTCTAATCTCTCCCGCTGCTCTCAACCCCTACCTCTGTTTTCTCAAAAACCCATCCCGCACACCATCGTCAACCTCCAGCCTCCGCCGCGTCGCCACACAACTCTTCGTCCTCGTCGTCCACCACAACACCCATCGACCACCCGTCTTCGTCCCTCCGCCGAGCACCCCCGCTGTCGTCAACACCCTCATCCATCCCCACCAACCAAAGAACCTTCTTCCTCCTCCACTGTCACGCCCTGCTATCCAAAAATATGGAATATGAGTACGTAACAAAAGCCCAACAAATGATTTTCATCATCCATAAGCTGTTCAAGAAATCTTTATAACATGCACAAGAAATATTCAGAGTCGGAAGCGAATTAATCATCCACATGCACATAACGAGTCAAATACCATCAAGAATACTTGAAACCAAATACATAAATCTCAAATAGTCATGATCTAAATAAAACACAAGTCTTGGGTTACATTGCCCAAATAAAAGAATAATACCAAGTCTCAAAAATACATGAATAATCTAAGTCTCACGAATACAATTATTGTTCAAGCACGATACAAGAAATAATATAATAAAAAAAGCACTAATACTTCAAGTCTCCGATACGATCTGGAACCTGTTATCCAAAATCTGCAATTCATCGAATGCAGGAAAGAGAAAAAGAGAAAACACAAGTACCCGTCAATTGCAAGTCACAGGTCACTTATAATGTAGGATACAAACACATGGAAAAACTAACTAGCAACATGGTATAAGTATGATGTCAACATAACAACTAGCATGGTAAAAGTGGTCAAGTGTACATGGTATAAATCAAGTGTCAAGAAATCAAGTAATGTGTAAACATGCATCAAGTGTTAAGTGTCATGTGTTCATGTATCAAGTATCAAGTTTCAAGTCTCATGTAAACTAGCCTCATGTATCATGTAGTCAAGTATCAAGTAAGAATGTATCATGTTCAAGTCTTGTAGTGAATTACTATCTAGGTAGCACTTCATGCAGCCCACATTACATAGTTGTTACAATACAACAGTTTCGTTTTAGATTTTATAGTGGACCATAGAGGGTAGTATACTCGGGGACAAGCAAGTAATTGAGCTCCAAGCTCCAAGTATCATGTACCATGTAATCACTTGTCAAGTCATGCAAGTGGAAAGTATCGTGTCTTTCGTGCAAGTATCAAGTAATCATGTCAAGTAATCACGTAGGATTAGTGGATCCCCTTCCGAGTACACATTTCTGAATTATCCACTATTAGATCTGTCCCTTAAACTCCGACTTGTTTATTTTATTATTAATGTCAAACAAGCATGTATATGTACAAAATATATCAAGAATAGCATGGCATGATCATGTGACAAGTGCAAGTAGCAAGATAAGCATGTACAAGTGCAAGATATCTCTTAAAGGAATAAAATAAACACATCTCAAGTTCAGGACAGCAAGACCATGCTGTAGTAAAACAGTGATTCCAAGAGTTAAAAAATAGCAAATCTAGATCCGTCGAAGGATCTGGAAAATAAACATCCACAAGAATCCAGCGAGTATAATTAAGTCATATACTAATTCACAACAACACAGCACAAAACTGATTTGCATACAGAAATTAGGTTCAGCCAAAAATTAAGAAAACGAATTCAAGAATAGGAAAACAACATGAAAACACATTAAATAAATCCACAAAAAATCTGGGATATTCCATTATTTGTCCAGAATCAAAATATAAAGTTTTAGAATTTTCCAGGGAGAATAGATCAGTCATCAAAAATACGAAAACATCAAGAAAACATCGTTTAGCGAATCTGGAAATCCCAACAGTGTTGTACGAAAACTAAGATATCTCGTAACCAGTGAAACGAAATCCAATTCCGACAAAGGGATATGAAAATAGATAGAATATACTAACTTTCACATTTCACAAATATTTTTCATACAGTAAAACAAATCATAGTGAAAATAGGATTCTTTACAGAATAGCGAGCAAAATACAACATGTATATATTTTAGAAACGAGCATGAAACACCACATAAAACTTATCAATAAAATTCTCCAAAATTCTGGGTAATCCCTAACTAGATAAAGAAAGACTGACCAAAGTTTCAAATCAAAATAATATGTATAGCATGGTTCTTGAAAATAGTTTGTTATCAAAATTTTCCAAAAACAGAATCTGGAAAAGATCGACACCTCTGTACTAAAACAGTCATAACTCAGTCATACGAAATCAAAATCAAGCAAGGTCAGAGAGGTTTGAAAATAGACGAAATTATCAAAAATTTATGTTTTATACCGAAATCAAGATACTGATTGTAGCACAGTCGAAAACAGCAAACAAAACAGAACATCCAGAAAATACAGATTTCACCCTCAAGCACAAAAACAACATAGATTCATGAATATTGATCTAAACTCATCCAAACTTGAAATAAAGCCTACCAAGTGTTTAAACATCATGAATTAGGGTTATTAACATGTCCACGCCTATTATTTCACATGGGTATCAACCAAAACACAAAATCACGCATTAGACACACTTACACGATCCAAATTCAAGAACTGGCAATTCCTAGATTATTTCATGTCAAGATTTGTGTCGTGTGTCTTCTATGGACAAAATATCACCATAGAGACAAAACCCATCAAGAAAAACACAATCAAAGGTTGTCTCTAGATCCAACTACACTATAGGTGAACTTTGGTACTTGTATCAAACAAACGAATTGGAGTACAAGTTAATTGCCTTAATTTGGGGATGAAGAATGATGCAATCAAGCCTAGAAGTAAAACCCACGAACGAAATCCGCTATAAGCAACGAATCCAAGCAATCACGAACGAATCTCTACAGGAACGAAACTCCTTCAAGCGACGATGACCAAAGTGGCAAGCGACCACTTTGTGAACACCAGGAAGAGAGGGTACAAGGGTTTAATGGTGCAAGAGGATTATGTTGTTGATGGTGGTGGTGATCGGCAATCAAGGAGAGGGAAAGAGGGCTCGGGTTTGTGGTGTCCGGAGTGGGGATGGCTCGGCCTGGAGGTTGAAGGCTGGGCTGATGGTTGAAGGGGCTGGTCGGGTTGGGGGTTGAAGCCGGACAAGGAGAAGGAGAGAGTAGGAGGCCGGGATGTGAGGGAAAAATATTAAGGTTAGGGTTAGGGTTTGTGATTAGGAGGGTTTATAAATAGGGTTTAGATGTGGGCTAATGGGTAATGGGTATTAGTAGCTAGTAATAGGTATACAAATGAGTTTTGGATTTTGGGTCAAATAACAATAGGAATGCAAATATGATAGGGAATTCTTTGGCTTTAAAATTCTTATTAGGGATAAAAAATAATGGGAATGGGAAAAGGCAACCAAAACACCACCACAACACCAAGAAAAATAAAATTAAAGATAACGAGACCAAAAATGAGAAAAAGATCAAAATAATGAAAAATGACAAAAAAAAGACCATCAATCAAACATAAGGAGCTCAAAATAAAATAAAACGAATATATATTGAAAAAAATCCAATATACGGTTCAGAAAAATAAAGAGTGAAAAATACACCAAAACAAAAAATACAGTAAAAAATACACAAAAATGAAAAACAAGGGTTACAATCCTACCCCCCTAACAAGAAGAATTTCGTGCTCGAAATTCAAAAAGAAGATACATAGGGTAACCCCGAAACAACCAACAGAACAAAACAAAAACTACCCAAACAAATGAGGAAACTTCTGCTGAATCTCCTCCTCCAGCTCCCAAGTCGACTCACCAGGCGAGTGAGGATTTCAAGCAACATGAACCAACTTGATGACCTTATTCTTAAGCACTTTCTCCCGCCGATCCACAATAGCAACTGGCGGAATCTCACAAGTCAAATCCGGCCGAATGGTCAACTCAGAATAGTTGATCACGTGGCTCTCATCTCGGATATATCTCCTAAGTTGTTAGACATGAAAAACATCGTGCACTCGTGATAAAGCTGGCGGCAATGCGAGACGATAGGCCACCTTGCCTACTCGCTCCAAAATCTCAAACGGTCTAATAGACCTCGGGCTAAGCTTGCCCTCGCCACCGAACCGAATGAGACCACGCCACAGTGATACCTTAAAGAAAACATGGTCACCAACAACAAACTCCAAAGCCCTACGATGAACATCAGCCCATCGCTTCTGCCTGTCCTGAGCTGTTTGCAAGTGCTTCCTGATCTGAACCACTGCATCCATTGTCTTGGTGATCAACTCCGGACCCAACAACTTTCTCTCACCAATGTCATCCCAGCACCTTGCTGATCTGCACTTCCGCCCATAGAGTGCCTCGAACGGAGTAGCTTTAATATTGGCTTGAAAGCTGTTATTGTACTAGAACTCTACGAGATGCAAATGATCCACCCAAAACCCACCAAACTGAAGCATACAGGACCTCAACATGTCCTCAAGAATTTGAATAGTCTGCTCTGACTGTCCATCAGTCTGGGGATGAAAAGCTGTACTGTACTTTAATTTACTCCAAAAACTATTCTGAAGACTCTCCTAGAGCTGAGATCTGAATCTCGTATCCTTGTCAGATACAATACTAACTGGAACCCCATGAAGTCTAACAATCTCTTGCATATACCTCTCATCTAGGCTCTTAGTAGACTGACCGACATGAAAAGGAATGAAGTAAGCACTCTTCGTCAAACGGTCGACAATCACCCAAATGGCGTTGTGACCCTTAAGACTCCTCGGCAAAGCAGTCACAAAATCCATACTGATATGTTCCCACTTCCACTCTGGAATAGGAAGCGGTTGAGGAAGTCCAGCGGTTCTCTAATGCTCTGCCTTAACCTGCTGGCAGATCAAATACGGAGCAACAAACTGAGCCACAGCCCGTTTCATACCCTGCCACCAGAAATGAAGCTTCAAATCTCGATACATCTTAGTACCACCAGAATGGATAGATTACGAAGACTGATGGGCTTCCTCAAGCAACCTCTGACGGACTTCACCTTCCGAGACACATAATCTGCACCCAAAACAAAGCGATCCATCCGAATGAATAACCATGTATATCTTGGACCCAGACTCAACCTCTGCTCGAAATCTCTGCAATTGTGCATCACTAGACTGCACCTCTTTAATCTGATCAACAAGAGACGACTACAGTTGAAGCATCCAACAACTCCGATCAGAACTCGGCAACAAAAAATCCAACTCCAACCTCCTCATCTACTCAATCAGATCCCTCTGCAGAGTCAAGAACATAACTGCCGGTCTCCTGCTCAAAGCATCTAGTACCAAGTTTACTTTACCAGGATGGTATTGCAAACTGATGTCATAATCGGCCATAAGCTCCAACCAATGCCTTTGCCTCATGTTTAACTCATTCTGGGTGAAGACGTACTTGAGACTTTTGTGGTCTGTAAAGATCTCCACTCGGTCCCCTAAGTAAATAATGTCTCCACAGCTTCAAAGCAAAAATCACTGCTGCTAACTCCAAGTCATGAGTAGGATAGTTCTTCTCATGCGGTCTCAACTGCCTCGATACATACGCAACGACTCGACCCTTCTGCATCAAAACTACTCCCAGACCCTTACCCGAAGCATCACAGTGAATTACAACTCCGCCTGAACCATCGGGAATAGTCAACACAGGCGCTGACGTCAATATGTTATTCAACTCAACAAAATCTCCATCACACTCATCAGACCAACAAAACTTCTGATCCTTCCCAGTCAATTTAGTTAACTGTCCTAGTATCTTCGAAAAATCCTAGACGAACTTCCGATAATAGCCATCCAAACTGAGAAAACTCCTGACTTCAGAAACTGACTTGGGAATAAGCCAATCCTTCATAGCCTCAATCTTGGCAGGATCCACAGAAATACCATCGCTAGAAATAATATGCCCCAAGAAAGAAATCCTGTCGAGCCAAAACTCGCACATGCTAAGTTTTCCATAGATCTATTCTCTCTCAAAGTCTGCAGAACCACTCTAAGATGCTCATCATGATCTTTCCGATTCCGAGAATACACCAAAATATCATCAATGAAGACCACCACAAATATATCCAAGAACTGAGAGAAAACCTGGTTCATAAGACTCATGAATATAGCCGGCGCGTTTGTGACTCCGAACGGCATCACAAGATACTCATAGTGCCCGTACCTAGTCCTGAAAGCAGTCTTCTGTATATCTGCAGCCTTCACCTTAACATGCTGATATCCTGAACGAAGATCCAACTTCAAGAAAACAGCAGCCTCACTCAGCTGATCAAACAAATTATCTATCCTGGGCAACGGATACCGATTCTTCACAGTAACTCTGTTCAGTTCTCGATAATTCATGCACAGTCGACGACTACCATCCTTCTTGTCAACAAAAAGGACCAGAGCACCCCAAGACGAAACACTAGGTCTAATGAATCCCAAATCAAGTAACTGCTGAATCTGCACCTTAAGCTCTGCTAGCTCAACAGGTGCCATCTTGTAGGGACTCTTCGATATCGGCTCTGTTCCAGGCTGAACATCAATACCGAATTTCACTTTCCTATCAGGGGGTAAGCCAGGCAACTCATCTGGAAAAATATTCAAGAAATTCCGAACTACTAGAGGCGCAACCTCACAGCCTGAATGCAACTCCATCACACAAATCTCCTGATCAACTGCAGCTCGGCTAAGGGAAGACTTCCCGGTGTGGAACTCAAACTCTGTACGATCTGGAATTCGGAACACAACTTTCTTGGCACGGCAATCAATAATGGCACGGAGCTTCATCCAACTAATCCATACCCAGAATAACGTCGAATCTTGAATTCCCATTACAATCAGATTGGCTTTGAACTCAGTGCTACAAATAATAACGGGACACTGCCAGCACTTTCGGGAACAAATGACAACTCCACCACCTGTCACAATGTTCTAAGCCTCTGACATGTTGCTGCACTCCAATTGATGGTGAGCGATAAATCGAGAGGAGACAAAAGAATGGGTTGCCCCAGAATCAAACAGAACATAAGCAGGGAAAGAGCACACAAGCACAACACCTAAGATGGAAAGCAAGAGAGACAAAGAAAAGAATGGATGACACCAAAATCAAGGAATATGGGTACGAGAAGAATGAATTCATATCCAAGAAGAGATCAATCAAAGAGGACGACAGAAAAAGACAAAAGAATCAAGGAATCAGGGAATTGAATAAGAAGGGATAAAAAAAGAATGGAATAAGACTATATCCAGATCAATGTTGATAATATTTGATTCATTTTATGCATGCATGGTTGGTGCGATGTTGCACAGATTCCAGTTCGAGCCAAGCTTGTCTAATATATTAGTTTTCCAATATATTAGCCAAACCTGATGTTCTGATACCACTAAAAATCTTGTCATGCCCTGCTTCCTAAAAATACAGAATACGAGTACGTAACAAAAGCCCAGCGAATAATTTTCATCATCCATAAGCTGTTAAAGAAATCTTTACAACAAGCACAAGAAATATTCAGAGTCGGAAGCGAATTAATCAACCACATGCACATAACGAGTCAAATACCATCAAGAATACTTGAAACAGATACATAAATCTCAAATAGTCATAATCTGAATAAAACACAAGTCTTGGGTCACATCGCCCAAATACAAAAATAATACCAAGTCTCAAAAATACATAAATAATCCAAGTCTCACGAATACAATTATTGTTCAAGGACGATACAAGAAATAATATAATAAAAACAGCACTAATACTTCAAATCATCGATACCATCAGTAACCTGTTCTCCAAAATCTGCAATTCATCGAATGCAGGAAAGAGGAAAAGAGAAAACACAAGTACCCATCAATTGCAAGTTACGAGTCACTTATAATGTAGGATACAAGCACATGGGGAAACTAACTAGCAACATGGTATAAGTATGATGTCAACATAACAACTAGCATGGCAAAAGTGATCAAGTGTACATGGTATAAATCAAGTGTCAAGAAATCAAGTAACGTGTAAACATGCATCAAGTGTCAAGTGTCATGTGTTCATGTATCAAGTATCAAGTTTCAAATCTCATGTAAACCAGCCTTATGTATCATGTAGTCAAGTATCAAGCAAGCATGTATCATGTTCAAGTCTTGCAGTGAATTACTATCTAGGTAGCACTTCATGCAGCCCACATTACATGGTTGCTACAACACAACAGTTTCGCTTTAGATTTCATAGTGGACCATAGAGCGCAGTATACTCGGGGACAAGCAAGTAATTAAGCTCCAAGCTTCAAGTATCATGTACCATGTAATCACGTGTTAAGTCGTGCAGGTGGCAAGTATCGTGTCTTGCGTGCAAGTATCAAGTAATCATATCAAGTAATCACGTAGGATCAGTGGATCCCCTTCCGAGTACATATTTCTGAATGATCCACTATTAGATGTCCCTTAAACCCCGGCTTGTTTATTTTATTATTAATGTCAAACAAGCATGTATATGTGCATAATATATCAAGAATAGTATGGCATGATCATGTGACAAGTGCAAGTAGCAAGATAAGCATGTACAAGAGCAAGATATCTCTTAAAGGAATAAAATAAACACATTTCAAGTTTAGGACAGCAAGACCATGCTATAGTAAAACAGTGATTCCCATCGAAGGATCTGAAAAATAGACATCCACATGAATCCAGCAAGTATAATTAAGTCATATATTAATTCACAACAACACAGCTCAAAACTGATTTGCATACAGAAATTAGGTTCAGCCAGAAATTAAGAAAACGAATTCAAGAACTGGAAACAGCATGAAAACACATTAAATAAATCCACGAAAAATCTGCGGTATTTTCCTATATGTCCAGAATCAAAATATAAAGTTTCAGAATTTTCCAGGGAGAATAGATCAGTCATCAAAAATACGAAAGCATCAAGAAAAATAGTTGAGCAAATCTGTAAATCCTAACACTGCTGTACAAAAACTAAGATATCTCGCAACTAGTAAAATGAAATCCAATTCCGCCAAAGGGATATGAAAATAGATAGGATATAATAACTTTCACATTTCACAAACATTTTTCATACAGTAAAAGGAATCATAGTAAAAATAGGGTTCTTTACAGAACAGCGAGCAAAATACAGCATGTATAGATTTTAGAAACGAGCATGAAACACCACATAAAACTTATCAATAAAATTTACCAAAATTCTGGGTAATCCCTAACTAGATAAAGAAATACTGACCAAAGTTTCAAATCAAAATAATATGTATAGCATGGTTCTTGAAAATAGTTTGTTATCAAAATTATCCAAAAAATAGAATCTGGAAAAGATCGACACTTCTGTACTAAAACAGTCATAACTCAATCATACGAAATTAAAATCAAGCAAGGTCAGTGGGGTTTGAAAATAGACGAAATTATTTAAAATTCATGTTTTATACCGAAATCAAGATATTGACTGTAGCACAGTCGAAAACAGCAAACAAATCAGAACATCCAGAAAATACAGATTTCACCCTCAAGCACAAAAACAACATAGATTCAAGAATATTGATCCAAACTCATCCAAACTTGAAATAAAGCCTACCAAGTGTCTAAAAATCATGAATTAGGGTTATTAACATGTCCACGCCTATTATTTCACATTGTTATCAACCAAAACACAAAATCACGCCTTAGTCACACATACACGATCCAAATTCAAGACGGGCGATTTCTAGATTATTTTATGTCAAGATTTGTGTCGTGAGTCTTCTATGGCCAAAATATCACAATAGAGACAAAACCCATCAAGGAAAGCACAATCAAAGGTTGTCTCTAGACTCAACTACACTATAGGTGAACTTTGGTTCTTGTATCAAACAAACGAATTGGAGTACAAGTTACTTGTCTTAATTTGGGGATGAAGAACGATGCAATCAAGCCTAGAAGCAAAATCCACGAACGAAATCCGCTATAAGCAACGAATCCAAGCAATCACGAACGAATCTCCACACGAACGAAACTCCTTGAAGCGACGATGACCAAAGTGGCAAGCGACCACTTTGTAAACACCACGAAGAGAGGGTACAAGGGGTTTAATGGTGCAAGAGGATTATGTTGTTGATGGTGGTGGTGATAGGCAAGAAAGGAGAGGGAAAGAGGGCTCAGGTTTGTGGTGGCCGGAGTGGGGGATGGCCGGCAAGGGGGAGGCTCGGCTTGGTGGTTAAAGGCCGGGCTGATGGTTGAAGGGGCTAGTCGGGTTGGGGGTTGAAGCCGGACAAGGAGAGGGAGAGAGTAGGAAGCCGGGATGTGAGGAAAAAATATTAGGGTTAGGGTTAGGGTTTGTGATTATGAGGGTTTATATATAGGGTTTAGATGTGGGCTAATGGCTAATGGGTATTAGTAGCTAGTAATAGGTCTACAAATCGATTTTTGATTTTAGGTCAAATAACAATAGGAATGCAAATAGGATAGGAAATTCTTTGGCTTTAAAAATCTTATTAGGGATCAAAAATAATGGGAATGGGAAAAGGCAACCAAAATACCACCACAACTCCAAGAAAAATAAAATTAAAGATAACGAGACCAAAAATGAGGAAAAGATCAAAATAACGAAAAAACGAACAAAAAAAAGACCATCAATCAAACACAAGGAGCTCAAAATGAAATAAAACGAATATATATTGAAAACAAATCCAATATACGGTTCAGAAAAATAAAAGAGAGAAAAATACACCAAAATGAAAAATACAGTAAAAAATACACAAAAATGAAAAACAGGGGTTACATCCACGCTTTGACCGTCAACCATAGCACCATCACCCATCGTCGCCACTCTCCTACCACCGTCGTAACTTCGTCAACCCCTGCACCTTCGTCTGCACCCTTGAATCCCCCCTGCTTCCATCAACCGAGACCTTCCATCCTTGGACTGCCAGTTCTGCCCTTGTCGCTCCCACTCGGTCAACTACTGCCGAGCACCGTCGACCCCTGGCCCAGCACCCCCATCGACTGCGCCGTAAGTGTTTCCGTTGCCGCTTTGGGTCGCAGTCGTTCTTGCTGTGTTGTATTTTACGTGCATTGCACGTATAGTTGCTGTCCTTGCATGTGTTATATACTATGTGTTTTTCATGTGTTTAGTTGCTGTCGGGATCCTCATCCCGTTATTCCTTCGTGTTCAGATTAACCGTCTAAAAGGCAAGTCTCTCTTGAACTAGTTTTATTTTTCATGTCAAGAACCCTTTCATCTCCGCAAGTAGCTCTTATTTCTGTTATCATATTTATCTATTTGATACCGTCAAAGAGATTATTGCAGATTCATCGGCGAAACCAAGTAGTAGTCCTCTTTTCGTGCCCTCTCTTGATTCAAACCCAAGCCTATATATTGTCATATGCACACACGACATGAATACTTAGATTAGAACATGTATATAGACATTGATGATTGAATGCTTTTTGTTTGAATGTGATGATCATGTTATGTTGATAATAATTGTTTCATATATAGTAATATTTCACCCTAGAGATTGATTATGAGTTTCTGAAATTTTTGCTTCAAAATCATATGCATGCTTGGTTGTTTTGTTGGCTTTTAATAATAATCTACTTGTTGGCCTGCTGTTTGCTCTGCGTTGATTTGAGTTTTCTATCAAGTTGCTGTCGTAATTTGATAAAACTTTGTGAACATCATCTGTAGCTTTTGAATCTATTTTTCAAAACTTTTTACAGAACTAGATTCCGACTTACGAATTGAAAGTCATCATACTGAAATCACCTTATTTTTTTTGTAATATTATTTGATGATTTTCCAGACCTTTATAAATATGAATTCTTGACTCTAGGCTACTGTCAGAACACAAGTCCAGTAAAGAACATGATTTTTGACCAATCTACAAATAATATCAATTAGAACTCATTAAATAAGAATTATAGCCCTGTGTGTCTGAAATCCAGATCATCTGACAGTTTTGCAATCTGACCTACCGATTGCAAGATATCTATATTTTCGTTCAGTGACGTTTGAATTCCAGAATGCTGTTTAAATATGCATCACCATGCTTAATTAATTAAAACTGCAAATCAAATTTGAGAAATAAAATCTGAGATAAATTTTGTTGTTACTAAACACTATTGGGAATTGGAATATGAATTTTATGATATTTTTAAATGATTTTTCTGTCTACTTCTATACACAAGTATTTTGCTCTGTTATGCTACCTGAACCTATAATCAGTAAAGAATGTACTTATAGATCTAGTTTCTTTATTTATAATATGTCATATGTAAATTCGCTGGAACCGGAAGAGAGTCTACTTTCCAGAATCTCTGACGGAACCAGTTTTGCTTTCCTATTTTTGTACAACAACATCTTGCTATCCAGAATGTGTGCTTTGTATTTTACTTATATATCCATGATTGATTTTGCATCTAGGGAAGAGAAATAGTTGTATCATGCATTGCATAACTTTGTCATCTCTTGGACATCATTTTAAATCTTCTTTTACCTATTGCATGTCCACATTTAAGTATAATAAAATATTAGCAAGCCGAGGTAATTAAGAGTCGACTTGGTAGTGAACAATCGAAGACTGTACTCAGTAGGTCCCCTTGTTCTTGTTGTCATGGAAGGTGGAGTGTTCATCGTGGAAATCTTGCTTGATTAAATTCTCGTCATCGTGCTCATCTGTTGAGTTCACCATCATTCTCTAAACGTTCACTGTTTGCATGCACCGAACCTGTGGAATGGGACATATTATTACGTGCATTAGATAGGATAATAAAATCCTAATGAACCTAGGATTGACACTTGTATTCTTGATCATGATTACTGTTATTGATCTTGCATCATTGATTACAGTTACTGTTTATTGCATCATGAATTCTAGACTTTGATTCTATTATCAACTTTATTATTGTCTTTGATCTTTGACTTTGTTAGCCTATTATTTCTTGACATTCCATATTTTCTTTGCTTCTTTGTTTTCGCTACTTGCTGTCCGTGACTTGCTCTAAGGATATTATTTTTTCTATTTTTAGATCACGAATTTACATGTACCAAAGGTGAGCAAACTTTTTGAAGATCGAAGCTCGATTATTAGACTATTATAGTTTTCTCATGTTATTTGTTTATTTCATTACTTTTATCATACTTTGTATTCCGGGCTTGTGTGTCCCGAAGTTTACTTATTTCTAGATGTTGGATATTTTTAGTGAATTTATTTCATGATTATTTTGGAGTTTATTCTTTGTTTGTGTGGTTACTCTTTTCTTGCGTGGTTGTATTCTCTTGTATATTGTTGAGTTAAAGCTATGGATGATATTTTTATCATTCGCTGGGCCTCTGTTATGTGCTCGTGTTCCCGTATCTTGAAAAGCGTGGTGTGACACAAATATTTGCATTTGCGTTAAAAGGCAAGTGACAACTTAGAGAGAGCCCCCCGAAAAAAAAATATCTAGTTTGCTATGTAGTTTGTAGTAGTGAGAAGGAGTGATCACAATGGAGTTGTCACACGATATAATTGCATTAAATGTATGAAAATTTTGATTGTGTTTGGAATTGTGTATGAATAATTGCACGGGAGAAAGTGTGTATGCTTAGTTTTCCTTTATTTGCTATTGCTAATGTATTAAGTTGAACATTTGATGCTTGCATGATAAGTACTTTTGGTGTGATGAGTTGAGCCTAATTACGATTACTAACCCTTTATTCATTGTGACATGAAATCTTAAGTTTGGGGATATTTGATGAGTGTAATTTAAACCTGATTGTATTACTCTTTTTACGTACAAAAATTGTGAGTTCGCATTTATTGATTTGAATTTCATCTTCTTTCTACTTAATTTTATTTATTTGCTTCTTGTTGAAGGATTGAGATGATTGTTAGGATTATGAACTCAAATACATGAAGTCACAGAGCTTGGAGTTGGAGAAAAGAAGACACAAAGTAAGGCGAAAAAGCTGTAACAACAACACCTAAAACTTGTACAACTGTTTTGAACATGAAGATTGACGAATCTGAACTTCTGTTATAAATCAATGATGTTGGTCGTCGAGTCTTCTTCAAAACGAGAATTCATATGTCACAATCAGAGTTCTGTAGCTCCGAAAAAATAATTTTTTTCTACAGTCTGCGCGCAGAAAACAATAATTGGATAGTCGAACGCACACCCGACCGAATGACCAGCCGATCGCACAGTCGACCGTCCCTCTTGCTATTAAATCACTGTACACGTGAAAGGCATGAACGTTCGAACATCCGATGTTGCGATCGATCGCAAGGTGCTGATGTTATATTTTGAATGCAGGTTTCGGGTCCAATGGGATGTATTTTTATATATCTTTTTAGGGTTTCTTTTGGGGCTATATATAATGCTAATGTGAACTCTAGAAGAGGAGGAAACATATTGGAGGCTAAAAGATCTGGAGGAGATGACTCATCAACCATTGGAGAGCAAGAGCCATAGCTTTCTTCAAGATCATCTAGAGTTCTTTCTTCTCTTTTACTTTTCATCATGCATTCCAATACTATGTTTGTTAGTTGCAAATTTATTATCATGAACTAAATTTATTTTTCTAGGGTTTCGATGTAGCTTAGTTTTGAGAATACAATTCTAATTTCTTCTTATTTGATTCTTCTATTTTTCCATGGTTGTGTGTTTAATTTTTATTCTTAATGCGTACAATTGGTTGGCCAACTATTGTATGATTTATTGAATCATGTAAAGACTGAGAGGTAATTTGTGATTTACAATTATAGAACTAAACACCACTAATTGAGTGAAATTATAGATGACTTACTGCAATTATATGACCATAAAGATATCCATACAACTTAATGAGTCTTCAATTAATTAAATTTGCATAGAGATATGACAAATTGTTAGTTGGGGATATTTTTGGTGTTGTTCGAGAGAAAGCATAGAAAAATTAGGAGAATTTGGTTTACAACTTGGAAAAGTAGAATTTCTTGTTACATGAAATTGTGAATTGTGTGGGATTAAGTCGGTGAAGTCAAAAGTCCTAGAATTAGTTTTGCTATTAATAAACAACAAAATTTTAGATTTCGTTTTTAAAAATTAGTTTAGTTATTTCATTTAGTTTAATTTAGTTTAGTTTTTATTTTTATCTAGTAACGAAATAGTAGTTAATCTAGTAAATTTCGATATTCAATAAAATAATTAGTCATTGTGGGTTCGACACTCTTTTCTTTTAAAACTATACCACTTGTTGCGATTTTGTACACTTACAAAATATACTATCAGTACCCCCCCGCTTCGATCCTCTCCGCCTTCATCGCGACCTCTCTCTCCTTCGCAACACTCTCCCACTCCCTGGCTGCCTGCTCCCTCTGTTGAACCACCTGTTCCTTTCCTTCGCCAAAGCTGACTCTAGCAGCATCGCCTGAGTCTTTGCTAGATGCTTGCCTCCTCCAACTGCTTGGCAGTCTTTGCCCGCTCCTTTTTGTCTCTATCACTCACCACCTTCAGCTTCTTCTCCTGCTCCGCTAATTCTTTCAACAAGTAGCTGAAGTGGCAAGTGAGCTGCATGAAGAAAAATATACAAAGTTACAAAGAGGAAAACAACTTTATTGCTTCATAAAGAGTCTAGTGCAGAAAGAAAATTATAAAAACTTACTACCATGTTAGTCCTGGCTATCTCCAAGGCAGAGTTGCCCACTGAGCCCGCAGCCATCGCTGCTCTATCCTTCGGGGTCGCGAGGTGATGGACTACCTGCATACAAGTCACTAAGTCTCCAAGGAACCCATCATGCTTTATGACTCGCCAGTTCGAGATATAGATATTTTTATGCCCCTCCGTGAGAATAACCTCAGCCTCGGCGGTGAGGGGAGGAGCCTCGAGCGCAAGAGCAACACCCAGGGAAAATCCCCTAGTAGAGGGGGCAGACCAAGCAACAGGTGGAGACTCTAAGTTCACCACCAGGGAGGCACTCGTGGGACCCTCACAACCTTTGCCACCATGGCTTTGGTGGCCACCCTCTTCCTCTTCTTCTCCTCTGCGGCTTTGCCACTCAACCTTGCTCGCTTAGCGATGATCGCGTCGAAATCCATGCCAGCTGTTCTTGTCAACCAAAACATTAAGTAATAAGAAAAGAAAGAAAAGAAGGAATAACTACGAAAGCAAAAGTCAAGTGCAAAGAAAAATCAAAGATGCGTATTAGGGTTGATCGGACTGAGACCCCCCCAAAGAGAAACACCTCTGTCACTTCTCTCCAACTCAGAGTAGGACGATCTAAAAGTGTTCTAACCATTTCATCTTCCTCTGGACCCAAAAGTTGATCGACCTTCTCTCTCTTCGGCACATCCTCTCTCCACCTCGTGAGAATCGCCCATGGCTCACGACTTTGAATGAGGAAGTATTTGTCTCTCCAGTACTTGATTGAGTCATGTTTTTCGATCAGCTTCACCCCCCGACGAGGAGTGAGATTGTATATAAACTCCATCTTGCACTTTTGGTGGATCTTGCAGAGCTTCCTCAAAATGCTTAGACGCAGCTCAATCCTAGTTGCCTGACAATGCAACACAAAGTCGTTCCCATGTCTCCACATGTTCAGTATATACTGAATATGGCTTAAAGAGTACCACTGCAGAACCGCGCTCACAAATGTGTTGATTCTTGATTTTTATGATTACAACACACTACAACATGTATCTGTGCTATACTATATAATTGCAGGTTGAATACACAAAAGCCTCATTACTATACAGCTAAACAAATGAACAAGCACACGCTCTGGATAAAGACAATGGCTTCACTCAAGACTCAAGTCAAGACCTATGCTTCAAGTGTCATATATTTTTATGTCTTGTAAACAAATATAATATTTTGCTTTATTTGAGTCTTAGAATGATGTACAGCCTTGTCACACACACATACACTCACATATAACTCTTTTAAATGTGTGATTTTTCAAAACAAAAAGTCAAAACAGCTTGAACTAGATCAGCTGTTGCGTACCAGTCGACTGCTACTTGCTCCAGTCGACTGAGTTGGTACAAAACTGCCTAATCTTATTCAAACTCTGACCAGTCGACTCATCATGGCAACCCAGTCGACTGTTCAAGCGCGTTTGACAGTTTTCTGTTTTTAAAATCATTTTTCAAATTCAAATATTTTTTAGATCCGTTGGTTGACAGTTGAACAACTGATTCCCAACGTCCAGTGAATCTATCTCTATAAATAAAGGTTAGAATCCACTGTTAAAGATACTAATACTCCAAGCATTTCTTTGAGATCTTAAGTTTTACATTTTTCAAGGGACAAAAGCTTTCAACTCACTAAGATTTGGTTCTCTGTCTTCAGTCCAGTATAACATTTGATTTCGTTTTGGACTGAATATAGAAGTCAACCATTTAGCCACGTACTATATCACAATCACAAACAAGGCTATAGGTTGATTGTAAACAATTTTTATTGTTTTCTTTTCCTCTCGGTTGGAGAGTAGGACTCTAGGGTGTAGAGTCAGGTTTGTCACTCTTGGTGGAAGAGTGGGTTGCTTTCTCTGGTTGAGAGAAAGGACTACGGGTTAGACAAGGTTGTTGTCTGAACGCCGTAGGGTATTCTTGTAAACTTTTTCAAGAATAGTGGAAATCTCAAGTGGGTTGCTTGGGGACTGGATGTAGGTCGGGAGGACTGAACCAGGATACATCGTGTGCACTCTGTGGTTGTATCTCTCTAACTTGAATTTATATTTTCTCATCTTGTGTTGTTGTTACTGTGTAACTTGTCTGGACAGTCTACTGGGTACTTGATAAGTCGACTGGTCAGACTCGTATACTCTGATAGTTTTCTGGTTGTTAAGTCGACTGTTCCAACTCTAAGTCGACTTCATAGACTTGTTTAAATTACTTTTTCATTTTGTTAATTCAGTCGACTGGTTTATTCCTTAAGTCGACTGTATAGAAGAAAAATCTCTATTCTGCAATTTAATTTTTATAAACACTATTCACCCCCCCTCTAGTGTTTGTTGTCTCGCCTACAGGATCCAACAAAATGGGGGAAGGGGAAGACGTAGACCTGCGAGAAAAGCGTTGAACGGGAAAAAAAAAACTATCAGGGGAGGTCGGCGAACAAGCTCTAAAACCGGGGACTAGCAACATAAGATCGAACTCCCTCGGGATCATGAAACACTCTCGTATACTGCCTAAGGCCTCCTCCGTAAGCATTGAGGATATATCATCCACCTCCGAGTGCTCACGAGGCTCGCTTTCCTCATACAGTGGCGCCATCCCATGCTCGACTCGCGATAACAGATCATCGAGGTAATCTTGAATGCCATCAAGGCTTGATAACGGGCTAAGAAACCTACCCATCTCCCCCACTTCTCTTTGTCTCTTTACTATCGTCCCGACTACAACTACTCCGCCACGCTCTTCCCCTTTTCTGCTCTAGAAGGCGGAGCAAGTGGGCAATCTCCACTATGGCTAGAGGGGTAGGTCTTGTATCCGAAAGAAACCATAGACATCTTTGATTATATATATATATATATACCATTCGATGTGATAGCTACGGTTGGAAAGCTCGCCGAAGAAGAAAATACACGTCGAAACGTCTGAAAACATCGCTGGAGAGAAAAAAATTTGAAGGATGAGAAATGAGAGAATGAGGGAGGAGTGGAGAAGGGGTGGGGGTTTTATAAAGAAAAGGAGGCGACGTTTGGGCTTCCGAAACTCATGGGCCCCCAACCGATTAGAAAGCCTAAGAGCCGGGGAGTCTAACGGTCAGGAAGACCAAACAACAAGGGAGTCTAATGGTCAGGAAGATCAAACGACGCACCCCGTTGACTAGTTAATGGTTAATGGTCAATGGAACATGAGTCGCGCAGCTGAACCATCTTTACAGTTCGGCGGCTTGCGCCGAGCAAACGTTCCCCCGAACAAAAAATGAAGCAAAACCATTGATCGGTCAATAGAATATGTTTCGCACTGCCGAAGCATCGAAGCAGCTAGGATCCATGCGCCGAACAAACATGCCCTCGAACAAAAAATGAAGTAAAACCGCTAGCTGGTCAACGGTTAACGGTCAACAGGACACGTGCCGTGCTGCCGAAGCATCAAATTAGATGAAGCAAAACCGTTGACTGGTCAACGGTCAACTGTGAATAGGACACGTGTTGTGCAGCCAAACCATCTCTACAGTTCGGTGGCTTGCGCCGAACAAACGTGCCCTCGTACAAAAAATGATGCAAAACCGTTGACCAGTCAATGGTCAAAGGTCAACGGGATATGTGTTGCGCTGCAGAAGTATCAAAGCAGTTCGGATCCACGTGCCGAACAAATGTGTCCCCAATCTAAAAATGAAGCAGAATCATTGGCCGGTCAGCGGTCAACGAGATACATGTCGCGCTGCCGAAGCATCGAAGCAGCTCAGATTCACATACTGAACAAAAAATGATGCAAAATCGTTGACCGGTCAACGGTCAACATAACACATGTTGTGCAGCCGAAGCATCGAAGCAGCTCAGATCCACACACTGAATAAGCGTGCCCCTGAACTAAAAATGATGCAAAATCATTGACCGGTCAATGGTAAATGGTCAACAGGACACGTGTCGCGCTGCTGAAGCATTGAAGTAGATTGTGGCTTGCACTGAACAAACGTGCCCCGATAAAAATTTAAGGAAAAACTGTTAAACGGTCAACGGTCAACGTGACACGTGTCATGGTACCGAAGCATGACAGTAGCTCGGGTTCACGCGCAGAACAAATGTACCCCCGATTGAATTTGGCATAAAATGTCGTTGACTGGTCAACGGTCAATGGTCAACACCATGTGTCAAGTAGCCGAAGCATCACAATCGATCGGTGGCGCGCGCCAAACAAACCTACCCCTGATCGAAATGAGCGCAAAATGTTGTTGAGTGGTCAATGGTCATCGGTCAAAGCAACTTTTTTGCCATTCGATCTCTGTGATTTTCATGCCAGTCATGATCAATGCTCCAGATTTTTCCACGTCATTCGGTATTTAATAAATTCCTTTTTTTAATCATTAAATCAAATTAATTATTTAAAAATTATGAATAAGTAATTAAAAATTGTAAAAAAGTTAATTAAAAATTATAAAAATAATTATTAATTCGGGAAAAATATTTTTAAATCCTGAAAATTAATTATTAATTTAAAAATAATTAATTCATTTTTTTGAAAATTCATTATTAAATTTCGGAAATAAAATAAAAAATTTGAAAAAGGATAAAAAAATTGAAAAAATGCAGAAAAAATCTGGAAAGAAAAAGTACAGAAAATTTTAAAAATAATTTAGAGTATTTTACATGCTCAGAGTAACACCGTCACACCTCGAGCAAGATCCAAACTTCCCCGAGAACTCCGATAAGTTCTGTAAACCCTTAAAAACGAGCAAACTACTCCTCAGAGCCTGTAAAACTCAATCTTCAGGTGTGGGGGGCTTGTGATATTGGTAAATGTAGAACCAAATCAGGACCACTCCAATAGGGCACAAATCTTAAAGCTCTCAGGGGTAAAATGGTAATTTTACTAAAAACGGGTCCGTAAAATGGGATTGGGTCTCTTTCAAGCCCATTAGCCCAAAATGGGTCTGTTTAACTGGGTTGTCCTACAAACCCAATAAGAATGAGTCCAGATTGTTTAAATACCATTTAAACCATAATTATCCATAAGAGACGGTTCAAAAATCATCTCTCTTATCTTGGAGGGAGTTTAAACTCTCCTTCATTAAGAGATAACTGATTCAATCCAAAAATACCGGGAAGTAGAAATAATTCATTATCTTGAAACTGATCAAAGCGACAGTGAATACCCCCTACCTCCACCAGAAATAGGTAATCAATATTTTCTCCACAAAAAGCTTTCTCATAGTCTTCTAGATTTCTCACTTGAGTGTCAGAGAGTCTGTCGCTGAGAGCAACCCTGGTGTTTCAGACTTTTGCAGGTCAGCGCAAACGAGTCAGATCGAGAAGTCAATCATAGTTAAAGCTAGTTAACATCGTTGAAAGTCAAAAAGTCAGTTATTGATTGTTCCTTAGAAGAATTCATATTATCTGATTGCTCCCACACCAAAGAAAGCAACAACAAACCTTAATATGAAGAAGAAGAAGTCCCTACTTCTGAACGCTAACATGGTGAACGGCAGGGACAGAGTGAGAGAAGACAAGTGGAAGGGGGGAGGGGGGCAGGGAGAGGGAGGGTGATCAGAAGGGAGGTGTTGGAGAATTGCGACAATGTAGAGGAAAGAGAGTGGTGGGCGAAGCCAGGGTGGGGGAGAGATGCGAGAGAGTAGGGGAACCAAAGAGAGCAGCGTGGTGTATTTTACATTTATTTTTATTATTATTACGTGTAATACACACTCACATCAAGTCATTTAATTTTAGCTCTTAATTATCCGGATCAATATATTAAAAGAGAGATTGACGGTCCAGATCTGACAACAGATCGTTACTTTTATAATAGAAAAAAATGTTTTATGGAACTTTATTTAGTGAAGGTACATAACCAGTCCAACATTAGCTCGAACAATAAAGTATCCATAAACATTATTTTGATTTTATTATTGAGTTTGGGCTGAAAATTTATTGATAAACAAGCCAGATTTGGACTCATCAAGTTAAAGGGTCAGTTTATAAGCCCAACTGAACCCGGCCAATTCATACCACTACCCAAATCCTCTGTCAAACCTCTGTCTACTTATTTCCAGAATATGATTGATTCCCTTCCAATTATTAAAAGATTCATCCTATGTCAAGACCTCCGTCTATTAGTTACAAAACTGGATTATCTTTCCAATTCCAATTCATAAAGAGTCACACCCTCTCTCTAGCCCTCTACTCTTCCTCTGTAAAGCCCTAACACCCAAATCCAACTACAAAGCCAAGGGAATTTTCTTGCATTTTTTTTAAATCTTTCTTGGGGTTTTAAACGCCGGGAAAGATCGTATCGATATTTTCGAAAATGCCCCCAAAAGCGCTTGCTAAATCAGTGTTGGGAAAGATGTACAGTCAATCCCGGCATTTTTCATAAAAAAAGTTAGGATAGATAGCAGACTTGTCCCGGCGTATTTTTTTGAAAAGAGTTGGGATAATTTCCATACCCGTCCCTGTGTTTTTTAATTTGTTTTAAAAAGCAATGGGATATATGGTATACGATTCTCGACATTTTTTTGAAAAACACCGAGATAGATGGTATACATTTCCCGACGTTCTTTTTTGGAAAATGCTCGGATAGGCTCCCCCCCTCCTTTTTTTGGTTCAGTTTTTGAAACCAAAATGTCTGTAATTCAATTCACAATCATTTTCTGAAATTCATTCCAATAGTCATCCACAAATCCAATGGTCATTCACAACAAACAATAGAAAAGTGCTTTAGAGCACAAATTCATTCTAATAATCATAAAAGCTCAAATAATTAGGCATAATAAACAATTCATTCCAATAATCATCCACAAATTCAAAGAATGCAATAATTACATATATGTACAAGTGCTTAAGAGCACAAAATCACAAAATCGTATATATGGTTGAACAAGACATATATGTTCACACAACTAAGTTTCAAAGTATAACAGTTAAAGAATTAAGCAAATACTCCGGTTGTCTTTTGTCTTTGAAGGAGTCGAACGCAGCCTAGAAAGATAGAACAAAGAAAAAATTCGGTTACAAATTTTCGTGTACGCATTCTTCCACTAGAGTTGCTTTCACTACCTCCATGCTCATCGGTAATTTCATTTCCATGTTACCTTGGTGGATTGGCATGAATTGAAATAGATGGTACTATCTATTGGACGTAGTAATGCACAAAATTATCAGAAATTAGTCAACATGAACATGCACAAAACATGCACAAAAATATATACATCGATATTGTAACGCCCCAAATTTCAAACACCGATAATTCGTAGCAAATACATGATCTTATACTTCAATTCGTACAAAATATACAAGGAATTTAAAACTTTTTATTACAACAGCACAACGGAAAATAACTGAATACAATATAACACATGTTAAATGAAACTCTTCAATACCGTGACATTCTTCAATAGTGCCTTCAAGTCCAAGTTAAATCCAGTCCTACAGCTAAAAACTGTGGGCACGTTAGTCGCTGCAACTGACGCAATGCTATAATACAACGATTCTTACTTTAGCAAACACAAACTTGAATGCAGGAAATATGGAAAAGAGACTATCCTGATTATGTCAGTGTATGATATGACCTAATGCCTAATGCAGACATTCACATTACGATGACACTAATGCACTATAACGCCCTGAATTTCTAATATGATATCTTAGAAATACGTGGCACAATAATCTACCTCAATGTAATAGTAAACATATCCAAACACAGAATTTTTTTCAACTTCTATTACACCAATTCTTTACAAAGTGCATCGGAAAATAAACACCTTGAATTACATTTTTTTTCTTTTACAACATATTTTTTTACAATTTACATAAGCCACATTATCATTCTACCACATGCATCCAAATTCCAAGCTATAGGTACCTACCTATAAAATATGAGGTTAGAGATAACCCTAACCCTAAAAACTATGGGGTCAGCCATAACGGTGTGAGTGATATCAAAAGAAATACAATATGAATAGAGCATAAAGAATAAAGTCATAATTAACACATACCAACAGTAGTAACGAATGGAATATGAAATAACAATAAATAAAGCATGAAAATATCAAGTGAAACCAGACTAAGTATCAAGTGTAAGAAAACAGAAAACAAACATGATAAAACCAAGTCAAGAAAACACGAATGCAGTATGATGACTCTCTAATGCATACATATCGGATTATATGCATTCCATAGTACATAGGTCCTGTAACACCCCAAATTTCAAATACAACTGAATTCGAGATTCCACAGGATCTTTACACTTCTGTCATACAATTTTACAAGGAATTTAAAACTTTTCACTTTACATCAGAGTTTACAAGAAATCTTTACACTTTACATTTTACAGCGGAAGCAAAATTACAACATTTATATAAATGAAATTACAATAACATTGAATAATCTCTAAGCAACAGTTCTTGTTTAATCTTTATCATGCCATTTATTCTGCATACAAAACTGTGGGTACGTCAGTTTATTCAACCGACAAATATTATACACGGCCATCCTCTCTATGCCGGAAACAGTATAATTGATTTTCCATATTTAACAAACACAAACCTGTTCACAAATCAAACTATGGGAAATATCCTATTGATTTCGTGTAGTGATTGTGCACTTAGTCCTTAATGCAATTATTTATATTACATGACACTAATGCACACTTGTTCGGATTGTATACATCTCATACTACATAGGTCCGAGGGCAAGCCTCTTATTCGTTCTTCATTTTGTAGGGTTCAATTCCTCGTCATGACTTAATCTACTACTGTAACTATGGTAAGTATCCTAGATGTCCTATGAGTACGAGCTCATGTACAGAAAAACTGGAGGGGAATCCCACGTCATGTCACGACGCATCGTGAAGATAACCTATGGACAATTCAGCCTCCTTCATGGCACACGATCCTCTCGCAGTCACCAAACACCCCACAAGCATCGCCAAGATCCCAATAATTCCAGAGTAATACCCACATCATGTCACGACGCATCGTGAAGACAAACTGTGAATCACACCCACTTCGTAGACTCGAGGCCCTCATACTTGTGTTTTTCTCTCACTTTCATCACCTCTTCACTATGTACTAATTCTTAATTTAATGAAATCATGAACAAAATCAATCTCTTAGAGTTAGACCTCTCACCAATACCGGTCTTATTTCTTTCATTTCACATTGACCCAAATTTGGTCTTTTCAATTTCAATAATCATATCTCATCACTTTTACTTGCCGGTGTGAGTTTTGGCTACACCCTAATTTTCAATTACGATTCACAAATTCACATATCTGAGTTTGTCATACTCAAGAACATTTCTCTTTTTCAATAACATGATTTTCCAATCTTTTCATGAATCAATTATCACACGTGGAGTTCAATTCTAAATCATGCATTCCATAACCAATATTTATTTCCACATTAAAGTCATAATACGAAACATCTATTCAAAGTGAATATTCACAAATCACCATTATCATGCTACTCTTTAGCAAAATAACTCATATAAAAATTCACCAAAATTCCTTTTTAATACTTATCTTAATCACCTCGTGAAATCACATTTTTATGAAATTATATGTATGAAA